>CM070783.1:103418179-104618179 GCA_036346955.1 Dipus sagitta
TAATCAGTCCCATGGAAAGTCTATGGTATGGTGCTTTCCATAGTTAGGTAGGGTGGGTTTTCCTAACTCAATTAACCTAATCTAAAATTACCCTCACAGCCATGCCTAGAGACTTCTCTATTAGTAAGTTTGCCAGTTTGTTAAAATGTTTACAATTGACACTAGTCATTACAAGCATTAAAAAATGTATTTTCCTTCCTAACAGCAATACTATACTTATTGTCTTTGAACTTGCATAGTCATATATGTAGTCTGTCACATTTTACTTTCATGTACCACCATTCTGGTCTTTTTAAAGTACTTTTCTGTTTGTTTGTTTGAGGTAGGGCTGACCTGGAATTCACTATATAGTTTTTGGGTGGCCTTGAACTCATGGCAATCCTCCTACCTCTGCCTCCTAAGTGCTGGGATTACAGGTGTCCGCTACCACACCGTCTACAGTATATTCTAACAAATACTTTATAGACGCACATATTTCCTCAGCCCTGTGTTATAGGAAGTGCTTTTGCATGTGCATTCAGATTCAGAATGCACATGTATGTATATGTGTTCACATGTATGTGGGTGCTCATGTATGTGTGTGATGTCATCAGTCAATATCATGCTTTTCCAAAGTTGTTCTGCACCTTTTTTGGGAGATGATCTCTTACTGATCCCTGAGCTCACCAATTCAACTTGATAAGCTATCCATGAGCCACAGGGGCTCCCTGTACTGGGGTGACAGGCATGCATTACCACGCCTGGCATTTTGGATGGATGCTGGGAATCCTCAGGTCCTCGTGCTTGTGCAGCCAACACTTTACCCCCGGAGACATCTCCTTAGCATAGTTTGTTTTTTGTTTTTTCCCAATATGACACTAATTTAGCCATTGCTGTTTTAAATTTATTTTCCTGCTGCCCTCCCACCTCAATACTGAAACTCCAGTTACATGTGTGATTTTGGTGTCTTGGTCACCTGTCACATGTCGCTGGTGATGTGCTGATTGATCTTTTCTACTCTGGCTTTATTTTTGTACTTCTGTGTTCTTTTGCAGTTCATTTCTCTAGTGTATTTATTTCTTATTTTGAAATGTATGTTTTTAATCTTCTAGGAGTCAGGTTTCCCTCTGTTTCCACTTTCTTTTCTCTGTTGACATTTCCACTCTTCCTGCTCCTTCTTGAATATATGCACATATTTATGACTTCTTTCCACCTCTCTCCTTACTAGCTTATCTTTTCTGTCATTCCCAACACTCTATTGGTGGATCATCCTTATTTAGGCCATATTTTTTATGCTTCTTTACATGCCACATACATGAATTGTACCTTGTTAGGATTTGAATTCTGTGTTAAGTTTTGAAGGAATATTAATTTTTTTTAACCACAGAGCTCAGGTACTTTGAGAGAGCATAAACGTAGTCTCTCTTATTCATGGCCCATAGACACAGTTTCAGCTATCTATAGTGGACACAGTCCAAAAATAGTAAATGGTTAATTCTAGAAATAACCTTCAGAATAGCATGATTTTAGATTTCCTATTCCAGTATTATTGATTTAATTAAATAAATGTAACATCTAATTTATGAAGTTAAAAGATAAATAGAATAGTGCATATGGAATTTGTTACTATGCTTGAGATCAGGCATCTGCTAGGGATCTTAATTTATATCCTCCACACACAACGGCAACTATTGAAAAGCTTTTCATACTTTCTTTTGAAGCATTGTACAGTGAGTGTATATAGTGATTTCTATTTTTGAGCTCCTTTAGTCCCATTTTCAAGGCCTATTAGTACTTTATCTGGGGCATGGCAAGGTTATTCTATTCTGATTTATGCAAACATCCATCACACCTTGTCTTTTGGGATCTCCAGGAAGAGGTGATTTCTCCTGAGTGACTCTTTTCCTAATATGCCTAGACCCATACTGTCCTTAAAAAGTGTGAGAAGACTTTTGAATACTGCCAATTCTTGTTATATAAAGATTTTTTCCCTTCATTTCTCCACTCTAGAAACTCTAGCCATTGTCTCCTCAGTGATCCTTGATCAGGGAACATTGTGGAAAGGGTGTGTAACAATTGTTAGATCTACAGGGTAGGAAGGAGTATCCTGAGGCATTGCTCCCCACTGCAGAGAATGACTGCTGTACTCATAACCCCATGATGAATACCACTGAGGGGGGGCCCTGAGTGAAAGGGGACAGGGGAGAGGGGTTATAAGAAGACAACACAAGAAGAAGGGAACCATTACACAATTGTTCATACAGAAAGTTCATAATTATAAAAAAAAGCACAACTCTTTACTAGGAACTGTAATTATATCTGTAAAAATGTATTACAGCACCTTATTTTTAAAATTTTTTCATTCAGTAATGTTTCCATAAACTAGGTCAGAAAACATAGTAGCAAAGACTTATTATTATTGTTGTTATTATTATTATTATTATTATTATTTGCATTGCTTTCTGAACTTTGGGCTAAGATCAAGTGTAGAATTTGCTTTTTTCCCCCAAGAATTTTTAATATATATATATATATATTTTATTTAAGTCATAGAATAAGAGAGACAATGGGTGTGCCAGGGCCTCCAGCCACTGTAAACAAACTCCAGATGCATGTACCACCTTGTGCATATGGCTTACATGAGTCCTGGGGAACCGAACCAGGGTCCTTTGGCTTTGCAAGCAACCTCCTTAACTGCTAAGCCATCTTCTCCAGCCCTCCCCCAAGAATTTTTATTAGTACCTTTGGGAGGGCCTGTTTGCTAGGATGAAATTAGCTATTAGAAATATGTTTCTCTTGATGGTACTTGTATCTAAAATTTTGGTTTCCTGAACAAATTTTGTTGAAGTAGGGTCCTGCCCCACCTTTTCTTTTAATTTCAATTCTAGTGGCACATGATTTTTGTGTGTATTTCTTTTTATTTTTTTTTTTTTTTCATTTTTATTTTTTATTTATTTATTTATTTTTACAGTCAGTTTGGTACCATTATTAGGCTCATCATGACCTACCCGCTCCCCTTGGCCCCTCCTTGTTGAGGTATACGGGTCATGCATTGTGGAGTTAGCCCACAGTTATGGGTAAGCTAAATGTCTCTTTACATTAAATTTCTCTTAACTCTTCAAGCCTTTTCTTCTTTCTGATTGACAATTTTCATGCAAATACATAATGGATTTTTATCTTTACAATCACTTTTTTTTCTCTTTGTTCCATCTTCCTGAGCATTTATTTCTATTTCCTGATGTGATCATGTGAATATCATACTATCACTAGCCTATCTGCCATTTATCTCCAGCATTTAAAGTAGGAGTCATATACCCAGTCTTCAAGCTGCCCATCTGGTTGAATAAACAAAATTTTATTACTGGATTGCTTGAAGCTATAGTCAGAGTTGAGTAAATGTAATTCTGATCATTAATACCCACAACCTTAATTAGTTACAATCTGGACCTTCAATAGAACATTTGTGAAAATTGTTTTGAAAATATGATAATTTTACTTTGAATTTGTGTGTTTCCCATAGTTTATTTCTAAAAATATTACTTCTACTGGTTATAATTTGTGGTGGTTTGAATAGAATAAATGGCCCCCAGTATATTTCAGTTGTTTATTTGTTTGTAGTTTGCATCTGCAGACACCTGGCTGGAGGCAGTGTCACTGGGTGGATCTTAAGGTGTGGTGGTGGGTTTCAGATTTCAATCTAAAGATATGCAAAGTGTGCCTAGCTGGAGTTCCTGAAGTGTGCTATGGCTTTTGACTTTTAGGGTTGTACTTCTCTCTTTCTCTGCTTGGTCCTGTGAAGGCAGGCCAGCTTCTGCTGCCATTTATGGAACTTCCCCTGGATCTGTAAGCTTCAATAAATATCCCTTCCTCCATAACTGTGCCTGGTCTGGAAGTTCATCTCAGTGAACCTGAAGCTGACTGCTACATAATTAATAAAACTCTCAAATTGCTAAGAAAAGTTATCCTCTTTGTTGGATTTACTCTCTTTTTATTACACTTTGTATTTACTTTTAACATTTTATTTATTTATTTATTCATTTGACAGAGAAAGAGGGAGAGAGGGGGGAGAGAGAGAGGCAGAGAGAGAGAGAGAGAGAGAGAGAGAGAGAATGGGCACGCCAGGACCTCCAGCCACTGCAAATGAACTCTAGACGTGTGTGTCCCCTTTTGCATCTGGCTAACCTGGGCCCTGGGGAATTGAACCTGTGTCCTTTGGCTTTGCAGGCAAATGCCATAACCTCTAAGCTATCCTTTCAGCTCATATTTACTTTTTTAAATGTGTCATACTCTGAGATTTAAATTTTTATTGAAAAAACAATTTTTGTAAGTTTATGGGAATTATAGATATCAAAATATAGCAATTATTTGGAAAATAAAACTGTTGCAATTACCTTTTTGTTGCTGGAACAAAGCATCTGAACAAAAGCAGCTGATGGGAGGAAAGGTACCTATTCTGGCCTACACTCTTGTGGCGAAGCTTTGTGACATTAGGGGAGTACATGACATGAGGAGAGGCTAATCCCTCCTTGATGCAGCAAGGTGGAAGATAGCAGCAGTCGAGTATGCCCAGGTCAGACAAGAAAGAGGGAGCTATGACACTGATAATCCCACCACAATTCACCTCCTTCAGGCAACACTTTGCCTCCCAAATTGCCACCAACTGGGGACCAATCATTCAGAATAATGAGTTTATAGGGAACATCTGATGCAAACCACCAATTTTCCCCCTGATTCCCATAAACTTGCTTCTGTGTATTCAGTCCAATCCCAATAGTGTTCAAAAATCCAACATCCAAGGTTTCATCTGAAACTACTGACAATATCTTGAGTTTAAGCCTGTGAAATTAAAACATGAGTTAAACACAGACACACACACACACACACACACACACACACACACACACACACAGAGAGAGAGAGAGAACATAGAGTAAACATTCCCACTGCAGAACAAGACATAACAAGGCTGAACCAATATAAGATCTAAAACAAGTACGGAATCATCAAATCCCTTAGCTTCATGTGCAGCATCTAAAGCCCATGATAAAGTCTCTGGGGTTCCACCTCCATCCCTCTAGCTGGGATGCTTACAGCAGGGTTAGAAGTCCATCACAAGCTAGCATCTCTCCTTTGCCATTGTCCCAGAGTCCTGGCATTTCACAGAACTCTGTGTCCTCTGCTGCAGCCCATGGCTCCATGCACGTTCATTGCTGGGTTCCACACAGGTACTTAAACTTCCCGGTCTCCCAAAACCCAGTAGTCATCTACAAAGCAGGGCACTGTGAAACTAATGAGCCTCCTTCTTCTGCATTTATTAAGATTCCATGCTCTCAAGTGCGCTACCAAATTTGGCCAGTTCACGGGGAAATGCAGCTGACTTTGGTATCAGGAACTCCATCAGCAATCTTCTTAATGGTGCAGAACAACTGGCCCAACCCAATGGTGGTGATCTCTCAAAAACTTTCAACTGATGCAGGCTGCTATAGTCTTTCTAAAACAGTCAATTATTTCTATGCTAAATTATTCCACTCACACCAGTCCATTTATTTTATTTACTCATGATTATGTGGGACAGCTCATTCAAACCAACATAAAAATATACCTTTTTGGAAATCAAGTGGATGTGGTTCAACATAGAGATTAATAAATTTGATTCAAGCATTTTCTCATGATTAGTAATGAACACAAAGTATTTTATATATATAAAATTTGTTTTGTTGTGCAAACAGTATGTTGGTTTCTCAGGTAAACAAGTTACAGTCCTGTGTAGTTTCCATTGCAAAATTTAAAGTAACTTAATTACTCATTAAATGTAATAAAAAGTCATAGTTTTCTTATTTAGCTTCAGAAATGTAACTTGTGTGTTAACTTAATAACCAGAAATAATTAAGTATAGCAAGTTAAATACTGAGCATGTTATGGATCATGTTATTTGGTTGGATGCTCAGAATATGAGTCTGTAAGTGCATAAGAGTTATTTTTAGTTTATAAAACCACAAATCATTTGTAAACATAGATTTATTTTCATATTAAGAATCATCTTGAAAAGTACTATACCTCAAAAATAGATAGTTTTACTTAAGTTTGCATGTGTTTGTGAATGGTGATGGCAAATTATTTGTTATTGTGGTTTCAACACTTGTTCTAATCTGCCAAACTAGACAGTTCATTACTAAGTTCATGTCATTTTATGGGCATAGTGCCCAACATGGCTCTCATTTCTCAACATTTCAATCACAATGTTATACAATAAACACTCATGTCTCCCTTAAGTATAGGGACTTATTCAGAGGAATGCATGGTTAGGCATTTTTCTCATTGTGAAAATATCCTAAACTACTTACAGAACCAAGCTGACTAGTAAGCAAGGGAGTGTTAGAACCTTTTGAAACAACTGTCACATATGAGGTCATGGTGCACTGTTGTGCATAATGACTTAATGCAAAAAAATATTAATATCTCTTTTTCTCTCTCTCTCCATAAATATATGTATTCTCCTACTGATTCATCTGGTCTTTTATGAAGATTATGCTAATTTTTTGAAACTAAGTCATGACATTCTATTGAACGTTATTTTGAATTCTTCAGCTGTTCCTTTGGAAATAACCCCAATGTATTCTGGAGTCCACATTGTTTCTCTGAAATGTTCCAGGGGAAGCTACTCTAGTCTTCCTTCTCTCTCTGCTGTGTGTCTTTGAGTCACATTCTGTATGTTCTTTGTGCCGTCATTACTTTGTAAACTTAACTTGTGATTTTCATTCAGGACCCCAGGATGACTGTCAGGATGGTTACATCTTACATTCGTCTAGCGTTTCACCAGAGAGGGATCCCCATTTCAGCAGCTTCACAAGCACATATCACGTAATAATTCGTCACGATTATGGGTAATTACGACCTGCACTATCTTTGTAAACACTTGGGAGCATCAGATGCCATGGCTGAACTGGGTCAAGACGGGAATCCTGGTCAGGACCCACAGCAAAGCACTCAGTAGGCATCTCAGGGGATCCCTAAACTTCCCCGAGGGCAGAAGGTCTCCACCTCATGAAAGTGAAGGAGTTTCACCCTGGAGCCGCCCACTGCGAGTAGGTAGCAGGCAGCAGGAATCTTTATTTGTGTTTGACAGCTACTCAATTTGATCAGAAACCAGGTTGTCAAACAACCCACTTTTAGGACCTTTGGCCGTCCTTTGCAGTGCCTCCATCCAAACTAGAAAAGTGAGATGCTGGAACCACAGGCAAGATGAGCCCGTTCTGAAAGACCCTTACACGTTCTGAATAAAACCTTCCCGTCTCCTTTGTTGGGGGAGGGTACAGTGTGGACATAAGGCCTGTGCTCCCCTTACCTGCCAGAGGAAATAAATCTTTCTCTCCTTTCCTACGTCGTGGCTATGTGGATTTTTGCTTTTCGCTTTCCCAAATGTGAGCCCGTCTCATTCAGTTATAGAAGTTTCTGAGTTGCAGAAATTCAAACAGATAATTTATTTAGGAGATGGAGGGAGGGAGAGAGAATGGGAATGAGCTCATGGCAGAGCATCTGGAAGCTGTAAACAAACTCCTGATGCATGCACCACATGTGCATCTAGCTTAAGTGGGTTCTGGGGAATTGGACCCGGGTCCTTAGACTTTGCAAGCAAGATCCTTAACTGCTAAGCCTTCTCTCTAGAACTGTTCAGCTGTGTTTTGTTGTTGTTGTTGTTTTAATTTTTTCCGTTTTATTTATTTATTTGAGAGTGACAGACAGAGAGAGAATGAGGCCGATAGAGAGAGAGAGACAGAGACAGAGAGAGAGAGAGAGAGAGAGAGAGAGAGAGAGAGAGAGAGAGAGAGAATGGGCGCGCCAGGGCCTCCAGCCACTGCAAATGAACTCCAGACGCGTGCGCCCCCTTGTGCATCTGGCTAACGTGGGTCCTGGGGAATTGAGCCTCGAAACAGGGTCCTTAGGCTTCATAGGCAAGCGCTTAACCGCTAAGCCATCTCTCCAGCTCTTGTTGTTGTTTTTTAACTGATTTAAGGACAAGCTTGACAATTGCAAAGTTGTTTTACATGTCTGAGCTAAGGCTGGAGTCCTACAACATGCCTTCTTTTCTCTGTAAACAACACGACTCAGCTGTGATAGGAATCCTGCTTTTGCTTTCGAAAGATAAAATGATGTTCCTATGTTATCTACTTAGGAGCAGATCTCACAGGATGTTTTAGGCTGTACCTGACAACACTTCTCCAGAGATACAGGAATACCCAGATTAAGCTGATTCAGCCTCCTTCTTCTGATCACTGAAAGATCAACTCAAATTAATGTGAAATAATCCATTCATCTGAAAATTGGGACAGCTAACCTAAATCTTGTGCAGGTGCTTAAAACTTTAGTGTTTCATACACCAGTCAGTGTTCATGCTATCAAAAACTAGAGAACCATTACCAAAACAAACAAACAGAAAACTCATCCTTCTTCCTTGAGTAAGGCACTGCTCTCCACAGTTACCTTTGGAACTGTTTTGCTGTTTGTTAATTGCCTCACTACCTGTGTCATATTTTGATTTGCGTTTAATAATAATGTTTATGCTCTCTGCAGACCATTTGTGAGGAATAGAAACTGAATAATTTGTTTACCATCCCTATTTTAATGTATGTAATATATCAAACATAAGCATGTCAGATATTAATATTCCTGAAATAATGCATTTACAGGGGGTGCTGATAAAAGTTACACTGCTTCACAAGCATTAACATATATCATTTATGCCATAATGTATGAAAGCATGTATGCATTAGATAGACTTCTAAATTAGTTTCTTCAATGTTGATGACATTTAGCTACAGGACACAATATTTTGCCCAATAAGCATAGGCATATATGGATATAACTTTTGATAAAAGTCTAAAAACATTAGAGCTATTCAAAATAAAGTATATACATTTATGATGTCTGACAAATGTAGACTTTTTAAAACTATATTTCAATTCTATGTATAGAACTCCATTGTCTAAAACATATTTCTTTAGTATATCATTTACTATATGATATGATTCTAGCTAAAAAATGACACTACAGATTACCTTCTGAAAATGAAAACTTATATATGAGAAGGAAAATACTGAGAAAAGTAAAATCACACAATGTTTATTGTGATAAAATTCATACTTTTGAAAAAATCTATTTGTTTTTTGCTATTATTTTAAAATATTTGGGCTGGAGAGATGTCTTAGTAGTTAAGGCACTTGCCTTCAAAGTCTAAGGACTGAGGTTTGATTCCCCAGGACCCACGTAAGCCAAATACCAAGGTGGCACATGTATCTGAAGTTTGTTTGTTTGTAGTGGCTGGAGGCTCTGGTATACCCATTATCTCTTTATCTGCCCCCTCTCAAATATTAAATAAAATATTTAAAATGTTTTGTCAATATATTTGTACTCAATAAAATCATATATTGAAGAAATCAAGCAAAAGTTCATTGATTTTATATTTAATATTTCATATCTTTGCCTATAAGTGTTTGTAACTTTAGGTCATTTTCTTATAATAAATAAGAACAAAAATTGATTTGCAAGGGCCTTTGTATATATTATTAATATTCTAGGGACTTGGTATATAGACGGCCACAGACCATCTCTACAACTCTAGGGAATAGTATATCTTGATCACATTGTACATATGAGACTTTGTAATCTGCAGGATTTGAATTCCTTGCCATATCTACTGAAATAGGAGACTCAGAAATACTATAAATTAAAGTACTCTTATAATTTATATTTACAATTGTAACGAAATCACCACTTCAAAAAATGGTCTTGGTATCATTGTTATATTAACTCACAACAAAATCTTTTTAGTTGTTATTTGGATAAAACTTAAATGTGTAAATAAATTTATAAGTACTTAATATACATTCATCACTAGGAAGTCAATTGAAATATTATTATAGTCTGAATATTTATATCCCTCAACACATTGAATTAAGGAGAACAAATTGCAAGGAGGACCTTTCACAGGGGTTGTGACTGAGACAAGAGTTCAAAGCACTCCTGAATGAGATAACTGCCTTTACAAAAGAAATTGAAGGGGCTTGTGGCTGCTGCCGCGTTGTGAGCACACACAGCTAGTGGCTGATTCTGCAGAAGGAAGTCCTCCCTAGACCCTTCATCTGTCCTGGGCTTCCCAACTTTCTGAACTATGAGTAATAGATTTATGTTTATAGATAACTCAATCTAGCATGTTTTTATAATAAAATAAATGGAATAAGACCTACATAAAATGCCACTGTTAAAATTACTAGAATAGTACAATTGTCACTTAATAGCACCTTTCTTTCCTTTCTCCTTCCCACCTCCCATCTTCTCTCTCTCTCTCTCTCTTTCTCTCTCTCTCTCTCTTTCTCCATCCCTCACAACAATGGAATTTATAGACAGTTCCCCCTTATAATGGCCAAGCATAATTTATTTTTACTTTAGATGATATGAAAACAATAACCACTCAATATATATCATATAGAATTTTGCCATTTTTCAGGGCTAACCTCATGCTCTTTAATGCCCTCTTGTTGGGAAGAGCTAACTACCCTCACTTACTACTCAGCTGTGGGATCCAGGATGTTTAATCACTCTACAGTATACAGTGATGCTAAGCTGTGATGTTTAGTTGATGAGGTACATGTAGTGCATTTTGATATAATATTTTGAATTTAGAATAGATTTATTCAAAGGCAACCCAACTGTGCATCAGAGTGTCTCTGTAGCAAAATCTCTGGTATTTTAGAGTCAGATAATGTTTGTATTTTGTGGTCTAGGTAACTGCTATTTCAGGAAGATAACTTGGGCATGATATTATTTTCCCCATAGATACTCAATCTCTCTCAATTTTTATACAAGGGATACCAATTACTTTATAATACTGTCCTGAGAAATGAATGCAAAACACAATAAAGTCAAAGTTAAATGGATGTTACTTTCTCTTGGTTATTTGTTGCACTAAACCAAGGAAATTCAAAACATTGAGTTATTATTATTTTTTCTTTCTGTTTTTGTGTGAACAATCATCTATGGAAAACAAAGTTCATCTCATTTTTTTGGTTTGAAAGAATAATCATAGTAAACTAGTAAATGTGAATGAATGTTAGTTTAATAACTTAATAATATTTGTTTGGGAGAGGGAATTGTCTCTTATAATTAATTCTCTCTTATGATGTGTTCTTATCATACATGATATACAAATAGTAATAATGTCACTCTATACATAGAATGATAGGTACTATTTCATTCTATTTCCATTTAAATAGAATATTAAAGCACATATACTTAGTGTGCCTATGTATGTGGATTATATTAAAAGAACATATTAGCTAAATTTTTGAATCAGTTTGTTGTGCCAATGTAAAATAACAAGCTATCTAGGGTCAGCTGTGGCTCAGACAATACAGCCTAATTGAACACAGTTGAGCCACATAGGCAGGACCCAAGAGACCAGTACTCTTGTAACAACCACTCAAGCAAGATCTAATGAGCTCTATTTCTACAGGCCAAGTGACTGAAAATGAACACACACACACACACACACACAAACACACACACACACTGAAATGACCATGGATTGCATTGCCAGAAATGTCTCATTATCATTGACTAGAATTTTTAATGAATATAAAACCCAGAGCTCTGTGTGCTCTTCTTCATCATAAATATGAATGAGACACGATGAACAGAAAATTGTTCTTGGAAATATCAGGATCACTATGATTATTTCTGAATGAGCATGCGGGTGGATGTTTCAGAGTTTCAGAGATCTGAGTTAATAAGATTTGGAAATCTTGTAGCTAGTAAGTGACCATGATGATTAGTTTCCAGATCATCTTTTATTGCTTATCACTGAATTTATCATGTCAGTTTAGAAACATGAAAACTCTACCTGTCCTTTAAAATATTTACAAATATTTTAACCACCACTTATTCTTTACTGACATTTCTGTTATTTAAATGTTTTCCTTATTTTAGAAAATCTACATTGTAACCAAATTCTATTGATATCTTATTCTATTTATAGCTCAAATTTGCATAATACAATTATTTTCCCTATTTCTGCCTTACATCTTTCTCTACCTCTTACTGAAGTAGGACTATTTCTCCAAAATTAATGACTATTAGTATTATAATATTTAGTTTTTCTAAAAGAAATTCTTTGTACTTATTTTTGAAGGGAGAGAGAGAGACAATGAGTATGGTCACTCCATGGCCTATTGCCACTGCAAACAAGCTCCAGATACATGTGCCACTTAGGGCATCCAGTTTTATGTGGTACTGGGGAAATGAGCCAGGGCTTTCAGGCTTTGCAAGCAAGCACCTTTATTCACTGAGCTATCTCCCCAGTCCAATTTCATAATATTTCTTAAATACTAAAATCAACATTAATAATCTCTGTTCTAATGAAAATACTTAAAAGCAATAATCAAGTTGTTTTTACATTTTTGTTCAAATCAAAACACTTGCATGTAATTAAGTTGTTTGAAAGTCAATAAAATCTCATTTATTGTATTTTCTTTTACATATTTTAATTTAATTTGGTGTTTAATTTAATGTTTTTAAATTCAAAATAAAATTTGTCATTTGAAAAGAAATTGATGTTTACAGAAAAATTCCATAGTCTACTTAATAATGTAATATATTAACTTTTTAATCATTTTCATCAGCAAAACAAAATCTCATCTCACTTATACATGTGGTGGTTGGATTCAGGGGTGCCCAATAAACTTAGTTATTCTGAATGCTAGGTTCCCGGCTGATGGAGATTAGGGAATTAACCCCTCCTAGAGGGAGTGTATTGTTGGGGGTGGGCTTATGAGTGTTGTAGCCAGATTCCCCATGCCAGTTTGGCACACTCTCCTATTGCTATTATCCAAGTTATGTTGACCAGGGGATGATGTCTACCTTCTGCTCATTCCATCATTTTCCCTGCCATCATGGAGCTTCCTCTCGAGTCTGTAAGGCAAAATAAACCTTTTATTTTTTTTTCACAAGCTGCTCTTGATTGGTGATTTCTATCAGCAATGTTAACCTGACTGCAACAACACATTATTCTTGGGCTTATTTATTATCTATTTTTATGTGCGCCAAATTTGTATGCTAATTGTAATACTCTCTCTCCCTCCCTCTCTCTCTCTCTCTCTCTCTCTCTCTCTCTATATATATATATATATATATATATATATATGTGTGTGTGTATATATATATATGTGTGTGTGTGTGTGTGTGTGTGTGTGTGTATATATATGTACAAGCACATATGTATGTGTACAGATTTTTTATATTGAAGAAACTTATTGGCAGCTCTAACACAATAGCAGATATTCATCTCCAAAATTGTTTTTATGTACCTCAACCAGAATTTGGTAAGCAATGAGCAATACTGTTGTCCATTAGCTTAAATACATTCAATGAAGAACTCTTTCACAATGATGACTGGGTCATTTAAAAGCAGTTTCCAACATGATCACTCTGTGCTTCATAGTAGTCTTGCATTGCTTTGGTTCCTCATGTCATGAATTAGCCTGAGTGATGAAAGTCACCAAAAAGGCTCCAGATCTTAGTAGTTGCTGTTCAGCAGACTATATTATGGGGTATCGATCAACTATCATGGGAGAGGAAAGCCAAGATTCTCAAATTGCCTTTGCACATAATAATTTTCCCCTCATGCTATAGAGAAATAGTAAAAGGCCAGTTAAGCCAAAAGTAGTATATTTTTCTCTGTCTTCAATTTAGATATGTTACTTCTTCTTTTCCCACACTAACTGACAAACTGCCTATGATGTTTCCTAGCGCTCTATGCCTCATTATAAAAACAACAAAACAACAATAAACCATAGTGCTGGGCTGAGTGGATGGCTCTGTGGATAAAGCATCTGAAGTTCAGACTGAGTTCAGATCCCTAGGCCCTATGTAAAAAAAAAAAAAAAAAAAAAAAAGACTCTGTGAGGAATTTCTGAACTCCCAGGCCACTGACAGAAATGTGGGAAGGAGATGGTAGGCTGACACAGGTAAAATTTCCCATAAGCTTGCTGACCAACTAACTTGGTGAACACAGCACTGAGCAAGGAGAATGAGACGATCTATCTAAAACAAGGAGGAAGGCGAGTACTAACACCCAAATCTGTCCCTGTGAATTCCACATGTGTTGTGTGACATGCACATGATCAAACTCACACATATGAATGCCTAAGCACACATTACACACACACACACACACACACACACACACACACACACAAACGTAGTCACTTCTTCCTGTGTAGAGCACATTCAAGCAACACAACTAGTTTTGTGCAAATCAAGATTACAAACTCTCTCCTGATAAGTATGCTATCACAAGTACACAGTGTGTGGGAGGAAAGATCTTTCAAACAAACATGGAGGGAATGCTAGTAATATGAAACCAAAAGTTAGAGCCTAGAGTCCACATTACAAGCTTGGCCCAGGAATCCCAAAACCTAACTGAAGGATGTGGTAACCTGACATCACAGACCTGGAGCTAAACTTGGCATTCTGTGACTCTGACTTTTGACCAGAACGGACTTATTTTCATGACACTGATTTGCATGGCAGAGATCTCACAACTGGATAGTCAGCTGGAAATGATGTGCATAATGGCTTATGCTAACCTCCCGGAAGGGTGCACCTGCCAATAAAGACTGTGCTCCTTGGTGTGGTGTTAGTTATACACTGTAACTTGTACACAGAGATATTTAACTCAGACCATAAAGGGACTTCTCCCAAATGAAGATCCCATAGCATTTTGCTCTCCTTTATAGGATGTCCAGTACTTACTGTCAAGCTTATTGTGACATTGTACTCAGTAACCCCTTGTCTTATTGTGACTTACAGGATAGAATCACTATTCATTTACAAACACTTCCCCTAATACTATGGTAGTCAATATTATTACAAACATTAGGAAAATGCTTATTATAACAACATTCCTGATCCAGGTAGTGCCCACATACAGATGGTAATAAGATATTCATCTATCCTACCCAAGGACAGTAACACCTGTGGGGAGGAAGGTCAAAAAGGAGAAAAGACTGATATAAATGCTCATTGAGCATAAGATGATTACAAAGTCTTGCCTACAGTTTTGCCTAAAATTCACAGCTTTTAAGTAAGCATAGTATTTAGGTAATTCATCCATGTCAACCCTGACTATACAGTTCTGCCTGACTTGAACAAACTTTGAAAGTTGAATGTTATTAGATGCTAAATCAAAGCTGTGCTAAGTTTTCATTTTCCTAACTTCAGTGATTTTGCATATAGGATTTTATTGCAATTACAGTCATTGTACAAAGTAAAGGGTTTCACAGGTTTTCATATAATTATATATTTCGAGCCCATTCACCCTTGATAACCTTTTATGCCCCCACTCCCTCCAACTGTTCCAGTTAACCTCATTCATTCCCGAGACACAGTCATACTTCCCTCTTCAAGTAATACACACACTATAAAATGTATATATTACAATATCTATATGTTTTCTTTTATTTGTAGAACCTAGCTTTTAACTTTTGTGTGTGTGGATGAGAAATTATAGGTCTATAGTATAGTTTTGAGGAGGTTGGAGGACATAGAATGTGGATGTGATGTAGAAACAGCAAGAGGACCACTAGTAATGGAGGTAAGAAGAGACAAGGAGATGAGGGAGGAAGAGCAAGCAGACAATGTATAAAAATGCTGTAGAGAAATCCATTACTCCATATAAGGCCTAGTAGGTAACCAGCTGCCCTTGGATTGGCTAACAGATCTGCTCAGTGGAAAGGAAACCATATCTGGAACTGGGAAACAAGTCGGCATCATATCCAGATAATGATTCTGCTTTCCATTGTCAAGCTCCCACTAACCTTAGACTCTAAAAGTGTCTAAACCCTTTCAATTCTCTATAAATTAATAATGGTTATCCCATTTAACTGGTGCTGACTTCACTCTCCACTGGAGAATCTGCTTTTCTTTTTGAGATGTGATATGAACTTGAGGTAAAGGACCCAGCGCACTCCACCCCAGCCCCGGCTGAAACCACAGAGGAACTGGGGAAATGTGCAAGAATGCTGCTCTTTTAGTTAAGCTGATATCAGCACAAGGTTGCTGGAGAAAGAGACTGAGGTCACTCAACATCTACCAAACCAGAGATCCAGGTGCTCCTAAGTGCCAATCACTGAAGTAGACTTAAAATGCTCCCAGCATGGATCAGGGAATTCTGTGGAAAAGGGGACAGGAAGATTGTTAGAGTCACAAATTGGGACATTTTGCACAGAGACATTACCTCTCCCTCATTACTGACAGCTGCCCCCATAATGCATGACCCACAATCCCCATGGGGTTGACCTGCATCCCCAAAGAGGAAGGCTTCTTCAGAAAAGGGGCAAGAGGCGGGAAAGGATGGTACCAACATGTGATGTTTACATACCAACTATGTCCATATGTAATAATTTACAAAAGAAGTCTATTACTTTGTATGCTAACTAAAAATGAACAAATAAAATATTAAGATATCAGGCAATATACTTCTTTGCTTCTAACATCAGAGAATTGTCTTATGAACTTGACTCTGAAAGCTGTGCACGGGCATTGAGCCTCCACTTGCAGCCTCTTTGACAAGATTGGTTGGGGTGCATGGAAGTTGAACACATGGACTGTCACGTTGAATTCTGCCCAGGGTTCTTGAAGGGTGAGCCGACCTAGGGGGTTTTCCAAAGCTTGGCATCTGGTGACCCTTCAGAGTCTTAGAAGCCAGCCACCTCCTCCTTTCCCCACGCGGATCTCAGTGTCTGGCTCTGGATAGCCAGTGTGTGTGCTCGTGTGCTTCCTTGTCGCTGGTTCCTTCCCTCTCAGGAGGGCTGCCGGCTGCCGTGGGTCTGAGCTTTAGTCCGCGGCCTCCACTGTGTGTGCAGCTCAAGGCCTGTGGGAGCTCATGTGGTTTTGTGGGTGGTCCTTCAGATCATGAAGTCTTGGTGCAAAGCTGGGCTTTGGAGTTTGAGACACAGTGGTGTAGTCCTCTCTATTCTTCCGGGCAGGGTTTCTATCAGCTCTCCATCCTCACTGCCCCACAGAATACATAGCGCCCAGGAACTCCTGTTCTTCACGCAGTGTGAGATACGATTGGGGCTTTTATTATTTTTTTGTAGCTTTTAATTGGACTTCTTAAAGCAAGAGATGCTGATATTTTATTGAAATGTTCCTTCAGTATAAGCTCACATATTTACATATGATCATCATTTAAATATAAGAAGATATAAAAAAAAAACTAAGCCTAACGTGACAGTACACTCTAGAGCATTTTACAAAGTGGTCATTTGTTAACTGGCTTTTTACTTTAAGTTCTTTTTCTGCAAGGTGCTCTACCATGATTGTCTTTGTGCTCTCCCTATGGTGAATCACAGAATTCTTGAGAGTCTTAAAATATTAAATAAAGTTTTGTCATAAAAATGTAAATGCAAGAAAGGTGATATGGATATGTGTGAATTAAGAATAATGCTAATCATTTGTGGTTATCTCTAATAGTTATGATGGAAATGATTCTTAATATTAGGCTTCATTTCACACAAAAATTAATGAAATCAACTCAATTCAATAAGTATGTGTTAAGTAGAATCAAGATTTTTTTTTAAGACATAGCAAACACTTATAGACAAACTGTTGGATTGAAGCTCTACTACATAACACTAGTTATTTTAAAATATTATGTAAGAGCCTTTGGTAAGTCTAGACCCTCTATGTTACTGAATTCATGTTATCTACTCATATACTTTTCCTGAACACGGTAGACACCTGAGAAGCCATAATAGACACTTACCTGGTCTATCATATCAAAGAGACTTGAACTAGGAAAGGCTTGAACTAAGATCTAGGAAAATGTTTACAGAAGATAAACAAACCCTCTGTGGAGAAGGTAAGGCCCATCTCTTCACCTCCGTCAGCTCTCAGCTAGAAAAATGTAAATCTTGGGGAAGAGCACTGTGTGTGCCAATAGAAAGGTAGCAACAAATCTGAAAGCTTAGGCTAAGTTCCCGACCAGAAGAAATGAGGCGGCCCTTGGGTAAATGCTAACTCTGACCTCTGTAACTCACAACAGTGGAGGACTCATTCATATACTCCCAGACACCAGTATAGCTGTTTTCTCTGCTTAGGGAACCCTGAGCAATTAGACAGCAGAACAGAAATCACTGAGTTAGCTTCCCTGAGGAAGCTGTTGAGTGGACAGTTTTATTGTCTGCACGTTGTCGCTGATCCTTTCCCAGCTTGCTTTACAGATGGGTACACTTGATTCTGCGGGATGTTATGGGTATTGATCTGGCTGGTCTCACACTCCAGTGTTGGCATAGATTCATATTGCTTAAACCAACTACCAGCAAAGGAGCTTTGATACAACGGTTTATCCTGCTTGCAAAGCAGGGCCAACTTCCTTGTAACTACTCTGCTGCTGAGTGAAAAGTCATTGTGATACAAAGGAGTGTGTGTGTGTGTGTGTGTGTGCGCACGCGTGCATGCCCATGTGCGTGCAGTGCAGTGGCACAGAGTTTCTCTAATCTCTCTAAGGAAGTATAGATTTTACAGAAATAATCTAAGAACATTTTCATTAAAATTATTAAAACAAGATGAATATATCTATATATCTGATAAAGTCACAAAATAGATTAAAGTATAAGATATATATATATATATATATGTATATAAATATATATATCTTATATTAATGTATCTGTATATTTTATATTTCTGTATCTGATGTGCTTAAACTGACCAAGAAAATGAATGCTTACAGTTCAAATGTAGAATATTTAAATGTATTTTCAATCAACTACTCATCTCAAAATGCTCACTGATTTATGGTATGGCTAAAAAATTTTCCCTCGGGAAATTCAATGCCTTAAGAAGACATAAACTAAAAGAAAATGAAAAAAAAAGTTTAATTAGCAGATATTTTAATCTTGCCATGTTTTCTTTGTGTGATTTCTTATAAAACATAAAGTCACACAATTCATAAAATGTGAGTAGAGGAGATGTTAGGTAAGGGGTCAGATGCAACATGGCTCTGTGTTGAGCAAGATATGGAGGAAGAGAATTGATGGAGAGTAGCAGTCGGACAGGGGGAGTGATGATGATACACTGGGTGGTGGAAAACGTATGTAACAGCAGCTTTTGATATGGTTTTTTGGGATTTCTCCAGAAGCTATCAAGTTCAGAAGCAAAATGAGGGAGCAAATGGTCAAGTGTTACTTGGGTCAGAATCAAAAGGGCAAGGTGGGATTTAGAGACAAAAGGAGTAAAGAGCATGGACAGTTTATTTCTCTGAAAAAGCCAAAACCAAGATTTTCTCAACTGCTCTACTTCGACGATGCAGCATGTACTACGTAACTCTCTCCCTTCCTGATACCTCACACAGGTGACTGTGATATTAGAATGCATGAAAAAAAGGTGCCAGGAAAATGCACATTTCTAAATGTCGATACAGGCCCTGTTAAGAAAAACTGAGTATTCTTATCCATCTTTAAAATTTTTTGGACCAAATAAAACAGAGCCTTACTTTAGAAATAATCGAATTTTATCTTGACGAAATCATGTTCTTTTTAGAAAAATCCTAGACTGTGGGTCTCAAAGCAACTTCATTTCCCTGGGGGAACACGTGAGGGCCTGGAGCTGAGGTGGGCAGAATTACAACTGCAAGATAAGATGTAGTTCTGAGCTTGTTCCCTAGCCCTTTTGTTGTATGTGTAATGGAATGTTGAAATACTATGCAACATTTCAGTATATACTGTGCATACTGGGAAAATAGTTGGGCTTTTTGGTGATGCTGGTCCTAGAATCCAAAACATTGTGCATGTTAGGCAAATTCTACCCCACTGCTGCATCCACAGTACCCAGAAGTCATTATTGGGTATCATTGCATATTTTATCACTATATACTTAATCTTTTAAATGAATTTTCAAGACTAGGATTTTCCAAATTATTAATTCTTGATGTAATTTTGGTATTAATGCTTCACAAAATATCACAGGTTAGATTTCCAAGATTCATTCATTACAGTTACATTTTGAAATATTGAGCCTTATTAAGGGTTGTTAAATGCTAACTACGTGTGCAAAGGTATTCATTTTAACAGGAATATGACAGTAAAACAAATAATCTTTTAGGGTCACCAATGAGTTTATAATCCAGCAGAGAATGTTCAATGTTCTTGTCACTTCTATACCAGGAAAGGCCAAACCAGAGTAGGATATGGTCAAGCTATAATAATAAGGTAAAACTTGTGGTCACATTAATCCATTTAAAATATTATAGATTGTTTTATTTTTAACTTTAGTCTGACTTTTCTAATTTTACAGTTTAGTTGGGGAATTTAGTCTTCTCATTTTTCAATAATATGAACCAATATTTCTTTCTGGTTACATCAGAGGTACTTGAATGAACACAGTCTTTTCTTCATTCTTTTGTATTTGTATTAGTATTGACAATTGAATCAATTTCTTATTCTTTTGAAACTATGATTTTTGTACCTCTAATACAAAACTATGTACCTCATTAGCACTTTGTATGCCTTTACTCACTAGAAGATAAAGACCCAGGAACATGACTTTTCTCTCACCCCATATCGTCACATCAGACCTTGAGAAAATTTTAAAATCTATGCTTCTCCCCTACAAGTGTTCTTCTCTTTCCTTCCATTTCTCTTTCCTCCCTCCCATCATTGTTACACCATTCTGCCCACCTCTGGCTGTTGTGCTGAGCTGCTGGAGAACTATTGGCCCCAGAAACAGTGTTTGTCACTTAAATGAGTGACTGATACTAGGGGAGAATGTCATTGTTCATGTGGATTTCATGAAACTTGCGAAGACTGATTGTGCCTTTCATTCTTCACCACTGCTTCTCACTGTGTTAATTTAAAACATAAATGACTTAGTCAGCTGATCATCAAGAGTTGAGTAAAATAGGGCTGGAGAGATGGCTTAGTGGTTAAGGCACTTGCCTGCAAAGCCAAAGGACCCAAGTTCGATTGACCAGGACCCACGTTAGTCAGGCACACCAGGTGGCATATGCATCTGGATTTTGTTTGCAGTGGCAAGAGGTCCTGATGCACCCATTCTCTCTCTCTCTCTCTCTCTCTCTCTCTCTCTCTTCTCTCTAACAAATGAAATAAAAGTTTTAACAAAGAGTTGAGTAAAACACTGGATAGTATGTTTTCTCTAAGTAGTTCTCAAGATTAAGAAAAAACAATATTACATGTTAACATGAGTTAGAAGTACATAGATAAGAAATTGGAATGAAAATGTATCATTTATTTGATGGGAGCAATCTAGGTCTTGAGATGTCTAATTGATATTTTTCCAGTGATATGGTATGAAGCTTCAATGTATGGTTTGTCATACAGTTGCTGAGGTGAATTATATATCTTAGAACTCAGTGTTAAGAATTTTAGAGCTGCAAAGATGGCTCAGCAGTTAAGGCACTTGCCTACAGTGCCTAATGATCCAGGATCAATTTCCCAGTACCCATGTAAAGCCAGCTGTACAGGGTGGTACATGCATCTGGAGTTTGTTTTCAGTGGCTATAGGCCCTGTTGCATCCTTTCTTTCTTTCTCTCTCCTTGCAAATAAATAAATACAATAGTTTTTAAAAAGAACATTATTAAAATTATTTTCATGTGCTTTCTAAGTAGTAAAATCATATAATATCCTAATTTATATCTGTCTTCTTGTCCATTTTTTAAATTTTATTTATTTACTTATTTGAGAGAGAGGCAGAGAGAGAGAAAAACAGACAGAAAGAAGGAGGGAGAATGAGCATGCCAGGGCCTACAGCCACTGCAAACAAACTCCAGAGGCATGTGCCACCTTGTGCATCTGGCTTACATGGGTCCTGGGGAATTGAACCGAGGTCCTTTGCCTTTGCAGGCAAGCGCCTTAACTGCTAAGCCACCTCTTCAACCATTCTTGTCCATTTTTATATCATCTTTGTTTTCTGATAATAGTATTAAACTATCAATTACTGCATTACATGAAATTATTCTTAAATGTTATTAATTTATTTAGCTATTTGACAGAGCAAAATATACATATCTTAAATTAGTAATACTAGTATCCACATGTAATCTGATACTTGAATATTTATTTGTAACTGTGTTTATAAAGTGACACCTAAGAGGAAATACAAATTTGAATGTTAAAAACTTCAGGATGCAATATAAATCTCACAAAACTTATTAACAATAAATATAAAATATAAGTCATATTTAACCAAAAAGTCATAAATGAATCAGATATAAACTGGAATGATCCATAGTTTCATTGTGATCTTTGAATAAGGCATACTTTCCTTAATATAATGTGGATAATATTTTTTCTGAATTTTCTAGCTCTTCAAAAGATCTTTTAGTTTGTACATGAGTAATGCAGAAGTGTCAATTATAATCTAATTCCAAAGACTGACCCCTTGGTTTTTAGGTGGCCCCATCTTATGCTTGATAATTTTGAGTTCTCCAAATTCATTATATATAATTATTTCAAATAGAGTTCCTTAAAATATTTTAATACTACCATGTCAATTTTTCACTTAAAAATTATCCCATCTAGGAAGATAATGAATTTTCTTTTCTCTTCCTTATGAAAATTCTGGAACTATAAGACAATGTACATTTGCTTGATAAAGAATTTAATGAATGCTTCTCAAATGATAACCTTTTTATTTTATTAATTTTAACATAATATCATAGAATTATATAGTAAAGATATAGGTGATCAATTTATTTTTATATTGAAGAATATTATAAATGAGGAGTTTAAAGAGGCTTTCATGAAAGAAGATATCAAATTTTCATTTCAAGAGATGACAGTAGAGCTAACAGGATTAATTCTTACTAAGTACACATTGACAAACCTTTTTTGTGTCTATCATCTATCAATCTATCATTGATCTTGCGAGCTAGCTATCATGTATCTTGTATTCACCAATTTTATTCTACATTTCAACTTGAAATACGGGGAGGGCTTTTTTTTTTAAGTTTCCATTTCTTCTATTTGGTAGTCTTTGTATATATGTGGTAAGATTGCCACTTAATCTTGTGATATAGGGTGCACATAATCATTTATTTCCAATTTCACGACAGTACTGTCATATTTTAAAGACCGCTTCTCACAAACACAAATAGACAGCCATGGATATGCAAATGAAGAGAAAATCTATTGGTTAGCAGTAAAGGTTTGAGTGTAAAGTGTCTCTCACAGACTTGTGTCTGAATACTGAATCCCAGATTGAAGGAGCTCTTCAAGAAGACTATGGTGCTGCTGGTCAGTGGAGCCTCGCTGCAGGAAGTGAGGCATCCTTGGGGTATTACAGTCCACATTTAGTTGCTGAACTCGAACAGCTCTCTCTTGCTGCTTCCTATGAGTATGATGTGAGACAACTTCCTGCTTTTGACATACTTTCCTCATCATGTTGAAACTACTCCTGAAAGCTGTAAGCCAAAATGAACTTTTCCTGCTATAAATGTATTTGGGCCATGTATTTTATCCTAACAATAAGTCAAACAACTTAGTGCTGACTGCTATACTATCTACTTACCTTCACTACTACTTTTGCTGTAATGATTCTTAGTGAGGGATGCCACGTGACACATTTCTGAGAAATGAATACGAGTGGCACCACATGATTCTCTCTCACTTGGTTTATTTAATAGAAACCAGACTTGTTTATACCATTGAATTTCCCCAGTGTCACAGCTATTGTTAATTTATAATCCAGTTCTACTAACCTAAACCTTAAAAGTGTTACTGTAAATTAAAGTTATTTAGCAGCAATAGTGAATAATATTGGAGGCTAGTGGTTGTGTGTTTAGATAGTGAGAAATGAAAAGCATCGATGATTTCATAGATGGTTTCAAAGAATTAAATTTTACTTCCAGGAACTAAATTCAAAGATACAGATTTATGAAAATTTGGAGGAAGAAATGAATTATGTAGGGAATATCTTAAAATTTAATTGAATAGTGAGTCTCTAGAGAGGCATTCAGTAGGCAATTTGATATGGGACTTGGGTTTGGAGGGTAAGATTTGCATTAGAAATGTTGATTTAGAATTTACAGGTAGTGAAAGCATATCACTGCCTTTTCTGCATATAGACTGTGAGATAATGTGGAGAATGTATCTGGGACATAGGAAGCAACCAGCAGGAATAACTCAGGAATATGGACAGAGTAATGAGCATCGTGGAAGAGAAGCAAACCAAATGGCTAAGGCCAGAAGAAAATCGTAAAGATAACGAGTGGTCTCCATTGATTGCAGGAAGGCAGAAGTAATGTTGTACCCCTAGCACGTGCATAATGCAAGAAGAGGGCTGAAGACAGTATCCAGAGCATGTTTGTGGTATCTGAGATGGAAACTTGAATATAATGGTTGTGTCTTGATACATTAGTGCCAGGTGTGGACATGTAGCTAAGGCTGTGGAACCCAAGCAATACTTAGTATTACTGGCAGCTGTTCATCTGTTTGTGATAAGCACCAGCATGTTTCAGTGAAGATGAGGATAAGATGATCAAGGCAAAAAGACATTAGTAGAGAGGAGACTGAGGAAAGTATAACTGTGCTGCTAGAATTCATAAGATGGTGAGTGATTCAAAACTGTGAAGTTGGAGAGAAGAGATTTAAACTGGAATTCACACATTTTTAGTAATAAAAAGCGAAAAGGTAAGAAAAACAGGTGTGTGTGTGTGTGGGTGGAGTGCATGCATATGCATGTGATAACAGGGGTATTTTTAGATTTCTATGACCCACTTCCTGTCAACGGCTTCTGTTTTCCCTTAGGTAGAAGGACAAAGGTTCTTCATGAAGCTGGAGAAGATGAATTGGTGGCACAAACTTAAAGCTTGCGAAGAGAAAGAGGTTTCAGACATTGCCTGTGTCTATGAGAATCTGTCTTATATTGCAGACTTTCACTTTCAACAAAGTGTTACCATGTCCAGTGTTGTAGCACCCCTCCATGTACAGTCAGGAGACTAAAGTAGAATGAGTGCAGGTAGATCAGAGTGACTGGAATACTTAATTTTGGAGAAGCTTCTCAAATAGGAGTTGATTTTCAGGAATAATTTGCTTGGGATTTCCACTCTTGCTTCTGTCTCTGTGTGCTTGCTTCATACCCTGTCTTCAACACTTTCAACACTGTAACACTTTCTGATCTGACAGGTACATTTCTTTATGCCCTATCGCAGCTGGTAAATAATAAGACCTATAGTGCTTGGGCTCCACACATTGCCTTATATTAACAGCTTACTGCTGTTCAGACATTGACAACTTGAAAGAACATAGTCTTGAGACTTTGTCAATATTGCTTATGTGAGGGTATAGTCACCTGGACCTTTGCCAGTCACAGAAGGGAAACCCGGAGTTTCTGTTGAATCACAGTGGAAAAATTGGCGTGTTCACCTTCTTCACTGGTGTATCTAAATGTCATGCTCAGCTGTCTAACACATTAGTCAGTCAGTACCAAAATGACAATCTGGAGACCTGTGTATACAGTCAGCGCAAACTGAAATGTGTTTAAAAAGTTACACACAGGTTAGCATTGCAAGAAATAGAACATAAAAATCACATAAGTATATAATGTGTGGTCTCAATTATCTTTTGAAAATAGGACTGGAGAGATGGCCCAGCAGTTAAGATGCTTGCTTGCAAAGCTTAAGGACCCACGTTCTATTCCACAGCACCCATGTAAGCCAAACACAAGGTAGCACATGCAGCTGGAGCTCATTTGTAATGACTAGAGACCCTGGCATGCCCATTCTCTCTCTCTCTCTCTCTCTCTCTGTCTCTCTGTCCCTCTCTCCCCCCTCTTTCAATAAAATAAGTAAATACATAAAATTTTCAAAAAGAGTTTAAAATAAAAAGTAAATATAACATATAAAGTAATGCATCTTGTTGAAAGAAAATTAATTAGATTATTTCATATCTTCTTAAATGTTAAACTTTTTCCCATAGGTTCCAGAAATTTTTTTATTTACTTACTTTGTCATTATTTTTTCTCAAGTTGGGATCTCACTCTAGCAGAGGCTGACCTGTGCTAGAACTCACTCATTACCCCAGGTTATTATTGAACTCACGGAGATCTTCCCACCTCAACCTCCTTAATCCTGAGACTAAAGGAGTGCACTACCATACCAGCTCTAAATTACAAATGTTGTTCACATTTATGACTCATTGTACATCTTACTTATCTTGTAAATCATGGTAAACACACATATCTTCTCTAGCGTTTATCATTTTCTGATGGTGAAAACATTCAAACTCCTTTCATGTGGCTTTTGATGTAACTGCTTCATTATTGTGATCTGTAGTCACCCTGGTGTTGAATGACATAGCAGAGCTTCTTTCTTTTCTCAGATTAGGAGAATCTTTCTGCACCTAAGATCATTAACACTGTTGCCAAAAATAAATGTGACTATTAGCTGAAGACAATGTTAGCATGAATTTTGCTTCAGGATCCCTCTGTACTATCCCATGGAACTGCATGTGAGCAACTCTTGTCAGCCACATAGCACAGTGACCACATCTCGAAAAGATGAAATAATTAAATTATATTCTATTATTTTAACTCAATATAGTTCCACTTTAAGTATGGTCAATGTAAATTATTAGGAGCTTCATACTTTTGTACTAAGACTTCAAGATCCATGGTTTAATTCATAACATGTCTCCATTCAGACATCATATGTCAAATGCCAGAGCAATGTAGGTAGGAGTTACTTTCACATGAATTACCTTCTGCAAAGGGCAGGCACTTTCATAATCACAGACATGCTCCCAAATTGTATGTATGGATTACATTGTTATGGAGCAAAAGAGAACAAAAAAAATCAGCAAAGGATTTTCAAGTTTAGAAAGGCTCATCTGATTTTATTACAGAAAACCAGCAAAGGAACGGTACATAAGATTGTGGAGCTATGGGTCAGAATCTGGGCTAACTCATAATACCTATACAGAATTAGGAAGAATTCCTTGATTTAAAACATTTATATCTTTCTTATTAATTTATTTATTTTAGCATAAGAGAGAGTGAGAGAATGAGCGTGCCAGGCCTCCATCCTCTACAAATGAACTCCAGATGCATGAGCCCCCTTGTGCATCTGACTTACATGGGTACTGGGGAATGAAACCTGGGTCCTTAGGCTTAGCAGGCAAATGTCTTAAACATTAAGCCATTGCTCCAGCCCTTCACTTTTTCTTTTTGTTGTTGTTTGTTTATTTGTTTGTTTTACCAGTTTTGTAGAGTACTGATTTTCTGGAATCCCAAGGAAATGATGCTATGGGATGTCAGGGATAACATCATCGCTGTGAACAAAGCCATCTTTTAGTGAAGGCCTGAAAGATTGAGCAAGGAGTGTTACAAGCAACTAGATATCAAAAACCTAGGAGCCAGAACAGAAAAAGGAAGGCAGGTCAGACATTTACTGTCAAGATGATAAATGTGGTATTCGTTGAAGAAATTCTTTGTAACTTTCAGTAAGAAGGAAAAAATGAGACATTTGGTGCAGGAGTGTGAAAGATGGAAATCCCCATAAAGAATGTAAATAATATGAAATACAGATATATTTATGTCACAGGTTTTTAAAAATTAAATAGTAACTTTTTCTATCAGAAAATGATTAGAGTATATAAGTATGGTTCCATTCTTAATAGCCAAAACAATGTATTTACATTTTTGACATTGATGCTATTGGAACGTGGTACACCTAAGAAGACATTTTGCAGTTGGTGAGGCATTGTACAATTTAATATGCAGGCAAATATATACTGACCATGTATAATTTTATATGTACACATTCATATACCAAACATGGGTGAATGAAAACTGCCTGATACCACTAACCAGAAAGCTAAATTAAAGGATATTGAAGCTGGGTGTGGTGGCGCATGCCTTTAATCCCAGCACTCAGGAGGCAGAGGTAAGAGGATCACCGTGAGTTCGAGGCCACCGTGAGACTATATAGTGAATTCCAGGTCAGCCTGGGCTAGAGTGAGACCCTACCTTGAACCCCCCCCAAAAAATAAAATAAAATAAGTACATTGAATATCTTACCATTGTACATTTTGAAGAGATAGACATTTTTATCTTGTGTGTTACTCAACTTTTACAATATGAAAAACTGCCTAAAAGAAATACACTAAAGAAAAGAAAGTCTTTTGCTTATGGTTCAGAGATTTCAGTGTGTGGTCATCGGGTCCTGTGGTTCGGGACCTGTGATGACCTAGACAATCGTGACAGGGATGTGTGCACAGGAGACTGATCCCCTCACGATGACAGGAAGCAAACGGGGAAAGGAAAGGTCCAGGATGGCCAATGGACTAACTTCCTTCCATTAGCAACCACCTCCGCATGGTTCCTTCACAGCCCCCCAGCACCACAAGCTCCAAGCAAGCCTTTAACACGTGGCCTTGGGATAACATACGAAATCTAAATGATAGCATCTTGACTCAAGCAAATACATGCTGTGTATCCTATCAAAATACCACATGGCTCTATGTCTATGTACGATGTGATGTGTGTGTTTCCTGTATTCATTAAGAATAAATTTATAAAATTCATTTTAAGGTCTTATATCTACACATAAAACTGTATTTAGTTGGGGGCTGGAGAGATGGCTTAGTGGTTAAGGTTACTGCAAAGCCTAAGAACCCAGGTTTGTTTTTCCAGGTTCCAGGTAAGCCAAATGCAGAAGGGTTGCATGTGTCTGGAGTTCATTTTCAGTGGTTAGTGGCCCTGGTGTGCCCATTCTGTCTCTCTCTCTAATAAATAAATTAAAATAAATTTTTAAAAAGCTATGTAAATTTACTAAAAAGCACATTGGTAGAGAAGTCACAGGGAAATGAGAATAATGTCATGTTCCCGAGTTAGGTGTGTGTAAAAATACACAAGTGTAAACACAAACCGTAGAAGAAACTAAATCCAAAGAATGAAGCAACATGTGCTGTGTAACAATGCAGGCAAGCTCTGGCTTTTGGGCAACAGTTGGTGATAGAAGTTACAGCTAGGGGTAGGGAGATGGTTCAGTGGTTAAAACCTCTTTTATACAAAGCCTGTTGGCCTGCAGTTCGCATAAGTTTGATTCCCCAGTATCCATGTAAAGCCAGTGTGCACAAAGTGGCATATGTACCTGGAGTGTGTTTTCAGTGGTAGGAGGCCCTGGCATGCCCATAGTCTTTCTGGCTCTCTCTGCACCCAATTTTATATAAAAATACAAAGAAATCTGAGCTGGGCAGTATATTAAGTCCTGGGAATGTGTACTTTAAGCAAAGCCTTGAAAAAACACGGGGCATAGGAAAGTGTGAGTGATGACCTTGATTAGTTAAACATAAAGTTGTGGTCTGATTCATATTTGATTATTAATCAGTGGACAATATTCCATAGAGCTAATGGACACCACAGATCCTAAAGAGATCTTCAGTATTACCAATACCTTACTGTGATAGAAAAATGTGGTGGAAACAAACCAAATCCTCCTTGATCACAGCAGGGTCTTTAGAGAAGTCAGTTGCTGGTTTGCAATGAAGCAGGTTTATGACTATTTTTTCTCATAGGAAGTATATCAAATGTGATGGTTTTCTCAAACCTAAGATTTGTGAATATCTGAACAGATATTTGTGAATAATCTGCAATGAAGAAACAGTTATTTTTGGCTTTAAGAAAATAGTTTGATAGGAAGTTCAAGTGGTTACATATTTTCTTGAACTAAGTGGTAATTTTTGTGAGCACTTCCAGCCTCCACTTCCAGGGATCGCTATTTTTTTTTTTTTGCAGTAAGATAAGATATATCTTTAGGTCTACCTTCTGTAGATATCTATATATCTCTCTATAGATATCTATATATTTATCAATTGATATATTTGTCTATTGATGTGATAGATAATAGATAGACAGATGATAGAGTTTTTTTGAGGGATGAATGACTTTGAAACTATGTTCAAGGATCAATGGGCATAGAATTAAATATATCTGAACAATAATTATAGAGTATGCAAAAATGAGAGCATCTAAAACAGACCACTCAAACGAATCCTAACAGAGTAGTTCAGAACCCGGCATCCTTATCACTAGCTGTGAAGGGGCCATAAGAAGAGCCAGCCACAGCATGGTACGTGAGGACACTCGGCTGTGTCTGTTGATATTTGGGGTTGGAAGGAAAGAGCCAGGCCTCCAAAGCTGATGGGAAGAATACCGATTAATTCTCTTTACATTTGACAACTGTCACCATCCCATCAGCCAATTTCTGCACTCCTGTTGTGGAGACAACAGGACTTCAGCCAGTGTGTGCTGAACTCTGTGGTAGCCCAAGGGTACGAACACCTGAGCATGATGGAATGGGGGGGGGGGGCAGAAAATCGCTGGAGAATGTGAGAAGGACAGAACAGAAACACAAGGGACTCTGGCGTGGGACCTGAAAGATGCTCTTATTCATATGGTACGAAATCGCACCGTGAAGATTCAGGTTTACATTTTGTGCCATTTGTTCTTAATATTGCTCTAAGTAGTACAAAAGAAAAGGCTACTTTCAGCAAGTTTGTGGAATTTAGAATAGCTTCCTTCAGGGTATTTTGCCAAGCATTCAGAGGGGATACTGTTTAGCAAACCCTCACTTAATGGTTGTTTTGAGAATGTAAGGCAATCTATTTTTTTTCTTCTTCTTTTTTTTATTTTATCTCCCATTAAATAGCCCTCCAGAAATGGAAAGTATTAGTGATTTAATAGCTGGCCCTTCTTATAAACCCAATGTTGCTACATATTCTCTGTACTTTGCACAACACATGCTGATTTATATTCTTGCTCACATAAATGTCTTCAGCAAGTCCACAGGTATGATAGGATGATGACTGCATGGATGTTTTTAAGGAGAATGTTCAGTACGTTGAGCGGTACTTGTGTCTACTCTGGTGTGCATGTGTGGTTACCAGTAAAGGAAGCCAGCAGCACTAAGGGCAGTGCTGCCCCCTTCAGGCACTCAGCATTCTGTGCACTCCAGATGTCGTTGGCATCACCGTGACTATTCCCTTATCCAAACTATTGGTTTATCTTGACAGTGTGATTCCTTGGGAAGTCCCTTTTGTTTATTTAAATGAAGTTTCAGAGCCCTACGAAGCTATAGAAGTTCTACCCATGGGGCTTTACTCTTCAATGGTGAAGGAGACATTGGTACTTGAAATGAAAACCTCTGTCCAGGCCATTGTGCCTCCAGGTGGATGATTCTGGACAAGGCGCTGATACTAACTGACAGAAATGTATGAATATCCCTGTGGATTAAAATGCAAATTTTATTGCTGAAAACAGTAACAGCCAGACAGGCCAGAGAGTCTTTCAGCTTTTCAACGGCAGCTTACAGATCCACTGCAGTGAGTCACTTAAAGACTTTAAGCATCTATCACACTTGGTAGCTCTAACAGGAATCTGTGCACATGTTATCCATGCCAGGTTCTAGTTTTAAAAATATACATGATACAGCATTAAACAGCACTGCAGATAAATACTTTCACTATATCAGGTAATAATTCAACATAATTTCAATTATAAAGTGATGATATGTCAATGAAAATGCAATGTATGATATCAAATAGATAAATATTAGGCTTTAGTTATGTAAATCTGATTCCATAAAAAGTCACCATTTGAATTCAACTTTTACTGAATGAGAATGCTATGGTGCCTGAAAATTTGAGAGCTTTAGTTCTGCAATATAAGCAAGAGATAAAAGAGGGTTATTCAACATTTGCCAAGCAGTCCTTAGGTACGAGAGCTCCTTATGCATTGACATGATGCAATGAAAACTTTGAAATATTCTGAGAGCACTGAGTTCAGAAAGAGCAGGGCATCAATGGTTAATCCCAGAAAATATACTAGTACCTTATTTGAATAGCAAATACTGTGATCAAGTTGTTTTTTATTCAATATCTCAACAGAGAAAATCCAGGTTTTTCCTCATATAAAGAAGAGAATTTGACTTTAGACAGGCCCTTGTTGTACACATTCATTCAAGGGAAGTGGAATATAGTAAATGTTCCAAAAATTTACAACTGTCACCATCTTTCCAGAACCATATGTGCCTTAGAATTCAGTCATATGAACACAAACTTGGATCTATGCTAATTGAAAAAACATGCTTATAAATTCAGTCCTCCTATTCAAGGCTACGTCCCAATGAACACTTGTCAAAGTAGACCAGGTATGTCCCTTAGAGTGTAATTTAGGTTTACTCATATGACAACTGGTATAACATTTAATTAAAAATGTTGCTAGTAGAAGTCATCGCTCTCATTCCCTGCAGTGTCTGACATGAAACAACTAGAAGACTCCCTTAATTTGACATATGCAAAATGCCTTATCCTTGCACCATCTACTTCAAACAGAACACTTAATTCACCTCTTGTATAATTCCACACTGTTGCTTTTTCATGAAATGTTCAGCCATGACTGAGTTGCTTATAAATAACTCAAATGTAGGATGCTTTACATTCATGGTATCCTAGTAACCCAAGTAATCGTAGGTTGCTATAACATTTGCCTAGTAAATTAATATTGCTGACAAAACCATAAATATGAATCAATCTTTGTAAAAGTACACATGTACTTATATGATTCAAATAGAAGTATTCAGCTAATTTTTATTTCTTTAATTTATTTTAAACATTTTATTGGCACAGTCAGGGAGCATGGTGATGGGTATGATTTGACCACATCCAGTCTACTTTTTCTTCTCTTCCTCCTCTCCCTAGTCCATGATTGTCTGCATCTATTTATTTTCCTGTCATATACACAAACTGATTTTATATATATATATATATATATATATATATATATATATATATATAATTTGTATATATATAATTTATATATATGTACATATATTTGTAATATATATTTATATATTTAAATATATATTTATATATTTAAATATATATTTATATATTTAAATATATATATATATATATATATATATATATATATATATATATAAAAGGTAGTTTCATTCTACCTTAGACTTTGCTAAACTCCACTGTGTGGCTATGGAACACATTATCATTATGCACTTGTCAGTGCGGCTAACTCCACAACTTGGCTATTGTGCAGAGTGCTTAAACACATACAGACTACAAGTGTCTCTGTGGTAAGCTGACTGAGAGTTCTTCAACTGTGCACCATCAGTAGCATGACTAGGTCGTCTGTGCTGCTTTTGGCTGGTCGTGGCTCCACTAGACTCATTTTCACAGCAGCTAGACGAGCTCGCATCCCCAGCAGCACTGTTTAAGGTTCTCCCTTCTCCAGTCTTGCCAGCATTTGTTACATCTTCACTTAAGGACAAGCACGCCAACTGGAGTGGATTGGAATTTCCGTGTAGTTTAGTTTAATTTGGATTGTGTGGATATCTTAGAACTTGGAGCATTCTTTTCCCATGTTCACTGACCACTTCTTTTTTATCTTTTCAAAACTATCTATTCATTTCATTACTCCATACACTGATTGGGTTTTTGATTCTTTGCCATTTAGTTTTTTTTTTAATCTTTATATATTTCTTTTGTTTTATGAGATAGGGTCTTGCTTTAGCTCAGGCTGACCTGAAATTTACTACGTAGTCTCAGAGTGGCCTTGAACTAACTCATGGCGATCCTCCTGCCTCTGCCTCCCGAGTGCTGGGATTAAAGGTGTGCCCCACCATGCCTGGTTTAGACATTAATTTTTTATAAGTCTCATAGCAAAAATTTTTCTCCCAATCATACTTGATTAGTTCCTTCCTTGTTCAGGAGCTGCTTAATTTCATGCAGGGTCATCTATCAATTTTTAATCTGATTTCCTGAACTGTTGTAGTCCTTTTCATACAAAGGCCTTGGCTGTGTCTAATGTCTATAGCTGAAGTGTTTTCCTATAGTAGTTTCAATTTCAGGACTTATACTAAAGGCTTTGATCCATTTTGAAATCATTTGTGTACAGATGAAAGATAGGGATTCTAAGTTAGCTAGTGGGCACTAATGACACATGCTGTACCAGATCATGGTATGAAAAATAAAATCCAGCTACTAAAATGAAAAAGAAAGCAACCTTGGTTGCATATCTGAAAGGGCTAGGAAACAAAGGTGCTTTTGTGGTAAAAAGGAGTTTAAAATATGATTAAAGCCATAGAAAATTATGATTTAAAAGTAAAAATATGAACACCATTGCACAGTGTGTTTTTACTCACACACACATGAGCATGTACACACCACACATATGAATCTGTTCACTTTCACACACACAGAACTATAAAATCAACAAACATTGAAAACTGTTAAAAAATAAAAAAGAAGTAAAAGATGAGTTGAAGGGGAGCAAAAAAAAGAAAGAAAATGGAAGTCAGAAGGAGAAGGAAACATGTGAGATATAGGTAAAGAAATAATGGAGAAAATAAATAGAATATATGCAGAAAGAAACAGAAAAATCATGAAACTTAATTGCATTAAACTTAAACAAGTAATGTCTATTCAAGGGTGAGGATTTAAAACAAAAGAAGACTAGAAAACAGACATGTTAACAGAATGATCTCAAACACCTGAGTACAGGTATCTTTACAGGTAGAAGAGTGCAAGGAGAGTGGAAAAGAGAGAGAGCATCAAGATTAGCACAGAAACCAAGAGTAATTGGGGAAATGAGCAAAAGTGCTGCTTTCTTGGCAAACCTGGTACCAGCACATGGGTGAGGAGATATAGACACAGACAACACTCAACTCCTACCAAACCAGAGATCCAGAGACACAGAGGCTCCCAAGACCTCATCACTGAAGTAGACCTAAAATGAACTAATCATGGCTCAGGGAAATTTATGGAAGAGGGGGTGGAAAGAATGATAGAGTCACATGTTGGGACATTATGCACAGAGACATTGCCTCTTACCTATAACTGATAGCTAACCCCACAATGCATGGCCCACATTCCCCAATGAGGAGGGTCCCTGCAGAGGGGCAGGACAGGGAGGAGGCTAATGATGGTACCAACATGGCTGTATACACACTGTGTACATAACTAATAATAAAAAGAAGATTATCACAGAAAGAAAGAGTAGAAGCTTCTCCCACCAGGATTACATGTAAGGAAAAGGGCAGGTGCTACAAATGCTGTACAAGTTCATGATATCCATGACACCTGAATGTAGAAGACCGGTGGCATGTGAAAGACCAATAAGGCTTCACTTTGAGGTCCTAACTTTTCCCAGGTATCTGATTTGTTTCTACTCTTGGGAATTTTCTACTTCTTAATAATCTCTCTCTCCATTTCTACCATGTACCTTCAGTTCAATTCCTTGTTGCAGGATCCAGGAACCTGGAAACCTCACTGGGTACCCTCTAGACACCGTCCTCACCTGTAACAGTGAAAAGTACTACAGCAGGTGTAATGGTTGAATATTTACCTGCAGTCTGAGGGAAGAAGAATGACATGACAGAATCATCACAAACTGGTGGTGACTTATTTATTTTCCTCTGTGAGTAACCTCAAATGTTAAACATTAACCATGTCATCTTCATGCATTTAAGATAATAGTAAACGAGCTGGTAGGAACTGATAGTGCCCTGCTCTCTCCAGGCCTTTATAACTAAAACTGCACAATGGAGGGAGAGATTTGCCAGCATGCTGCAGGCATGATAAATAAGAACAGGACTCACTGCTCCTTGCCAGCACCTAGCAAACAAACTCCTGAGGCATGTGCCACCTTGTGTATCTGGCTTTACATGGGTATCAGGAAAAAGAAATGGAGTCCTTTGGCTTTGCCCACAAGTACCTTAACTGCCTTAATTGCTGAGTCATCTCTCCAGCACCCACATGTTTGATTATTTCAATGTGGTGATGTGAGTACAATGTGCCTTGTCTCAGGTAATGACACCATCCTGTGATGCCAAACAGTTCTGTCTTTTCCTCTATGAGATGGAGAAGAACACACACACACACACACACGTACACATGCATGTGTGCACACACCCAACCATACGTGCTCACACAAATAAATTCAGGATCGGTGATTAAGTTTATATTTTTCCCCTCTAATTTTTCTCATGATGATTTTTAACTCAGCCTTGATGTTCTCTTTCTCCCAACTGATAGAACTGAGTAGAGGACTGAGGCCAAGCATATCATTATTCAAGAATTCATGGCTCCAGGACCATCAGAACAAATGCGGTTGGCACGCCAGAGGCTGTAACTATAATCACACAGTCATTCCGAACCATAGACAAGGACTAGTGAACACATGGCCACTGTGCTCAGAATGACAACCCTTCCATTTACGTCTTAGGTATCCAAAGGCTGCTCATTTCTATGGCAAAACTCCTGAAAACTTCTATGGGGCTAATGCACTACTTGAGACTTCATGTATATTTTGGTACCTGAAATGCATACTGTATTTTAAAGTGTATTCTACAAGGAGGGGCACCATTAGAGCACCCTATAATATGTCATGTTTTTGTCAAAGTTTTGAAGACATGGTAACATTTAGCTAATCAAAAGATTCTGAGTTGAATTAACAAGCAAGATGGATGTGAGTATAAAAGGTATATACATACTAATGTGTTTTATTTTACATTACAGAAAGTTGGAATTTGCCAAAATATACTACATAAGCAAGATAATGATGTATATAATTTAAAATAAAGATAAGCATATTATAATATATAAACATAATTTATAACGTATAATATTTGACATTTTTGAATGCTTACTATTCACTAAGCAGTAGTTAAGCCACTGCTCTTTTTTTTTCTTTTTTCTTTTTTTTTTTTTTTTTTTGGAATTTTCAAGGTAGTCTTTTCTCTAGCCCAGGCTGACCTGGAATTCACTATGTACTCTCAGGATGGCCTCAATCTCATAGCAATTCTTCTACTTTTATAAAATACCATTTATTTCTTTATTTGACAGAGAGAATGGGCACACCAGGTCCTCCAGCCACTGCAAACGAACTCCAGACGCATGTGCCACCTTGTGCATCTGGCTAATGTGGGTCCTGGGGAATCGAATCTGTGTCCTTTGGCTTTGCAGGCAAATGCCTTAGCTGCTAAGCTATCTCTCCAGCCTAATTCTCCTACTTTTGCCTCCTGAGCAATTAAATGTGTGTGTCACCATGCCTGGACATTTTTATACCCATAAAATATTATAAGTTGTGTGATAATTCTGTCTAGAACCAGAATTTATAGTTTCTTATAGTAGAAATATAATTGTGCAGCTATAAAAACTGAACTTTATTTTGAGATCATTAGTGCCAGAAACACCAGACGTTTTTAAAGTATAAAGAGATGACACGAGTTTTAGGAAAGGTATGCCAACAGATTTGTCATGACATCATTAAAACAATATGAAAGAGATCAGTTGGGCATGTGGTACATATGAATGCAATATCTAGAATATACGAATAAGGTTTGAAGAGGAGCCAAGCTTGTGTACTTACCCAAGAATGCTAAACCTCTTGTGTTTAATTTATGCCAGATGATGTTTTAATGCTGTGTGTGTATACAAATAACACATTGCAAACTTACAAGAGCCATATAAATTAGGTCATTATACTTCCCCATTCATGTCATGTAACTGATGAACCAAATTCCAGGGCTTGTTTTGCCCAAGCTCCTACAGAGAGTAAGCACCAAGTCTTCCTTATTTTTCTCCCGCACAGGGAGACATAACACAAAAATATACAGTTCCTACCTTTAAGGGAATAAGATATACTTTATCCTGGAGCCAAATATGAGTGTTCATGGCCCAGGAACATAGTTTAGGTTTACCACGATGGTAGCAGTGTCATGAAGTTTTTACAACAACATAACAAAGAGAGGCATACACCAATACAATATATTTCCAAATGCTTTGGTGGAAATATCAGGTAGGCAGGTAACAACAAAGAGGGAAAATCTCTCCTGTAGAGCTCAGGCAAAACGTGACACTATTAGCTCTTGGCTTGGTGGAATTTAGGGGTATGTCCATACATCACAGAGGATTTACCTAACAGTCACATGATGTTAGGTTAGACACAGAGGTGGGCAATAAATGTCCACATCAAAGTCTAAGGTAGAGAAATTGGCTCTAGACCTGTGTAGTTCCAACTCATGGAAGTTCTAATCAACATTAAGGGGTGAATTTCCTTGGGCTCATCTCCAACTATGAGGCATGAAGGAGCACTATGACAAGGATACTAAAATGATAATTAAATGAAGGCCTACTCATAAAACTTTTAGTACTTCTTGACTCTCAACAAGTATGAAGCAGCTGTAAGGATATTTAAAAATTATTTCAAAAGAATATGGGCACGTATTACCAGCAAGCTATCCCTATGTTACCTAGAATGGTGAGATTTTCATTCTGCAGTCATAAATTGAAAACAGTGGGAGGACGAGGAGGAAGAGGTGAGGAAAACATTATAGTATATTTACTTTAACAACAGTAGTGACAACGATAGCATATGCCATAGGGGTGATACTTTTTAATTATTGAAGGCTTACACATTTCAGTATTGGCTAAGGACCTGTACTCTAGCCTGTTCAGAAGAAGCAGGATTCTTGTCTGTGGACAAAGAAACCAGAAGTTAAAGTCTAGCTCCATGATTACTGCCATGACTCCAGGAAAATCCATTTTAGCATCTTAGTGTTCGGTTTAAACATGGACATGCTCAGGGTTTGTCAGATTCTTCAGCACAGGAGATAGTATTTACAGATGAACATCCTACACAATTCCTCAAGTGTCCAGGTTTTACAAGCACAGGCTTCTTGGGCAACCAGTATAAGGGGCAGACAGACACTTTCAGCAACATAGAATAGTATATATTGAAGTCTTTTCTCTGAGATGAATAAAACTGATGTCATTAAGAGACAGAATCAATTACTCAAAAGGCTTCATGCCACACATCATAGAACAGAGGCAGTATTAGCTGAGTCCAAAGATTTAGCTTTCTGAGAACATAATCTTCAAGTCTTAATCAGCCAAGGTAGGTTTATCAAGGTAGGGTCTCACTCTGGCCCAGGCTGATCTGGAATTTACTATGTAGTCTTGAGTTGGCCTCGAACTTATGGTGATCCTCCTACCTCTGCCTCCCGAGTACTGTGATGAAAGGTATGTGCCACCACACCCACTCATCAATTATATATCTTATCTTACAGACAGAAACTCTGAAATATTATTTTTATATTGTTATATCTAGCAAGAGGAAAAATAAAATAGTGTATGCATGTGAAATGCTATGTATGCCTACTGAATTTCTAGGTCAACCAAAATAAATAATTCCTTACATAATCTTCTTGCTTCAATCTGGCCATCTATTTCAGTCATATTTAACTTCCTTCTACTTTTAATTACCTTTTTCAGCACACTCACAACACTCTGAATTGGTCATTGAAATCTCCATTTGGCAATCCCTTCTATCTGATCTAAAATGTTTTACCATCAATTTAACCTTATTTGCTAACCAGAAGTCTCCAAACAGGGATGTGTATATTCCAGGATTTATTATGAATGCAGATGTTGTAATGTCAAAATTTATGGGCTTAAAAACACAACGCCGAGGCATGAAGGCATGCCATGAGATAAATGTCTTGGCTTTACCACAACCACATTATCAAGCAACATCGCCTGGGTTGGCAAACGTTCAAGCTGACAATCGCCTCTGTTTCTGTGAAAATGGCCACTATTCATGCAGACATTTCATCTTATTTCAGTTCAATGAGGGTTTAAGTCCGCAGAGTAATTACCTGAAGGCTGAACAGATTGGACATTGCTTTCTCATCAGGTTTCAGAAGCAGAGGAAAAGACTGAAAATAAGCAGAAATAAGAGAGGACATAAGACTGATAGAGGAAAGGAAAGGAAAACATAGGCTGCACCGTTCTTACATTGTTTCTTAATTGATGTGAAAGAGAAAGGTGGTTGGTATGACCTTTACACATTGTTTTCTACCATATTCTTAGCTGGCATATGATTCTTTGGCGATTTTTCAGTTGTCTTTCAAGCTATCTTAAAGAAGTAAGACCGGCCCGAAAGGCAGCAGATGGAGAGAAAATTGATATAACCCATCTGTGGACTTTAGTACCACACTGCCCCTCAATAGCCTGACTCTCTTGTGTGAAAGTGTCACCACAGAAAGCATGAACTACTCTTTATAATTGAACTATATATATTCATGTCACAAAGCATAGTAGTATTTTTAGTAATGTTCCTTGAAATTAATTGTATGATAATTTCCTTTTCATGAGACAAATTTGGGAAGATATCAAGTTTACATTTAAAAGAAAAAGTTGTTTTTCTTTTATTTACTAAAAGTTGAATTGATATATATTTTGCATGTGACATGAGTTTGGGGTAAATATTTACTGTGATATATTTTTAAGAAGGTTATATAATAAAAATATTCATAACTACTTCTTATAGGAAGTTATTCATAACTGTATGAAGTTGGGATATTTCCTCATAGGATAGTGTACACTGCTTGAGTGAATAAAAATAGATAAAGCAAAAGTTCATGGAAGATGGACGTGATTAGAAAAGATAACTTACTATCAGAAACATCGCATTTTTATCATGCTGAAAATTCCAAACTTTATTTCAAAAACCCATGGAAAACTGTATGAAGTCCTGCCACTAATTCAGAAACCTGAAAAGAGTTTGGATAGGCTCAATTAAATGGTACAGGGTACAAGAGGTGAATGCTATGACTGAGTTTAGGAAGGTCAGTCTGAGACATATAGTAAGGGATGTTAGAATTTCTGGAGAGGTTTTATAAGCATATAGCAGGTGTTAGAAGGATACAGATGTATAAATTCTTTGTAGAAGTCTTGGTACTTATACTGGCCAAGCTTCCCACTTCCCACTGTTGTCTATAACAAATACATTAGATAATCAACATGACAGGGGAAAATATTTTAGCTCCTGGTTTTATAGGTTCAGGGTTAGTTTCACATGCTGCTTTGGAACCTGTGGTAAGTCAGTGTAGCACCCCAGAAAGTGGGTAATACAGGAGTCTGCTCACCTCACTAAGCCAGGAAGCAGAGATGGGAGAAGGAAACTTCCACAACACCCCTTCAAGGGTACAAATCCCTTCTAGTAGGTCTTCTCTCTTAAAGGCACAGCCATCTCTCAAGAGTGTCACCATCTGGGGGAAAGCCTTCAATACTTCTCTTGAGAGATTTATCCAGACCATAGCAGTAACAGAGCACAAATAAAACTAGACATCAATTAAACCGTGTTTAGTAAATTCTGGTATAGCCATAAGATGAAGTTGCATAAACTTTTTTGTAATAAAGGATCCATGCATATTGACCATGTGCTCTTCAGAATACATGTGTCTTCTCTGAACACAGTATCTAGTATTATCCTACATGTACTCAAATAACAAAAATATCTTAGCAACAGCCAATGTCTAAAAATTTAAATACGAGTTTTAAAGCCACAAACCAATGACCTCTAGGAACAAATAAATGTGGATAGATGCAAAAGGGAGTCTCCTAAAGTTTTCCATGGGTTTTTGAAATAAAGTTTGGAATTTTCAGCATGATAAAAATGCGATGTTTCTGATAGTAAATTATCTTTTCTAATCACGTCCATCTTCCATGAACTTTTGCTTCATCTATTTTTATTCACTCAAGCAATGTACACTATCCTTTGAGGAAATATCCCAAGGATGTGCTAAGATAGATGGGAGAGAAGGGGTTTCCACAGCTGCGATGAGTGAAGGGTACATGGAAAATCGTTCAGTGCAAACTGCAGGCTGCATGGCTGGCTGGGTAGGCCCATGCTGACACTGAGTGTATGTTCCTATCCCTGTCCTCTCTGGCTTCTGCGCCAACCTGAGAGTGAAGAGCTGGAGTGCCAGCCAGAGCTCCCACTGCTGTTCCACACTCCGCCATATTTTTGAAAGCTGATACCGTGGTTTGGATGTTGCCATAGAGGTAGGAGAGCTGGCATCACTTGGCAGGAACTTTTGAATTCTTGACTGGATGGTAGATGTACTCTTCTGATTGGTCCCTGTGATTTTCACATCACTTACATGACTAATCACTCCTGTATGTATAAACTAACTGTGCTCCTCATTCTCATTTTTGCCAGACTCGCAGGGTAGCAGAGAGACCATTTGCTGAAGAAGGAAGACATACCTCTGTGGTTATCAGGGGCCAGACTGAGGGCCACTCTGCTGCTTGGGCAGTGGAGTTGATTCTGCATCGTGAATCCCTGGCACTGACTGTGCTGGGGCTCTTGCATCTGCTACTATCTCAGAGAACCCCCAGGTACCTCTTTGGGACCTGCTCTTCTGGCAGTCTTGGTTCTTATCGAGGTCTTCACAGGGATCCCAATGCCTGTCAGTGATTCAGAGCCCTGTGTCCTTTTGGTCATCAACCCATTTCCACCAAGAGTTATAGCTGTAATATTTTCATCCCATCTTGGCTGGCCACCCCATTACCACCAAGAGTCACCTGTAACCCTCACCTTTCCACCTGAGAGCTGAGCACAGAGCTTTCTCTTGGAGTAATTTTGTTTTATTCGCTTGTAAATAAAGTCTCATTTGTCCATTCCATTCTTTGAATGGATAGCCAAGGTCCTACAAAAGAATAGCCCATTTCATTGCACTTCATCTTAGTTTTCCAGTAAGCACATTCTCTTATAAGAAATATTTGCCTTTCCTAATTCATATGATTGAGAAACTGATTTCTGGGGGAATCTATTGAGGGCATCTGTTTTACATCAATCAGAACATGATAATAGTGTGCATTCAATTTACATCTTTCTCAGAAAACATTGACAATGATTTTTTAATGAGTACCCTTAAAGCATTTACAATATTCTAAATTATTTAGCTTAATATTGTTTCAAATTTAATAGCCATTTTATGAAACGTATTGCAGAATGCTGAAGATAAAATGATATAAAAATCATTTATGTTTTAGATTAAACATTTAACTAAATGGATATATAATTAACATGACTGGTGCCATGCATATAGATTTCCCCTATAAATTGAGTTTTAGTTTTTGTTGTTGTTACTGTAATTATAGACCTTCAAGTATTTAATAATGGGAAAATAATATTTACTGAAATCCTTCTAAGGCTAAATCTCTTTTATATGAATAAAGAGGATGCTTAATTATTGTGGTGGTTTGATTCAGGTGTCCCTCATAAACAGGTATTCTGAATGCTAGTCCTCCCAGCTGATGGCAGTTAGAAATTAAAGCCTCCTGGAGGTGGCGTATTATTGGAGGCGGGATTATGGGTGTTAGAGCCAGTTTCCCCATGCCAGTGTTTGGCACACTCTCCTGTTGTTATTGTCCACCTTATGTTGGCCAGGGGTGATGTCCCCCCTCTGCTCATGCCATCATTTTCCCTGCCACCATGGAGCTTCCCCTCGAGTCTGTAAGCCAAAATAAACATTTTTTTTTTCTCACAAGCTGCTCTTGGTCAGGTAATTTCTGCCAACAATGCAAACCTGACTGCAGCAGTTATCAAACATTAAAAAGCTTCAGAAAATAATCAAATTCTGAAAATCATATCAACTTAATGTGGTCCAATATTTTTCTTCATTTGGTTTTCTCAGCAAGACTAGAAGAAAGAAAGCAATAATCATGCAGTATAGACCACACAACACTTCTGCCTAAGTTCTAGATTTAAAATTGTAATTAACTGTATGTAATAACAAACATATGTAGCAACAGAGGCTGACACAAGGTAGCCTGATCAGGATAGTAAGACTCAACTGAAAAAAGTGTCAAATTACCCATGGATTTGTCAAGTGGCTTCTACCTGAATTTACAGACAACAGTGGTTATATATTCTCTGCAAATGGCAATGTTTGAGGCATAATAATTTTGAAGTAAATATTCATCATCTGTAATTACTAACTTTTGAAGGCTATGGACAAATGAAGATATGTCTTACACAAGCATGTGAAGTAGAAGCAAAGAGGTGCATTGTAGCTATTTGTATATATTTAGATGACTCAGGGAAAAATAGAATAGGAATATAGATTTACAGAGGACCTAAGAAAAAGACCAAGAAAGAAAAACTCAGGAAATCCCAGACAGAGATTCATCACTGGAATTCATAAAGAACATATAAGAGAGAGAAATTAACAAAAATGACAAATGCACCAATGAACTATGGATACAAAGTAAAAGTGATTGTGACAATTTTGTTCATACTATATTTCCAGTCTATGTTATCTTAATAAATAATACTTATGATGCTCTCAAAACAAAATATATACCTAGTTATACCATGAATGTTTTTGATAGTTTCATTGATACCATGGGTGACTTCAACCCGAAGCAGAGTCAGCAGAAGTGAGATTTAAGTGGACTGAGTTCTAAAAATAGAATAATAAAAAATATAAAAAGGGCCAGGCGTGGTGGTGCATGCCTTTAATCCCAGCACTTGGGAGGCAGAGGTAGATGGATCGCTGTGAGTTTGAGGCCACCCTGAGATTACACAGTTAATTCTAGGTTAGCCTGAGCTAGAGTGAGACCCTACCTCGAAATATATGTATGAAAGTGTATTAGGGGACAAAGCATTTTAGACACAGAAAGGAGACTGAATAGTTAATCATGCTGATAATGAAAAGTTGAGAGAATATACATGGTAACCCTAATTTTATTAATTTCATTTAAACGAAAAAAAAGCAAATTGTGGTGAAGACCCAGGATTATGAAATCGCAGTGTGGGCAATTACAACAGAGTTCTGGGCAGGGGACCTTTGCTCCTTTGTTCTCCTGGACATGACCAAGGCAGGTGGCAAGCAGCTGTGGAAGTGGACATGCACAGACAGACAGCTTGAAGTTCGTGAGTGCCTGTGTGCCCGCCAGAGCAGCCCAGTTCCAGTCACTGTAGAAAGAGGGTGTGTATGGGCTGGGCTCCTCTGCCTCTGGGTGAGTGAAGAATTCCCAGTTGGAGGTATGAATCATATTCACTGATTTCTTGTAATAAGGTGGCATGCAATGCATATAAAATTGTGTGTGTGTGTGTGTGTGTGTGTGTGTGTGTGTGTGTGTTTTACCCCTGTATGTTAATGCCAGACACATGCACTATTCTTTGGTGTCTGTTTCTACATGGGCCCAGCCCCAACATTGTGTTCTTATCTAACACTGCAGAAGTCACAAGAGAGCCCAAAGTTCTTGATCTTCATATGTACCTGAAATAATTGCACTCACTGGTCATATTTCCATGGTGGCCAGACAGATAAATTGATCTACCTGTGTGACCATAATGAAGTATCTGAGCCAGGATGATTTTATTAGAAAAGATATCATGAATCATAGTTTTGGATGCTATGAGTTCATACAGCATAGATTAACTCTAGTAAGGATACATAGCAGGGGTGGGAGTGTGTGCTTGAGGTAGAAATTACTTTGCAACCAGAAAACTAGATAGCAGTTCAGAGACATGGCTTATCCTTATAACAAATCACTCTGTAGCCAAGAGGAATCAAGGTTTCCAGAACATTTAGTTATCACATTCTGAGAGCAGATCTGAAAGTCTCTCCCACTAGACCACACTTAATAAAGGCTCCATCACCACCCACATCACTGCTCAGGGGCTAAGCTTCCTCCTACACATGAAGTTTTGAGGACATACTACAATAACATCCCAACAGAAGTAGGTAAAGGAAATATAGTAGGAGCTGGAGACATGGCTTCAAAGCCTGTGATCCCAGGTCAAATTCCTAAACCACTCATGTGAAGATATAAAGCTGAATGAGTGTTTGTTTGTCATGGGAAGAGACCCTATAGTGTGTATGTGCAGGCATGTGCAAATTCATTAAATAAAAATAAAAAAGTAAAGGAGGTGGTTCTTGCCCCTATTTGTAACTAATCTTCCTTAAGAACTATACTTGACGGGTGCCAAATCAAGCTTAAAAAAGGAAAAAAAAAAACATTTTGTGTGCCCTTAAAATAAAAATTATTGCAATATAGAGACTGCCAAGAAGCCTTAGTGAGATATATCCCTGATACCACTTGAACCCACTACATGACAAGGGATGTGTAACTTGTGATTTTATACTGGTTTTGATGACTTGCTTCTATATCTCCTCATTCATCTGTTTGGAATACTGTAATGGATGCCTAAGGACATTTTGCTGGTAATGAGAATTCGTTTTCAAGGTCTTCATTTTTAATGTAATCAGAGTTTATTTTCTAGGTTTTAACATCATTTTTAACTTTTCATATATGAAGGCAATGCATTTTGATCATAATACCCTCCATTCCATTCCTTTGTCTTCCCCATCCTGTCCCTTTCATGGCATCTGTTCTCCTTTCCAATTAGTCCTTCTGTTTTGATGTCTATTTTATCCTCTGTCCTCCACCATGCATGATGAAATGCTGATGGGTTCAATATTCTGCAGGTCTTATGCAGATCACAAAAGCCACTGTCTGCATAACATAGCTGACAAACATATACATAGCAAACAAAGGGATAACATGTTCCAGCTCATGAATTGACAAACAGAGGAAATGTATAGCAGCTGAGGTGAAATACTGGAATTTAATATCTTCCACTGACTGCTTGGGCTAGAAGTGACACAATTCTAACATAATTAATCTGATATTGGAAAATAGTCAATAACAGGTGTATCATGCTTCATGAAAAACTAGAATACAATCCTTTGGTTGCCTCCTTGACAGAGTACAGTGAGCCTACCACATCATTTCTATCTTGAAAACACTTTTCAAAACTTTGTCTTCCTCTCAAAACACACTGACGTGCTAAAACTGTTGAGTGCTCATCACTGGATGAGACATCTTCATTACACATTCCAAGGCTCAGGGGTCATATCATACAAGATGGTGGGGATAAAATTTCAGAACGAGAGGATGGAGTGGGATGCTTTAGAATACTGTATTCCAGACACAAAGTGGCCACTGCATTCATGCCTCACAGAATTAATCATTACATGCCCAACACCTGCATAACATTGGGCTCATCAATATGTTGTCATGGATGATGGAGAAAGGCACAAAAAGCCTCAACTGCCACCAAAATAGATCAGTGACCAGTTGGGAAGAAGAGGTGTTTCAGAGGGGAGGGAGAACAAAAGAGTGTGGTAGGGAGGATTATGACCAGGGTGCATTTTGCATATGTATGGAGGCTGTCTAATTACTTTAAAAATGAAGAAAATGTATTTTGGTACTCCTCCAGTCGTTTATTTTATGTATTTTAGAAAAGGATGTCAACCTCTCTAAGGCCCTGAACATGAAATGAGAGTCCTCCTGAAAGCAGCTGCAGCAGCCTTGCAGAAGAGGGACGGGCGGTGTTGAGCAGATGCTCAGCTTCTCCCTCAGTACCACAGCATATTGACGGTTTCAAGGAGGGCTGGCATCTCAAAGAAAGCAATTAGGTCCTTCCTGAGTGATGGTGGTGAAGGAGCAATGTAATTAGATCAGGTTACACTGAAGAAAGATGATATCTTGCCCAACAGTGATCAAAGTTACATGACCACAGTCACGTTAGCAGGAGAAAAGGTGGTGCATATGGCATGGGAAGCCTTGTTTAATATACCAACTGTTTATGCCCGTAAAACATGATTAGAAACATTTAGCTTAGGATGGCATATGTGATCACATCAAGAAAGAATTTGAGAAAAATATTCATGGAGCTCTTTAATATAAGTAGAACAAATATTTGTGTTAAAGCTACTGATTTGAGAGGATTTTTTAAAAAAGTTTTATACTATAAATACACGTGCAACCAGATTCAGACATAATTTCAGATCTTGAAATGTATTCTCTGATTTTGGGAAGATATCTAGTTGGAAAGTCTATTTCTGCATTCCTGCTGATTTCCTATTATTATAGAGTGAACTGCCATCATGAATATTATTTGCTGGTGATATATGCATGAAGAGTCGATAACATCTAAGATGACAGCTTACACAGGGCCGCCAAAAAAAAAAATAATGGAATGGAGAATGTGGTCATAGAGCTTTCTCAGTGTTCCTAAAATACAAAATGAAAGTAAGAATAATTATGTGGTTCCAAGACTAGAAAATTTAAGCACTAAATATGAAACGTATGAGCTGGTGTCAGAGGAAGAGATTAAGAATCTGACCTTCATACTTCAACAGAGATGAACCTGTGAGGTGTGCTGCCAGGATTTGCTCTAGTTTGATATGGATAATTTCCCCCTGTCACTGAAGAGCGTGACTTTCTCTACACTACCTACATAGATGAGTTTTCTAAACGGACCTGAAGGTCCCTAAAATCACTGATATGATTCAAGCTTTTGACAGTTAATCTTGAAGCTATGCTGGAGAAATGGACTAATAATAAAGTGATATAAAGAATAATCTCTGCTAACTCTTCTCACTCTTTTCTAGTATATATGCATATGATATTCTTGTGACTTTTTGGATTTGAAAACAATACAGCAAAATTAATCTGTGTTCAAAATTGATGGTGTGGAACAATGTTGAATGTACACAACTTGTAACAGTTCACTAAATTCTTCTGGTCTTTTCCTGCTTTTGTCTCCTATCACAAGGCAACCCTCAACAATACAGGTTGAAGTCAAGACATATGATGCTGATCTTTGGAGGGCCTTCTTAAGTGAAGAATCACTGTGTACTGTACTTAATAAATTTGCCTGCTGTGCAATAAGCATTTTAGTTACACCTTTTTTTCTTTATTCAGAGCACAGAATTGAAATCAAGGAACAGACATACTTTACAACAGAGAGCAGCAGCAGGAGCTGAATTGTGTTGCTGGGTAACAAAAAATGAATGTTTGGTTTCCCTCTGTATTAGATGCTATTTGAAAGTTAATATGTCTCAAAACAAATATATCACTGGCATGATACTTTTCATATTTATATATTCATCTGGAATCAGAAGAGAATTAGAATAGAAAATTAGATACAAAATCTGTTAAATTTGATGACCTTTAGTTTTTTGATGATTGTTATATTAAGCATGAAAATAAGAATATAAAATAGGATTGGGTAGGTATATCAGCAATACTACACTTCTTTATCTAAGCCTAGAAAAAAAGAAGAAAATAAGGAAAAAATGAGAAATAAAATGCTTATCTAAAATATAAGTTGATGCAGGGTACTTTAAACAGGAAATAAAATATAAAGTCTAGCATGTGACAAAGACAAAATATTTCAAGCTTAGAAAAATGAGTACAGTGAATTTATAATTTTTCAGGAACTTCAAAAACTGTGTATATTACTTTATAAAAAAAGAATACCAGTGAACAAACAATAGTAAAATTTTTTAAAACTCAAGACAATAAAATAAATTTCATTCATATAACATTAACACTAACATCTAACAATATATTTAAAGTGTATTTATAAATATTTTATTCATTTACTTAATTGGGAGACAGGGAGAGAGGAAGAAAGAGAATAGGCACACCATAGCCTCCAGCCACTGCAAACAACCTCCAGACACATGTGCTACCTTGTGCATCTGGCCTTCATGGGTACTGGGAAATCAAACCTGGGTCTTTAGGCTCCACAGACAAGCACTTTGACCCCTAAGTCATCTCTCTACCCCAGCCTTCAATATGTTTAATGTCAGAAATTTCATTTATTATTTTTAATAAGCTACTTCTTTCATCCCTAGTGCTATTAGAGTTCACCTGTGTTGAATAAATAATATAGCAGCTATTCCAGTGAGAAACCGATGAGTGAGTCACCACTGAGAAATCAAAGATTCATTTCAAAATAAAGACGTAGAGTTACAACAATACACAACGAGTAATTTAAGTAAAATAATATGAAACATACACTCTGGGCAAAGGTATATCTGGGCTTTGATAAAGGTTAGAATCCACCTCTTATCTCTTTGGTGCAATGACTGAAAATGGAACAGACAAGACTGAATGAGCACATGGTATTCTTGGAGATGATAAAAGTCATTTGGGTTCATGCTTTCAACCACTGACATGAGGGAAAGGAATATTCTGAGGGGATTGTGGGTAATCTGAAGGTGTTGGAAATATGAGAGCATTAGTTTTCATTCACATTTTATCCCCTACTTATTAGGATGGAGAATTCAACTCAAATTGATTTAGTGATGTCCTGTGACTATTTATAGGGAGATGTCAACAAACACCTTTTCATCCCAGATGACAGACTAAAGAAACATCCACCCAAGCATAGCAAGTGAACCAGAGAAGTTATTGGGATTAATTACAGGTGAGGGACTAGTCACACAATCTCTTCATCTTGAAAAAGTCCACCCCAGCACGGGTGATGATTCATTGAAAACCACATCCCTTGGAGCTCACTACAAAATGTGAGAACAGCTCAGTCTATTTGAGATTCTCCTCTGCCCATACTGATTTTTATAACCTCTGAGAGGAGCTTATGAATATTGTAACTTTCTAGAGCTCTCTGATACATGGGAGGCTCCCTTCTCCATCTGGAAGGAAATGTTTCACTTTAAAGGAAACCTATACAAGAATTGACCAGCACTTCTAAATAGAATGGACAGCCTTCTAAGTATATCACAATTGTTTAATTTATATAAAACAAGTCATTTCTGTATAATGCTTAATTTAAACACACACACAAACACAAACATGTTGTAGTCTTGAAGTCATTTTCACATTACTGGGATAAACCTCCAAACTAGTCAGAATTTATAGGAGGAACAGAACTTATTTTAGGCTTACAGATTTATGGAATGTTTTATAATGGAGAAAGAAAAACCACCAGCAGCACCTCCAAAAGAAAGTATACTCAGGGAATCCCCCAGAGCTCACCTAGTCATTATACCTTAGGCTAGAATTCTAGATTTATCCACAAACACACCTTAGGGCTGGATCCTAGGATCTGTCCACAGTGTGAGACCTCCTTTAGCCAGATGACTAGAGATCTAAGGTACAAGCTTTGATAAACTCCTGAATCTATTAGGGTATACCCATTCAAATTGCCACATTCTCCTGCTGGCCCCCAACAGATTATAAGCATCTTACTTTGGAAATTGTATTTAGTTCAATTTTAAAGTTCCCCTTAGTTTTTACTCAAGATAGTTCCAAAGTCCCAAGTCTCATTTGAGATTTAAGATTGTTTCTTAACTATGAGTCATATAAAATCAAAACAACTTACATATTTTAACATATAATGATACAGAGTAAACATTTTTATTGTTATAAGACATAACAAGGAAAGACTGAACCAATGTAAGCTTAACTATTAGACAAACATCTGTAGTTCAAGTCTTATATCCACAGCATGATGAATGATGTGTGTCTGGATTTTTTTCATCCATCTCTTCAATCTGGGCTAGTAGCCAGGAAAACTTCTATCCCAAGCCAACAGGACTCCATGATAGCCTTTGTATAAACCTCATATATCCAAAACATCTTTGGGTTTTTATGTACATCATGGTCCATTTCCCAATGGCTTTATTGGCCTCTTATCAGGGTCATCATGCCCTTTCTATTTGTTACATCTCAGCAGCAGATCTTGGATCTGTGCACACTTTATGGCCTACTTTATGTGTTTTTCATGGTTTTGAAATCAATACCAGGTGTGCAGGACACAGTTGTGTTCATAAATAGGAGTGAAATAAATTGTGACCTCAAAGAACAGGTTTCTATTTGTTTTAGTCAACTTATTTTTTGAAAGTTTACATTGTTTTTCAGACATCTTTTATGTTCTCTTAATGTAAAGTAGTTAGGTCACCTTTTTAAAAATTATTAATGTATTTGACAATAGCAACTTCAGTAACCTAAAATCAGTCTCCAAGCCATTAAATTTTAAACTTGTTTGAATTTCTCCAATATTAATTCTTATATGTCTCAGTTTTATATCTTAGGCAAATACATCAATACATTATAAATTTAACCTTTAAAACTCTATGGGCATGGGCAGTAGAACACAGTCAGCTTTTATGTCAGTAGCCCAGTTTCAACAAACATTTTGTAGTCTTTCTTTCCCCTTTGAAAGTTCATAAGCAAAGCCTCCCAATACATTTTTTTTTGTACTTAACATTTTCAAACTCTTACCAAAATAGCCCATAAAACTTGGCTTACCACTCTGGAAGGCATCATCAGTTGCAAGTGCCAAGTCTGTGTTCATGCTTCTAAAACAAAAGTTTCAAAAGACCAAAACCCACATGGTCAGAATTATCATGCAATCCCACTTCTGGTACCAATTTCTATGGTAGTCAGCTTCCTGTTGCTAGGATAAACCTCTAAGCTAGTCACATTTTATAGGAGGAACAGAATTTATTTTAGGCTTATAGATTTAAGGGAAGTTTTATAATAGTGAAAGAAACACTAGCAGCACCAAAAGAAAGTATACTGTGGGAACTTTGGCAGAGCTCACTCACTCTGTATACCTTAGGCTAGGATTCTAGGTTCATCCCCAAACACACCTTAGGGCTGGACCCTGGGATCCACCCACAGCATGAGACCTCCTTCAGTTAGGTGGCAGGAGATCTAAGTTATAAGCTTTAATAGACTTTTGAATCTACTGGGGGGACATCCATTCAATCAACTACAATATATGTAATCTCTAAATACAAATCAAAAAAAATAGGATAAAAAGAATTTTGTACAGAAAGTAAAATTTCATTTGTTCCTTCATCTTTGAAATTATTGAAATGAGCCAGGCATGGTGGCGTACATCTTCAATCTCAGCATTTGGGAGGCAGAGGTAGGAGGATCACTGTGAGTTCAAGGCCACCCTGAGACTACATAGTGAATTCCAGGTCAGCCTGGGCTAAAATGAAACCCTACCTTGAAAACAAAAAAATAAATAAATAAATAAATAAAATTATTGAAATGAAAATTTTTTACTTTTGTAACTTACATTAGCACCAAATTAGGAATGCAGTATTACCACAAGTAGATAGTTGTGAAAACTGCCATTCTGTCTTTTCATTCCTTATGAAGAACTACATTTGAAAAGTAAATACAACTGAGACATGCAGGGAGGGAGGGGAGACAATGGTCGATGGAAAGTTTTTTTTTTTTTTTTTTTTTTTTTTTTTTTTTTTTTTTGAGGCAGAGTCTCTCTTCAGCCCAGGTTGGCCTTAAATTCATGTCACTCTTCTTTTCTCAGAATTAGGTGTTCTGAGGTGAAATATGTGATACCACATCTGGCTTCATGACATGAGTTTTGTGTGTGTATTATATTTAAAAGAAAAAAGTATTAAATGAAATACAGTAGATATATAATTTGAATCACATCCCCTTACTTCATTTTACTTTTGCCTCAGCTATGCAAAAATAAAATCAAGGGGTTTTACATAAATAGAATGATAGAAGTGAAGGTATTCCTCTAACCTTTGAGACAAACATGGCAGTTTGGAGAAGACATGACATCATAACAAGCTTACATGTAGACTGGTATTTTTTTCTTTTTAAAATTATTTATCTATTTAATTCAGAGAGAGATGGGGGAAGGAGAACGAATGAGTACCCCAGAGCCTTTTGCTTCTGCAGATGAACTCCACACACATCACACATGCACCACTTAGTGAATCTGGTTTCAACAGGGTACTGGATAACTGAATCAAGGCCGCCAAACTTTGAAAGCAAATGTCTTTAGCCTCTGAGCCATCTCTCCAAGGCTAGACTTGTGATTTCTTGCTCTTCCAGCTCACTTATAGAAATGAAATGCATGTTGCATCTTTCTTTGATTTTAGTAATAGATTAATAGATGGAAGAAATACAAGATCCGATTGCTATTTAGATCACTGTCTGTTAATGGGCATTATATAATGATATCATGTTTTTACATCCTGCACATGACCTGGGCATGGGGATTTGTACCATATACCTGAGAAGAGGATGACATGGAGAGTTTATGAGATCTTTGACCAATTGCTAATGGATTACCAAGGTGGTCATTAATTTCAAAACCACACTATGAAAAGAAAACAGAGAATTATTTGTGTTGGAAAGAAAGAAAAGCAGCCTTAGGCATTTGAAAACTGTGAGCAAGGGGAATGATACCTCTCTGTAGAGATATAGACAAGCACTTCAACAAGCAGCAGGTACATTTTGACTATGCAATGTATAGACAAGTAAGATATCCAACCTGGGACTCTTCGTGGACTAACATGATATCATTATATGTTATAGAATTAAAATGATAGATATAACAAATCAAATGCAGCATGTGCTTTTTGCTCTCTGCATAGAGGTCTCCCTGAGCTACATAAGGCTGGGATTCCACTAAGAATAATGTGATGGGAAAAGCAGAAAACATTCAAAATGCAGATAAAAGCAATGTGTACAGAAAGGAAAAGTCTTTTCACCTGGCCAATCACCTCCATAGCATCTATTTTATCATATCATCATAAATAATGTCACTTTAGGAATATTAGAAGATAGGAAATTCTCTTCAAAATGGTTTGAATAGAGTGAATAGGTGGTTAAGACTGCTTTTATCCTTCAAGAATAATGTACTGGAATTTTTCTTCTTAATGAAGTCCAAATACTTTTATCGTGTTCAGCAACAATCGCTAAGAGTCTACTATGCAGCACCAGGCACCCTATATAGATATTCATTCCCATTCCCCTTGCTGTATTTCTTCCACATGCTATCTTTTTTTTTTTTTTTTTCCTGTGGCGTATGCAATCTAGGCTTTGGATTTACTGTTCTCTCTGTCAGCTCTGGGTCATTTCATGCATGCTGATTCCAACAACAGAGATCTTTTGAAATTGGAAAAGCTACTCTGTACACTGATACTCCCTCAAAAATTGCCAGAGCACCACATGGCGACCTAAACCGAAAACGACTGAGAAACATCATAGTCTCAATATACATCTGGATACAAAGATCATGTGTAGAATTTCAGACACTGGCTTATTCAAAATGAAAACAACTATTTCACAACTCATTTTTAATGCTTTAGAAACAAATGATAAGAAATTCAAATCAGGAAATGTCATATAATAAGTGTGAGTCAAAATTATTTTCAATAAATCATTTTTTTTACTTAACATTCACCCCAACTATTAAAGTACATTCTTGTCTTTGACCTTAAGGAGGATGAGGTAGAAGAGCTAGAGGAGGAAAAGATCTGTCATGGCAAACTTATTATCTTTTTTAATTATTAAAGGATTTCTTTCAGTGTTTTATAAATAATTTTTCACTCATTAAATCTGACACAGGCATAACAATATTTCATAATAACTATAAGATTGTAAAGTAATTAGTACTATTAGAATATGATTCATCTCCCACGAAGAGGTTTCTTAAGGGCTTTTTTTGAAACGTAATTCCAATGAAATAATTAGAGTTATAAAAAGTATTTGCCTCTCACAAACTATGACAGGAGTTATGTATTTTCATCTTTCAAGCTATGATAGTAATTATGAAAGATCACTGGTTCTGAAATTTGGATCAGAAGTTCGGCTACACCTAGATCAATTCTGTCATATTTTTTAAACTCTGCTTACACTTGAGAAGAGTGACCTGATACCAATCTGTGGTAATTGGTAGCAGGTCCTGCTACACTGAATTAAGAAGCAACCTGAGTTCTGAAAACATCATAGACCAACAAGGGGTGGTACATCCAGTAATTTTCATGTATTCTCAACCTGGATCATTGGTCTGGGCCAGCAAGAAATGGCCTTTCTAAGACTGGGGAGATGGCCCAGAAGATAAAGGCACTTGTTTACAAAGCCTATAATAGCACATTTGCAACTATCATCTACTTGATAAGTTATTTAAATAAGTGCTATGAATACTGACAGGATATTGTAAACTTTTCAAGTAAAACTATATTTATTACTTGCCTAGTTAGTATTGCCATTCATCTTTTTGAATTTTTATTTATTTTTATTTTTTATCTTCTTGGTTTTTTGAGGTAGGGTCTCATTATGGCCCAAGCTGACCTGGAATTCACTATGTCGTCTCAAGATGACCTTGAAGTCATGGTGATCTTCCTACCTCTGCCTCCCGAGTGCTGGGATTAAAGGCATGTGCTACCACACCCAGCTTATTTTATTTTCTTTATTATTTATGTACATACTTAGTGTGTAAACAGCCCATGTTGGTATGGTACAATCCTTACCCTCATCCCTGCCTCCCCCCTATTGAAGGGTTAGCCATCAGTTATGGGGAAGAGGCAATGTCTCTCTGTGTAATGTCCCAACTTGTGTTTCTAACAATTTTCCTGCCCCCTCTTCTGTGAATTTCCCTGAGTCATTATGTTAATCTGTGTGTTTATGCATAATATGTGCTTATAGCGTGTATGTGTGAGTGTGTGTGCACATGTGCCACTATGCATTGTGGAGATCAGAAGATAACCTCAAGTGCTGCTCCTCCCATCCCACTTTGCTTCAGAAGGGATATCATTGTTTTTCTTTGCAGCATATACCAGACTAGCTGGCCCATGATTTTCCCAGGGATTCTCCTGTCCCCACTTCCCATCTAATAATAGGAGTGTTGTGATTACAGGTGCATGCTACCATGTCTGGCTTTATGTGGGTTCTAGAGAACAGAATTCAGATCTTCACACTGCTGCATCAAATGCTTCAGCCATTGAGTCATCTGCCCATCCTACGTCCACTCATTGAATTTGTGCTTTCACTCTTCTATAGTGGAACAAATAAGAGGAATAATCTGTGGAAATTTGTACAGGGATCCATGAAGAAATGGGGCACAATGCATCTTCAATCTAGTTTCATTTGACTCTCCTTCCAGTATCATTGTGCCCAAGGGGTCTCTGCTAATTTGTAGAGTTAATTATTGTTGGAGGTGGCCTTTCCACTTAATGTCATGAGGTCTCGTGTGTATCTAATGTGTCCTCTCCATACTGAGGTAATAAAGCACTTTAAATTTGTGGAGGTATTAGACATGAAATTCCAAAGAAAGATTATACTCTTATTCCTCCATAATCATAAGAGGTAATGCAGTAGAGTTTTGAGATGCTGGCTGTTGTGTATTCTATTTTCAACAATTTCAAAACAAAATCACATCTCAAAATTATTATTTTGACAACTGTTTATTAAGACCCTACTATTTGTTTAGTAAAACCCTTGAAACTGAGGAAATCATATGCCCTAAGGAGATACCACCTGTTATAAAAGAAATATATAATTACCTATATATTAAATTATATCAAATATTCAAGTGCTATATAGATTACAAATCTTAGAGATATGGTGCAGTGATATTATAACTGCACTACATTGTGTGATTAAAATACATTTTTGAAATATAAGTTTCAAATTATAAGTTTTAGTGGAAAGTTCAATTGTAATGATATTAGCCCTACAGGCTACAAAATAAAAATGCTCTCTACAGCTTCTGGAATCAAAGATCAGTGTGACTAGACCAAAGCAACCACTAGGATGTAAGGCGGGAGACATAATTCCTCAGGTCTAACGCAGGGTGATGTTGCCATAAAGTGTCTTAGCAAAGAGTGTCAAAGGATCCAGTTTGCATAGTTTTATGCAATTCTTTGGGGATAGTTGCTAAACAGTTTATAGTTTGATAAATTGGAGAAAAAGAGAAGAAAAGGGAAGTTACTTAAAGAACCTAACATAGTAGTTGGCATGGTGAACTTAGAGATCCTACAAAATAGAGACATTAAACAGTAGAATCAATTTTAGATACAGAAGTACCCAACATATATGTATGCATTAGATATGGGATTTAAAATGAAAGTAAGACTCAAAGGCAATTATTCAGTATTTATCTTAAGCAACAGATTGGGCATGGAGGTCATTACTGAGCTGGGAAAGAAAATGAGGTAAAATGTCAGGAAGGAAGCATGGTTCTTAAACAGGTTAAATTTGAGATAACTAACAGACATCTATGTAAAGATGCTGAGTAAGAGCTCTGAGGCTCAGAGAAATCCCAAATCGACTCAGGGTTACCAAGAGACGTCAGGGGCCATGGAAAATAAAGTTAATCCTATTACAGAAGGACTATCTATCTTACTATGAAGAGACATGGGAGAGTGCAGAGTACAAATGGACAGGCTGCCCCTTGGATGGTCAATGCAGGGAAGGTCAGCTGCAGGAAGAAAAGAGAGAGAAGAAACGCACACATACACACACACACACACACACACACACACACACACACACACACACATTCAATCCTGGTAAGAGGAAATGACTGTTCTCTGAGTGTTTCTGTTTTCTCAATGAAGCATGAATCAAACCCATTAGTTGATAATGAGGATAGAATAGGGGAAGGGAAAACTGAAAAGAATAGTGGAAATGAGCAATAAACAACAATGATTCCTAGTAGTAGGAAATTAAAGGACCCATGATTATATATCATGGCAGAGCTCTGTGAATACAGTGACTATTTGAGATATGTACTCTTGCATTTAAAGTGGGACAAGTAAGGTGTGATACGTGCAGCATGAGGAAGTTGAAAAATAATTTAAATTAGGTATCATACTTTTCATCTAAGTGACACAGCAGGAGAAGAGTGGGAGTGAAAATGTTTAAAACAATGTTTTTACAATTATGAAATATTGAACATAGTTTGAAAAGGAAATGAAGAGACTGCTTAAAGAAAAACTAGTTCATAGATCCAAATGAATTGACATTTGTCAGTAAAGTCAAAATGATGGTGGGAAACAAATTGAATCCGAATGACAGAAAAATATGCAGAAAGACAAATTGTGTTTACTTGTTTTCACCTATGCAGATGGTTTAGTGGTTATTAAGGTATACATTTGGAATTCATTTGTAGCAGCTGGAGACCCCAGTGTGCCCATTCTCTCTGTTTCTGTAAATAAATTTTTTTATAAAAAATAATCCTAATTTAAGTGGTGAATAAACAAAAACAAAACCATCTCCATTATGGACATCTAAATAGATGAGATTCTGAGGACAAATCCTCAATTCTGTAATAAAAGGTAGAGGACACACAGAATATTTTAAACATTGGGAAAATGCACTGATTGTAGATGGTGTCTATCAACATATATTGTTGGTTGGCTTGGGATGTTTTGTTTGTATAAAGGGTTATATCAGATTAACTGATATATGGAGTGGTAAATGAGTCTGGAGGCTTGAGTTTTTCAGGGTATATGAGAAACCTGTTGAGGTAGTTTTCCATGTTCTGCATTATGTGCATGGTTGCCATTCATTTAATCCCCGGACTCAAGACCAGCTTGAACCACACAGTGAGACCCACCCGAACTGCTGTCTTAAGGATGCATGAGGAATTTGCTTTTCTAGAATCCATGAGGTTTTTAATCATCGTCATCTCTCTAGAGGGACATCATAGACCAAGTAAGCTTTATTTTAGTCTTAAAGGAGCACTACACAAGATATTATGTATGAGCGATTATTACTCAAAGAGCAGTTTCTTTCCATGGTCAACTTCAAGAATGATTTTTATCTAGAGACACAGATCTGTGGCACATACCCAGTCTTTCCTACCCTAAAATCTAGAGCAGTTATTTTTATTACATTTTTGCTTATTTTTTGAGATACGGTCTTGCTAGATAACCCAGGATGGCCTCACCCTGACAATCTTCCTACCACTGCCTTTTAAATGCTGGTATTATTCATTTGCTGCTATACTCAGCAAGTTCTTCTCTTCTAAAGTAGCAGGGTGTTATTGCAACCTGTAGTAGACAGCCTCCAGGTCACTGAGATGAACTTCCAGACCAGGCACAGTTATGGAGGAAGGGATTCATTGAAACTTACAGATCCAGGGAAAGTTCCATAATGGAGAAGAAGCTGGCCCACTTTCATAGGTCCAAGAAGAGAGAGAGAGAGAGAGAGAGAGGCCTCAATCCAATAAAACCTAATAGCCACTCAGGCACTTTGTATATCTTCAGACTGGAATTATAAATCCACCACCAAATCTTAGGGCTGGACCCTCAGATCTACCCAGTGACACCTTCACCAACCAGGTAGCTGGAAATGTAAGAAGCTTTAATAAAACTCTTAAATCTATTGGGGGACATTTATGCAAACTACCACACAACCAAATTCTCAGGAACTTGGATGCTGTTTCTCTGCCCCAAATTGATGTGACGAGAAATATTGTTTTATGAGAACCACATTAGGGGAAGAACAGCTTAGATAAGTTAGTTTGAGGGTTGAATCACTACTGTGCTTAAAACACACAGATGTACTCAGAGAAGAATGGGTGTTCTCAAATGAAGTAATTGTGTTTGGAGTTAATTCTGGGAGTCAGGTTTCTATATAATTTTTGTAGTAGTGTTGGGCTGGAGAGATGGCTTAGCAATTAAGGCACTTGCCTGCAAAGATAAAGGACCAAGATTTGATTCCCTAGGACCCACGTAAATCAGATGCACAAGTTGGTGCATGCGTACAAGTGTCTGGAGCTCATTTGCAGTGACTCGAGACCCCAGTGTGCCCACCTCTCCTTCTTTCTCCCTTTGTCTCTGTATGATACTTTATGTCTCAAATAAATAAATAAAACTAAAAAGTGTAGAATTTCTCTATATAATAATATCTGTAATAATCTATTTTATTTTTAGATCTTGCTTCCTTTAGTATGTTACAAGAAAACTGGAGTTAAGACTAATATAATCCAAATTACATTCTTATTGCTTTAGTTGCTAGAGTCTTGAAATAATCAACTATTTAAATACTATATATATATATATATATAGCCTATTTTTTCATGAATATTGAATCATATATAATATGTATGTTCTTTAAATATTAACTAGTAAAACAATATTCCCGTTAAAATTTCAGATTCATCACTTTCATGTTTTATTCTTCTGGAGCAAAGTGGTAGAATCTTGTGTACTGTCCATGAAATATATATTTCCATAAAACTAGAATTTTGTGTTATTTGTCTTCATTTTGTATTAAAGCCTATATTCTGTAGGCTTTCATTCTCATAATGAATAACCAAAAATGGGTTTTGAGGATGATTTCATGTGAACAGATGGGTAAATGCAAGCAAAACTGTTTGGGACATCCAAATGACCATTTTGAGAGATATTTTTTCCCACCAGTAAAGCTGTTATCAAAAAATGCCACTGCAATTAAACAAACAAACAGCAACAAGAACAAAACATTGTCCAAATAATTGTTTCACCATCGTAGGAAAGAATAAAAAATTGTGGAGTCTTTGGGAAGACATACCCATGTTTGGAAATGTTTGTTAGTTAATGTACTGAAGAAATTTGAAACATCTAGAAATATGAATTTTAAAAACGACCCCAACGCGACTAATATCAAACCCTGCTGATTGGGTTTGTACTGTTTATATAAACAGAATGGCAGCAATTTCCTGCTGCCAAAATCGGTCAGGCTGAGTCACCTGTGGGAACAGAGAGCCATAGCCACATGGATCAAGCACAGATACAGGACTTTGCCTGGGGAATGCTCCCTGGGGTAGGCAGTATTGTAAAAGTCATACAGGGTTTCCCAATGCTTTCAAAGACCAGCCATTCCATAGACTGGCCACATTTGTTCCCCGCCTCCTAATCGATGCTTTTCATATTAGTTTGGTCGTATTTTGTACTGCACGCATGATGGTCATGCACAGCTACATTCTGCCCTGAAAACATTAACATTTGGAAATATTCATGCTGGCTGTGTATTAAGTATATGATGAGCAATTATTTCAGACCAGTTTTATTATTGTTATGTTATTTTGTGATCTAGTTAAAGATGAAATCTTGTGTTTGTTTTCAGTAACCACCTAGCTTCCTCTCATTAAATGATGAGATTCCATCTCACTCCATCCAGGATTGCAATCATTAAAAAAAATGATTTTGAGTAGGAAATGTATCAGATATGAAAATCATATATCCAATCCTTTGATTTATTTACCCACTTCTATGCTAGCTCCACTATCATTAATTATTTTTTACTCTATAATATATTTTAAATTCTTATAGGATATAGCCAAAGTCTTTTTTTAGTTATCAAGAAAATGACCTATTCACCTTAATTTTATTTCAAATAACTTTAGAAACAAGTTTTTATTAATCTATTTGTGTAAAATAATTCTTTGCAAAATCGTTTTGTGTGTAAGATATTGTTTAGAGAGGAATTTATTTTTAGTATGATTCCTTCAAAATATTGTTTAATGTCCTACATTATATTAGTAGTTAAGTACACAAGAATAACTAGCACATTGTCTTATTCTTAGAGATTGACTATATTTAATTCTTATAACAAACTTTTGGTCTTTTTGATTGAATTTAATGGTATATTGTAAAATTATATATTTCACTAAGTTTATGAGCGATAACTCAGTTGATGTGCACTGGTCTGAGAGGGAGACAACCCCATCATCCACGTTCAACACAGACTTACCTCTTCTCTCTGAGAATAATGTGTTGCACTTTCTCTTGGTCTTGTTACATTATTTTTTGATGAAAGAAATGATGTTTGTTTTGTCATGGTTTTATGTTTTGGTGTCACCTATGGTGCCTCTAGATTGATATTTTGTTAAAAAGAAACCATACAGCCGGGTGTGGTGGTGCATGCCTTTTATCCCAGCACTCAGGAGGCAGAGGTAGGAAGATCTCTGTGAGTTTGGGGCCAGCCTGAGACTTACATAGTGAATTCCAGGTCAGCCTGGGCTAGAGTGAGACCCTATCTCGAAAACACCAAAAACAAAAAGGAAAAGAAAAAAGAAACCATGCATTTTGCAAATGCATCTTTAGCAGAAGTTAACTTATACTTCCTTTTCATTTAATTAATAAAATCAATTTTATTCATTAATTTTTCAAAATATCAAGTGACAATAAATGTTGGCAAGGATGCAGGGAAAGAGGAAGCTTCATTCACTACAGGTGGGAGTGCAGACTTGTACATCTACTATGGAAATCAATATGGAGATGCTTGAAAAAGACAAAAGTAGGGCTGGAGAGATGGCTTAGCGGTTAAGCGCTTGCCTGTGAAGCCTAAGGACCCCGGTTCGAGGCTCAACTCCCCAGGACCCACGTTAGCCAGATGCACAAGGGGGCGCAAGCATCTGGAGTTCCTTTGCAGTGGCTGGAGGCCCTGGTGCACCCATTCTTTCTCCCTCTATCTGCCTCTTTCTCTCTCTGTCTGTCGTTCTCAAATAAATAAATAAAAATAACCAAAAAAAATTTTTTTAAAAAAAAGAGAAAAGTAGAGCTACCAACTGACCTAGCCATTCCTCTTTTGGACAGTTTTAACCCTAAAAGCTTCACTCTTCCCTGAAGACACATTTGCTCAACCATGTTTGTGGCTGCTCAATTCACAGTAGCTAAGGATTGGAATCAACCCCGATGCGCGGTGCTTTGACAAATGGATAATGAAGACGTGGTACATTTACACAGTGGAATTCTATTCCTCAGTGACGAAAAATGATATAAAGTTACCTTTTAAAAACAACTTCCTTCTTGCCTTTGTACCCTCATCTCCCAATCCCCCCCCCCTTGTTGTCCATGCCTTACCATAGCCTCCTCTCTGCCTTCATGCTACAAGTTTCTTATTGCAGCTATGCACACACGCATACACACACACACACAAACACACACACACACACCCTTCTTATCACTGTCTCCTATCTAATCATAGCATACACCAATTCGAATTCCTTAGTTACCTACTTCAGATCATTAAAATCTAGAAGCCACATATAAAAAGCGAACCTGTGATTTTTGTCTTGCTGGGTCTAGGTTATCTCACAGTATATTTATTCCTATTTGATACGTCTTTTCTTGCAAATTTTATCACTTTATTTTTATAGCTGAATGAAATTTTATTGTTATTATTCCATGTTGTTATCATCCAGTCGTCACTTGATGGACATGTAGGCGGGTCGCCTTCCCTTGCTACTGTGAATGGAGCAGTAGTGAACCTGGCCGGCAAGTGCCTCTGCCACAGGTTACGGAACCCTGAGGTGCATGACCAGGAGAGGCTCAGCTGCACATACAGTGGCTCCATTTCTCTCTCTTTGAGAAACCTGCACACTGATTCCTGCACTGGGTGCACCGGATGCTATTCCCAGCACCAATGAGTAACAGTTCTCCTTCCCACAGCTTCACCACTATTTATTATCATTAGTATTCTTGATGAAAACTCCAAGTGGTTTAATTTATCTTTTTTATCAACTACTTTTTTATTAATAACATCTTTTGTATGGATACATCATGTGTTTATTGACTAATGATGAACATTTGTTTTTGTGTTTTTTTCCAAGTCTCTGTTGGCCATTTGTGTTTCTTCGCATAAGAATGGTCAGCTCATTTCATTGGTAGTTTTTCTTTGTGACTTAGTTTTTGCATTTCTTTATTTGTTCTAGATATTAACTCATTTTGTGAGAAATAGAGGCCGAGATTTTTTTCCCAATCTGTAGATTTTCTGTTCACTCAACTTTCCTTTGCTGTTTGGAAACATTTCAATTTCAGGTAATACTGTCGATTCGTAGGACTATCTGGTGTGATATTCAGATTCTCTTCAGAAGGTTCCTATGTACATATAATTTTCACCATATTCCCCATATTTTCCTCTAGATATGTCAGTATTTTGGGTTTTAAATTAAAATTGTAGATCCATTTTGAACTGAACTTTGTACAAAGTGAGAGATATGAGTGTACCTTAGTTCTGCTGCAGGTGAATATCCAGTTTTGCCAGCACCATTTACTGAACAGTCTGTTTTCCAGCGTATGTTTTTGATACCTCTGTCAAAAATTACATGATCATGCTACTATGGGTTTATTTCTTCATTCTGTATTGTATCCCAAAGGTTTATATATCATTTCTTTGATACAATAGTGTGCTCTTTGCCAGAATGGCAATATATTATAACTTTCTGTAAGGGATAGAGAGAACATTTGCTGTGTTATTTTTTTCTAATTAGGCTTAGTTTGGCTATGCATGGTCTTTTTCTATATAAATAGATGAATTGCTTTTTCTGCTTTGGGGATGAATGCCATTCAGTGTTTGATGGGAATATTACTGAATCTATAGATTACTTTTGATAATGTAGCTGTTGCAGTCAGGTCCGCATTGCTGGTAGAAATCACCTGACAAAGAGCAGGCTTACAGGCTTGAGGGGAACCTCCACAATGGCTGGGGAAAACGATGGCATGAGCAGAGGGCGGACATCACCCCCTAGCCAATATAAGGTGGACCATAGCAAGAGGAGAGTGTGCCAAACACTGGCAAGGGGAAACTGGCTATAACACCCATAAGCCCACCCCCAACAGTACATTCCCTACAGGAGGTGTTAATTCCCAAATCTCTATCAGCTGGGAACCTAGCATTCAGAGCACCTGAGTTTATGGAGGACACCTAAATCAAACCACCATACTTGCCATTATTAAAATGTTAATTATACAAATCCAGAACCATGGGAAATCTCTCCATGTTTTGATATCTTCTTTTATTAATTTATTTTTTGATTTATTAAAGGTTTTTACAGTTTTTTTTTTCACATCCATGGTGAGGCTTATTCCCAAGTACTTAATTTATAGAAGCTATTTTGAATGTGATACTCTTCCTGGTTTATTCCTCTGCAAATTCATTGTTGGAATATATGACAGCTATTGATTTTTGAATGTTGATGTTATATCTGACAGCTGTGCAGAAAGTGTTGATTAAATCTGAGTTTTCTGGTAAATTCTGTATGGTCTCTGAAGTATAGAAATACATTGCGTAAAAGTGGGGATAATTTTCCTTCTCCTTTGTCATTTTTACCCCTTCAATATCTTTAACTTATCTCATTGCTCTAGCTAAGACTGCAAGCATTATACTGAATAAGAATGGAGGCAGTGAGTACCTTTGTATAGGTGCCAATTTTAGAGGAAATGGTTGAAGTTTTCTCTATTTATGCTGGCTATCAGTTTGTCATATGTAAACTTTATTTTGGTGGGTATTTTCCAACTAGTCCTCAAGATTTCCATAATGAGGGCAGGCTTAAATTTGTCAAGTGCTTCTCTGCATATATTGTATAGATCAAATGATTTTTGTTCTTAAGCTTATTTATGTGGAGAAGTACACTTTGATTTATGTATATTGAACCAACTTTGTGTTTATGGGTGGCTGAGGAATTGGATCCAGACAGGCTGGAAGGTTTGACTACTAAGTGCCTAAGTGCTGAACTACGGAGCCATCTCACTAGCCTTTATTTATTTTTTTAAAACAAAGCCTAAAGTAGACCAGATTAGCCTCAAAGTTAAGCTGACTTTGGAGTCGTGATCTATCCACATCTACTCCCCAATGCAAGGTTACATGCATAGTTCATCACAATGTTATTATTATTATTATTACTATTATATTCTTTATATCTAATTTGAAGTTACACAATATTATTTTGCTTTTTTTAATATTTGTATTTATTTATTTGACAGAGAAAGAGGGAGAGAGAAAATGGGTGTGCCAGAGCCTCTAGCCACTGCTAACAAACTCCAGACGCATGTGCCCCTTGTGTGTCTGGCTATTGTGGGTCCTGGGGAATCGAACCTGGGTCTTTTGGTTTCACAGGCAAATGCCTTTACTCCTAAGCCATCCCTCCAGCCGTCTTTTGGGTTTTGTTTTTACATAACATTCATATTTATATTAAATCCTTGTCTATGTTGTAAAGGTAATTTTAATCCCTCATTTATTAATGTTTAAAAACACATTTATTAATTTATCTGTCATTTTTCATATATTACTATTTATTATATTTTATTCCAATTAGAAAGTTTGTCTGGCATTTTCTTTGCATATGTTTTGTTAGAAATTAAAAATGCTATTACTGAATCCTTAAAATATTTTCTTGCATAATGTCTGAGGATGTTGAAATATAGTGTATTCAACATATACCTCCCCAGAGGAGCCTAATTTTCTTAATTTGCAGATAAGCTTTGTTGGAGTAAGAAGAGAATAACTTGTAGGGGTGGCTGCAATGGATGATCTTCTGATGACATTTTCCCAATGTCTCCTGCATTGAACCAGACGGTTTCAAGGACAGCCAGTTAGAAGGCGTAGGACCTCGGTGTGGACGAATGTAAGAAAGTAAGAGCCAGCAGGTCTGCTTCCTCTAGCGGATGACTTTGGCTGAGCCTTTCATATTCCTATATTGGAATTGCACCCACTATATGTACCGATTTAAATGTCACCAAGCTATCATCCCATTCTCTGTTATTTTTTATCCTTATGTAGCTAGGCATTTTGGCCTAATGCACCTCCTGTACCACTCTCTTCCTCGTGTGTTGGGAGCGTGAGGCATGGTGAAGGAGTGGTTCTTTTTACACCGGATGTCTCCTTGCCGCAGAAACTCAGGGCTGTTGTGAAGGGTCCCATGCTTACTTTCCTTGTCTTAGGGATTATAATTCTATGTTTAGCAGTTGCAGATATGTTTAATCACTTCTTATGTTGGCAAAAGGTGGTCAGGGGCAAGAACCAGGACTGTTTGTATGCACATGCTACTTCCCTAAGAAAGGGAGGTCATTGTGGCAAATTTTATTATTCTAATTCAAAGCCATTCTCTTGGTTTCTATATGTGCATTAGTGCAAGAAGGAATATCTAGTTTTCCCCACTTATCTTCTCATGTGTGATCTTACACCTGTTCCACTGAACTCCCAGAAAGAAATCATATTTCATCGTTCTGCTAATTATACTTGGTTGAGGTTCTCAATGTTAACTCTGCATCTGGACATTGATATCTAGAATACAAATGTAACTACTTAAAAGTCTTCAATAATCTTGCAAATAAAGACATTACTCAAATCCAATCTCTCTCTCTCTCTCTTTTTTTTTCGCATGATATTCTGCTTGATGCAGTACCATTTAAAAGAGATTCATTTGGTTTTATGTGTGGAAAGCGGACCTACAGGACTACACTGCAAACAGGGAAGGAAACAAAAGCTTCTGGAAGCCTGGCATTGGCAGTATGTGTGGGAGCAGCTATTAAGCTGCGGATCCAAGGCTCAGTGACTGCTGCTCGGTTGTCTTTCACTGCCCTCAAACTCACAGACTTTGTCACCATTCTCAATACTTGCTTTATAACAAACATCATACTTTTTCTTGAAAGAGTAACCTTTTAAAAATTTTATGTAACTGTCAACCATCTATCCAGGTTCCTGCCTCTCATATGTCTGCATATTGATCACCACCTGTTTCCTATCCATGTTAGTCCTTCTTAAGATGAGGGTCTCCTCTCATATAACTATTAACTTTAGGTCATTTACTTTAAAATTTTTATGCTAACATATAAAAATTAGGTTCTCATAGTCAATCTAGTCGCTTAAAAATTTTTAGGGGGCTGGAGAGATGGCTTAGAGGTTAAGGCGCTTGCCTGCAAAGCCTAAGGACACAGGTTAAATTCCCCAGTGCCCACATAAGCCAGTTGTACAAGGGGGCACATGTTCATGGAGTTTGTTTGCAGTGGCTGGAGGTCCTAGTGCACCCATTCTCTCTATCAGTTTCTCTCTATCTCACTCTCTGCTTGCAAATAAGTAAATATATATATATATATATATATATATATATATATATATATATACACACACACACACACACACACACATCCAGAGAGAGAGAGAGAAAGGGAGCATGCTAAGACCTCTTAACACCTGCAAACAAATAATAGATGCATTTGCCTCTTTGTGCATCTGACTTTACTTGGATACTGGGGAATTGACCCTGGGCCAGCAGATATTTTCATCAATTACCTTTAACAACTGAATAATCTCCCTTGTATCACTTTTTCTTATTTTATTACACAGAATAATGCACACCTGACCTTTCAAGAAGATTCTGAATGGTATTTCAAATATATATATATATTACTTTCTCCCAATATATTAAATGATTGAAAAAATACAGTCTGAATTAGTGCTTATCATAAAGGTTTGTAGTTCCATTCATTTTGAGCCTTAAGAAATGTGGCACTAAGCAGTTTATATTCAATTGATAGATTTAAACCATAAAGAGAGAAATTACAAAATTAAAAAAATATGACAATATAAATTACAGAAACAACACATGTTTTTAAGATCACTAACAAACTTCTAGTACCAATGAATTTTAGTACTATAAATAATATTGAGTTTTAAGTTTCTCAAAATAAGGAAATAGCTTGTCTTATGGGAAATAAAAGTGGCATAGGCAGAAATATTACAATAAAACTTTTCCTTATAATAAATTTATAAGATTTTAAAGTTAGATTTTCTCATTGCATATAGTCTTTGTACTTGGTAGTGAATCACATAAGAATATTTTCACAGATGCCTATGATGTACTTTAAAAATGCACTACCATATTCTATACCATCTGATGTTTTTCTTTCTAAATTATTGTATTTTTCTGTTTGTTTCTGTTCTGACTTCAGTCTGTGTTATGTGGTTCCATTTGATGTGGTACCATAACTATAGAAGAGAGATACCTAGATTGACTTTTTATTACTTATATTTAAAGAATATCCTTAAGAGCTTTTCTTCTGATTTTCACTTCACAATATCTATTGTAAATGAATTATGTGGGAATTTTGTGTAATATTTGCCAGAACAATTTCATCAGTTCTCTGAACTTTTTCAAATTCATCCCAGTTTATAGAAAGTTAAATGAAATTAAATTTAGTATACTCAGCCAGTTATTTTTGTTCATAATGGCTTCTCACCTTCAAAAGAATGAAATTTTAGGATGAATCTTGGCTGACATCATCCTCAGGGCCTTCTGACTTCACATCTGTGGAGTCTTTTGTTTTCTTCTATCACAGAAATTTCCTCTGCCAATTGATGTAAATAAAGAGTGAGTGTTTTGTAGACATCCTTAGCAGACAGCTTCAGGTTTGCTGAGATGAACGTCCAGGCCAGGCACAGTTTTGGAGGAAGGGATTTATTGAAGCTTACAGATCCAGGGGAAGTTCCATAAATGGAAGAAGAAGTTGGCCTGCCTTCACCAGGACTAAGCCTGCCTTCACCAGGACTAAGCAGACAGAGACAGAAGCACAAACCTAAAAGTTAAAAGCCACATAGCACACTTCAGCAACTCCTGCTAGGCACACTTTGCATATCTTTAGATTGAAATCTGAAACCCACCACCAGACCTTAAGATCCACCCAGTGACACTGCCTCCAGCCAGGTGGCTGCAGATGCAAACTACAAACAAATAAAAAACTGAATATATTGGGGACCAGAAGCAGAATGTGATGGTTTATTTGCTTGTAGTTTGTATCTGCAGCCACCTGGATGGAGACACTGGGTGGATCTTAAGGTGTGATGGTGAGTTTCAGATTTCAATCTAAAGGTATGCAACGTTTACCTAGCTGGAGCTCCTGAAGTGTGCTATGTGGCTTTTGGATTTTTAGCTTGTGCTTCTCTCTCTCTCTGCTTGGTCCTGTGAAGGCAGGCCAGTTCCATTATGGAACTTCCCCTGGATCTGTAAGCTTCAATAAATATCCCTTCCTCCATAACTGTGTCTGGTCTGAAATTTCATCTCAGTGAACCTAGAGCTATATGCTACAACATCCAAACCAAACTTTGTAGGCAAATGTTCCCTGTGGCTTGACTCTGAAGTTATTGTTCACTAAGGTGATGAATAGCTTGGAACACATCCCGACCTCAGCCCTGAACTGGTATTGTAAGTGAAGGTAAGATATTCTTTAAAACCTGAACTTGGTATTTTCAATTTCAAGGATCAAATAGTACACCTACACAAACTGCTAAAATAACGGTTTCTATGTATTTTTAGACTTTCTCAAAACAGTATGCCAATTTTTCTATGGAAAGAAGTAATTAATATACTATTTAAAGAAAATGTTTGCATTACATGCATGAGGATGTGAACTTGATCCCCTGTACCCACATAAAAAATGTCAGGCATCATTTTGTGGTGTTCATCTGCATTCCCACCCTGTGGAGATGGTGACTGGAGGATCTTAAGGGCTCACTAGCTAGCTCCTATATCCTAATTGGCCAACTCCAGGCCAATAAGAGACCTTGTTATCACTAAAAGGTGGGCAGCATTCCTGAGGGTGACACCCAGGTTTGTCCCCTAGACAGCACACACATGTACACTAATGAACATGCATGCAGAGAGAGATGGATAGAGAGAGAGAGAGAGAGAGAGAGAGAAGAAAGAAGGTATTGTTAACTTCTTGTTGCTGGGAAAACAACCAATCAGAAGCAGCTTATGGAAAGAAAGGGTTTATTTCCGGCCTACAGTCTCTAGGGAGATGTTTAATCATGGCAGAGAAAGAATGGCAGGAACAGACAGCAGGGCATCATATCTTGTCACATCATCTGTGTGAAGAAGTGTGTTCTGGGCTTGGCACTGGGCTAAGTTACCAAAAAAAAAAAAAAAAAAGAGAGAGAAAGAAAGAAACAAACAAAGGAAGAAAAACAGCCCTTAGTAGTTCATCTCCTTCCAGCAAGGCTCCTCCTTCCAAAGTCTCCACCACTTTCTCTAATTGCCACCAGCGGTGGACCAAGTAGTCAATCCACAGGACTCTATGTGGGACATTTCCTTCAAACCATCACTGAACTTAAAAAATATGATAAAATAAAAACTTGAAAGATTTGTAGCAACATTTTTGGACAAGATAATTGCAAGACTTGATTTTTTGTCCTAACACTAAAGGTTTTAACGGCCCAGAAGATGTTTTTACTCAAAAAATAAAATTCAATAGGTTGAGACATATCAATGGCTTCTATTTTTGTAACTTGCATATGAATACCTGAGTATTATTATGAGAATGCAAATTCTGATTTCCCAGAGTTGGTGGGTCAGTTCTGTGTTTCTATTTAATGTCCAGGCCCTGAACATGCTACAGGATTATGTCTCATAATTTCAATAGCAAACACAGAACTTTTTTCAGCCTTGTAGAGAGTTCTGTTTCCTCACTCTGGTAGCTCATAAATAGTCTATGTGGGACACAATTAAAGCATTTATAGAATGAGTGATTTTACATGATAAAATTATGTGCAGTTTAAAAGATAGATAAGGGCTGGAGAGATTGCTTAGTGGTCAAGGCACTTGCATGCGAAGCCTAAGAACTCATGTTTGAATTTCCATTTCCCACATAAACCTTACAGTGATGCAAGCATGCAATGTCGTCACACATGTGTACAAGGGGGCGCATGCGTCTGAAGTTTGTTTGCAGCTGCTGAAGGCCCTGGCGTGCCCATTCTCCCTCTCTCTCTTTCTCTCTCTTCTGTCTCTCTCTCTCTCTCTCTCAAATACATCAGAAATAAACAAAAGAGGAAGATCATAGATAAGGTCAAGGGGGTAATTAAATAAGTACAATTTCACTTTAAGAACTGGTATGAACATAACTAAATATATATGGCCTACATTATGTATATATATGTATATATGTATATATATGTATATATATAGACAACATTGTAAACATAACATGGAAAATAAAATTCATCATCTGAAATATCTTCAAATGCTCAAAAACGTCCATGAATTAAAGGCCTTCATCTTTACCCCTCAAAATATAGAATTAATTTACTGTTGAAATTGAGTCAAACTATGCCATGCATTCATTTGTTCTGTATAGTTCTGGCTAACAGAAAATGAAAACACACCAGTTGGTCACCTTTCTGTCTGGACACATGAAAGGGGAAATGAATTCCTTTGCTCCCTCCCATGCAGAGGCCTCCTCTTTCCTGGACTAAGACTTCTCTGTCCATCATGAAAATCAACAGTTTATCATCAACAAACTTCATGCAAATTGTCCATCCCTGTTTCTGTAGTTAGTTACTTTGCCTTCTGCACAGCACTGGTCCTTCTGCCCCCACTTCATAAGGACTCCTCAGCTTACACCTGGCATGCCCACAACAGCAAGGGCAATCCCTCCATCTTAGATCTCTAATTTCAATATTTCAAGTTCCTTTTACTACACAGGGAGACCGATAAATGCATTCTGAAGAATAGGACTGAACAACTCTCAGGGTCCTTTGTGCTTCCATTGTCTTTTAGAACAGGGTTGGAAGTAGCCATTCTAAAGGTTTAAGCTAGAATATGTCATTATCTCTGATTGACATCATCCCTGGTAAATATTGAGCAAGTTATTACATTTGGTTATTCAACTATTTACATATGATAAACTGGAAATTAGTGAGTATCTACTCTAATTCGGGATCTACTACATATTAGGGAATCAGTGGTGGACTAGGCACATATTTTTCATTCAACAAATATTTCTTTTCAAAAAATAGACATTTAATTATTTGCAAGGAGAGACAGAGAGAATGAGTGACCATCAGATGCTGCAAACAAACTTCAGACACTTGTGCCACTTTGTGCATCTAGCTTCATGTGGACACTATAGAATTGAATTCCAGCCATTAGGTTCTGCAGGCAAGTGCCTTTCTGCTGAGCCATTTCTCTTTTTTAAAAAATATATTTACTCATTTATTTATTTATTTATTTATTTATTTGACAGAGAAAGAAGGGGAGAGAGAGAGAATGGGCGTGCCAGGGCCTCCAGCCACTGCAAAGGAACTCCAGATGCTTGTGCCCCCTTGTGCATCTGGTTAAAGTGGGTCCTGGGAAATTGAGCCTTGAACAGGGGTCCTTTGGCTTCACAGGCAAGCGCTTAACAGCTAAGCCATCTCTCCAGCCCATTGAGCCATTTCTCCAACCCCTGAACAAATAGTTCTTAAGTGCCTCTCTGTGACAGTCACTTCTCAGGTTTAGGAAACAGAGGAATTACTGAGAGAGTTTGGGCTCTTTTTCCTTTCAAGCTTATATTATGTTGTGTTGAAATTGATATAGTATAAATAAATTAAAAATTTGTCAGACAGGGACAAGGTCTATATACACAGTTAAGAGGTGATTTGAAAGATTTTGACGAACTAGCCATATTTTAATTATATTGGTAGGGAGGCTTCTCTGAGCTGGTGACATTTACGCTAAGAAATGGATGACATTAATGACCTAGTCATGCAAATATCATGTTTTAAGCAGAGGAAAGAACTAATGGAAAACCCTTTGGGGAAAACAGTTTGGCCTTTTCCTGCTAAACACAAAGGCCGCACAGCATAATGTCATGTTAAATAACTATGGAGAGGGCACTGAGGGGTGGCATTCTAGTCCTATCTGGTGGCCAGGACACTGCCTCCACCTGCTTTCTGTCTGTCTGTGTCTTTCTTGGCCTAGTCACTGTGTCTTTCGCAGAAAGACTGGTCTCTTCAGTGGTCTCAGTCTGCACATAATGTCATCTGGGCCCCTAAACTTTTAGTCTCTTATTTGTAGACCCTTGCCTCAGTTCCCTTAGCTCTGTTCATCAGACCAAACCCAGGGCACTGCTCCCTGCCCAATCCCTCTGCTTTGCATCATATATCCACTTTGTCCTTAAGCTTATTCTCAGTGTCCATCACTGCACAAGCCAATTCCTTTAATATTTTATTTATAACCTATAGTACCGTGCTATATATTGAACCACTTCCTTCCCAATTGATAAATAGAATTTCAAATGCCAAGTCCTTCAGTATGTGATTTTATTTGGTAATAAGAGCCCAGCACATATAATTGGTTAAAATGAGGTCATTAGTATATGGCCTAAAGTAGTGTTACTGTGTTTATGTGTTTATGTAAACCATAAAATATACAGTTATGCATTACCATATGAAGTTGCAATACAATTACACACTGTGAAATGTTTACATCAAGGTAGAGGTATTGGTTTTCTGAAGCATTTATCCATCCATAGGATAAAAATATTCAAAATCCTTAGATTTAGCTTTATTTTCCCCTTTCATGATGATGAAGTTAAATTTGAAAGCTTCCCATATGCTAAGCAAGTGCTTTAGAACAGAGCTGTCAACCTAGACCTCTAGCTCTTTGAAATATAGAGGACATTATCCATATCCACAGCCACTGAGGTGTGAACAGCACCTCACCTTTCATCTGAACCAGAATCATTCAAAACTCACTCTCTTGCTCTCTATCACAAAGCCTCCTTCTGAATCCATTCCACATGTTACTTTTGCTCATACTCTGCTGTGTAGATTGAAAATGAGAGCGACCTAAACTTGGATAATTTTAATTCACAGATGTTTATATTTTATTTTAGGAAAATAAGTAGAATGAGAGTCACATGTACTCCACATATAATCTGGTGGGTTTTGACAGGGGCAGTCACCCATAAAGCCTGCACCTCCATTGTGAAGATGTAATACACTTAAGGTCTCAATATTTTTTCTCCTGTGGTACTGCTCAATCTCCAGTGCACCCTCACTCGAGGAAAGAAAGTATTGCTAAATGTGCAGCATCTGCCCACAGAGAAGGGCTGAAACATACACAGCTGTGAGGAGCGTGGCTCATTCAGTTTTATGCTGCATAATGTTATGCTTTTGCATAAATATGATAATTTGATTCATAATTGTGTCTACCTGGTTTATTCTGTGGTGAACAGTTTCCATGAATATCCTCCGTAAGCAAGCCTTGTGTAGACAGACATCTCTTATTGTTGGATAAACAACTAGGGAGTGCAGTACGTGCAGTTTTTAACTTTATAAGAAAAATAATTCTATTTCTCTTCTCACTATCTGTCTCTACTTATAAATTATATATATATATACATACATATATAAGTATTCTTGATTCAGCTGTTGATAGGCACATGGTCTGCTATGGATAGAAGCATAGCTGTGAAAGCAACCAATGAAAAGAACAGTGTCATCACAGTTGCTTCTTTTGAGAAGTAGCATCTCCTTATAATAGATTAAGTAGGAGAGAGAAAATCCACCTGGCATATTTCAGTAATCTTTAAATCCGAATCAAGCATTAAGGTGACAGTGTTCAATGTTCCATTCAGCTACATGCTAAAACCAGGTAATTACAATTATGTGGCTAATTCTTTGCTCTTTACATCCAAAATGAAATATGAAGCACGCACTCGGCACGGGATTTCTCCATGAAAAATGTGATCTGTCTGTGAAGCAATTAGCAAGGACGTTGCACAAATGCAAATGTATTTTTAAATAGCTTCCACTTCTGTGATGATAAGATGTTTATGTTACTTCATGGAGATTATTATAGAATGCTCAATTATTGAAATATTTTATTGACATCTGGATATATAACTTCTCATGGTTGTTTTTTTTTACTAGTACTAATCAATATAAAATAATGATAACTATCATGTTCTTGATACTTTTTTATATCTCTTAAACCAGGGCACCTGTATAACTGAAGTTATTGCACAATTTCATCAAATGCTTCAAAGATATTTTTCTTTTCAAAAATTATTTATTTTCACACAAGTGTGTGTGTGTGTCCATATTTGTATATATGAGGTTTTGGGCACACTATGGCATCATGTTGTGGCCAATGAATGACAATCTGGTTTTAGTGGGCGTCTTGAGAATTGAACCCCATCTGGAAGGCTTTGCAAGCAAGCACTTTTAACCTTTCAGTCATTTCCTTAGACCCCCAGCATGCCTATGTTCCTGCATACTGTACTATATAGTCACAGCTTTTGGAGTCAGTAATATTTTGTATTTTCAAAATTATTTGAGTACTGAGTGAAAAGTAATTCTAAAGTCAAAATATGATTTTTAGACTACTAAAACTATATTTAATAGCTTGGTTCTTGCATCTGGACAAATGATTCATAAAGTACTACACAGAACACTAGCAGTGGGTTTTTTTAATTGTGAATATAATTTTTGATATTCAAGCATAATATCATGGTTGCATTAAAAATATTTTATTTGTTTATTTATTTATTTGAGAGAGGAAGAAGAAGAGGGAGAGACAGAGAGAGAGAATGGGCACACCAGGATCTCAGCCACTGCAAAGGAACTCCAGGCACATGCACCACCTAGAGTACCTTGCTTATGTGGGGAATTGAATCTGGGTCCTTGAGCTTTGCAGGCAAGCACTTTAATCACTAAGCCATCTCTCCAGCCCATTAGGGTACATTGTGATTTCCAAAATAGTTGACATAATGTGTATATTAATTTATTTTGAAAAAATATAAGCATTATTAATTACATAGTTCAATTTTTTTAAAAAAATTCATCTAGACGAAAGAGACATGAGAAAAAATGGAGAGTTGGAGTTGAATATTCTGAGACCTTCAGTTATTGGAAGACTGACCAGGGATTTCTATACTGTAATTTGCTCTGTGTGCAAGAAATGCCATTTATTCAACTGCTTCTTATGCAATGTGGCTTATAATCGTTGCCCATCCTGGCTGCTCCATTCTGTCTCAGTCCCTCTCAGTCCTTCTGCCAATGTGCTGACCCAATGTGTTTATGGCTGTGACCTAAAAATTGAAAAAATTCCACCATAAAATGACAAAAATTAAAGGGATTATGATGTAATCCCAGTGCTCAGAATAATAAGGTGGGAGCACAGTGAGTTGGAGGTCAGCTTGGGCTACATAACCAGACCCTGTGTTAAAAATATAACAATACTAATAAGTGTTCAAGAAAGGAAAATTTTTTATTCATATAGTAAGTGACAAGGTTGAATTAGTGAATTTGCATGGTTAAAAGGTACTGGAGGTCAAGCAATTTTAGCTGAGACAGATTTCTTTCCCTGATGCATGTATTTTTTTTAATTTTAAAAAAAATTTTCTTTATATAATTATTTTAGATTGATCATATCTTTTCATTCCTTTCTATGATCTCTGTCCCTACACCCCATGCATGCCCTCCCACTCTTGATATTGTGCCTTTCATTTTTATGCCCCTTAAAATTACCTTCTCTGCACTACTCTTTGAAGCCTCTTGTTTACGACTTTCATGGGCTATCTTCTAGTTTCCTGGCATGTACACACTCTCACTCTCATATAAACACACACACACACACACACACACACATGATTCAAAGCCTGAAGTAGGGTCTCACTGTAGTCCAGGCTAACCTGGAACTCATTTTATAATTCCAAGCTGGTCTTGAACTCACAGTGATCCTCCTACCTCTGCCTCACTAGTACTGGGATTAATTGTGTGCACTACCACTGAAGCCAAAATTTCATTTTTATTTATGGTCTGAATAGAAATCTATTATGTATGTGTCCCACATTTATTTTCATAGCCATGTGTATGTTGAAGAAAGCCATGTAACTGTAGCTGTGTGGTTTGATTTTGGTTTTCTTTTAGTTCCATTGGTCTACATTTTTTTTTTTTTTTTTTTGCCAGAACCATGCTGTTCTTGTTGCTATGGCTATGCAACACAACTTCCAATCAAGTATGAAGATGTCCCCATTGTATTTTTGCCCTTCAGAATGGCCTTGAGTTCTTTTGTGCTTCCCAATGAATTCTGAGATTGTTTTTTTTTTTTTTCTATTTCTGTGAAGAAAAAAAAAAATGCATTTTAGTAGAGATTGCAATGAATTTTTTTCTTTTGTTTTTGTTGTTGTTTTTGAGGTGGGGGTCTCACTCAAACCCAAGCTTACCTGGAATTGACTATGTAGTCTCAGGCTGGCCTCGAACTCACAGTGATTCCCACTATCTCAGCTTCCAGAGTGCAGGAATTAAAGATGTGTGCTACCATGCCTGGCAGTTTGTAGATTGCTGTTTTTTTTTTTTTTTTTCTTCTTCTTCTTTTTCTTCTTTTCGAAGTAGGGTTTCACTCTAGCTCAGGCTGACCTGTAGTAGTCTCAGGGTGGCCTGAAACTCATGGCGATCCTCCTTCCTCTGCCTCCCGAGTGCTGGGATTAAAGGAGTGCGCCACCGCACCCAGCCAGATTGCTGTTTTTATAATAGTAATTTTCATATTATCTTGCCTGATTCTTTATCCTTGATATTATGAAGAAATCAGCAATAAACACTTTTAGCAGGTATCTCTGTAGCAGAGTGTAGAGTCCTGTTCATGCCCGGGAGTGTACACCTGGTTCATATGGTAGTTCTACTCTCAGTTTATTGAAAAATTTCCACTCTTATTTCTCCAGTAGCTTTAGCAGTTTGCAATGAAACTAATAACAATTAAGGGTTTCTCCTTCCTCACATCTTTGCCAGAATTAGTTGTTACTTTTCTTTTTTTTTTACAATAGTCATTCTCACACAGATAAGACAGAATCTCAGAGTAATTTTAATTTACTCTCCCCTGATGGCTGACAATGGTGAATACTTTAAAAGATTTATTAACTATTTGTATCACTTCTTTTGGGAACTCTCTTTTCAGTTCTTGGGTGCATGTTTTATTGAGATATTTATTTCATGTTATTTGATTTTTAAAAAATGCTTTTATTTATATATTTGAGAGAGAGGGAGAGAGAGAATGGGCATACTAAGGCCGCCTGCCACTGCAAACGAATTTCAGAGCCATGTGCCAACTTATGCATTTAGCTTTACATGGGTACTGGGGAACTGAACTCAGTCCATAAGGAATTGCAAGGAAATGCTTTTAACTGATGAGCTATCTCTCCAAACTCTAATTTTTAAGCTCTTTATATATCCCAAATATGGCAAACATTTTTTCTCATTTTGTAGACTGTCTATTCACCTGGTTAATTGTTTCCTTGCTGTATAGAAACTTTTTTAAAAAAAATCATGAGGATCCATTTTTCAGTTGCTGAACTTTTTCCTGAAAAACCAGAATCTTGTTCATAAAGTTTTTATTCCTGTATCTGGAAATATTTTACCTACCTTACCCTATAGCAATTTTAGAAGTTCAAAACACACATTAAGTTCCATAATGCATTTGGACCATTTGCAGCTGACTTTTGTACAAGATAAGAGTTAATCTAGCCTCATTCTTCCACATGTGGCTCTACAGTTGTCTTAGCACCCTTTGTTAAAGTGACTATATTTTCTTTGAATATTCTTGCTACTTTTGTAAGAATCAGACAACTTTAGTTATTTGGGTTTAGGTCTGGATCTTCTATTAGGTCCATTGGATGTGGAGACACGTTGACTAATGAAGACAGAAATAAATAAAATGCTATCTTAAATAGTAAACAAATATATAATTAAGACAATAATATTTTAATCTTTATATTTAATAGCTTCCTTAATGTCATTCAACTAACAATAGATTATTTTGTCCTCCTTGATATTATAACCTGTATTTTTCCCTTCCTCAAATCTCCTATGGCTTCAGACTAATTTAGCTTATAGACTTTCTCTCTCCTCTATCTCTTTCCATCTCTCTCTTTCTATCATCTATCATCCTATCTATCTATCTATCTATCTATCTATCTATCTATCCATCCATCATCTGTCTCTCTGTGTGTAGATCACTATATGCAACTCAATTATACCTTTTATAATGTTTTAACAAAAATATGTGTAAAAGTTACTTTGTGCAAGTTTGTGTCATCCCTTTGGAGGTGCTGAATTTTCCCTTCTCTCTTCCCTTCCTCATATTTGATACCAATTCCTTAGTAGTGTAACCTTGGTGAACATCAAGTATTTTTATTCTGAAGTGAGTGACTGAAGTATAACATGGAAGTGAAATTTTTTTTCCAGTGGAGTCTCTCAAACAGAGACACTTTAATATCTATTGAACACTTGTCATTCTGTCGCATTAGTGCCTCCCATCATCACAAATGATACATGGGGGACCGTGCTTAGGAAATGCTAGATTTTGCTGATGTCTTTAGAGACCACGGGAGGTGTTGGGAATCTTTCTATGTCTTTAATTTCCAGTTTGTTATCTGCATGGAGAACAGAGTCATCAGGATACTGCAGTCACTGTGACAGTGGTGCACCGAGAGCTTTGGGGGCACACTCTGTTTCCATGGTTGATTATCATTTCTTACAAATCACAAAACAACTCAGAAAGTTTCGGAATAAAGCAACAACAGTTTACAGAGCAATTATGGTTCATTAGCTAGTTTACAGTTCCATAACTTATCTTCATAGTATAATACTTCTGTAATTAGGATTAAATTATATTGATTTGATATCAATTTGCACACATCTACATTAGACTGTAATTGTCAGGAAGGCAGTTTGAGCTTCTCATTAAGACTAGTTCAATGGGTTTCATTGTCTTCAACACAGAAAAATATATCTGGCATAAGCAATGAATGCATATTCCATGGTAAACGGGAAATAGTGCAGACATACATGTGTAATATAACCGAAATAAATGTAACTGTAAACAAGCTCTATCATTTACTATGTCAGAACATTTGCAAAGCTTTATATTCTAGAGTAGAAACTATAAAATTTTAAAAATATAGAGATCATCTATTTGAACAAGAGACCTAAAGGGAGCACTCCAATTCTCTTGAGAAGTGATATCATTTTAACAAAGGCAATTTTGTTAAGGTTCCCAGAAGAGACAGAACCAATAGGCCCTATATTCTCCACTGATTACTGTGGTTCCTGGCCACCCTGGGCCGCTGCGCCATCGGTCTCCCAGGGGCGTCCAGGCAACTGCGGAGCAGGGTGTTGAGCAGCAGTGAGGGTGGGGAAGAAACACGGGGAACTGCGTCAGAGGACAGCTCGTTCATTCCTCGGGGGCATGGGTTTATACGCGTTTGTGGAGGAGCGGGGCGAGGTACTGGTCATATCCCACTGATGCCTAATTAGCATGGAGGGACTCTGCGGGTGGGGGGGAAAGGGTCACAGGGTCTAAGTAGTGGCAGGAAAAGGTATAGGAGGGGGATTGGCTGTGCTAAGGCTGCAGACTGACACCTCATTAACATATAGGGACGGTCCAGGCAAGGGGCAAAAGGTCACAAGGCTCTGGGAAAAGTGGAACTGTAGGTCTTATCAGGATGTCCAGGAGCCCTGGGCGGGGAGTGGCCAGTCTCAAGGTGAAATTATCGGGGTCCAGGCCTGCTGCAACTTCCCGGGTCTGCGGCCTGCTTAAACCTCCAGTAGCCCAGGGTCCTCAAACTTGGGAAGAGACAGAACCAATAGGCCCTCTATTCTCTACTTATTACTAATAGGGAAATGTCACAAATGAACTCAGCCGAACACTCAGCCATCAAGGGAAGTATTAGCGAAGGAATTGTGAGGCATTTAGTAGGACATGGGATAGAAGCTGGACCCATTTTACTTGGATTAAGACATAAGACTGGTAATACAAGATTTCAGAGGTTTAGGTATTAAAATCATTTAATCATGTAGGATACAAACAATCTGAGCAGGTGTGTATTTGTCTTAATCATGTTAATTAAAATTTTCTTAGAAGGGTAATTTTGATTGAAGCTGGCAGAGGAAACCACAGAAGGAGAGAAGCGTAAAGAATGTGAAAGTTTCACAACAAAATCAGAAATGCAGGGCTGGTAATGAGATAAGAAAAGAAATCAAGTAGGAATTCACGAGGAAAAATGCATGAAAGAAGGAAAATTCCAGTCTGCTCACATTTCCTCACTGTTTCCTGCGAATCATGGACCTGACCTTGAAGGGTCATGTGCTTAACTAACTTGAACACAGCGAACGTTGATTTAGTCATCACGTCTGCTGCTACAATAAGGGAAATGATTTGCTCTGTAACTCTGTGAGACATCATTTGGGGGCTATGCAAGTGGGAGACACAGGCCTGATCAAACCATCGCTTCACAAATTCAAAAAGCCACAGCATGGTTTATGTCCAACAGATTTATCCCCTTGTAAGCACTTTACAAAAGAAAGAATATAATGTGCACAGCTTTGATACCTTAGTCAGAGAAACCACACAATCATGTTTGAACTGCTTCTGACGATGGTCGAAGAGCAACCCTGGGCCGAGATGAGGAGTTCTAAATTGTTTACCTAGCAAGGAAACCGCCTTGCTTGATCTGAATGTCTGGAAGTCTGCATTCAGCCTTCCTTTTGCCTGCTTTTGTTATTTGTTTGATGCAGAGCACGGAACAAATTCTATTCTACTCTGGACATTTGGTAAGCATATCCTTCCCCTCATTATCACATTTGTGTACAAAGGATATTTGATGCCTGCGGTAGCCTTTGAATCTCAAGGCTGGACATGAAGAAATACACAAATGATATTTTGAATTCACATCAGTAAAACATGTTAGGAGACAAGCTGATTAAAATTTGTTAAATGCCATAGGAAACACATTTTGGATGACACAAGTTAATTATCCCTGGAAAAATTTACCAACCTATAATAGAAGGGGCAAGCAGTTATAGTGGGTTTATTGAATATGGTCCATGCTAATTAAAATGATGTACTAGAACTAGAGAAATTGCTTAGTGGTTAAGGTGCTTGGCTATAAAGCCAAAGGACCCAGGTTTGAATCCCCAGGACCCATGTAAGCCAGAATCACAAGGTGGCACATATGTCTGGAATTCACTTGCAGTGGTTGTCCATTCATTCTCTCTCTCTCTCTCTCTCTCTCTCTCAAATAAAATAAATAAATAACATGTGGTAGTTTGAGTAAATGTCCCCCAATAGATTCAGGAGTTTATTAAAAGTTCTTGAATTTCCAGTCACCTGAATGGAGCTGTCACTGGATAGATCTTAAGGTCCAGCCCTAAGGTATGTTGGTGGATTTGAAATTCCAATCTAAAGATATGCAATGTGCCTAGTTCTGCCTGGAGTTCCTGAAGAGTGTGCTGTGTTGTATGGCTTTTGGCTTGTGGCTCTCTCTCTCTCTCTCTCTCTCTCTCTCTCTCTCTCTCTCTGCCTGGTCCTTTAAGAGGGGTCCAACTTCTTCTACCCTTAGAGAACTTCCCCTGGATCTGTAAGCTTCAATAAATATCCCTTCTTCCATAACTGTGCCTGGTCTGGAAGTTCATCTCAGTGAACCTGAAGCTGTCTGCTACATAATATAAAGTTTAAAATGATGTACTACTTCTAATCAAATGCCAGTAAATGGCTCAAGAAAGGCCATGATTTTGCCTCAGTCTAATTGTTTGTGTTTTCCATGGTCATTATTTGTTTTTAAATGTTTCTTTTCAGCTTACTAACAGAACTCATTGTACAACAAAATTTCAGTTTTCTAAAACTAATGATTAAGTTGACTGAGAACCTTCCAGCAAAGCACAAAGATTTAGGTTTAATACAAAAGAAGAAATGAAATAAAAAAGAATACATACTTTTCCTCTATAATTAAATATAATTTTCCTTAACAAATGAAAATCTAGTGTAACAACAGGATTGAAACCCACCAAATTTATTTCAAAATTCCTAATTTTAAAAACAATGCTTGTAAAAGTTTAAGTACAATACAATGAAAATATCTTCCTAGTGCTACCATTAAAAGTAAATGAATTTTCTTTTTTAAGCATAAATAACAAAATCAAAAGTAAAGAAATAATTGCTAAACAGGTCCTAAGAGGAAGATACAACTTGTAATATTCAAATATACAAACATAATTTTGTATCAATAGTGTACAATTTTAAGAAAGAATTATTAGTAATCACTTTCAAATATACAATCATAGTTATAAGGGCCTGAGGGCCTTAGAAACTGTATATTTAATTTTGTGTATTTTTAATTTATTTTTTATTTTTCAATATAGACATATTTTTATGTAAACATCACATGTTGCTACCATCCTTTCCCTCCTTCCTGCCCCTTTACTGAAGAGGACTTCCTCACTGGGGATGCAGGTCAACTCCATGGGTATTTTGGGCCATGCATTGTGGGACAGCAGTCAGTTATAGGTAAGAGGCAATGTCTCTGTGCAAAATGTCCCAACTTGTGGCTCTAACAATCTTTCGGCCCCTCTTCCACAAAAATTCCCTGAGCCATGCTGAGAGCATTTTATGTCTACTTCAGTGATGGGCACTTAGGAGCATCTAGATGTCTGATTTGGGAGGTGTTGAGTGTCCTCAGTATCTTTCTCCATCACTCTTGTGCTGATATCAACTTAACTAAGAGAGCAGCATTCTTGCTCATTTCCCCAATTCCTCTGTGATTTCAGTTGGGTCAGGTGCAATAGTGGCACACAGCCATGGTGGGTAACCAGCTACTCTTGGATTGGCTAACAGATCTGCTCAATGGAAAGGGAACCATATCTGGAACTGGGAAACAAATCAGAATCATATCCAGATAATGATTCTGCTTTTCATTGTCAAGCTCCCACTAACCTTACACTATAGTAGTGTCTAAACCCATATAATTCTCTCTAAATTTATAATGGTTATCCCACTTAACTGGCACTAACTTCACTCTCTGTTGGAGAATCTGCTTCTCTCTTTTTCAGATGGGAACTGGACTTGGGGAGATAAACGACCCAGCACACTCCACCCCGGCCCCAGCTTAAACTATAGAGGAACTGGGGAAATGAGCAAGAATGCTGTTTTCTTAATTTTGTGTTTTGTATGACTACATGAGGTGAGACATTCTTGGTCAATGATTTTCATAAATGCTGCATTCTCTGTATAAAATCTGTCACTGACAATGATGATGAGAAATGCATCACAAGAGCTAATATTTTGACAGTATTTATTTATTTATTTATTTTTTTTTTTTTTGAGGTATGGTTTCACTGTAGTCCAGGCTGACCTGGAACTCACGATGTAGTCTCAGGGTGGCCTCGATGTCCCGGTGATTCTCCCCGCTCCGCCTCCTCAGTGCTGGGATTAAGGGCACACTCCACCATGCCTGGCTGACAGTTTTTGTTTGTGAAGAATCCATGGCAGCTACATTGAAAAAGGTAGTAATGATTTAACAGGTACATTCTTAAAGACCAAGGATTACCCAGATTAACCTTGTGGTATGATGGGCTGATGAAAAGAGGATACAAAGAAAATCAACACTGTTAAGACAGTTGTTGACAAAAGAATGCCAACTCCTTTGTCCATATTTGAATCTTTTCATTTTGTTTATTTATTTTATTTTAAAGAAAGCACGTTTGGTGGGTGGGGGGGTTGGAGGAAGAGAAGTGATACACCAGGGCCTCGGCCACTGCAATGGAACGCCAGGTGCTTGCGCCACCTACTGGGAAAGTGCGACCTTGGGCTTGCCTCACCTTTGTGTGTCTGGCTAAAGTGGGATCTGGAGAGTCAAGCTTGGGTCCTTGGGCTTCTCAGGCAAGCGCCTTAATGGCTAATCCATCTCTTTAGCCCTGAATCTTTTAGTTTTCAACAATAACTTAATGTTGGTTCTGATGCACACACACTCAGCACACTTGTTGCTGCGTAAATGCATACACCAGTAATGTTCGACATAGAAACACAGTGGGACACACTGCAAATGACCAGTGCCCACTAGTTCCATGCCATTACGTGTACCTTGTGTTCTCATTGATCATTTCTCTTGTGCTATTTTTGAAACTGGAATGTTGAAACTTCCTGCTTTTTATTTCTTTCTGAAAATACTGAATTTCACCTCATGGTTTGGTGTGCAGATGCTGGGTGCAAATAGAAGCCATTTTCTACATATTGGAGCAAAACAACAAAACAAAATCAGCCAATGGAAGGAAAAGGTTTATTTTGACTTGCAGTTTTGAGGAGATGTTTTATCATGGCAGGAAAAGCCATGGGATTTTTTTCATTTTTTTCTTTGTCCTTAGACATAAAATGAACATCACAAAGACAGCGAGTCTTTTGTACATAGAAAGAAAGTTTTAGAATCTTTTTGTTACTATATGTGCTTTGACTGGAGAGCTTAATCCATTCATATTTACAATGATTATGGGCAATGTGGGGGCCAAAGAGAGCTTAGCAGTTTTAGACAAAATTTATGATTTGGCTAGTTTTTCCTCTCAGGACCATAGCTGAATTCTAGAAAAGAATTCCTCCTAGACTTATAATATGAAGTGTCTGATTTAATTAAGACACCAGAAAGCCTACCATCTGATTAGCACTGGCCTTCCCTCTAATCATATGGGAAATGCAATCATAAGAACTTCCATAATTTTTTATATGAGTTAATTTGTGTTTAATCAAATCTTGAGGCTTTGTCACGAGATAGCAGATCTGTTATGGTGCAGATAAACCAATACTAAGATATTTGTAAGGGATGCAGGCCTGTATGTGGCAAATGAGAAATATGTGAGAAGAGAAATATTCCCCAATTATATGCAAAGGGATTGGAGGACCAGACACTGAAGGGAATAATTGGGAGCTACACTTTGCCTCATGACTGTCCTCCAAAGGCCTATGTGTTAGAAGCTTGGTCACCAGCACGTGACACTCCTGGGAGCTGATTACTGGTAGGAGGCAGTGTTAGTGGAAGGAAGTTCAGTTCCTGTGTTTGCCCTGGAAGGAGGTATTTGGACCCTGAGCCCTACTTCCCATTTCTTTCTTATGTTCCCAGTTGCTATGATGTGAACAACCCCACCCCACCCCTATCCATCAGGCTCCCACCTGTATTTGCTATTCACCAAAGGCCCAAAGCAACAGGGCCAAGAGAATATGGACAGACTCCTCCAGAAGTATGAGCCAGGGTAAAACTGTCTTCTACCTTCTGATGTCTCTCCACTTTATTGCTAATGGGAAAACAAACATGGGTCTCACCTCAAAGAGAATAAGAAATCATGTTTTGTCTTTTTGTTTTTCTTTTTTTTTTTTTCCTGGAGCTAAATATGAATGAATGTGGCCCATAAACACAGATTTAGGTTGCCACAAGTTCTGTTCCAACGTGTTCACAATTTCCCGGGGTTTTTATAAACGCAGAAGAAAAGAATGTCAGACATGAAGCCATGTTTCGAAACCTCAGTAGGCAGGTACAGCAGAGCAGGGAGACTGATTTTGTTCTCAAACACCGTCTAATGGCAGTTTTAGCTACTGGGATGGTGGAAGCTACTGGGTATGTTTTCATATATCAAAAGGATTTATTTAATAGCTACAGGACTGGGGTTACGAAAGCCCAGAATAACTTGGCTGTGGCCCTTTAATGTTTCAACTCCCTACAAGGACTGATTTGTTAATCTGTCCTGAAGGATGCTTAAAGGTGTGGCCAATTTCAGGGCCATGCTTTCATTGTCCCAGTTTTGGAGTAAAAACATATCTGATAATTTAAGTCTGTAAAGTTCTTAACAGAAATTAAGATTACAATTCTAAAAATTAAGACCCTACTAATACAGACTAAAAACAACTAATTCAGATTCAATACAACAGAACTGCAAGGGCTATTACAATAGAAATGTGACATGAATCATTAGGGGGGACAAGGCATATTGGAAAGTGAGATAGAAAGAAGGAAAGAGAGAGAGAGAGAGGAGAGATAATATACAGGGATAAGATGCAGAGGCCAAAATCATATTAAATTGGAGCCACATAGGAAAAGAAAGTAAACAAAATTTGAAGAACAGACTTTTTTTTCTGAGCTGACAGAATCCTGAAGAACTGCAATTTTTTAGCAAAATAAGTGCAAACTTACCATACTTAGACACATCATTGTAATACCAAAGCAAAATGAGCAGATATCAAAAGCAGTAAGGAAGGAGATCTATTTTCTTCAAGGGATTTTGATGATCATTGCATGTAACTACAGTGAGTCAGGGATTCATGATGCATCTCAGGGGTCCTTGCAGCAGGAAGTTTGCAAACATTGTATGAAAAACCATATAGCACAGAGATAAGACAGAATTAGTAACATAATGTAGATTAATCCAAAGCAGGTAAAGGAGTGAATTAAAAAAAAGACACACAGAAAATTAACTACAATATGGTAGTTGAATTACATAGCATTTCTGCATCTTACATTATATATATGTAATCATATGAGATACAATTGAAGTTGATGCTATAGGTAATAAAGTAAGAATGTCAGTTGGATAGAGAAAGCTACATTTGGAAAAAGACGCATTTTAAAGTAACACAGAAAGCTGGAAAGCAAAGGGGAGGAAAAAGATGCCGTGTAAATATCAACCAAAGGGCAAAAAAGCAAAGAGGGCTTTGGAGATTTATGAAATCAATGGGGCACCAGGTGGGTAGCTCCTTTGTCAAAACTCTAGTGATATTTCAAAGCTACTGTAGGCAGTTTCACATGTTTTACCTTCCAGACCCCATGGAGATTGCTAGCATCGGCACAGCAAGGGTGTTTACTCTATCTGAAGAGAGTAGAGTGAGGACTCAGGCCCTTGCTGGCTGTCCATGCTATACCCTCAGCTCTCTTGCCTTTATATAGAGGACACTTTGTGGGGTCTCTGGGGGTGCCACTTTGCTTTATGGAGGAGAGGTGCACTTGAGGACACTTCTCTACTCGTACTCAATCCTCAGTACATCGTCACTCCTAGACTTTTGTCTTCTCATTCCCTGTAGGCCCCAGTTTCACACAAACCCTTCATTAGAGATTCCCTGAGAACTGAAATACATCCCATATCTGTTTTGACCCACCTCCTTCATTCCATTTGGAAGTAATGAAGCTGGAGTCGGGGCAAAGCATACATTGGCATCTGCTCTGACTCACTCCTTGTTTGTATTATATATATATGATCACAGGCAGAAATAAAAGTCTTCTGGGTTATTTAAGGTCTATGTCTTGATCCGTTACACCACACATGGCAGCTTAAACTCTACTCTTAAGCCTACTGAACATCTAACAGTGAAAGAAAAGATACAAGGTGACGAGTCATCCTCTTAATAAAAAAAAAGCATCATTCTTAGATGAAGAATCATTATTCTGTATCTTTAAGGCTTTCTATATAAAGTAAAAAATGACAGAATGACTCTTTACATACTATGGTGATTAGCCAGAGAAACAAGCTTACGATCATCAACAAGGGTACGAGTCATGGGAGAATGCAATTAACCAAGTTAGACTAATTTGGTTATGAAAAGTGCAGTACAAATCACGTTTGATAATGCTTTGTGGCAACACCTCTAGCTGCAGACTCTGCGCATACTCTTTTACTTTGCCATTCCCCTCGTGGGGAACTACTTTAGTTTATGTCCTTTGTCACCAAAACATGCACTCTAATGTTAATCAACTCATAACATAGACAATGTTGAGATACTGAAGGACACTGTATCAATTTTTTTCTTGTAGTTATGCATAAAAACACCAGACAAAAGCACTTTCAGGAAGGAAGGGTTTGTTTTGCCTCATATTTCTAGGGTACAGTGCATCATAGTGGGAACGTAATGGCCTCAGCAGCTAGTCACACTGGATCTAAGGAAACTGGTGGCAGGCTTTTTTCCTTCTACCAATACATTATGAGTCCTCAGCCCATGGGGTGGTCCTGGATGACAGAGCGGGTCTTCCCACCTCAACTGACTTAATCTAGAAGCTCTCTCACAGATATTTTCAGAGGTTAGTTTCCTAGATTTCTAAATCTAGGTTCTTTCGAGTCACATTCTCACCTGTATAAAGCAGTGAGCTCGTAAATTTTAAGGTGAAAAGAACTGAATATTAATTTTGAAAAGGGACTGAATACATAGGAAGCATAATTCACATTAAAAGTCTAATACTGGATGCTGGGGAGATGGCTCATCAGTTAAGAGTGCTTTCCACACAACCATAAAGGTCTATGTCCAGAGACTTTCTGAGCTGGATTCCCCAGAATCCACTAAACAGCTGCCATGGTCACATGTGCCTGAAATCCCCGACTTGCTGGCCAGAGAATCACTGGGACTACAGAATCAGTAACTGACTCTGTCCCAAGGAAACAAGTTAATGAGTGATGGAGGGGGACAACCTAAATTTTCTTGTGGCCTTTACACACCCATGCAGGCCATGTATATAGGCACATACGTATCACACACATCCATACACCACACACACACACACACACGCGCGCGCACACACACACACACACACACCAAGACACAAGTACTGCACAAACCACACCTACTGCATACATGCAGTCGAAAAGACTATTATTTAGTGAATTTCACCTCAAAGCAGCTGAATAGCAATAACTTTTTTCTTTAAGGAAAGGAGTGAATATTTTAAACATTTAAAATATACAAAGCCTGGAATACAAAAAAAAAAAAAAATACAAAAAGGGATTGGTTTGCTTTCTACTTCCATGAAAACACTCTCTGAAACCATTCTTGAAGCTGACTTCATGAGTAAGTGGATCTTCCACTTCTTCTTTGTTGCTTTGTAGCATCTTTATTACCTTCTAAAAATGTGGTCATTGACTATGACGATTTGCAGAGTGCAGTCCTTCTGCTCAGCGTTATGGGGACAGCTTAGGCGTCTGAAGGTGAATCTGAGAATCATAAAGCCTTTCTCACCCAAAACAGAAGGTCAGATTTATGAGCTAATGTAAGTCATCAATCAATAGGAAATACCAAGAAATTTACTTCTTTCAAATAGACTACTTTTTGACTTAGATATAAACCAAAGCCAAAATATCAAAATAATTTGATATGGCTATATTTTAAATACAACAATCTTCTGATTTGAGAAAAGAACATTCATGATCAACATTATTTTAATATTTCTAAGGGTTTATCTATGCACTTACTTATCTATTTTTACTGGTCATACTGGCATAATTATTTGTAATTTGGCATAATTACTCATAGTTCCAGGTCACAAATTATAAAAACATCAAGTCACTTAGTTTCCTTATCTTTTGAATTTTTGCTTGCAAAGCTTGAAGGCCCGGAGTTCAATCCCACAGTACTTACCTAAAGCCGATACAGAAGGAGTATACATCTACAACAGCAAGAGGCCCTGGTGTGCCCATTCTCTCTCTTGCTCTCTTTTCTCTCTCGTTCTCTCTCTTTCTCTTTCTCCCTCTCTGCTTGCAAGTAAATAAACAGACTTTAAAAAATTGCTTGGATACATACTTGGTCAAGGTAGTACTGCATCAATTCTCCAAATTTTATTATAGTGACCTTCAAGTTACTTAGTGCCATGAAATGAAATTTCACTTTCATGTAAGAGAGTGCTAAGTAACCAGCGGAGATAATGTGGTCCATGTAATATAGGTGGTATATGAGATTGTGATGTAGGTGGTGTGTAAGATTGTGATACTGACTTAGAATATCTCCATTTAATTGATTGATATACTATGCATAGAATCTCTCCAGTAAGTTTCACACAAGCATTATTGTAAAGCTACACCTGTGTCTCTTTATAAATTATGTATTATTATACTTTAAAAATATATTTAATATTTTATTTATTTATTTATTTATTTATTCTTTATCTATTTGTGAGAAAGAGACAGACAGACAGACAGACAGAGAATGGGCATATCAAGGCCTACCACTGCAAATGATCTCCAAACAAATGTGCCACCTTGTGCATCTGGCTTACATGGGTACTAGGGAATCAAACCTGGGTCCTTAGGCTTCATAGACAAATGCCTTAACTGCTATGCCATTTCTCCAGCCCTTATTGCACTTTTTTTTTTTCTTTTTCAATGTAGGGTCTCACTCTAGCCCAGGCTGACCTCAAATTCACTATGTAGTCTCAGGGTGGCCTCAAACTTGTGGTGATCCTCCTATCTCTGCCTATTGAGTGCTTGGATTAAGGTGTGTGACACCACACCCAGCCTTAATTTGTACTTTTAACTTATCATGATCTCTTAACATTTCCCCTTTGTTTGGAATGGAGCAAAGGAATTGTGATGAACAAGTAGGTAACTACATTTTTGAGAAACAAAAAGAAAAAATGCATTTCACTGGGGCAGTACTTATGCTAAAAAGAGAAATTATATGTTGTTTATTAAATCCATACCATATCTAAAAACTTTTCCAATTCTAAAACATTGTGGAAAAGCTAGTCAAAATTCACCAGCAAATATTCCAAGATAAAATTCAGATGCAAAGGAAATTACAGGAAATAAGGGTTACTTAAAATCCAACAAGCTCTTGAGATGGGGTATAAACAGCTAGCAAAATTTAGTCCCTGGGGTTTCAAAACCATGCGCATCTCTGAAATGCCAGAAGTATAATTTATTTCCTTTCCCCCTTGTTTCACACTGTCCACAGATGATGCTGTGTGCAGTGTAGATTAGATGGGCAGTTTATTGAATCTACTTTTAGCCCATCTCTATAACACACAAGATATCACTTTTAAGGTACCATTTCATAAGAATAAAGGCAGACTCGAGCAATATTTTAAGTCTGACTGGGTAAAATATGGCTTGGAAAATTGCAACTGCAATGCTATTAGAATAGCTCAGCAGGGCGCACAGCCCGTTCGGTGTAATTTTAACTTTGATTATCGAGTAGATTTCTAATATCTGCATAAGGTCATTTGTAACAAATAAATATAGATCACTCATGAAGGATTAGGGGGTTCAGAGCTAAAGATATTCCATCCAGTAACTGCTCTGCCCTCCCTGCCGTCATTATTTCTAAATCACAACACGAGGACGTCCTGGAATGTTTCCATATCGAAAGAGAGAAGTACTCGTGGTGGCTGGAATAATTTACCCATCCTGCATATCTGATGATTATTATACATCAGGCTATCTTCAGTCTGTATGAATATAGTTATGAAGTCACTCCTAGGAGAAATGATACTTAGGAGTTTGCATATTTAGTCATACCAGGTAATGTTTGGAAAGAGACCAAGATGACAGGAAAGTCAGTAAGTGGCTGGCTCTACTTCTAACAAAAATGCTAGGAGTCATGGAATAGTGACCTTAGCATTTAAGTTACTCACACAAAGAAAGAAATGAGAGCCTGTTAATAATAAGCTTAGGTCTCTGGAAATGGCTCAGTGGTTAAAGGCATTTGCTTGCAAAGCCTGAGGGCCCAGGTTCAATTCCCCAGTACCCATGTAAAGCCAGATGCACAAAGTGTTGTCTGCATCTAAAATTCATTTGCAGTGGCAAGAGGCCATGTTGTGCTCATTCTCTCTCTCTTTCTGTTGCTTTGTCTCTCTCTTCTTGTAAATAAAATAATAATAATAATAATAATCAGCTGATCTGCATTTGGAGAATAGGATGCTTCTTTGTGGCTTATCTTTGGTTATTTTTCAGGGAAAAAAAGCATATGTGAAGATATGTATGTGCAAGTGTGTATGTGTGTGCATTTAAGACAGAATCTTTAAATTTGATATTTAATTGTCTGAATATCATAGATTTCATGGGAAAAGTTAAGCTCAGTGAGTAACAGCACCAACTAAATGTTGAACTGCCTGTTTTTAAATTTTTGTTTCACTCCAGAAAGGTCTGGTAAGGTCTATGAAGGACACAGTCTGCTCTAAATCACCAGAGAGAGCAGGTGGGAGCACAGCTCGGCTGCTGTCTCCAGGGTTTAATTCCCATGTCAAGTGTGTAGACAGAAATGTGAGGTGGGCTAGGGGCATTCTGAGTCAGTAACCAGTCTCTGCCGTGTGTGTGTGTGTGTGTGTGTGCGTGTGTATACATATATACATATATAGCTATTTTTGTATGTTCAAATTACTGGTTGAAGCCTGGTGTGGTGGCGCTTTCCTTTAATCCCAGCATTTGGGAGGTAGGAGGATTGCTGTGAGTTCAAGGCCAGCCTGAGCCAGAACAAGACTCTACCTTGAAAAACCAAAAAGTAAAAATAAGAAAAAATATTTGTGTTGTGACAAACATCATAGGGTTCAGTATGTGGATTGATGTCCATTCTACATGATCAGCATATAGACTGGAAATTTGACCTAATTTTCCTCCAGGAGCACAGATTCAGACCTCAGCAGGTGATGTACTCTTGTAAAAGGAATTCTAGTAACCGTCCTTTTGATCTAATTTTATTTTTTTTTATTTTTAGTTTGCATTGTTATGTTGTGTAGTGGTGGTGGTGAAAGTGAGTGAGTGTGTGTGTGTGTGTGTGTGTGTGTGTGTGTGTGTGCAGGTATGTTTATGTGGAGGCCAGAAGACCATCAGGTATATCTCTCAATTGCTCTTATTTTTATTTTTATTTTCTTGAGACAGGATTTCTCACCGAACATGGACCTCAGTGATTAGCTAGCCAGCAACTCTGGAACACTTCCTGTCTCTGTCTTCAGCACTGATATTATAGGAACATACAGCTATTCCCAGCCTTTTAAAACACAAAATATTTATTTATTTGAGAGAGAGAAAGAGGCAGAGAGAGAGAGAGAGAGAGAGAGGAGAAAGAGGGAGAGAATGGGCATGCCAGAGCCTCTAGCCACTGCAAATGTACTCCAGATATGTGCGACACCTTGTGCATCTGGCTTATGTGGGTCCTGGAGAATCAAACCAGGATCCTTTGGCTTTGCAGACAAACGCCTTAATGCTAAGCCATCTCTCCAGCCCCTAATCCCAGCTTTTATGTGGGTACTAGGGTCCCAAACTCAAGTCCTTAGGTTTGTGCAGCAAACATTTTACCTATTGAACCATCTTTCCAGGCTCCTCATTTTTAACCACTGATTTTTTTTTTATGAAAAGTTAAATGATGGAATCTGATGTGTGTCCTTTAAAATTAGCCTCCAAACACAACAATGTGAATGTGTGCTATTAAAACCAGCCAGTCATAGATTCAAGACACTGGAAGACAATTAAAAACAGAAACCCAAGATTGAGTCCAAAACTAATATATTTTACGTGGTGTTTATTCCCTGTCTATTGGCATGCTAGAACATTTTCATTTCTCCTCTTGTCCAGCCCAAGACTCTCAGCAAGCTGTGCTATAAAGCAATGATTCCATCCAGGAACTTCCCACAAAGATGGAGTTTGCTAGGACTCATGGTCTTCTCAATATACAAACAGCAAGCTATGCATCTGATAAATTTCAGTTCGTGACTGTTTTGTTGCTATGGTTAAATTCTGCTCATTTCACTTCTATAGCCCAGTGTGAATCTGTCTCATGTTCTCCTTCAACTTAGTCACTATGATTCCAAGATTTTTGACTCTGATCATACTCCTCTATAAAACATGGTATTTCTGACTTTAACTGGTGAAGAAAATTCAAAGTAGTATCAAGAGTCTACTTAAAGAATTAGCAAGTAAATGAATCACCAAGGACCACAGATTTTGTAAAAATTAAATCTTGGGTAGTTTTTTTTTAGAAGCACATGCTCAGCTTATGGAAAGATTATTATTTTTTTACAATATCTTTCTTTTCCGCAGGCAAGCCTCTTATTACATTTTTGAGGAACCATAGGAGACCTTATTCTTATCCCACTGCTTGAGTCCTGATTTGCCTGACCAGCAAGTATCTGTTCAGGCACCAAAAATGTAATCATCTTAAAAAATATTAATTGAAAGAAGGAATTAAGCATTTTCTAACATGCTTCTCAGGAATGACTGAAGCCTAGTTATTCTACCATAGTCCTAAAGATTCTCAGTCAAGACTGTGACTTAATTGAAATACCCTCTGTTCAAAATATACTTAGCAAGTGACTTCACATATGTTGTCTCATAATTACATTGTGATTTATTGCTCCTTAGACCATTGTGCATTACAGATATATATATATATATATATATTTGTATTAAACACCATTTTCTGTATTTTAGCTTTGACATGGTTGAATATTTATTTATTTTTGCTTATTTTTTTATTAAAAACTTCTGTGATTATAAAAAAATATCCCATGGTAATGCCTTCCCTACCACAGTTTCCCTTTGAAACTCCATTCTCCATCTCCTTCCCCTCTCAATCAGTCCCTCTTTTATTTTGATGTCATGATCTTTTCCTCCTATTATGATGGTCTTGTGTAGGTAGTGTCAGGCACTATGAGGTCATGGATATCCAGGCCAATTTGTGTCTGGAAGAGCTTGTTGTAAGGAGTCCTAGCCTTCCATTGGCTCTTAAATTCTTTCCACCACCTCTTCCACAATAGACCCTGAGCCTTGGGAGGTGTGATAGAGATATTGCAGTACTGAGCACTCCTGTCACTTCTTTCCAGCACCTTGATGCCTTCTGAGTCATCCCAAGGTCACTGCCATCTGAAAAGAGAAGGTCCCCTACCAAAAATGAGAGTAGCATTAATATATGGGTATGAACATTAAGAGAAGTGCTTACTGGGCAGTTTGATAAGCATAGTATATACATTTAGCGAGACAGCAGCAGAGTTACACCCCTAGGGCTCATGACTACCATTGTTTTAAGTAATCAGTATCAGAGATCTATTCCCTCCCATGGAGTGGGTCTCCAGTCCAGTTAGAGGGCAGTTGATTACCACCATGACAGACTTCCACCCGTTGGCTCATTTGGCCTGGCTGGCAAAATTTCAGACTTATAGTATCCACTGTTGAGTATCTTCACTGGTGATTTCTCTCTCTCCCATTGAATTGCATGCAGAATGGCTTCTTCCAGCTTTCAGTCAGCTGGTCTACATGGTGGAGGTTATCAGCTCAGTTCCAGTAGGATTTTTCAGTGGCCTTGCAGCCCAAGTATGTGGAGTCTTCACCAATAGGGTCTTACCATCTATTCCTGGTAGGAAAGCAATGGCCTTGGCAATGGCCTATAATGTTTTGGGGGCATCAGGGACCTCCCTGGCCAACAACTCACTGGAAGGTAACCTATCCCTGGCACTGAAAAAATTTTCTAACAATATAAGGCTCCTGAGTTTTCTATTGTCTAAAAAAAGGGGGCTAGAGAGATGGCTTAGTGGTTAAACACTTGCCTGTGAAGCCTAAGGACCCTGGTTCGAGGCTCGATTCCCCAGGACCCAGGTTAGCCAGATGCACAAGGGGGTGCATGTGTCTGAAGTTCGTTTGCAGTGGCTGCAAGCCCTGGTGCGCCCATTCTCTCTCTCTCGCTCTCTGCCTGCCTGCCTCTCTCTCTCACTCACTCAAATAAATAAATAAAAATAAACAAAAATTTTTTTAAAAGTAGGTTTCCATATGATTTTTTTAATATCCTATTAGATTTTGATTAGCCCTCCCTCCACCTTTCCTTTATTTAAAGTTGGTTATCATTCTAAAGTCCAAGGTTTTTTTTTGGATTGTGTCTCAGAAAATATAAACAACTGAGTTTAATTTTGTGTAAGATATTACAATGTTCATGCATATACTTAAAAAAAAGTTACTTGCTCCTGTAATGGCTCAAATGGTAACTCTGGCCTTCAGATGCTGCTTATTGTATGATCTGTAATACTGATTCACTCACAAATGAGACCTTAAAGTATGAAAGAAGTCTGATTGCAGTTTGAGATTCAAAGAACAGATGGAAGTAACTGCACTGAGGAAAAACACGTGAGCCTTCAATGGACAGCACTTGAACTGCTTTTTGTTTCTTTTTTATTTCTTTTTGTTAAAACTGTATGCATAAAATAACACTTTGGAGTGGATAGATATGTTATAAACAAATATATAAATCTTTATGTATTTCAAGAAGGCAATTGTCAAACTCTTATACAAAATCAAATTGAGTGTTTAAGAGCATGTCGACATTACCCACTTAGCAAGCCTATTCAGAGTTTATTTTTCTTACCCTAGATAAATTCCTATGTGGGGAAGCAAGGGAAAATCAATGAACCCAAGGGTGGGCATCGAGTCAGGCTTAAGAAGGCTGAATGGAGTGAAAGAGAAACTTAGGATCTGCAGCTAACAGTGATGATGTAGCAAAAAATATAAGAAGCTACTCGATGCATGAGTGCAAGAAATTATAATTGGTGTGCAACTCTAATGTAGCTGCCAGAGCCTAACAGTCCAGGGACAGCCATGCTTGCTGACTACTTGAAAAGGTATGTGGAGCCTTGAATTAATAGCATAATATGATAGCCTGTCAGCTCTGCTGGAACTATGTCAAAGCCGAGGGAGAAAAGAGAGTGTCAGTCCTCAGAAGAGACTTTAGACATCAGGTCAGGGCAACTTAAAAATTCAAACACAAAAATATGTAAATTCACAGAGAATGTAGTCTATCTATACACAATGGGGCAGTGCTCATTGTTAGGCATACTCAACGTACACAATGGAATACTATTTATTGTAAGGAAGAGAAAATTTAAAAAGGGAAGAAATTTTGTCATCTGAAACAAAATGTGGTGGGATGTGGGAATATTATGCTAAGGAAAATAAGCAAAGAAGTGAATGACAAACACTGTGTTCTCCTATACACAGAACTTAACACACATATAATGGAAGAAGCAGAGAATAGCATAAACTCCCTGGGCCTGCTAAGTGGTGGCAGTGGAGTAGTGATATTCAAAGACACAGTGACTGAGTAGATCAATTGAACTACTTGCTGAAAGTAGCTAATAACAGGATTATACATTTCAATATTCTGAGAAGAAATTTCTCATGCTCTTCTGACAAAAGGGATATGTGTCTCAGAAGACAAATGTTACTTAGAATAATAACTCTATCATTGTAGTCAATAGTCATAACAACACTTTCTACCTCATAAACACAGGAAATTAAAGATATTGATGTGCCAGCAAAATGAATATTTAAGTAAAGTGAAAGAAGAAGGATGGAACTGAAAAGGAGAGGGAAAGAAGAGAGAGAGGAAAAGAAGATGGAGGTAGGAATGGCAGGAAAAAGACAGAGAGATGGGAAAGGAAGAAGAGACAGAGAGAAAGAATCTATACAGAAAACAAGATATGTAGACCAATGCATTCTAAAAGTTTGAATGAAAAGATAAGGTCTGGAATATCTTTAGGATAAGAAGAGAGATAGGCAGTGTATTGATACCTAACCATAAGAGGCAGTGGTTAGAGATTCTGAAATGCATGAAATAACTGATTTGCACACCGTTTCATGTGACCAGGCTCACATGGATTTAGGGGTTGTCACCTCAGCTGCCTAAACCTGGTAAGGTGCATGTCATTTTATGTTGATTTTTACTTTCAGTCTCTTCCTTCAATAAGCAAAGTTGGTATACCTGATGGGCTTATCTTTGCAAAAGCCTTCTAATAATATAAGGTCTACAAATATGGTGAATGAGATAAAATGTATCGTTAAGATAAGAAAAAATTGAATTTAATGTGTTGGTGAGGTGGCTCAACAGTTAAACACACTCTTGTGTAAAGCCTGTGGTCCAGGCTCAATTCCCCAACCTCTCACATGAGGCTTGATGCAAAAAGTAGAGTAAATGTATTGCACTTTTTTGAAAGTGGGAAGAGAACATGGTGCATGCATTTTAAGGGTTGGATAAGTCATAGATGAAATACAAGGTGGATGAGAAAATCCTCATCAGCCTATGTCTGAATGTTAAACCAACTGTTAAAGAGTTTGAACAGTGGTACCCTGCATGCATGGAAAAATCTACTCCTAGAAGCAATATTATTATTCAATAAAAATCCCAGTGCCCCGGCTGAAACTAAGAAAAATTGGCGAAACAAGCAAGGGGGCTGTTTTCCTGATGAACTGGATACCAGCACAAGGGGGAAGGAGATCAGCACAGAGAAAAATCAACTCCTACCAAATTAGAGAGCCAGAGCCTCAGAGGCCCCCAACACCTCATCACTGAAGCAGACCAAAAATGAACCCAACATGGCTCAGGGAAATTTTGCTGAAGAGGGGGCGGAAAGAATGTCAGAGTCACATGTTGGGTCATGATATGCAGAGACATTTATCTTACCCATAACTGTGGGCTAACTCCTCAATGCATGACCCATATACCTCAACAAGGAGGGGCCAAGGGGAGGAGGTAGGTCACGGATGAGCCTAATAATGGTACCAAACTGACTGTATTTGCTGAATACAAAACTAACTAATAAAGAAAAAAATGTAAAAAAAATAGGTAATGTGAGCAATAATAAAAACAAATTATATGAAAAAAATTCCAGTGCCAAAAGTTGATTAACTTCGTGCAAGTTGTTGGCCAGGGAGGACCCTGGCTCCCAGAACAATACAAGCTGATTAATCTCAGTTGTGAATTCGACAGTATTTAGAATCACCATGGAAACAAACCTATGGGCATGTCTTCTAGGGGATTTTGTGATTAGGTTAATTAAATGGGAAGACCTGTCCTAAATGTGGGTGATGCCTTTCACTGGAGTCTTAGATTATAGAAAGAAAGAAGAAAGAAACAAAGAAAGAAAGGAAGAAAGAAAGGAAGGAAGGAAGGAAGAAAGCAAGCAGAGAGAGAAAGCAAGCAAGCATAGAGTTGAGCACAAGCAGTCATCACTGTTTTCTAACTGTGTAACAGTGAAGGTTACATGAGCAGCCACTTCATACTCCTTTCATCTTACCTCCCCCACCAAGATGGCCTATAAACTTGAACTATAAAAGAAAATAATCCTTCCTTATGAAGTTGTGTTGTCATGTGTTTTGTCAGCAATGAGGAAGGTAATGAGAAAACTACCAGTACTATTGATTGACCATGAGAATTAAGACCATCCTACTAAACCTATATGCTTTGGTTTTTAAAACAGAGAAATCTAGCTGGAATTGAGCAGAAGTTTTAACCCAGCTCTCTAGTTTTAACAGTGCCAGAAGGTGTGATGTAGACTGCTTGGAGAGAATTGTCATGAATAGTCCACATGCAGTGTGAACTCTGTATGCTGTACCAATTTGCCAAAAAGATGGGCCTATTGTTATAATAATTGCATGACAGTCTTGGGTACATCCAAATATTCTCTAAGTGGATTTAAGGACTCCTATACAATAGAAAATCCACATTTGGTACCATTATACTGGTCAAAAGCCCATGGCTATAGAGGTCATAGGTACAAGTGTGGAAATCCATGCTGTCATTCCATTAAATGAATATGATATGGTAGTTTATTACCCATCTAAACACTTGCATTTATGTCCATAGATCATTACCATAGTCATCTTTTGTCAGAAAACTTTCTTTTTCTAAGTGGGCAGGAGTTTCTACGGACTTATAACTGATAAAAATTTCAGGGAATATGCGACTGCTGGATAAGACATTTATATCATCCCCTCCAGAGCTCAGGAATGCAGTGGATGAGTAAAGGAAGAAAACAAGAGCCACAGAAAAGGATGGAGTACTGCATAGCACTGCAGGCACTGCATAGCCATTGACAGCTAAAATTATCAGTTGCTGTGATCACCTGAAGGTCTCTGCACAGGTTTCGATCCATTGACTTTTCATCATGGAAGGGAAAAGGAGCTTACAAGCCCTAGACTCTTGCCAATGAGTTGTATATAATTAGCGAGAGAGAACGGGAGAGAGAGAGAGAGAAAGACAGAGAGAGATTTTGTTTATTGATGTAGCCATTTATAAGTGGCCCATGTTTCTATAAGTAATCCTTCACCCATGCTCCTCTAGTAACTCTAATGGTTAACAAAGCTAGACTTGAGTGAAAGTGTTTCTTTGTGTGTTGTTGGTGGCCCTCTTTGGTGTGAAGAGAATTATTTTCCTACTTGGAAAACATTTTACAATTATAATTACAGTTATTCTCTCCATAAATCATAAGGAAAATATATACATAACAAAAAACTTAGCAAGTATGGAGTCCAAGAAAAGTGAGGGGAGGACATGGTAAGCACTAGCCAGAAAGCGATTAATCTGTAAAAGCAAGAATATGTTAAACACATGGTCAGAGATTTGGTCACAAGAAAGTGGGATCCAGAAAAAAGTAAGTTAGGAGTGACTCATTTTAAAGTGGTATGTGGAACACTTTTCTCTCAATTTCCACAGCAGGTGTGGGGTTATGTTGGTTGAACTAAATCCCAGTGCTCTGGTCTATTAAGTGATGAATAGCCAAGAGGTCATGCAACAAGGTAGCCTTTCCAAGGAACAGTAGTTAGAATGGACATAATCCAGCAATTTTCAGTTGACAGATTCATTTTGATCCTTCCTCTTGGCTTGATTTGAAATTTTACTATTGGTCCTCTTACATTCCAGGCCCAAGTACATGGTTTGGAAGTTTATAGATTAAAGAGATACATTTCAATGATTTAAATGTATCATGCTCTAGTAAAGAAAACTACTTTCCACAGTTAAACGGCCTACTGCACTAGCAAAGCTCGTGGTTGGAACTCTTGTGTGAACAAAGGAAGAAGCAACCAGATGAGTTATCTTTTATAAACCAAAATTGAAATACAGCCAGGAGTGCCAGCCCAGGCCTGTAATCCAAACACTAAGAAGGCTGACATAGGAGGAGGTCAAGTTTGAAGCTAGTCTGGGCTATATAAGGAGGTCCCAACAAAATAAATGAATAAATGAATAAATAAGAAAAGGGGTGGGGGAAGAAACTGAAATATGCCATAAAATAAGAGAAAATGAGCTACAGATTGGAAACCACAAACTCAGAATCATGATGTAAAGGAGAAGAACTCCATGCTGGGAAAAGGCAGAAGGAACTGAAGGCAGTAGAACTTGTGACCTAAGACACAGAACACTGACAAAATAAAGCTGCACAGGGCAGACCCTGTGATCATGGACAGAGAGGCTTGCAAGCTGTTACAGATAATTTACATTTTGCAGGTAAGTGTAATAATTAATTAGATCTTCATTTTCAGGCGTCAAGGTGAAGAAAATGGTATTATTTTTCACCTAATTCAATGACATTCTATGGTTGATATTAAACAATGAGTAAGAACAATTCAACCCTTTTAAGTGAAGCCATCATGTGGAATTCTGCACTTCCGTTATTCAGCATAGCCACTACCTTAACTACCTTCATTGTAGTTTTGTTCAAATGTAGCTTAGTCACCGCCCCAAGCATTCCTATGAAATTTATGGTTTCACAGTGAGCATTTTGTTAAAGCATTAACAACTTAATGATTTTTAAGCAAAATATATTCACAGGATTTTTTTTGTATTTTTTTTGAGTCAAGCCCAACAGACTGCCTTTTTTTATGAAAAAAAGAGAAAGAGGGAGAGGGAGAGAGAAGAGGAGAAAGTTGACATGCAAGGGCCTCCATCCTCTGTAATCTGACTCCAGACACACATGCACCCTTGTGCGCATGTGCGACATGGCGCATTTGTGTCACTTTGCGTCAGGCTTAAGTGAGACCTAGAAAGTGGAATTGTCTTTAGGCTTCGCAGGCATGCTCCTTAGCCACTAAGCCATCTCTGAAGCCCTCACAGAACTTATCATACTGTAGATAGTTGTAGTTAATTTACTCTGCACTTTACAAACAGTATAATTATTTTAATATTTCACACATACCTTAAGACCTTCTCCTAGTGTTGGGCATATTTTTGCTATTATAAACAGTCTCACAGTTAACATTATTGAATATTATTCTAAATATGTTTGTGTTATTTCCATTTTTCATGTATACAAAAAGTAGCTCATGAATCTCAAAATTGTATATGTTTAATTTTACAGGTTACTGTAAAAAGGAAAGTGTTTGAGCTAACCCATCATTCATAATTCCTTCATATCCCCATCTTCAACTACAAGACGTAATGATGAATCACTGTCTTTCAAATGCTTGATATTGTCACATATCCTGGCTTTGCACTGAAGATGTATAAAATTGAATCTCATTTTGTTTCCAATTTACATGTATATAATCATAAATATGATTGAGTATCTCTTCATATCATCAATGATTTTATGTATTACCTCTTTTACAATTCTTTCTCATGTATTTTTTACTTTTTGTATTAGCTAGTTTGTCATTTTCACACTGATCCAAGGGAATTTTTTCTTTATTTCTTTGTTGGTTATATGTGCTTCAAATATCTTCCTCAAGCCTGCAAATTGAATTTTCAATTTCAATAAAGAGTTTTTGATATAGAGGTTTTCTCATTTTAATGTAATCCTATTTGTCAATCTTTTGTTTTATGAATGGCACTGTTGCCTTTAGAAATATTTCACAACCTTAAGCCAAGAAACAGAAAAATTGAATATGCTAAGTTTAGAAAAAATAGTACTTAGACATGTAACTCCTTGTTTCATATGGTTCTAACTCTGGCTAAGAAATATAAGAAAATAATCTAATGGTATTCATTTCATATGGATAATGATTTTCCTGCTCTATTTATTTAAAATCCTATTTTCCTTATTGATTTTTCAAACTAAGTCTATCATATTGCAAAGAACCATAGAAAACTGTCTCTGTACTGTGTCTGTAAGTAAATTTCTAAACTCTGCTTCAAGAATGTACTATGTTATAAATAATATTATATAGAACAAACTCCTCCTTTCTATTCAGAAATGGTTTGGATTTTTGTCTTTCTTTTATGTCACATGAATTGTGAAACATAATGTATAAGGGAAATTTCCATGCTTTGGAATTCTGGGTAAGATGTCAGTTTGTAATGTTTGAGGGAGTAGAGGAGCTATGGTGGTGTAAATATGAAATGACCCCATAGCCTCGTGTGTTTGTGACTTAGCCTCATCACTGATCCACAGCGGGTAGAGCTTTTTTGAGGTGCAGTCTTGCTGAAAGACCTGCGTCACTTGTGAATGGGCTTTGGGGGTAATGTTTCCCACTTTAAAGCCCAAAGCTGAGAGTATTTTCTTCCTGCTGGTATAGAGATGGGATGCCCTCCTGGACCGGTGCTCTGTCATGCTTTCTCTGCCACTATGAAAATTCCTCTTAAAACAGTAAGCCAAACATAAGCCTGTTTCTGCCATGAACGGTTTCTGGTAGTGCATTCGGTCTCAGCAATGACACAGTTACTGCTACAGGAAATTGGTATTGAGAAGGGGGCTGTTGCTGTGATAAACCTGAGCATGTGGTTTTTAGGCCACATGGTTTATAGGAGACACATGGAAGAATGTGGAATTTTTCCCCAGAGAAACGGAGCTTTTTAGGCCATTCTGAAGAGACTCTGAAAGACCAAACTTCAGAGATAAGTGCAGATTGTGGAGACTCAGCTTATCAGTTGCATAGGAGACAGAAAGGACTTTTTCAAGATCTTGTGTAGAGGAAGAACATTTGATATTGTGGCTGCTTTCAGCTCATGCCATGACATCCTGAGCAAAGTTGAATTTGAAGAAATGGACTTGCATTTCTGGCGAAGGAAATTACAGAGCAGGAAGATATAAATAATATAAAGCTTGGCATTGGAGCAAATATGGACCAGCTTCTGGGTACACCCTCCTGCAAGAGACTGTAGACATGTCAGCTGCAATTGATTGAGAGATTATGACTATTGATGACTGATGACGGGTCAACTGCTCTGCATTTTGACAACAGGAGGGGCCCAGGAGGAAAGACGCCGAAGGAGTTTTCTGCTCCTCAGAGATGAGCTTTAGCCTGCCTGGTTACTGGGGCTGGAAGAATGGAAATGCAAGAAAGAGTCCATCACTGGATTGTAACATGGTTCTGGAGATAGCCACCAGGCAATGTCAGATGGGATAAAATGTCCTCGCATGGAGGTCATACGACAGCCACATCATGGTGCTGAGAAGATATATGCTAAAACCACACGATGGCCGCAAAGGAATCTGGCTCAGGAGGATTCTGCTTGGGAAGCAGCGTAGATGTTTTGGAGCTTTTTTTTTTTTTTTTTGCCATTGGAGACGAGAGGACTTAATTTCCCATTCCAGATGTTGGACGTGAAGCTGTAGGACATGCTGCTTCTCTGCTAGTTTTCCAGCTTGCATTGGTTCAGTCCTTCTTTTCTATACCGAGTCTCTCCTATTTGGAATGTGACATTATTCATTGGAAATATGTGACTTTTGTTTGGTTCTATAGGACTCACACTTAAGAAACTGTTTTCAGTTTCAGAGCAGACTTTTCCCTTTCAAGTTTTGAGCTGTGTTGGGACTGTTAAAGATGATGGGGACTTTTAGAATGAACTGACTGCGTTATGAATACACGATGAGATGGGCATGAGTCTATGGGGGATCAAGGGTATATTGTGGTGGTTTGAATGTAAAATGCTCCCCTTATCATCGTTTCTTTATGATTAAGCCTTATGTGTGACAACCCTAAAAGCCAGAAAAGAATGCAATGATATAATCCAAGCCCTGAACATGAGTAAGTAAAACCAAGAATGCCATGAGTGAAAGAAACGCCAGCCAAGCTGGACACCACTCCAGACATTTTAGGGAATAACTAACCATTCTCAATAATTATTCTTTTTCTAAATTGACTCAATTCACCAATAAAATGAGACAGACAAAATTAAATAAAAAGGTCCAACTACCTGCTGTCTTCAAGAAACTTACCTGCTGGTGAAGATGTCAAAAAGCTTAGCATCAAAGGATGAAAATCAAACTATCAAGCAAGTGAGAGCTGTCAGAAAACAAGAGCAGCCATCAGGCGAAGGCATATTTAAATCAAAACTATTAAGAAAAGATAAAAATGAACACTGCATATTAATCAAGGGAACAATTCATCAAAAAGTTAAAACACAAATTGGGCGTGGTGGCGCATGCCTTTAATCCCAGCACTGGGGAGGCAGAGGTAGGAGGATCGCTGTGAGTTCGAGGCCACCCTGAGACTCCACAGTGAATTCCAGGCCAGTCTGGGCTAGAGTGAGACCCTACCTCGAAAAAAACAACAAAAAAAAGAAGTTAAAACACTTATAAACTGTTACAAGCATCAAATATTTGGGCTCCTTGTTTTTTAAAATAAACATAAATAAGATCACATAATTGCAGAGACAATAATTGTAGAGGACAATACCCCACACTCAAGGACAGATCATCTGGACTAAATATCAGGAAAAGAAAACTACAGTGCTAAACTATACCATAGATCAATTAGACAACAGATATATTCAGATAGAGATGTGCCGTCTTCTCAGTGTCACATGGAATCTTCTCCAAAATCTATCATATTGTAGACAATGAAACAGACTTTAATAAATATGAAAAAAAGATGCACTCCCTTGTATCCTATCAAATCACAGTGGAATGAAAGTAGAAGTCAACAGGACTATTATTATTATTATTATTATTATTATTATTTTGCTGTTTTATTCACTTTACCTCCCAAGCACACAAACGCCTAATGGAAAGAATTTAAAACGAGAAAAGATGGTTTATACTCTCAATGGATTTCATACATATTAGGCCGGCATCCATTGCTTTAGGCCTGAGCCATGACAGAAAACCATGACTATGAGTATATATAGAAGAAAAGCTGTTCACCTTAGTGAATTCAGGAAGCAAAGACAGTATCAAAGAGGAGTTCAGGACATGTAATCCCCTAAGAGACCTCAGTCACTTTCTAATAAGTGAGTCCATCAGTTGAGGACATAGACTTCAATATATGAGATTTTCAGGTAATACTGCAAATTCATTTCATATCAATACCGATATTAATATCTAATATATACACATATATGTGTGCTAAATTTTAAGGTGAAATTTTAGCAGACACAACATTGATACCATTTGCTTTAACAACAAACTATTCAGTAGAAAGTAATTCTTATGTCAGAACCCATTCTTTGAGCTGTGTGTACACACAGAAAATATGATGGGCCAGTCATGGTGCTACATACCTTTTACCCCAGCACTCGGGAGGCAGAGGTAGGAGGGTTGCCAAGAGTTCGAGGCCACCCTGAGACTACATGGTGAATTCCAGGTCATCCTGAGCTATGAGTGAGACCCTACCATGGGGAAAAAAAATGTTGGTAACTTCATACCAAAGTATACAAAAGTCACATTATTTTAATGGATTTTCACTTTAATGGAGAACACATGTAATGTTCAATACCCTCTCCTTATGTGAATAGCCTCTGGCCAAATCACTATTTTGTAATCATTAATATACCTAAAATATTCTCTCTATCCTAGAAAAAAATTGTCATCAGATTCTAGCAAAAAACAAAGTTTAATAGGCTATAAAAGGCAATTTTCACTAAAACTTTTGTTCTACACCTCTTTTAGAACAAAATATGAGTTGACAATAAGAAAGAATGTGAGACAATTAGCAAATCACATACAAGGATCAATCCAGTCCAATTATGGGTTTTAATCCTTTAGAACAATATTCGTGTCTACTTCTTTCTCATAAAAAAGAGAACAGAAAGGAAAATTGAACATGACAATTCTTCTTCTGTGGCAATTACTGAGGAAAACACTGTGCATAAAATTTTTTATCATTCTCCATTTGAGTTTGAATCTGATTTTCTGAAATTAAACTTTGGGAAATCTCCAAGATGAAATAGAAGAATCTTGCAAATTAATTTCCATTGCCAATGTTAGTGACTTGAATATTGTTTAGAATGGTCCTTTTACTGTGATGTATCCAGGAAACTACATCACATCAGGGAAAAAAAAGAATGCACCATTGCTCTTGTCAGAAAAAGATAACTGGTTTTTTTTTCTCTCCTTGTACCCCTGCTCGACCCTGCAGGTTGGTGGGGATCCTTGGACATAGGTGTCTCTTTCACAGGATGGGGTTTGTTAAAGTTGTCAAGAATAAGGCCTACTTTAAGAGATGCCAAGTGAAATTTAGAAGGCAACAGGAGGGTAAAACCGACTACGATGCTCTCAAACGTTTGGTGATCCAAGTCAGAAATAAGTACAACACACCCAAGTACAGGACAATCGTAGCTAACAGAGATGTCATTTGTCAGATTGCTTATGCCGGTGTAGAAGGGGATGTGACAGTCTGTCTGCACAGTTTATACACACGACCTGCCAAAAGACGGTGTGGACGCTGGCCTAATCATGCCCGGCCCGCTGGCCCGCAGGCTTCTCAGCGGGCTTTGCAAGGACAAGATCTACGAAGGCCGAGGGGAGGTGACTGCAGATGAGCAACATGGACAGCATTGGTGGTCAGCCCGGTGCCTTCACGGGCTGTTTGGATGCAGGCCTTGCTGGAGTGACGACTGACAATACAGCTTTGGGGTCCCCAAAGGGAGGTGTGGTTGGGGCTCGTCGATCCCCCACGGTAAGAACACTTCGGGGTCATGGTTCTGAGTTCAGTGCAGACGTACACCAGAACCACATCGTGCGTCAGAGTGTTGCAGATTATACCCGTGACCTGGTGGAAGAAGATGACGATGTGAAGATGAAGAGGAGAAACAATTCTCTCTGTACGGAAGGAACGACGTCACTCCAGACGTGATGAAGGAGATGCGTAAGAAAGTCCTTGCTGCTCTAGGAGAGAATGCAGTGGATGAGAGGAAGCCCAAGAGAGAAATGAAGAAGAAGAAGACATCTAATCGTCCCCAAAGATCCCTTACCCACAAGAAAGATTGGGCGGCTCTCTCCTTAGGATCTACATCTATCTGAAAAAGAGAAGCAGATTCTCCAACGGAGAGTAAGTTAGCACCAGGACAAATGAGATAACCCTTTTTTTATGGAGAATTTAATAGGTGTAGCCCACAATTGATGGTAGCTTGATATTGGAGAGTGGGCTTATGTTTGGATATGGTTCTGGCTTGTTTCCCAGCTCCAGCTATGGGTCCCATACCACTGAGGGGATCAGTTAGCCAAATTGAGAGCAGTTGGTTCCCCACCATGGCTGTGTGCCACCACTGCACTTGTGTGGGCATCACAACAAGTTATTTGCTGCTAAGTAGGTTAGACCATGAGTTGCTTCGACAGATGGGGTGGAAAGAATGTCAGAGCCACATGTTGGGTCATGATATGCAGAGACATTTATCTTACCCATAACTGTGGGCTAACTCCACAATGCATGACCCCTACACCTCAACAAGGAGGGGCCATGGGGAGGGGGTAGGTCACGGATGAGCCTAATAATGGTGCCAAACTGACTGTATTTGCTGAATACAAAACTAATAAAGGAAAAAAAAATAAGAAAAAGAAAAAGAAAAAAAAAAAAAAGAAAGATCGGGTGGCGCAAAAGAAGGCAAGCTTCCTCCCAGCTCAGGAATGGGTTGCTCAGAGGTAAACAATTTTCTATGAATTTTTTTTTTCCATACAGACAGTAAACTTATTGACCATCGCTGGAGCGATGGCTTAGTGGATAAGACACTTGCTTGTGAACCTTAAGGACCCATGTTTGACTCCCCAGTACCCACGTAAGACCCTTTGCAGTGGCTGGAGGCCCTGGCATGCCCATTCTCTCTCTAATAAGTAAATTAATAAAAGTTTTAAAATTTAAAAAGGAAAAGAAAACTGTATTTTGTAAAATATTGCAATAGTTATAAATTATTATTAGTTTACTAATAAGATATGAGACTATTACTAGAATGATTTCTTTTGATAAATAATAGAAAATAACAATTTAAATTATAAAAATAACTGAACAATGGTATGTTATTTTTATTTTACTGTTTTATGACATGCATATTTAAAATGACATATCCCAGTAATACAATTTAATGTGCTTTCATGAAGCAGACAATTACATAATTTCAACACTTGGATCATGCAAACAAAGTTCCAAACATTTCTCAACTCCTTTCTTGGACTATTCTGTCTCCATCTGTCTAAAGTAACTAGTCTTCTGAGATTTCAGATCATGTATTGCTTTTGCGTATTTCATATTCTATTGGATACTTTTCTCCTTGCTGTCATCCAGAGCTTGACAATATCGAGGGAGGGGTATCTTTTGCCTGGCACTTCCAAGGGATGCACTCTATGATGGCAGGAAGGTAAGACAACGAAAGCTGGCCGGGGGTGGGGTGGGGTGGTCAATTTATTCATCATCAGAAAGAAGATAATAGGGCCCTGTCTAAACCCTCAAAGCCTGCCCATACTTAAGCACTTCCTCAACAGTGCTCCACCTCCTGAAAGTTCCACTGCCTTTCAGAACAGTGCCAACACTAAGGATCAAGACATCGAGGATTTTTCACATTGGAAGCAGCGGGCTTCTGCATAATGGCCTCCACAGACTTATGGCAATCTTGTGGTGTAAAACGCTTCAGTCCACCTTCAAAAGTCCATATAGTCTTTGGCAGTCCCAACATTGTTTAAAAGTCCAAATTTCTTCTGTGACTCAAGACAGTCTCTTAACTGTCATGCCACATAAAAACCAAACAATTCATATACTTCCAACACAAAATGGCACAGAATAAATATTACCAATCCAAAAGTGAGGAAATGGGAATTGCAAGGAAAGATTGGACCAAAGCAACATCAAAACCTTACAGGGAAGCCAACAACTGCTAAAACTTCATGCTCAGTATCTTGGACTACTGAAGAAATCCTCTGGGATCCACAGGGCTTGGGTAGCTGCCCCTGCAGCTGTCTCGCCTGTTGTACAGGGAGCATCTCTCTTGGGTAGGATTCAATCTGAGCCTGCAGCTTTCTTTGGCAGACGTCACACCATCCTGTTGGAACATCTGTTGTTCTTGTAATCCTTACCCTAATTCATCCTTACCACTTCATGCAATGGCCAATAATTCCCTTTCAGGGACTCTGACCCTACATGTCATTTCCTATTTTCAGTGGCTCTTAGAAACCTTATAGAAGAAAATATTACCCTCGTGATTTCTGCTCCTTTCTTGATTTTCCAACCTTCCAATTTCTGATTCCGGCTTAGGATGGAGCCTAACTCCCTTTCGACCAAAGCTGTAGTGGCATCTGCATGCCTTGTATGCCAAGTCTGTGAAAACACATTGCTAGGCAGTTGTTTCTGAGGAGGGAACCCCTTACAATGAAGCATTCTCCATTCAGGTTTTCTCTTATCAAAGAATTGTCATTCTTGCAAGTGAAAGGCTTCAATGTTTGGAATCTGGCCCTTAGGACACCTTTTCTGTGGCCCACTAAAGAAAGTGAGTTTACTATTGAATTTGTTAACTCCTTTAACACTGACACATACCTTACTGGCTGCATTCACCTTGTCCAGAACTTTAAACATGATCTAAAACCTTTCACCTTTAAACTTCATTTTTTTTCATATATTTTTTGCTTTAAGTAGTAATTATGTCAGTTTGAAGGCTAAGATGTCTTGAAATGACCTTAGAAAAATGAATAAGTACAATCCTTTTTAAATTCAAATTCAACCTCATTCAAGTTATCAAGGAACATACAGTGTGTGTGTGTTAATAATATAAAACATGAACTCCCTCTATCCCAGTATTTCCACTGAGACCTTATGAGTTGTGTCTCAACTGTTGGATATTCGCTTGGTATTCTAGCCTTCCAAACTCCCACCAAAATGGCTCATTAAATTTTGTTTATTTATGAGAAAGGAGAAAGAGGGAGGGAAAGAGAGAGAGAGAGAGAGAGAGAGAGAGAGAGAGAGAGAGAGAGAGAACAAGAGAGAAGGAGGAGAGAATAACAGAGAGAATGGTTATGGCAGGGTCTGTTGCCACTGCAAATGTATTCAAGATGCTCCTGCCACTTTGTGCATCTGATGTTACCTGAGTACTAGGGAATCAAACCTGGCTGTCAGTATGCAAATAAGCACCTTTAACCATTGCGGCATCTCTCCATACTTCTATTAAGTTTTGTTTACAATATTTTTGGGCTTCTCTAGCCCAGATTCAATTTCTTCCACATTACTCTCACAAACCAGTTCCAAAGGCTTAAAAACAACACAATCAGGCTTACCATGGCAATGGCCTCACTTTTCAGTAACGATTTTCTGCATTATTTACTTTTCTCATTGCTCTGGCATGTCAGGAAGCAGCTTAAGGGGTCTGTTTTGGCTTGCTTCCTGGGTACACGTTCTATCATTGTGGAGAATGCTTGGTGGCAGGAGAAAGAACCTAGCTAATCACATCGTATCCAGCCAAGAATCAGAGAGAACAGCTAGTGGGGCTGAGCTAGAAAACATGAACACCAGCTGCCCAACCTGATGCAACCCTCCCAGCAAAACTCCCCCTCCTAAAAGGCCCCACCTTCCCAGGCAGTGGCACTAGCTGAAGACTGAGTGCTCAAACACAGGAGCCAATGGCAGGGTTTTACATTTGATTCATAATAGACACTATACAATTGTATCATATAATTGGTTTCAATAGTTACTTTCTCATCACTAAGACAAAATACCTGATCAGAAGCAACTTGGAAGGAAGAAAGGAAGGAAGGAAGGGAGAGAGGGAGGGAGAGAGGGAGGGAGGGAGGCTTATGCTTTATAATGTTACATAAATTGATCACAATTCAACTATTTATCTCCTGATGAATATTTAAATTTATTTATATAGTTGTCTTCTATAAAAGTGACACAATGAAGAGTTTTATATATACTCTGAAAAATATACTAATACATTTGAATTCATGTTACTGGTTTTATTGAGTTAATAGTCTACTTTTCATTCCCTCATTCAATATAGAATTATTATTGTTCAATAGTTCCATGCATCTTGATATTTTAATTCCTTCTATCTATATTTAGGGTTTTGCAGCATCATAACACATGCAGTTAATATTGTTCCTCCCTAAAGACTAACAAAGTTATAAAATATCTATGCAGATAATTTTCCAATTTTCTATTGGTTTGCTACACTTTTATTACTGATTTAAAGCATTCTTTTTATATTTGGAAAGTGATTGCTTTCCAGGCAAGAAACACACAGGTTTGGAGAAATCTATTTACTGAAGTGGATAAGCCAGACATTTCTCAATACCAAAAACGGAAAATGATTTTGCAAAATGTGTATAAAGCTGGGCTCCTGCACAGACTGAAGCAAACTTATAAGTGTGTATACACTTGATTATGAAAATCCTTCAGTGACATGCTTAGGCAACATGACAATTAGGGCCCCAATGTACCAGCATTGCTCAGAACTCTATGTCTTTTTAAAGTTCAGCTAGTGGAAGATGGTATTGATAAAAAGTATTGCAGAGTCAAATGCCCATTCACATGTTTCTATTAGAGAATTTTTTTTCTCAGTGTCCACTTTATTGTTAAATTAGTTGTCTTAACACTTAAAATTAACATGATACTTAAATTGTTTTTGTCTCAAACACTTTACTTCAAAATCCTTTACTTTATGGGCAGTTTCAATTTCTATGCCTAGCTTAATATTTAAATAGAAAATTAATTTCTCCACCCGACTTAGTTACTCTTGAAACTTGTTATAACCATAACTTCTTTAGGTTTTTACTTTATCTTTAGTCTAAAGTTATTCCTTTCATTTAACACTCTCTGGCTAGCATAATTTTTTTTTCTTAACAGTTGAATTTTTTCAAGATTTCCAGTCACTATTGCTTTGCATGCATATTTTTTTTCTGAAATTAAACTTTATTTAACCTTAAAATTGAATAATTCTTTTATTCATGAAATAGAGATATCGGTTTGAAAAAATTTATTTCTCAAGTAATTAAATAAAAAGTATCAGTGTTTTGTTCCATTCAGAATGTGAAAATTGACTGGGAATTTGTTCAGTTATGGTCATCTGTGTTATTAGGGCCATTTTGAGTACAGGCATGTATGCACTTACATGTTTACATAGATATTTATTTATATTGTTTTTATTGTTATGTAGCCAGTTTCCTTTTGTAATTGCTTATTTCTCTGCATATTTTGAGACAGCTAATTTTTATTATATATTAGCTACACTGAGTATAAAACATACTAATATGAAAAGCTTGATTAATACAGGCCCTGGTCATTTCTATCTCTTCCCTTGCCTTTGCTCTATTGAGATACAAAAGTTGTTAAATAGTTTTTTTTTTATTTTTCTTTCTTTCTTTATTTTGGTTTTTCAAGGTAGAGTTTCACTCTCTAGCCTAGGCTGACCTGGAATTCACTTTGTAGTCTCAGGGTGGCCAGGAACTCATGGTGATCCCCCTACCCCTGCCTTCCAAGTGCTGGAATTAGAAGCATGTGCCACCATACCTGGCAAAACTTGTTAACTTTTATAGTTGAATTCCTCCTAAACTACTTTTCTGATTTGAAGAAATATATATATGCACACATATATATACATATATAGTATAAACAATGTTTCTATATACAATATGTGTCTGTCTATATATATATATATATATATATATATATATATATATACACATATATATATAGTATTATATATATAGTATTTTATTACATAGAATTGTGTTTATTTGTGTTATAAATTTATGTATTTGATATGTCAATTACATGATAAAGATACGGGAGTAGATGTTGGAGACTAGTGTCCTGCCTATGCTGCCCTTGCATGCTCGATCACGTGCACAGCACCAAGAATACCTCAGTGACAAGAGTTCCACGGGCATTTGTGCATAGGCAGAGGAAGCTGAACTTTAACCATGGTCCCAGTGCTCTGTTTGCCTCAGCCAAATTCTTTCCTAGCAAAGCTATGTTCTGTTTATCTCAGCCAATTTCCTTTCTAGCATACAAATCTGTCATCTTAAACCTACAAGTCATAAAATCAAGGAATTTCTCTCAAGATAGTCTGCAGTATCTCAACATCATTATTTGCAATGCATACTTAAGCCTGAATAATAAATACTCAGTGATCTAGCAGTAGGGCACCTCTCTAAGTCTTCCAGAGAGAGTCGCTGGGTTCTTCCACTTTTGTGTTTCTAGTTGAATGTTGTGAGTTTCCTTGTCATATATCTGAGACCTGAACCCTAGTAGTAATAAATAATAAGATAATAAATAAGTTTATTTATGATAAGTATATTCTATTTACATGTATAAAGATACCACAATATACTTCATTAATATGTGGACTTCTGTGGTTTTTCTATGAATTGTGAATCCGTTAAAAATAAATTTTATTAAATTTTACAAAGTAAGTCTGGAATATCATTGGTACATTTAAACGTCACATCGCCCAAGATCCTAGTGGCTGTGATAGATTCTCACTTTGCTGGTTTTTATGTTTGTGATGATTTCAAGGACTGCTGCACAGAGCATGAATCATAGAATGCCCCTGTATTAGAATTTATATGATTTTTCCCTTCATGATTAAATTGAGGCTATGGGCTTCTGAAGGAAGATCACAGGGCAAGGTATCATTTTGTCACTCAACATCAAGGACACAGAGGATCATCATGATTTAGAGGTCTTGATGCTCTGCTAGGTGATGGTGATGGAAGTCCTGTCTGCCAGGTTTTCTGCTGTCAAGTGATTCTTTTTCTCTCACCTTGTTCCCATCAAATACTCTTTGGAAGGAAGTTACAGTATTCAGCCTTCGATTAAGGAGTGGATTACATCTTTACACAAATTATTTCGAATTCTTCTTTTTCAGATTTGTCTTTGCTAGCTTATTCACTTATTTGTCACAATCAATATGAACACATACATATTTTAACAGATTAAAGCACATTTGAGAATTTACCACTGTAATTTCAAAACAATTGCTTTTGTTTTATAAATTAAAATAAAATGTAATTTTACTTCTAGCATATCAATTCAATAATGTATTAATTCTATACAAATATATCTGTGTATATTTACTGTAGGTATTTGAGCTAATGTTATTTAGGAGTAATGAATAAGTAATAGTATTCAAAATTTAAATCAACAGAGGAAAGAAAAGTACCAGTGATCAAAAAGAGTAACCTTTGTCTCATTGTCTGTGTGACTGTGGTCGCTTGTCCTAATCAAATATCTTATAAACAGTTTTTATACTATATATTTACAGTTGTACCATATCAATTTTAAATGTTTTCCACTATCATTTACTGATTTTAAATACATTTTAATTAAAATATATGCTATTTTTTCAATAAAAGGGAAATATTTATATAAAATAGTTTCAATATCACTGGAGACATGTTAAGAAGTTATTAAGTGTACATTTCATTCATGCTGGGAAATGAAAAATAATTATATTTTACCTCACTGAACTCAAATTTATACCCTTCAAGGGTTTTTTAAGGTGTCTCCCATGTTTTTCCACTGTCTGTGGAAAAACTGCTTACAGAAGAGGCCCTACCTCTCAATTTCACTTTGTTGCTGACTGAAACATGTTAACTAAACATTCAATACTTGCACCAGCTGGTGATTTGTGTTCAATGATTCTAGTCTGAATATCTGTGTCATGAATCAGGAGCCATGAATCAGGTATTCTAAAAGAAACATCCAAAGATATAATCTTAAATGACTGTGTTTTCTGATAGGCATTTCAGTTGTGCTTTCATTATGGGTTAAGTCTAAAAAAAAAGTCTTTTAATATACTGTGTTGGATTAATTCTTCTAATTCTAAATACAACTCTATTTTAAAGAATCAAGTCATGTTTGCCTAAAGTGTCATGGCTAGAGTTCATATTGATTTTGTATAAAATATAATTCATACTAGTGACCTTGTTTATAAAACTACAAAGAGTACTTGCCAGATATTTTATAGTTATTTTGGTATCATTGATATATTGATCAATATGAAAGAGCTATCATTCACATGGGGATACAATTACATAGAGTAAGAGAGTCAAATTATATCATTGTCATTAGACATAAATCTTAATGATTCAGAAAACTAAAAGCTTAATTTTATGCAGAGACTCGGGTTCTGTAAAGGTTTCTCAGATTCATACTTCTACCTGTCCTATGGGTAGGATGAAATGTATTTCTCTATGAATTGTACAATTGGAACAAAGTTACAGTATGCAGCCTAAACTTCAGTAACATTTATACTTCCTCTCATTGAGAATTGCATCTCTGTAAGCATTATTTTGCATATACATTTGTATAGATATATATATATACACATATATAATGAATAGTTTATTACATATAATGTCAAATCTTTGTAAAAGAAATATCAAGTGACAATTATAATAATATGCTTGCTAGAAAAAACCACTTTTAAATAAAACCTGTCATTGCAACACTAATTTTTATAGAAATGAGAATTTTTTCTGCAGTCTTGACTAAAAAGCAGGTTAAAGTATAGTAAGCAGTTTAATGGATGATATCAGTTTATGAAAAAATATTCTTATATTTGTGTGTGTTATAAGCCTAATTATCAATAACATGGAACATGTTAAGGTATATTGACAGTAACCTGCTTTCAGTAACCAATATCATCAGAAAATGCACACATATCTTCTTTGCAAAGATGTGTATTTAAAAACGAGCATTTAAAGGTGGACTTACAGAATTGTTTCAATTGAAAAATGGAATATAACTTTGTGGTCTGATGTGATTAGTTGATACTCTAGGAACTAAATTAGTATTCCTGACATAATGCTTGAGCAATTTCCTAATGGGATTTAACGAGCATAATAGACCTTCTTGGAAATGCATTCAATGAAATGACCATCTTAGGAAGCGCCTTTTTGGACCTTAAGACAGTCTTGCAAGGAATCCAATGATCTCTAACCAGATGAACTATTTCTAATGCAGCCTAAAAATTGATATGTGGTGTTTTTACTCCCACCACAAATACCTCAGTGAAATGAAATCTGTTTTATTAGCATATATTGTACCAAATAATGTGCTTCATTATGCCATTTTATACATGCATATAGAGTACTTTGTGGAATAAATATGCAATGGAGTTTCATTTGCTCATAAATAAGAACAAGATTATGTCATTTGCAGGAAAACAGTTGGAACAGAAGATCATCATGTTATGCAAAATAAGCTAGACCAAGAGAGAGAAGTATCACACAATTTCTTTCATAAATTAAATGTAGATTTAATAAAAAAAAGTCAACAGAAAACTCTGAGTTTTAAAATGTTACATTATTTTTACAATTCTTAAATCATTTTGCAAACTACTTAGATCTGCTGAGTAATGAAATAGATGACTTCACATTTGGATCACTGTGGTCATCCCATTCCCAGTAAGTAGGCCTGGCACTGCCATTCTTATCCCCAGGCTAATATGAGGGAAACAGCACCTTCTTCACTAGAACTTTCTCTCAGAACTAAGGAAGTTCTACATTCCTGCTTCTTTAGCACTTGGCTGTCCTAAGCAAATATGAATAGCTAATGCCAAGTTGCCAAAACCTTTTTTCGGTTAAGGTCCACTTTTCAGTAGGATAGGGATGAGAAGGATGGAGGAGAGGACAGTGGGGTATAAGATTAATCAAAACTACAGTATGTGGTAAAAATATATGGAAACTTACTCCATTAGAAAATTAAATATACAATTCAATAAAGGGTTTACAAAGAAGTAACCAGTGTGGTGGCTAATACTGCTCCCAGAAGCCATGGGATGATATAGGAAAAATCCTTGTTATAGTGGTAGGGTACCACCCAATGAGGTTTTGGCCAGGGAGGTCCTAATAGACTCCAAACAGTTCTGGACATTGTCAGTAATATTGGTTGCCTATTAGAACTTAATAGTAGGAACATACTGTTAAAGATACCACTTGTGTTGCTTGTAGGACACCAAACTATCAAGCTAGTATTGACATGTAATCTGTCTCTCTGCTAACCAGATGACACACTGTTTGAAGGTGTTATGCAGACTAGAATGTTTATTAAAATCTTTGCCTCAAACTCCCAGTCTTCTACCACCATCTGTGCTGAGGAACCACTGTGGCAACTCTCTTAGGTGTTTCATGTCCAGCCATTAACTTTCATTGCACATACTCTTGGCAGTATATCAACCTGAAATGTCTTTTGGTTTTTTTTTTTTATTCAAAATACCCTGATTGATTCAATTTTAGTTGCTTTTAATCCCTAACAGAGTTGATGGAAAGTAGTCAAATAACAATGGAGAATGCACATCTGGTAAAATAGAAGAAATAAAGATATGTGAAAAAAGATGGGGCTGGAGAGATGGCTTAGCAGTTAAGATGTTTGCCTGCAAAGCCAAAGGATCCCAGTTCAATTCTCCAGGACCCAGGTAAGCCAGATGCACAAGAGGGAGCATGCATCTGGAGTTCATTTGCAGTGGCTGGAGGCCCTGGGGCGCCCATTCTCCCTCATTCTCTCCTCTCTCTCTCTCTCCCTCTTTCTCTCTCCCAAATAAATAAATAAATAAAATATACTTTTTAAAAAGTGTTTCATGGAGGGGGAAGAAGTCACTCTGCTGACAGGTGAAGGCAAATATAGACCCCCAGAAGGGGCATTGGTTTTGACATGTGGAAGTAAATATTTTTATTTTTATTTTTTTTAGTTGCTGTCCAGTTGTGTCAAAATAAGGACTTGCCAAAGACTACATTGAGACCAGTATATGAAAAGAGGTGATGATAATCATAATCAGAGGACGAATCAGAAGACGGGAGTCCTTCCCAGTGCTGACTACCCGTCACAACAAAGCATGCTGGGGAAAGCCTGCGCTACGGAAACACGAATGGTGCAAATGCTGAGCAAAGAACCTGCCAAGAGCCGAAGGGCCCCCAGCCTGGCCCTCGGGACATTCCAGGCTCTGCGGCCTGCTCCCATGGTTGACAGCATCTTCCTTCCACTTCCTTAATAAACTGCCTCTACTTCTAATACTTCATTACATGTGCCCCATGCATTCCGTTCTCCTGAGACACAGGAATCTGGAAAATTAAGTGGTCAGTAGATGCAATCCAAACGCAGTCACTCGCTCAATACTACAACGGTATCCGGGATGGGTTCATTAGTCAGGATGAAGAGGAAAATACTCAGTGAAGATTGTGTCTAGGATTTCCACCCAGAAGTGGCTTAAAGAGTGCTGGAGTATATCCATCATTAAATTGCAAAGAAAATATTTATGAATAGCTTTAATTGTACATTTGGCAAGCATAAGCCATGTCATTTGTCTGATTCCAAGGTGTAAGAATGATCCTAAATTTCTCTAGTAACTCACGCAGAAGCACATGACTCACCATTCGAGTCCCCCCTTTCTCCTATATTCAAATTGTAACTCAGCAGTAAGTTATATTGGCTTTGATTCAAGATACGTGAACAGTGGGACAACACACCACCTACATTGTTATATTACGGTACTGAGATGGGTCATCTCTAGCTTGGATGGCAACAGAATTTCAACTTCTCTGTTTCCCCATACAAACTTTTGGTAGTTTGAGTATAAAATGTTCCAGCCACCCATCCCCCACAACATAGGCTCATGTGATTGTGACTAAAACTCATATTTAAATATTTTTTGTTCATTTTTTATTTATTTATGTATTTGAGAGCGATAGACAGAGAGAGGAAGAGGCAGATACATAGAGAGAGAATGGGTGCTCCAGAGCCTCCAGCCACTGCAAACAAACTCCAGATGCATGTGCCAGCTTTTGCATCTGGCTTATGTGGGTCCTGGGGAATCGAGCCTTGAACTGGGGTCCTTAGGCTTCACAGGCAAGTGCTTAACCACTAAGCCATCTATCCAGCCCTAAAAGTCATATTTAATTACCAGCTGGTAGAGGCATTCGGAGGAGGAGCCTTTCTGGAAGAGGTGTGTCACCAGGACTGGTCATTGAGTTGTTATATCAGACCCACTTGCCACACTGAGCACAGTCTCTCTCCTTACTCCCTCATGAGAAGAAGATATAATGTGCAGATGTCTGCTTATGCCCTAATTTCCCATCCATGATGAAACTTCTTGAGACTATACTCTAGAAGTAAACACTGTCCTTTAGTGGTGTGTGTGTGTGTGTGTGTGTGTGTGTGTGTGTGTGATTGTTTGTTTCTTTTCTTTTGGTTTTTCTGATTGGGTGTTTTATCCTAGCAACCAAAATCTCTAATCTTCCCACAGCTGCTAAGAGACTCAGGTGAAATATAAGTTTCTCATTCTGCTTGCCTGTTCTCAACAGTTTAATGTCCTTTTGTCAAATCTTCTATGTATATTTGAAGCATTGGTCTTCCTAATCAATGCTCCTTAAGTGACATTCTCCTAGATTTACCCGCACCTCCCCACGTCTTGACATTCCACACACCATGAGTCCTGGCATTTCTTCATACATATTTCTTATAGGTACTGCTTTCTCCACAACTCTAAAACACTCAGGGCAGTGACCAACATCTTCACATCTCATTCCGTCCTCGGATGCTACAAGTACAAATCTCTCACAATGCTAGAGACTACAGGAATATCAGTGTTCTGATGACAGCCCATGATGCTTTTCCCTTTGCCCTCTAGCTGGGGGTGACTAAATTCTAGAATGGTCTCTTCCTGAGAGTTTAACTTTAGGTATTTGCTATCCCAAATCATTTCCCTGGTGCCAGAGCTTGAGGTTACTGGGAACACAATCTGTTAAAGTAGGGTCCTCCAGATAAATAGGAATGTGAGTGCCAAGTTAAGGATGTGGAACTCATTCAAGGGGAGCAAATTTTGTTGTTTGAATGTGAAAGTTCCCTCCATAGACTCAGGTGTTTGATCACTTGTTCCCCAGCTAGTGGCACTATTTTGAAAAGTTATGGAATATTGAGGAGGCAAAGTTTACTGGATGAAGTGGGTCCCTAGAGGTGGTCCTTGAGCTTTTTGCTTTCAGCTCTTTGTTTCCTGACTGCCAACAATGAGACCAGCTGTCCCCATGTTTCTAATGCCACGTTGTTCCCACAATGATGGAATATACCCTCAAACTGTAAGCCAAAATGAACACTGTTTTTATATCAAAAGCATTTCTATTTTTATTATTATTTACTTGAGAAGGAGAGAGAGAGAATGGGTGCACCATGCCTGTGACTAGCCACTACAACACAAACTCCAGACCCATGCACCACCTTGTGCATCTGGCTTACATGGTATTGGGGAACTGAATTAACAGATCTGAGAATTAGAGCCAATCAGCACAGGTATAGTACCCCACACACACCAAACGCATAATTAGATCATATTCAGGAGAATGAAATGTTTGTTAAAGATTAAATTGAAATTTAAATATTTTGAAACTAAGAACTTGATGTTCAATCCAATCCAATCTGTGGGTAAAATGCTACCAAAACAAAGATGTCTTCATGAGTACATGCATTCATGGACCTATAGGAAGATATTTTTGTCCCTTAGTAACTTAATGGTATTTTTTTCCTGCTGACATCCTCACTTCACTCATGGTTTTCCAATTCTGATTCATAAAGGCCATCTTAGTGCATTTATGTTCTAATGAAGATTGGATCTGACAGAAAAGTCATAATTAATCTATGTAAGAAACAAGTTTTAAAATTTAAGATCCATTGTGATGGTTATATTATAACTCACTGAGTTTCTATTTCAACATAAGAAAGCTTAGTTGATTTCACTCAACACTCAATAAAAAGTGGTAGTTTAAAAAATAATGTCCAGCTGGGTGTGGTGGCACATGACTTTAACCCTAGCACTTGGGAGGCAGAGGTAGAAGGACCACTGTAGGTTCACGGCCACCATGACACTACATAGTGAAATTCAGGTTAGCCTGGGCCAGAGTGAGACCTACCTCAAAAAAACAAATAATAATAATAATAATAATAGAGATAATAATGTCCAACTCTGCTGTGCTTTGAGATACACATAAGATTATAGAAAGAGCATATTATTTATTGCAGAAAATAAACTTCTAAGTCAGTAGTCAGAACTGGTCTCAGTTTAATGTTGAATATGGTATTTTGTGTGTTTTTTCCCATTAATCATGTATATGGAAGTATTTATGTCTTTAAAAGAGGTAGATTTCAACAAACAACCTATGATTCCATGAAAAAAATAATGGTCATGTGAGAAAGTATGACATGAAGGTCAATTTGATTGCTGTAATTTGAAAAATAGACATTTTAATATACCACCCCAAAATATATGAAAAGTAACAGCCTGGCCTTGACTGGTCTTCATAGCCTATTCTACTCTGTCATTGCTGCATAGGTTAAAATGCATTCCTGGTAGGGGAGATATTGTGATCAAAAATATGTTTATACAAATTTACTTGCAACTGATTAATCATGCTGATAATCCAAATTGAATAGCCCCACAGTGAAATATATATAAGATAAAAAATTCTATTCTAGTTATCTTTGTCAGAGGCCTTACACTAATTTTCTCTGCATATTTTCTGATTCAACTTTGGTTTAAAAGTTTTGTTTAGAGTATGGAATATCCTGTTTTATAAAATTTTTATGGACAATTTTAATACATGTAAGGAATTATTTTTATCATCATCATCTCTTAATACCTTCTTTCTTCCCTCCTCCTTGTCCCCTTACAATGAATACCTTCTTTTCCCTAATGAATCCCTCTTATTTATTTATTTTTGGCCTCTTCCATCATCTATGATGAAATGTTGGTGGGCTCAATTTTATAGAGGTCTTGTTCATGTAATGATGTCAGTTATGAGGTCGTAAATGCAATTGTCATTTCACCTCCAAAAGACAGCTTTTCAAAGCACTCTTCACCATCTTTCAGCTCTTACCTTCTTTCTAGCCCCGCCTCTGGAAGGCTCCCTGAGCCTGCACGCCATGCTAGAGATAACTCATTTAGTGCTGAGCGTGCAGCAGTCACACACATGGATGAGGTTCGAGTCATTTTTGTAAACAAAAGCTTCTCTGCCAAAAGATGAGCACAGCATTAATATATGAAAATAACATCATATATATATATTGATTTTCAAGTTAGGGTCTCACTCTAGTCCAGACTGACCTGGAATTCACTATGCAGTCTCAGGGTGGCCTTGAACTCACAGTGATCCTCCTATCTTTGCCTCCCAAGTTCTAGGATTAAAGGCGTATGCCACCATGCCCAGTTAACATAAATATTTCAGGAAGATTTGATGGACACAACATGTCCACTTAGCCAAACAGCAGTAGTAGTTTCTCCTCTAAGGCATAAGCTTTTCACTAGGTCTTCAATACCAGTATGGTTACCTCCCACAGAGCAGGCCTCAAATCCAATCAGAGAGAAGTTGGTTATAATGTCATAACAATATAACATAACAATATAACATATCAACATAATATAACAACATAACATAAAATATGACAACAATCTTGCCACTATTTAAGTAGTGGGCACATTCTACCTGGCTCATTGGATGTGAATTTCATAGGGTCCACTTCTGAACTTTTCCTTTTTTGAGTTCTATGTTATATAATTTAGTTTACTTCTGACAAAGAATAGGCAAATACATAGAGTCAGAAAGCATGTTAATGGTCACATGGGTTGTGGTGGTTAGGAACTGGAAAGAATTACCAGTAAAGGATAATTCTCGAGGTGATATAAAAAGTTTAGAAACAAGAGAATGGCAGTGGTTACACATTGCCTGGGATGAATGAATGCCACTGTGTTGTACCCTTTGCAACTTCATGTGATTATCACCACAATAAATAAAAAATAATGTGTGTATATGGAAGTACTTCACTTAGTGATTTTAAAATTAAAATCAGTTTTGTAAAAGCTACTTCTGCCCACCAAAGACTTCAAAATCAAACATTAATATTGTTTCTATAAACTAATATTTCCCTTATAGAAAACATTATTTTATGTTGTAAACACTGTTATTTAAAAATACTTTATCTATACATTTATGCATTTACCATTATATTCCTCACAAAATACAACTGTCCAACTCTATTCCACAGGAAAACAATTCTATTTGTTTTTTGATATGCCTGCTCATTATCATTTAGAAAAGACCTGTCACTCAGTTTCTAATATTATAATCACTTCCTTGACACTTCTGTTCTGAAAATTATGCTGTGAAACACTTACAGTGTGCTGTCATTCATAGCTTATCATGCCTCATTCTAAATGCATCTAGGGATGCTCCTTTGCTATATATATTTAAAGGCCAAATCTCAACATTTTGTGTAAATATGATATATTTTGACAGAAGCTTTCATCTGGAAAAGCTCAAATGCATAGAGTGCAGTTATGCATAATACAGCAGTTTATTTCAGGAAGATGTCTGAATTCATCAAACAATGTCAGTAAGAAATCATTGGGTATCAATATTCACCTAATTTATATGTCAGGATCTGGAGTTAGCAAACAAATTTGTTTCAGTATCTTAAAACATGATGCTACAAATAGTAAGATAGAAGCATAAACATCTTTGAGAACAGTGTGATTGTGAACTTGCCCATTGTATATATGTTTGTATTTGTATTTACCCCCAGTGACTGGGAATACAGGGTTATAGAGAAGGGAAGCCAAAGCACATAGAAGGAGAGTTGGTGGCTCTGGTTTTCTATAGTATGGCACCTATGGATGGAAAAATAGAGGATATATTTTAAATGATTAGCAGTGGGCCTGGGGAGATGACTCAGTTAAGAATTTCAGAGCTCCATTACCAGCGGAGAAACCAGGAAGGTGTTTATTCTAGAACTGCAGAGGTAGAGACAGGGACTTGCTGTCTCTGTGTTCAGTGAGAGAACTTGCCACAAAATATAAGACAGAGAAATAGGATTTAATATTGAAATACAGACCAATAAACATTTTTATAAGATTATATTGCTTCTAGAAAAAAAGCCATAGGTGATAGACATGGTTTTGAATTTCTTTGATACTCCATTCTGATTCAACAAAAGTGCTATTTTTTCCCTTAAAGGGGGGATTATTTTGTCAAAGCCAGACCCAAGTTCAATTCCCCAACCCAATAAGCCAGATGCACAAGGTAGCACATATTCTGGAGTTCATTGTCAGTGGCTGGAGGCCAGGCATGCCCATTCTCTCTCTCTCTCTCTCCCTCTCTCTCTCTCAAATAAATAAATGAAATATTTTTAATTATACATAATAATTTACTTAAAATGATACCAAATATATACTCTAACACAAAGTTCAGGAACAATTGAGAAGTTAACTCTCTTTGGCCACCAGCATTATAAATTACATGGGCAACTTCTTCAAGAATATATTTTCACTTATCATTTATTCATATAACTACGTATATTCTCGGATATTGATATCTCCATGTAGCAGTAACCTTACTGTTACTGGACTGAAATATCCAATCAAGAGGCTTATGATAGGAAAAGGTTTACTTCAGCTTACAGACTTAGAGGAAAGCTTCACCATGTTGGAGAAAACATGACAGAGCAGCAGCTGAGCGTCACGTCTTGTCACATAATATGGGAGGTAGCAGTAAGTGTGAGTAAGCAAGGGAAGTAATGAATCCCAAGGTCTATCCACAATAACACACCTCTTCCGGCAAGACTCCACCTCCCAAATATTCCAACAGCTGGAAATTAAGCATAAGGATTAATCACAAGCACTTGAGGCTATAGGAGATATTTTATGTTCAAACCACAACACTCCAATTCATGCTTTTGTTCATCTAATTGGTTGGCATTTTACTGCAACTTCTGCAGAGTTCCAGTGGAGAATGCTTTTAAAATACACATGAGTGTGCTTTTAAAATCTCATAATGCTGTGCAGGTAGAACAGAATTATAAATATTACACCTGTTTTTTCTAGACAATTTTATATCACTATTAATATATAAGTTACAAAGCTATAGAAATACTAGTTTTGCTTTATTTACTCTGTATTTTATTTCAAATTTTTTCATTTCTTATATACACAGTGTGTATACAATCATGTTGATACCATCGTTAGCCTCCTCTCTGTCCTACCCCCTCCACAGAGACCCTCCTTGTTGGGGGATATGGGTCGTGCATTGTGGGGTTAGCAATCAGTTATTCGTAAGAGGCAATGTCTCTGTGCATAATGAACCAATGTGTGGCTCTAACAATCTTTCTGCCCTGGACTCAAATGGCAATAGTACCATAAAATTCTATACCCTAAAAAGCAGACTAAATGGTTGAACCTTCATCAGGTCCTTAGAGGGAACACCTGAATCACAGGGCCCTGGAAAGGATATGATGAAGACTAACCTTAATCTGTTTCTCTCTCTCCCTTTTCTCTCTATGTCTTTTATATTACCTATCTTTTTCTTCCTTCTTTTCCTTGGCACTGGCCTGTAACTCCCAGTACCAGCATGTGGCTAACATCTACAATGAGCTGTTGATAACAGACCTACAAGGTTTTCCTAAAGAAGACATATTTCTGTCATAGTACTTAATGACCCACCAAAGGTAGGTGGTATGACCCTACTGCTACTCAGCAGCAAACAACCTCACATGATACTCACCCAGGTGCAATAGTGGTGCACAGCCAAGGTGGGTAACCAACTGCTCTAAATTTGGCTAACAGATCTGCTCAGTGGAACGGAACCCGTAGCTGGATCTCCACTATCAAGCTCCCACCAATCGTGTGCTACAAGAGGGCCTAGACCTATTAAATTCTCTCTACATTAATAATGGTTATCCCATTTATCTAGTGCTGACTTCACTCTCCATTAGAGAATTTGCTTCTCTTTTTCAGACAGGGGTCAAAAGTGAGTTTGTGTCCATAGCCAGGGAAGTGTACTACCACAGAGTTACATCCCATTCCTAGAAACACTGTGTTTAGACTATGACATCTTCTATTTGTATACTAACCAAAATCAAGGAGTGACTCTTCCCAGGACATGAAGATGAAGGGTTCTTTATTAAAATACACTTTTTTTTCCATATTATTAAACCAGAGGATAATCTGGGTGTTTAATGAGGTTAAGCTTGCTGTTTGTTTATATTTCTTTCTGTTTTTCTTTTTTTTTCTTTATTAGTTATGTACATACTCAGTGTGTAAACAGCACATGTTGGTGCCATCATTAGACTCCTCCCTGTCCTCCAACCTCCTAAAGGACCCTCTTTGTTGGGGATTGTGGGTTGTGCATTGTGGAGGTAGCCATCAGTTATAGGGAAGAGGCAATGTCTCTGTGCATAATGTCCCAACCTGTGGCTCTAACGATCTTTCCACCCCCTCTTCCGTAAAGTTTTCTAAACCATGTTGGGTTCATTTTAGGTCTTCTTCAGTAATGAGGTCTTGGGAACCTCTGTGTCTCTGGATCTCTGGTTTGGTAGGAGTTAAGTGTTCTCAGTGTCTATCTCCTTTACCCTTGTGCTGGTACTAGGTTCAACAAGAAAGCAGCACTCTTGCTCATTTCCCTAATTGCTCTACGAGTTCACTCTCCAATATCAAGCTCCCACCAAACTTGGGCTACAAAAAGGCCTACACCTATTCACTCTAAACTAATAATGATACCTCATTTATCCAGTGCTGACTTAACTCTCCATTGGAGAATCTGCTTCTCTTTTACAGATGGACACAGAACCTGAGGAGAGAATCAGCCCATTGCTCCTCACCAGGGCCCTTGCTGAAACCACAGTGTGTTTATATTTTTGCTCACCAATTGTCTTTTTACATCTTTTGCCTCAAAGAGATAGGCATTGTAAGCTTAAGTATTTTGCTTACTTCTTAATTCAAGGGTCTACTTATGGTTATTTCTCTTCATTCTATCTTTGAAAAAAATAATATATGTGCCGGGTGTGGTGGTGCACGCCTTTAATCCCAGGACTTGGGAGGCAGAGGTAGGAGGATGGATGAGAGTTTGAGGCCACTCTGAGACTACATAGTGAATTCCAGGTGAGCCTGAGCCAGAGTGAGGCCCTACCTCGAAAAATCAAATAAATAAATAAATAAATAAATAAATAAATAAATAAATAAAATATGCAATGCTTCCTGAACAGTGAAAAACTAAATATAACTCCATGAACAACTTCTACTACAGATATCATTACTGTGCAAAAAACTTTCTGGACAAAGTTTAGCAATTGTACAGTTGATTAAATGGAAATACAGTAAGTGGAACTTTGTATGTACAAGTTTGAGGAGATATAAGGTGTAATAAGAAAGCAGTTATTAATAAAGTTGAAAATTGGAAACATGCAGAACCTTCACATATATGCATGGTACAAGTTGTATGATCTACAATTTCCAAATAAAACTAATTACCTTTATCTTAATCACTTATATTTAAATTGCTAAGGATTTCTTATACTAGAATATTAAAATTGTATATATGGATATAATTGTAAGATATAATAATTTATTTTAAGAGTATATATTGCATTTTACCTCTAAATTTCTTTGTGTGCATACGTGTGTGGGGGGGGGAGATGTATAGAATTTGGTAGTGGTAAAAAGTAAATCATTGATTGCTTATAGAAACTGGAAACAGAGTATTTCTGAGGTTCCCAGAGACCGTTGCTCTAATCTTACATATTTCTCACTTATTGCCACATTATGATGCCAAGTTTCTAGAAGGTCCATGTATACATTATTACTTTAAATGCATAGACCTCAGCACTTAGATTTGAAATGATTCAGCTGATCACAATGCAACGATCAGATCCTTGTGCCTGGCATCAGGTCTAGACCCCTTTACTAAGTTGAAGTTACCCAATCAAAACACTAATATGGGACTGGAGAGATTGCTTGGTGGTTAAGGAGCTTGCCTGCAAAGCCAAAGGACCTCAGTTCAATTCCCCAGGACCCACATAAGCCAGATACACAGGGTGGTACATGCATCTGGAGTTCATTTGCAGTGGCTGGAGGCCCTGGCACGCCAATTCTCTCTCTTTCTCTCTCTCTCTCTTCCTTTGCCTCATTTTCTCAAATAAATAAATTTAAAAATATTTTTAAAAAACTAGTGATAAACCAAGCATGGTTGTGCACAGCCTTTAATCCCAGCACTTGAGAGGCAGAGGCAGGAGGATTCCCGTTTGTTCAAGGCCTCCCTGAGACTACATAGTGAATTCAAGGTCAGCCTGGACTAGAAAGTAACTCTACCTTGAGAAAACAAAACAAAAGCAAACAAAACAAAACACTAGTTATGATCCGGATAACTGAGGTCAAACTCCAGTTACAGATAATGGATGTTGTGCGAGATCTGTAGTAATAAGAAACTCATAGACAAATATTGAGAGAGAGGGAGAAAGAGAGAGAGAACTGGAAAAGTACACACATGGACACACGGATGTTAGTCTTGGGATTCAAAGCCATCTCCAGTGTGCCTCTGGGGAGGAGGTGGGAGCCAGCAGAACACGGTGGAGCCTGGCTCTGGGACGAACGTGCACTGTGGGCAGCTGGCTGGGAAGAAGATTGGCTCTCACAGCCAAGCTGACTCTTCAAGCCTCTCAGCTCCTGAAGTGAGAAAAGCATCAGCAGGAAATGTTGTTTCTCCTGAGATAAGCAGATGGAGAATGAGGCAGAATTTGAATTTAGAAATCATTTGAAATAAAAGTCGCGCTGGTAACAACCATCTAGTAGGTAACTAAAAGGGGAAGATAATGACTGAAACATGGCTAATTAAAGTAACAAACTGCTTCGAGAGTATAGAAGAAAAGAATAAATTGCAAAAATGAACTTCATGAAGCTATCAATGACATTAGGCCTTATCACAAATAAGTGATTCATTTCTGGAAATTTTTACAAAAAGACTAAACGCTTTGTGTGGATTCTGGTCTTACGCCATGAGATCACAATTGCCTTGTGGGTCATTCAGTGTCTGTGTCATTCTTCATTTTAGAGAAATGCATCACCTGCTGGAAGCCAGGCAAGAAGTGGGCAGCTGTAGTAGTAGACACGCCTGTTATTTCCTTTACTGGGACAAAAGCAGAACGTGTTCATTATTGTTTATATGAGGTACCATTCTACTACATTGAAAGAGAAACAAACATTTTAAGTTGTGTTATTTCCTTTGTAATTTGAAAAGATTTATTTATTTATTTATTTATTATTTGGAGGGTATCAGGGATTGAACCCAGGGCTCTTATGCATGCTAGGCAAGCATTTGCAACTGAGTGTATCATCTGGCCTCTATGGCAGTTTTTATTTCAATAACATATATTATTTCAATAACATATATTCCTACATGCACTGATTTTGGAGATTGACACGTAAAATACAGGAAACACCGTGACTAGAAATATAGGCTTAAGCTTCCTGTTAACTATTATATATCTGGAGATCTAAGTCCTCCTAACATATGTGCACTATAATCAATTCTTTTCTGCCTTACCAATAAAAATTTTCACATTTTTAGCACTCAAATTAAGATAATAGTTGTGTAATCGCCTGGGCTAGAGTGAGACCCTACCTCAAAAAAAAAAAAAAATCCTACAATATATGACTGAAAATGTGAAATGTGAAAAATAGATTTATAGCTATATTAAACAGGTAAATCATTAATGTAAACCAGGTTAAAAGCTATAATTGAAAGGATTAAATATTAGGTTTATAGAGGGAAAGCACATTTCAAAAAAGATTAATGAGGTGCAGTGTTAGGTGTATAATCTACATGGATTTAGGCTTGATGATAATGCAGGTATATTTTCTAGTAAAAAGGAAATGTGTGTGTGTGTGTGTGTGTGTGTGTGTGTGTGTGTTTAGTTGGAGTTAACTGGATAAAGACTTTGGATATGAAGCAGAAAAAATCGGAGATACAAAAGAAAAGCCTTAAGTTTTGTGAGCCTGGGTGATCAAATAAAGCAGTGTATTAAGATTAGTCATCATAGACATTATCAATACTACCTAGTCTAAGGCCTATGGATCTCGAAAACTGAAAGTATTCATGAAGTTGACAAACAGCATGAGCAGGACCGAGCAGTTGGATGGCCGGAGTGCTCACAGGTGAGAAATCTCTCCTTATTGCTATTTTCCAAACTTACAGAATGACTGAGGAGTGTGGAGATACCATCCAGCTGGATGTAGTAAGCCACAAAAACCTGTGTCCAAGAGGTCAGCTAACAAGCAGAAAGACGAAAAGGTGTCAACAACCCTGGCTGAGGAGCTTGTCTGCATGCCGATGTTAGGACACGGGGCAGGCAGGACAGACAAGCCCCTTGTGGCCATGGACTGAAAGCAGAGGGCTGGCACTGCCAATGACAATCTTACAAAAGGATTATTGTGTTCGTTCAAACTCAGAGTGATATCTTAATCACTAAAGGGCAAGACCGTGGTCTGTTTCCTTTTTCTTCCCTGGACCCCAGCAAGGTACTCATTACATTGTTAGGTGAATGAAGGATTACAGGGCTAAATAACACAAGGCTGAGATGCTTGGGTAACTGGTTCCACATTTTAAATTTGTTTTTCACTGAGTAAGTCAGTTTATTTAAATAATTGACTTAGGTATCTGCAATGGGGACTTCAACCTCCACTCCTGGCTCAATGTTGATGGAAGTAATCTGTTTAACAATCTCAGAGGGACTGTGTAAATCAATGAGACGCTTGTGGATTCTGATCTGGTAGCGACCCCATGTTTCGGAACCTTCACCACAAGGTGTTTTCCTTGTAGTTTATTCTCTGTGTCTTGGTGAGCATGCGAACTGGTCCTTTCACTTTGAGGCCCTTGTCCTCGGTTTCTCTGATCAAGTCGGCACACACTGAGGAAGAAAGCACCTTTCTGTTCATTCAAAATTAAACTGAGCTGTCATAAGGAGCACCAGCTTCCGCCCCAGGTCCCAGTTCTGCAGATAAAGAAGTGCCTGTATATATTCCAACATTACAGTCTTTCTAATGCCTTGTCTAGGACTTTTTACAGTTAAGGTAAACTATGACATTCATAATCTTCATGCTAATCTCTTTTTAAGATTTTCCAACTCAGTATTTTTTTTCGAATTTTCTAACAAGTACAAAAAACCAATAATTCTTCTTGATAGGATAAATCAATTATAATGTTAACATCTTCATATTATAATTTATTTAAAAATAGCAATGTAGGGGCTGGAGAGATGGTTCAGAGGATATGGTGCTTGCTGGCAAAGCCTAACAACCCAAGCTCAATTCCCCAGTACCCACATAAAGCCAGATGCACAAAGTGACTCATGCATCTGGATGCCCTGGTGTGTGTGTGCCCTCTCTCTCTCTCTTTCTCTCTCTCTCTGTGTCTGTACTTTCTTCTCTCTCTCTCTGTTTGCAAATAAATAAATAGCAATGTAGGGGTATGCAGTGTGTGTGTGTGTGTGTGTGTGTGTGTGTTAAAAATCTACTTTCATTGATAGGGACCAAATTTCATACACTTGTCCAACTTGCACAGCAAAACAACCTTCTACAGCTCTACAATTACTGACAAAACAATTAATTCCATTTAAAGTAAGTGACCACATTCAGGGAAAAGCTAAGTAAATGATAGGAAAATCTTAGCATGAAATATTTATTGTGGTTAATACTTATTTTATCAATTTAATTTTGTCTTGGTAGCATGTGCTTAAACATTAAGTACATTTTTGTATGACCATGTAACTAGTTAAAGTAGTCATTCAGTTGTATTACAGAAAACTGGCATGATATAATTTGATGAGCTATAGGAAATGGTGCATATGTTTGATTTCACATGTCCAGCATAGTACTTGGCAAATAATTTTAGGCTAATATATTATAATATCTGCAGTTTCTATTTTTATTCACAGACATCAAATAAATCTGCATGATCATGTCATATTGAACATGTAATGTATTGCAATAATAATATGCTTGCATCTAAAACCTGGAAAAACATAGAGAAAAGGAAATTTATAAGTCAATTTGTAAACTATTTCATTTTTAATCTATTTAATTTGCAAATATCTTTTCAAATGAGAAATATTATTATAAAAAAGTAAGTAAGGGGCTAGAGAGATGGTTTGGTGGCTAAGGAACTTACCTGCAAAGTGTAACAAACAGGGTTCGATTCCCCAGTACCCATGTAAAGCCAGATGAACAATGTGGCACATGTATCTGGAGTTCCTTTGAAGCAGCTGGAGGCCCTGGCATGCCTATTCTCTCTGTCTCTGTTCTCTCAATGCTTGCAAATAAGCAAATAAATATATGCTAAAAAAGAAGCATGTAAGAACTAAAAGTATAATAAATATCTCAAAACAAAAGCTTGTCTGGTGTGGTGGGTCTTCTGTCTAATGTCTGTATTTGGGTTCAAGAGGCAGGTGCGTTACCTGAGATCAGGAGTTCCAGAACAATCTAGACAACACTAGGGAGACTTCCAGATTAAAAACAAAACAATTTTTTTTTACTGAAAGTTAATTACCAGGATGGAGAGAGGTCTTAGTGGTTAAGGCGTTTGCCTGTGAAATCAAAGGACCCAGATTCGATTCCCCAGGACCTACGTAAGCCAGATACACAAGGTAGCACATGCCTCTGAAGTTTATTTACAGTGGCTAGGGGCCCTGGCATGCCCACTCTCTTCATCTCTCTCTCTCCTTCTTCCTATCTTTCTGTCAAATAATTTAAAAAACTGTTAATTGCTTTGTTATGGTTGTAATTGCATAAATGTGAAGTCTCTATAACAAGAATACTAAATTGAGTCATTTAAATAAGATAAACATATTTTTCTAGGTAGGGTCTCTTTTCAGCCCAGGCTGGCCGCACAGTCTTGATCATCTTGCCTGTGTTATTCTGGATTGTATTATAGGCTCACAACACAGTAGCTGCCAACTTCATTTTCTCCTCTTTCTTCCTCCTTGTCTGCCTCCTCTCCAACCACCTTTTCCTTCTGTTTATCCTCCTCCTCATGGTCCTGAATGTAAATATGAAATGTGATTTTTCATAGAGTTAGCAATCTTGACTATAGAAGCTACATTCATATTTCCAAGGACACTGTCCTTGGCTTACCTCTTTGAAGGTTAAGATGGGTAAATAAGACATGGAAACTATGTGAACCAGCACACTTGTGTGCGTGTGCTTACCAAGAGGCAGAAGAACTGGGTGTGAAATGTGATATATCAGGGTTCAAATTGTTGAAAGAATATGTACATTTAATCCACAGATACTAAAACTAAAATGCCATCGTATTTATATTTCAGAGAAGATAGAAAATATAGACATTAGATTTATACTACGCCTAAAATATTAGCACAGGCATATACGCTATTAAAGCTCCACAAACTATTTATATCATTAGTATATATTCGATTGACCGTAAAATGATTCAAAGTGATTGTCTTGTAGTGAAAACACTTTACTACACTAAAAACGAGTCTTTTTTTTCCCATAGAGTCAATAGCCTTTTTACATAGAACTCAGTAATACATTTATTTTCCTTCAAAACTAAATGATAATTTGTATTATAAAATACAGAAAATTCTTATGGTTTAATGATATTATCTAGCATAAGCCATATTGATGCAAGTTTGGGCACAGTGTTTGAAACATACAATATTTATCAAATCTTGTATTTTGATGGTAAAACCTTGAGATTTTATTGAATTCACTTTAAAGAAGTCTATGCATATGTATGAGCACAATATTAATAGTAATTTTTTGAATATAAAAGATGGAGTGCACTGTCTATGTTTGCTCCAGTCTCAGTAACTAAGCCATTCTTGCTGCTCGCTGTGCCTGAGTGGTCTTGGAATAAGCTTCTTCCTGCCTACAAGCTTCCAACCTCCTGCTCAACACAGGCATCAGAAATGTGCATGAACTTCACAGGTCTCTCCATCTTCTCAGGGTATCCATTTAGAAAGCTTGTAATTACAAGTTGTTTCCTCCTTTGGAAAACCTTTTAAAACATCTCTTTCAAGTTTTACAACTAAAAACATTATCACTTGCACCCTATCTGTTGGGCTTCACTAAGGGAAACAACTTTTAGAAGAAAGTTTTACTTCAAGGTGCAAAACTACCTGAAATCAGCAAGACTTAAAATAAAACCCAGATGCTCAAATCCCCTGACTTCAGCTGTTAAAACTCTCTTCTGCTCTTTGTCTCACAGCCATTCATCTAAACTATACACTTGTCCTTTCTCTCCTTTATTTCAATAGCTGTGAATAATGTCTTCTGGTCCTGTTTCCATTGTCTTGCACAATTTTTGCTTTATCATAGTTTCCTAATTCCTATATTCCTTCTACAATTTTCTTATATTTTATTATCCCCCTTGGAATAATTTTGGATGGATGGCATTGGTGTTAAGGTCAATGACATATCTGATGCCATATCCTATAACTGTGTCTTCGTAGAAAACAAAACATGAGAGGAATTATTTATCCTAAATCATGTATCATTAAAAAATGGAGATATTTAGCCAGGCGTGTTGGTGCACACCTTTAATCCCAACACTCGGAAGGCAGAGGTAGGAGGATCGCCGTGAGTTCGAGGCCACCCTGAGACTCCATAGTGAATTCCAGATCATTCTGGGCTAGAGTGAGACCCTACCTCAAAAAAACCATAAAAAAATGGAGATATTTCCCAGTGCACCATGTGAGTGACATTTATTTCAATCTTTCATTCTATCCAGTGACATTAACAATAAACACTAAAAGACACAGCTATATTGATAAAAAAACATGACAGAAACAGCACTCTAAAAGATACTTTTGATTTTACTTTGCTCCTTCTTTAATCAAAGCACTTTGAAAAATATGGTATTGCTTTAAAAACTTTTAGTAAGCAGATGTATGTTTCCCACAGAGTAATAATTAACTACAGAAAGAATGGCCTATTTTTAATATGGAAAATACATCCTATTAGGGGAAGTATGGAAGGGCTCATGGTGAGTGAAAAATGATTTATTCTATAGAAGAAATATAACAGTCCTTGGAATAAAGCTAAATTATGAAGGCAAGTCTGTTTTTCAAGTCTTGTGCCAGAAAGCTGCTGGGAAGGAATGCTCATCACGGTGAAGGGAGGAAATCGTAATAGAACTGCACACACACACACAAGCGCGCGCACACACACGCATATGTATTTGTTTATAATTTTATATGCATTTATACATATGTAAGCAAATTGACAAGAAAATAGGTTTTCTAATCGACAGATCTGGTTTTATTTTAAAAATGTTTTTATTTAGTTATCAGTGAGAGAGACAAAGAGAAAGAGGTTGGGCACCCAAGGGCCTCTTGCCTGTGCAATTGAATCCCAGAGGCATGTGCCCCTTTGTGCATCTGGCTTTATGTGGGTTCTGAGGAATAGCACCCACAAAGCATTGCAAGAAAAATGCCTTTAGGTGCTGAGCCATTTCCCAAGGCCAAGTTCTAGTTTCTTGTCTCATATGTAAAGAGCTTGAAATGCTCATTCTCACTGGCCCAGCAAGAACAACGCTCAAGACAAAAGGTTTTCCTCAGCCTCATCAGACAAGTGTTGTCATAGTCAGCCTTAGTTACCACTCACTGCTGTATCAAAGTACTCTATGAGGGTGACTTATCTGCTGAAGGGAGGAAGGGTCTTCTTGTCTACAGTTCCAGGTCCAGGCATGATGGTGGGGAAGACATGGGGTTAGTACGAGGTGGAGGCAGCATGTCACATTCAGCACCTCGAGGAGGCAGAGTGATGAATGCTGCTACTCAGTCAGCTCTCCCTTTATAGTCCAGGATCTTAGTGCAAGGACCCATGTGATACTGTCCCCTTCAATTAACCTAATCAACATAAGCCCACAAAGGCAAGCACACAGGCTAACCTAATCTACACAGTCATTCCCGGGTGATGCTGGGTTCTGTCCAGTTGGCAATATCAACAATATCACACAGACCAGACCAAGCCACCGAGAAATACGAAGACACAACAGACTTCACTGTGAGACTGCTTTATCTGGACAAAGGCTTTGAGAACTAGAAACTGATGGAGACACTGCAATTGTGATTTTTTCGCCAACATGCTGGAGGCTGAATGAATGCAGAGGAGGGTGAGTGAGGAGCTTCCAGCAGTCCTCTTTCTTGTTACCACCAGGAAGCCTGCCATCTTGTCTAGGTGAAGGTCCAGGGGAGACCCTTTCTTGGTGCTGACGCAGCTGCAGATGCAGAGGAAAAGCAGTCATTGGCAGCCTGTCCAGAGCATCCCATAGAGGAGGTCTGCTTTGCAGGAGAAATCACTTTACACAGCCATACCTAAATGAAGAATGGCAACTGGCAAGTTTCAGACCCCTCCAGCCTTCTCGGGTTGTGAAGATACAGTTACCTAAAGTCTTCACAGTGTGTACAAGAGCAAATGGAAACACACAAGCCTGAAGAAGAAAGAAGACAGATCAAAAGATTAAAAGATAGGAACATAAACAGAAAGAAAAATATAGATACATATGTAGATGGAAGATAGCTAAATGATAGATGACAGATAGATGATAGGTGATAGATATAGATTGATAGATGACAGACAGATGATAGATAGATGGATAGATAGATAGATAGATAGATAGATAGATAGATAGATAGATACAGAGGCATAATAGGCAAGATGAAAGTTTAGCTGTTATTTAGATAATTAAATCTTATTATTGCTTATCATCTAATACATGGCCACAGAGACAAACTTAGAAATAGAAGGAAAGAAAAGCTCTTGTCTTTAAATATGCTTGTATCTGACTTAGATATTTCCATAAAATAATAAAACATAGTATAGTTATGTTGTGGCTTTATTTCATTCCACTGAAGGCAACTTCTTTGAAACATGGTTACATTGGCTTTCGAATAAATTGAAAAAAAATGTTAAATATAGAACTTTGGAATATGAACCATGAAGGAGTCGACATATTTCTGTTGATGTACAGGAATGAGAGCTTGTCAATGACATGTTCATAAACATTTTGCAGGTAAGTTAGTATCCATTAAAATAACTTTAGCTCTACTCTCTGAAAATGTAAATGGATATGTAGATGTTACTGAACTCTGAATAACAATGAATGGCCTATTGCAAAGAAGCATTTGTTTGTGACTGTGGTGAATTGCAGGTTAATTCACAAAAGAAGAAGTAAAGACCTATTAAATGTATTGAAACATTTAAAGATCAAACGCTGTCAGATTTTTATCTTTAAATGCTAATCTTGAATAGCTAAAATTTGGTCCTGAACTTCCTCTTTCCTACATAGCAATTCCAGGTTCACATGTTTTGGTTTTTTTTTTTTTTTCCAATATTAATCCACATCAGACTGAATTTTCCTTGTAGGTTCAGCCTGTGCTATTTAAAATCAAAGCCTTAACAATTTATATGGCAGTTATATGATGCTAATGATATTTTGCATTGAAAGCAGCAAATTTAAGATATGAAATTCCTCGGCTGGGAAGATGGCTCAGCATTTGAAGGATCTTGCTTTCAAAACCTGCTGGCCTGGGTTCAATCATCTCTAGTACCCACATCAGGCCAGGTGCACAAAGTAATACATGCCTCTGGAGTTCTTTTGCAGTGGCAGGAGGCCCTGGTGCACTCATTCTCTCCTCTCTCTCTCTCTCTGTCTCTCTCTCTCTCTCCTCTCCTTCTCTCCCTCCTCCTTCCTCTCAATCACTCTGTTTGCAAATTAATAAAAAGTATTCTTAAAAAGTAATATAGGATGCTCCTATTTACTTGTATTATTACTGCTGTGTGTGAGTGTGTGCGTATGCAGCTGCTTGAGGACATGCTTGTGGATGCCAGAGGACAAGTGTATATATGGCTCTCCAGACGCCTCCTGTGTTTCTTTGGTTTAGAAACAGGGTCTCTCAATGGCCTGGGACTCTCTAAGTAAGCTAGAAGAGCTGAGTAGCAAGCCCCAGAGATCTGTCTGTCTCTGCCTCTGAGATTTATAAGCATTCTCCACAACACATAGCTTTATTTATTCACTTGGGTTGTGAGGATCAAACCCAGGTCCTAATGTTTGCAAAACAAGTACATTACTGATGGAGTTATCTCCATAACCTCCTCTATTAGAATTTTTAACAAATAACTATCTGCTCACAGATTTCACACTTTTGAGACACCTCCTAAACTTTATTTTAACATCCTCAGTAGCTAACAAAGTGAACCATTGTCAAATATGAATGGTCAGTAGAACTTATATATTTTTGAATTCAAAATTCATTCACATATTACTGTTTTCAAACAACCTAACTCTATTCATTTCAAGCTCTAGCAGCTTTTGAAATTCCATCACTTCTTAACTTTGGTGTAATTTAGCAACACACAGATTTGTAATGGTTATTTTTCAATGTTGTATAATTATCATCCTTATAACAAATTATTTCTTCAAATATATATACATATATATAGAGAGAGAGTTTTACTATTATAATAAATTGACAAATAATAATTCTTGCATTTGTTTTCTGTTGTGATTTGTGAATATAGTGTAGAATAATTAAATTAATCCAATTAACATATTCATCACCTCAAACATTTATCACACCTTGTGGTAAGAGCATTTGAAACTTATACGCAGCAATTTTTAAGTGTGCAATGTGCTGTCATTACCTATATTCACAACACTGCAATCAGTTCCAAAACCCCTTCTTTCTTCTTCCTTGACTATTTTCACCCCATTTCATTCTAGTATCTGTCTCCACCATGGGTTCACATGCTTCTTCCTCATGCAGCTGAGAGCGGCAGCATTTTCCCTTCTGTGCAGTGCCTGCTGCCCCTAATGTCCTTTACTTCCACCCATCATTATGTTACACTTTATTTTTCTTCTTCTAAAATACTGACTAGCATGTGTGAATGACTGGAAAATAAAATTATTCCCGTAAAAATAAGACCTAAGGGAATTCATTACCATTATGTCTGCTTTGCAGGGATGGCTCAAGGGAGTTCACAATGTTGAAACAAAATTCTGCTAAGCAATACAGCAAACCTGTACTGAAAGACAAACTCAGAAGCATAAACAATACCAAGTGTATTCAAAGTACTCTCCAGAAAGGCATGTGAGAAAGCATCTCTAGTGTGATCGACAGGTGGTGTTTTTTTCTCATGTAAATAGAAGCCCATAGCAAGAGTTTGCATAGAAATATTTACACTGGCCGGGCGTGGTGGCGCACGCCTTTAATCCCAGCACTTGGGAGGCAGAGGTGGGAGGATCGCCGTGAGTTCAAGGCCACCCTGAGACTCCATAGTGAATTCCAGGTCAGCCTGGGCTAGAGTGAGACCCTATCTCAAAACCCCCCCCCAAAAAATATATATATATTTACACTGGATAAGACAGAGTTGAAGCCCATCCACATAAAACAAGCATTACATAAGGATAAAGCAGTCAATTCACCAAGAGGATAGGAATATATATATGACCTGTAAGTCCCACTTTGAACTAGGAGATCAACTTTATTCCAGAGTCAGGTTTTGGAGTAGGCTGTTTCACTCTTTGGATCATGTTCCCTGCAGAGATTTTCATTGCTAAGGCCTCTGTTACAGGGATGGGGAGGTTGTAATAAAGCAATAGTGCAGACTGTAAGACATGAAATGCACCAGTGACTAGATCATATGGTGAGAAAGCTCAATAAGGTGCCATTGGACTTAAAGGCCACTTTGGGACAAAAAGGACGTAATAGACATCCAGAACATTCTCACCAATAGTAACACAACCTATATTACCTCAAATGTTCATAGAATGCTCTGTAAAATAGATCATATGTTATACTGTAAGAAAGGACATTGAAAATTTTAAAATGCTGAAACATTATGAGGACTTTTAAAATAACACCAGGTGTGAAACTAGAAGGTGGTGACAGGAGTGTCAGAAACTATGCAGATGCATGAACAGTTTAACCTGAAAATAATAACAGAAAAATTGAAAATGTCTGGAGACCTGCAAAAATGAAAACAGCATGATAAAATTTATGGGATGTAGCAAAAGTCATGCTGAAAGGAAATTTCCTAGCAAAGAATAAGTATACATGATTAGAGTATTTTGCTGATATAGTTCTAAGAAGGTTTATAGATTAAAACTAAGGAAAAAAGGCTCAGGAACCCCTGTGGAAAGCAGGGCATAAAGACTGTAAGAGCCACCAGGTGAGGAGTATCCTGAGACATTGCTCTTCACCACAGACTGACTAATGTGTTCATAACCTCACAGTGAATACCAACTAACCTAACTAAGGAGAACCCTCAGTGGATTGTGGGTGAGGAAGAGGGTATATAAGAAGATAACATGAGACAGCACAGCACCAAGGGATTAAGGTGGGCACTCAACATTGGTGAGATTGTAAGCTACCTACAAAGGCAAGCCCAACAGATAACTGCAGATTGCTCAACACAAACTTTAAAAGCTAGAAGAGCTTGGAATGATGTGTTCTAAGGTCTGAAAGATAACAACTATCAACCTGGATTACTTAATCCTGCAAAGCTATCTATCCAAATGGATGGAGAAATAAGGACATTCCACAACAAAAACAGGCTAAAGGAATTTATGACAACTAAACTAGCTCTACAGAAAATACTTGAAGGAATTTTTAATGCTTAAGTAAAGCAAAACACACAGAGGAGGAAATAGGAAAAAATAAACCACACTCAAATAACAGTTAAAACAAATTAGTAAAGGGAAAACAGGAAACACTACAAAATAAGAATGGCTAGAATAAATGCATGCCTTTCAATAACAACTCTTAATATCAATGACCTCAATGAACCAGACTGGATTAAAAGGAAGGATCCTGCCATTTGTTGTCTCCAGGAAATTCATCTCTCAATAAAAGATAGACACTGTCTTAAGGTGAAAGTATGGAAAACGGTACTTCAAGCAAATGGGCCTAGGAAACAAGCAGGTATTGCTAACCTAATATCTGACAGGACAGACTTCAAACCAAAATTAGTGAGGAAAGATAAAAAAGGTCATTTTATACTGATTAAAGGAACACTCCAACAGAAGGACATTGCAATTCTAAACATATATGCACCTAACATGGGGGCTCCCAGTTTCATCAAACAAGCACTATTAGGCATAAGGTCACAGACAACATCAAACACAATTGTAGTGTGTGACTTCACTACCCCACTATCATCAACTGACAGCTCATCACTGCAAAAAATAAGCAGAAAGACATCTGGATTAAATGATGCCATGGGACAAATGGACCTAACAGGTATCTACAGAACATTCCATCCAAATGCTGCAGAATATACATTTTTCTCAGAAGCACATGGAACATTCTGTATAACAGAAAATATATTAGGACACAAAGTGAATCTCAACAAATACACAGAAATTGAAATAATCCCTTGCCCTTGTACTCTATCTGAACCCAATTGAATTAAACTGCAAATCAGCAACAAGAAAAGCTACAGAGCATACAGAAATTCATGGAGACTGAATAGTATATTATTGAATGATCAATGAGTCAGGGAAGAAATCAAAAGGGAAATCAATAAATTCATAGAATCAAGTGAGAAAGATAATACAACATACCAAAATCTTTGGGACACAATGAAGGCAGTCCTAAGAGGGAAGTTTATGGCCCTAAGTGCCTATATTAAGAAATTAGAGAGTTCAAAAATAAACAATTTAATACATCAGCTTAAGGCCTTGAAAAAAGAAGAACGAGGCAAACCAAAAATCAGTAGATGAGAAGAAATAATAAAGATTAGGGCAGAAATTAATGAAATAGAAACCAAAAAGAAAAAAAAAAAGACCCAAAGGATCAATGAAACAAAGAGTTTGTTCTTTTAAAGGATAAATAAGATTTTTAAACCCTTAGCAAATGTGACCAGAAGAAAGAGTGAAGAGACAAAAATTATTAAAATTAGAGATGAAACAGGCACCATTACAACAGATACCAAAAAAATCCAGACATTTATAAGGATATACTTTAAGAATATATATGCCTCTGCCGGGCATGGTGGCGCACGCCTTTAATCCCAGCACTCGGATTGCCTCTAAGTTTGAAAATCTGAAAGAAATGGATGATTTCCTTGATTCATATGACCTACCAAAATTAAATCAAGATGAGATAAGCCATGTAAATAGTCCTATAGCAAGTGCAGAGATCCAAGCAGTTATAAAATTCTCCCAACTAAAAGTAGTCCATGCCCAGATGGATTCACTGGTGAATTGTACCAGACCTTCATGGAAGAACTAACACCACTTCTTCTCAAACTTTTCCACAAAATAGAAAAGGAAGGAATTCTACTAAGGCTAGCATCACCCTCATACCCAAACCAGACAAAGACATAACAAAAAAGAAAATTACAGACCAATCTCCCTCATGAACATAGATGCAAAAATTATGAACAAAATATTGGCAAGCAGAATACAAGAACATATCAAAAAAATTATTCACCCCAACCAACTTGGCTTTATCCCAGGGGTGCAAGGATAGTTTAACACATAGAAATTGATAAATGTAATATATCATATAAATGGTCTGAAGGACAAAAATCATATGATCATCTCAATAGATGCAATAAAGGCATTTGACAAAATCCAACATCCTTTCATGGTAAAAGTATTGCAGAAACTGGGAATAGAAGGAACCTATCTCAACATAATAAAAGCTATTTATAACAAACCTATAGCCAACATCATATTAAATGGAGAAAAACTTGAAGCTTTTCCACTAAATTCAGGAACAACACAAGGGTGTCCACTCTCCCCACTTTTATTTAGTATGGTACTGGAAGTCTTAGCTATAGCAATAAGACAAGAGACACTCAAGAAAGGGAACAAATTGGAAAGGAAGAGATCAAGTTATCACTATTGGCAGATGATTTGATTCTATACATAAAAGACCCTAAAGACTCTACTAGCAAACTGTAAGAGCTAATGAACACTTTTAGCAACATAGCAGGATACAAAATAAATACACAGAAATAAGTAGCTTTCCTATATACTAACAACAAACATGTGGAGGATGAAATCAGGGGATCTCTCCCACTCACAATTGCCTCAAAAAAAATAATAATAAAGTGCCTTGGAATAAACTTAACCAAGGAAGTGAAGGATCGCTACAATAAGAACTTTAAAATACTCAAGCAAGAAATTGCAGAAGACACAAGGAAGTGGAAAGACATCCCATGTTCTTGGATTGGAAGAATCAATATTGTAAAAATGTCAATCTTACAAAAGGCAATCAACACATTTAATGCAATCCCCACTAAAATTCAAATGGCATTCTTCACAGAAATAGGGGGAAAAAAAACAGTCCTAAAACTCATTTGGAAGCACAAAAAACCTTGAATAGCCAAAATGATTTTGAGCAACAAAAATCACCATACCCAATTCTAAGCTATATTACAAAGCCATAGTAACAAAAAACAGCATGGTACTTGCACAAAGACTGACATGTAGATCAATGGAACAGAATACAGAACCAGATGTTATTCCAGGTAGCTACAGCCATCTCTCTCTCTCTCTTCTTTTTTTTTTTTTTTTTTTTTTTTTTTGGTGGTAGGGTTTCACTCTAGCCCAGGCTGACCTGGAATTCACTATGTAGTCTCAGGGCAGCCTTGAACTCATGGCGATCCTCCTACCTCTGCCTCTCGAGTGCTGGAAATAAAGGCATGCACCACCATGCCTGGCTCAGCCATCTGATTTTTGACAAAAATGTTCATTGGAGAAAAGACAGCCTCTTCAAAAAGTGATACTGGGAAAAACTGGATATCTATATGCAGAAAGATGAAAATAGATCCTTGTTTTTCTCCGTGCATAAGAATCAAATCTAAGTGGATCAGGGACCTTAATATCAGACCTGAAACTCTGAAATTGCTAGAGGAAAAGGTAGCCGAAAAATTTCAACATATTGGCATTGGTAATGACTTTCTTAATATAACCCCAATAGCTCAGAAAATAAAGCCACTAATCAACCACTGGGATTTCATGAAATTACAAAGCTTCTGTACAGCAAAGGACACTGTGAATAGAACAAAGAGACAACCTACAGAATGGGAGAAAATCTTTGCCAGCTACACATCTGACAGAGGATTATTATCCAGAATGTGCAAAGAACTCAAAAAAACAGAATAAGAAATCAAACAACCGAATTAAAAAAAGTTATCATTGGAAGAAATACAGATGGCATATAAACTTCTAAAAAAGTGTTCTTCAACTTTAGCCATCAGGGAAATGCAAATTAAAACTACTTTGAGATCTCTTCTCTCTCCTATCAGAATGGCTACCATCAAGAAAACAAACGAAATAATAACAAATATCAGAATAGAAATAGGCAAAATAGAAACTAAAATAGTAATACCCCATGTTGACCAGATGGGATTTTCTGAAAAGATAAGCACCTTTAATCCATTAAGAAAAAATACTGAAGACATAAATTAAGTGAGAAATAAAAGAGGGAATATTGTGACCACTAACAACAGAAATACATATGTTCTTAGTACATTTTACTCTACATTATACATAATTATGTTCCAGCGAATTTGATAAATTCCCAGACATATATAACCTCTCACGACCAAGTCATTAAAAAATATAAAAAAAATCTGAAATGGCCAATAATGAGAAGCAAAATTGAATCAATAATAAAAAAGAAAAACTTCCATTGAATAAAATACCAAAATCTGAGGGGGGTATTCATACACAACTTTAATCCCAGCACTCTGGAGATAGAGGTAGAAGGATCACTGTGAGTTCGAGGCCATCCTGGGACTACATAGTGAATTCCAGGTCAGCCTGGGCTAGAGGTCCTACTTAAAAAAAAAAAAAAAGTAAAGAAATAAATGTACTAGAATCTGCTTGTTGCATTAGTAGATTCAATCAGATGATCAGATATTTAAGAACTAATTACAATCACTTGCAAGCTTTTTTAAATGTATTTTTATAACAAATACATGAGATGGTCATTAAAATATGTAGTGTGCAAGAATATCTTTCTGATTACTGCACAGCATTCAGAGCTTCCCATACTGATAAGTAATAGGTTCACTAACTTCTAGATCAGTGTTCTGGGTTTTTTATTAATACAGGAGTACTTGATATAATTCATGTCCTTTTATGATAAACTATGGTCTGTATATATCAACATGTTTGTGCTACAAATCTTATAAATTTCACCATGACAATAATTAATGAGATTAACTGTTTTTTCATTTCCTTTTTGTATTTTATATTTTTAGCATGTTTGCGCATGCCACGTTGCACATGAGCAGATCTTGGAGCTCTGTTATTCTTCTTCCACTTTGCCAGAGACAGGGTCTGGCTTGCTTCTGTTTAATTTTATGAATGAGAGCCTCCTGTTTACTGTTTAACTTACTAGAAATATGCAATATTAGAAGGAAACACATCCCAATGCTCTTCCATTGCTTGATGCCACTATAATTCTTTCACACTAATGTGCTGTCATTTAAAAGTTACTTAAGATGAATCTGTCAGGGGTCTTCTGGAAGCTTTTGAAACAGTTGTCAAATGATTTCCATGTTCGCTGAAGATAACTAGAATTAATAGCTTAACTGAATCATCTTTTAAATACTTGATTTTTTTAATATATGCTATATTAAATTAGTTTCATTTTAAATTTATTATATATGTATTAGTTTCTATTTCATATAAAATGACTTCCTTACATATTTTCTAAACAGAATGGAAGTTTATTTAGTATACCATCAAGGGTAACAGGCTGAGCAGTAACAGCAAACCTTACTGTTCATACATACTATGTATAATGCAAACATAGTCAAAATTATTTCTATATGATAGAAAAGAAATGTGTATTTTTCTTGAATTCATACATGTTAACCATTAATTAGAAGAAATTGAAGCAAAAATAGTATAGAGTTATAATTTATGTTTAAAATTATCAAAGATCTTTTCAGAGTATATAAATCATTCTATGAACATTGTTATTTGAGTCTCATGCAGCTCATGCTAGTCTGGAACTCCCTCTGTAGCTGAGGAAGACCCTGAACTGACTCTGCTGCCTCTCCCCCTAAAGATTTTATACTTTTAATTAAATAGCTAACAGATTATTTTTGTTTGCATCAATTTTTATATCTGAATTAAACTCAGGGCTAAAATATTTTTCCATAGCATACTTTTCTCTTTTGATTTTTTACAGTGTTCAAATGAAACGGCTTTAATTTGAAAACACAGACAGTACTGGCCTTAGCAACACAGCTGAGAGGTAGGTTCACTCTGGATATGAATAGCTATATCTTTCTTTTGAGTTGTATGGCTTTGATGTTTCCCCCACTTGTTGACCTACTCTCATTATCACTGCGTGTTCTGTCTTTCATCCTCCAATAATCACTCCATCTGCTATTCAGTGAACTTGCTAAACCATAATCACATATTTCTTCCACTCCTTATCTTTCTTCTTTAAAAAGAGTCTTTCTCGTGTTTTACTATAGTTATTTTCTCTAGCCTAAGAGCCATAAGCATAAAACATTGACATGATATTTTTAGTATCAAAGTCATTTAAGTACACATTACAAAGAAAAACACTTTTCTCTTTTTTTTCACTTAACATAAAAACTTGAAATAGGACATTGATCTTACCTTTTAATTTTGGAGCTCAAACTACAAAGCTAGACTTGAGAGATAAATGTGGTTTTTGCACTCATACTAATCTTTGAAAAAATATGCTTTTAATGTTGTCTAGCAATTGTTGTCTAAGCAATAAGTATCACTAGGTGGAGGAATTTAGTGGGAGAAACAAGTACAAATTGCACAAAAGTAATTTTTAAGGAAATTTCATTTGGTCTTTATCATTATTTTAATATGTGGGGGTTAAGGAAGGTCTTACTCTAGCCCAGACTGACCTAGAATTCATTATGTAGTCTCAGGGTGGCCTCGAACTCATGGAAATCCTCCTACCTCTGCCTCTTGAGTACTGGGTTCAAAGGTATGCACCATTATACCTGGATATTATTTTAATTTTTATCCTAAGTTATTTTATGCAGGTATTTTTGTTTAGGTTTACACAGTGATAGCAGTTTACATATAGCATTATGCTGTCTAGAATAATTAGTGAATGTGAATTTAAGTCTCTAAGCCACATTTTAAGATAAGGTTTTATTCTTGAGAAGTACATATTTATTGACAAGCAATCACAATAGTTCCAGGGGAAATTATTCCAGAAACATGTTATTATAGCAACAAAATATTTTGAAGCCTTGTTTATTTTTAATAATGTACTCAGAGAATTAGCAGTTGTATTTTAAGGAGTATCTGACAAGTTTTCTATGTAGCAGAAAAGGAATAGAAATCTTTGCTTCTCATATGTAAACAACTTGGTGTATTCACATACACATTTATTTTTCTTCTGGTTTGATTCTCTACTGTATAACATTAGTAGGAACATACAAGTAAGTCGTTCCTGGATTTGATTTATGTTTGTTAAAGTATGTAGACAAGAATAGCTTTCAGAGAAAATCATTAGGTCAATTAATGTCTTCACAATAACTGTCATTTCAGTAACGCATCATAGGAAATAAATCTAAAACAGCTTTCCCTGGTTGGCTTCAACCTGCCTGTCTGCTTCTCTACCAATGAATTTACTGTTTTGTGTTGTGGTGGTTCTGTGACTATCAGACTGTGTACAGTCACTGCCATCTGGAGCACTGTGAATCCATGTGTCCAGGCCATGCTCACTTTTATTTGGCACAGAAGAAACCCTTATCCCCTTTGAAGAGAGAGTTGTTTTGTGTTGACAGGCTTAATTTTCTGGTCCATTTACTCTGCATGCGAACCCACTGTATGCTGAGGTTGCCTTTTTCATTCCATGGAAATACTTCTAGTTAATATCTGTAAAGATCCCCCGTCAAAGGAATTGATTTCAGTCTTCGTTTATTGAGCGTTTATCTTCCACTGGGACTATACTGTTGACCACTTACCTACCTAAACTCTCTTCCATCTCCTTCCTTGATATCATGATTAAGTAACTGTTCTCATCTTCTCATTCATTTGTTTGAGATCATGTTAATGACCCCTATTTTTGACTTTAAATGTGAGCCTTCTTCAAGATTATTTTCATTCATATTTCCATCCATTGATTTGTTTAGAAAATATTATGCCACTATAACATTTTTGTGTTGTGCTAGGCACTGAAATCAGAATGATCAATGTGCTTTTAAATTTGGTTTGGTCAGAATGCCAACAGTACTATAAAACCAGGACTCTAAATAACCTTCCAGAAATGTACAGCTATAGTTAACTACTCTGGAGGAAGGAAATAATTTTACATACACATATGCAGGGCAGCCATTGCCTTCTCCTATCAACTCTGAGATAATGACAACTACCCCATCAGTTTTATTCTATTTGAAAGTAAGAGAAAGTGGAAAACTTTTTAAAAAAATGAGCCTGCCTCCTGGTTGGCTCTATATAGATTGTAATACAGTCACACTTAGAATGCAATAGCACACTCAGTGCTTGGAAACTGACTTGCTTTAATTTTGGTGTCATTCATGGATATCATTATCTTAGTTTAGTGCAATTTCCCACACTAAGTTCTAAGCTATCCCAAACATTAGAAGTATAACCAAGTAATCTCTTCCCCCAAATACAGACTGATCCCAAATTTCTAAAATCTTATCCTATTTACCTCCAACATACTTTAGTATCAATCAAACAAGCCAAGTATACTTAAATACCTTTCAGTACAAAAATTGGCTGATAATGCTTGACCTGTTCCAAGAGAATGTGTAAATTTAATTAAAAAGATAGGTGGAGCTAAGTGTGGTGGCACTCGCCTTTAATCCCAGCACTCACGAGGCAGAGGTAGGAGATTGCTGTGAGTTCAAGGCCACCTTGAGACTACATAGTGAATTCCACATCAGCCTGGGCTAGAGTGAGACTCTACCTTGAAAACAAACAAACAAAAAAAGATAGGTGGGATACAGAAATCATATGATATTTTAAAATTGTTAGCTCTAGGTAATAGGTAATCTTGATCATGTAAGCAACTCAAAATACACACATACACACACACACACACACACACAAATATCAAGGTATGAAGGGGAGGACAAATCAGGAAAGAGAAGGGGTTTAGCAGAAGTTGAAAAGGAAGGTAATATGGATAAATATGACCATAACATATTATGGACATGTATAAAATTATCACAGAAAACAAAATAGGCAAATATTTTTGTAAAACTGCACAAAGATAAATTATCTTATAATTCTATATATGGTTACTAAAATAACAAGATAAACATTTATGGAGTTGATTATTCTAAGATATATGACAATATTGTTAAAATTTTATATTCAGTTTGACTTAATTCCATGAGCTTGAAATTGTTCCTTAAAATTAGAACCATGTACTCTGAGTTTAATCAGTGAGCTGTGAGGGGAACTTATAAACATTATGATATTATATGTATTTTATATATTTATGTACTGTACATCATGCTTCTGGCTAGGAGATGATCATGAATGCAATTTTCTTAGAATGTTTCAGCAGAAATGGAATCCAAACAATGATCATCTAGACATAATTTAATGTGATGAAAAATCTTCACTAAAAATGTCTATTTTAAATAAATTATAATTGAAAATAAAATGAGGAAAAATTCAACTCTTTCACTCCCTTTTTTTGAATAATAATAATAATATTAATCTTAACTATACCAACCTTTGGAGTCAGGATTTTAAGTAATTTTCAAATGAGAATATGGTATTAATTATGCCAGTTAGCATTTTTATGAACATTATAGTATTTTCTTCTACTTTCTTCATCACCCACGCAGTCCTTAAAACACTCTGATGAGAAGAGAGAAAGATACAGAGTGAGTGATCAGGAAAGAGCACAAAAGAGGAAGAGAGAGAAACTGTCATACTGTGTGGCCCAATGGCTTAATTTTCTATAGTGGGCTCTGAGTTTTCTCCATTTTTTGATCATAGAAAGATAGGCATTGGTTAGGAATTTGTCTATACTCTAGCAGTCAAATGATTTGCCCTCATATTTGGAATTTTAAGCAAATAGCTCAGGAATAGAAAAAGCAATTAGATTTTTTTTAATCCCAACTCAGAGCCCTCATGCTTCTGCCATTTCTTTTATATAGATGATATAGATATAGATATAGATATAGATATAGATAGATATAGATATAGATATAGATAGATATAGATATTTACTGCCAACTTCTATACTTACAGACAACAAACCATGGTTATTCCCCTCCCCTCCCCCCTTTGCCATTCATAACTCTGCTCTCTGTCATATCCTCTCCCTCTCTCCAGCAGTCCCTCTTTTAATTTGATGTCATCATCTTTTTCTCCTACTATGAGGGTCTTGTGTACGTATTGCTAGGCACTGTGAAGTCTTGGATATCGAGGCCAATTTCTGTCCATTTCTACCACCTCTACACTTTCACTTAAGTAACACTTTTTTAAAAAAAAATTCTATCTATTTTATTTCATTTCTACTCTTGTCATGTTCTCTTAGTATAAATTCTTAATACTGACATAATAACTTTTATTTTTGCCAGGAATATATAGATTGGATTTTGCCAATTTTTAACAAAGCATGGCAGCTAATAAAGACACTGATAATGAGAAGGCCTTAGTGGGAAAGGAATAGGTTGAAGGATTGTTTTTAATCCAAGAAGGGGAAGGAGGCACTCCTATTTCAGCATGGGACCTACAGAAACCTATGCAAAATAAGTAAATCCTTCAAGCAAAACATGCACAAATTGTATGAGAACACTATGGAAAATTCGTGTCAAAATGGCTATATCCACCATCTTATAATTTAGCACCAGGCAGTTAGTGTTTTCACCTCAGATTTGGGTTGTGTGGTAATGGTTTCTCCTCAGTTTTTGGTTGTGTGGTAGTGATTTTTCCTCAGAGTCTGGTTGTGTTCTAGTGTTTTCTCCTCATTTTTTTATTGTGTGGAGTTAGAATTGAGAGCCTTAGCCACTTGTAAATTCCCATATTTGTGTTTTTCACCCATAAAGAAAAATAGCCATGGGATAAGTTAATTAATGGTAGAACTTAATTCAGAGGACTTAATTGAGTATTAAATATTTTCACAAGTATATGTTTCTCTGGATAAGTGTCTAACACAATAATAAGTGCATGTAATAAAACTTGGCTATTGTTTTATCCCTATGTGCAAACAGATTTCTTTGTTTCCACTTATAAACTGGTTGTCTTATTTTCACTTTTTTCATGAAATCTCTAAGACTAATAAATATATTGGCTTTCCTTTATGCCAAAAAAATCAATGCAAAATGATCCCTTAAGTGTTTTAAAAGTGGACATTCTAAGAAGTCCAAAATGGCCACAGAATGTTCAGCCAGGCAGCATGGCAAATCTGTAACATGAGGTTTGGGAGATGTCTTGGCAGGTAACACGTTTCCTTTGTCAATGTGAGTAGAGAACCTGAGTTTGAATTCCCAGCTAGAAACCTTGTAAAGCCACGTGCAGTATCACCACTCCTACCATGAGATGGGAGGCAGAGACAAGTTAATCCCCAGAAGTTTACGGATCTGCCAGCACGGTGAACAACAAAAGAGCCTGCCTCAAAACAACGTGGCGACTGAGGACCTGACGTCCACACGTACACTGTGGCGTGTGCCCACATACACCACATACACACACACACACACACACAACCATTAAAGGATAACTGTGAAGGCATTTTAATTGGATGTGTGTATGTTTTAGTTAGAAACATACAGTTCATGGCTACATAAGAAATTTTCTCCAGCAAAATGACATGTCAAAGACTTTTTATATTTGCGTACACTGAGTTGGAATAAAGGCAATGACATGAAATGAAATAGGATTTTTAAAAATATTTTATTTTTATTTACAGATATTGAAACAGGCAGGGAGAGAGAGAGAGAGAGAAAGAATGGGCACATCAGGGCCTCCAGTCACTGCAAACGAACTCCAGATTCATGCACACTCTTGTGCATCTGGCTTACGTGGGCCCTGGGGAGTAGAACCTGGGTCCTTTGGCTTTGCAGGTAAGTGACTTAACCACTAAGCCATCTCTCCAGCCCTGGAATAGAAGTTTTAAAAGTAATGTTATTTGTGTGAATTTCCTCACAAATGAAAGTAGTGCTTTTTGTTTGCTTGTTTGTTTGTTTGTGTGTGTGTGTGTTTGTGAAAGGAAGACACAGCAGTCTTTAAAGAGCCCCAGCCCTAAAACAGAATCACGTGAGCTACGTGCATACAAGTGGCGAATGGGAAGCTTCATCTTCCCATTAGCGGTATATACCATCAATTCTCTAGAGGCACATGCTTCTCCACACCACTAAGATCACTTGCTTTTATCTTTGAACTGTCATTTTTAAAACCTAAAGAGAAAGACAATTTCTTACATTTTAGTGTTCATAAACCTCGGGCTTCCACATAAGATATTTCAGCCTTAAAATTCCAAGCAGTCTTAGAGTCAAAATATAAACTGTGGAAAGTGGTGTTTTATGAGTTAAAAAGCATTTACTTGCTTTAGATATAAATTATGAATTTACTTCCTCAGGACATATATTTCAACATAAATTATGTACAAGTTTTACCAGACACACATGCTAAATCACATGATCTTAGATTTTTTAAAAAATGTGGTCAAAGTGCTTAATTTGTACTCTTCTCTTTGCTACATATATTAAGTAATGATATGATCTGTTAAGATATGTCTAAAAAGTCACAGCATTATTCTAATTTGTAAAAAAAAAATATCTAATAGATTTTTTTTTTTTGAGGTAGGGTCTTGCTGTAGCTGAGGCTGACCTGAAATTCACTGTGTAGTCTCAGGGTGGCCTTGAACTCATGGTGATCCTCCTATTTCTGCCTCCTGAGGACTGTGATTAAAGGTGTGCACCACCATGGCTAGAAAAGTAGCTATTTTTTTTTAAGACAAGCCCAACAGACTGCCCTTTATTTATAAGAGAGAGAGACAGAGAGACAGAGAGAGCATTGGCACACCAGGGTCTCCAGCCACTGTACTCGAACTCCAGACATGTGCGCCCCCTTGTGCACTTGCGTCGCTTTGTGAGTCTGCCTTACCTGGGGCATGGAAAGATGAACATGACTCCTTAGGTATCACAAGCAAGGGCATTAACAACTAAACCATCCTCTAGCCCAGCTGTTTTTAATATAAATTTTTTTATGAAAAGCAAACCATTTTTAATTGTATGCTAGTGTAATCTTTCACCTAAGATTTCACCTAAAAACAAATTTAATTTATTTAATTAAATTGCACAGGCCCACTTTCAAGTAAACCAAATCAAAATTGGTTGAAGCATATGGAGCATTGAATTCCATTCATAGCAAAATTATGAAAGAAAAGCATGCCTAGAAGCAAAGAAAGCCAGTGCATTTCATACTTTTGGTTTAAATATGCTACAGCACAGTTTTATTTATAAGTAATTATAATACCATACAGCATTAAATCAAATGTGTAGTTAAAAGATAATTTTTCAGGTGTTTTGTTACCAATTTTCTTCCAAAGGCAGTAACTTACCAATCTCAATTTTGCCACATACTATTTTAGTGACTCTGGCTTAGTTATGCAAATTTACCAAAAGTTAGTGTCTTTATTGGTAAAACTGCGCTATGCCTATGATTCATCATCGGCTCCTGCTGGTAGAAGTAAGGTATGCTGGAAAGTAGAGCAGCTCTGGACACATGGGCTCCCCTTTTAACTCACCCCATGAAGAGGGGAAGGGCTTATAAAATAGTGGTGAGAATTGTAGTTTGATCTTATATCAATTTTTTTTTTCTCTTTGCCACTTAAACTTTAAGTCCACAGGAACATAAAAATGGCTGTAATTGCAGTAATGACATGTCATGCAGCTGCTTGGATTATAGAGTCCCTTTCTTCATAAATGATCAAAGCATTTGAAAACCTGACATTATTTATAGACTCTGAAACTCAGTGAGAGTGAAAAGAGTCTATGCAAGGTTTGAAACTCCTCTCCAAGTGAGTTGGTAGTATAAAGGGTTCTAGAACACCAGTCTCCACTTGAATTTCAGCTCAAGGTGCATTTTCATAAACTGCATTGGATATTTTTAAATAGTTAATTTATTTATTTATTTATTTATTTATTTTAGAGAGAGAAGATGAGAGAGGAAGATAGAGACAGAAAAAGTTCACGCTAGGGCCTCTAGCCACTGCAAACTCCAGACATATGCGTCCCCTTGTGCGTCTGGTTTATGTGGGTCCTGGGAACTGAACCTGGGTCCTTAGGCCTCACAGGCAAGCCCCTTAAGCACTAAGCCATGTCTCCAGCCCTTAATTCGTGACATTATGAAATTTCTTTGGAAATATATTTAATAGTACTATGTGTTTTTTCTCCTTTCTACTTTTGTTAGTTACAAAGTGCGTGTCTGTGTCTGTGTGTATGTGTCTCTGTGTGTGTCTGTGTCTATCTGTTTGTCTGTGTGTGTGTAGAGGTCGGAGGATAACCTCACAGAACTTCTCTCTTTGCACCTCCTTTTGTGACAGGGTCTCTCTTGCCACTGCTTCTTGAGAACTTCCAGATGATCCTGGATCCACTTCTCATTGTCGTGGGCGCACTGAGAACACAGACACGTGCAGCACTCCCGTGTCAGGTTTGATATGGGTGCTGAGAGAAATACAAATTGGGTTGGCAAGTTTCCAAGCAAGTGCCTTTAACCAATGAGATACCTGCATACTTCTTTTCCACTATTTGTTTACTATTTTTGTAGGTATATATCTGTGTGGTATGAATATCTCTCTCCTCTCTCTCTCTCTTTCTGTGTGTGCGTGTGTGTGTGTGTGTGTGTGTGTGTGTGTGTGAATGGTCCCGTGTGTGCTCCAAGGCCAGAGCTTGTCAACAGGTGTTTTCTTTGACTGCTCACCATCTTATTTTCTGAGATAGCGTCTCTCCCTTGAGCCATAGTCTCACTCCTGTGGCTCGTCTACTTTACCCAGGGACCCCGTTTCCACCTCTCAACCCCTAGGATTACAGGTGGGCAGCCGCCAGCTCAGCATTTACGTAAGTGTTTGGGATCTAAATTCCAATCTTCATGCTTGCCTGATAAGCACTTTACATTCTGAACTTTCCCCTGGCTCCTCTTTTCCATTATTTAAACAGATTTCATGCTAGCATTGGCAGGAGGAACCAGATCACTCTGGCTTTGTAAGCTTCACATGTGAGTCAAACAGCAATGTGTGCCTAAAACTGTTAACCACATGTGTATTTCATTTTGAAAAGTATATTTGAAAATCAAAATCAACCAGGCGCAGTGGTGCACTCCTTTAATCCCAGCACTTGGGAGGCAGAGGTAGGAGGATTGCCTTGAGTTCGAGGTCACCTGAGACTACATAGTGAATTCCAGATCAGCCTAGGCTAGACCCTACCTCAAAAAATGCAAAAATAAAAGAAAGAAAGAAAAGAAAAGAAAAACAGCAGAAAAACAAAATTGGTACAAAATTGTGACTAAGTTTACTTTGGTGTATAACAAAATAAAATCAAGAATATATAGTTTATTTATTTGCCTATCATTGATTCATTTCAATACAGTGTCTCATGTAACTCATGCAGGCCTCAAACTTATACACATCTGAAGATGACCTTGAGCTCCTGGTCTCCCTGTCCACATCACCCCAGTAATGGGATAACAGGCATTTACCAGCAAGCCAGGAAGTGTTATTTTTAAGACTGTCATATGAATATTAATAATTTCAAGCAATGGATTTCACAAACTATAACAAGATGTTTTAGCCAACAATCATAAAGATATCCTTCAAATATTTTCCTATAAAATTTTGACTCAGTATAGTAATGGATTTGTTCTCTCATAAACAATGTCTTTTGTTTATTGCAAATATTTCCTATACAAAGTTGCCTGTGTTTATAAACTTTTGCCCTGATAATATAAGTATGAAGCATACTGAGATCTTAATTTATTAGAACTTAGATGATATGCAGTTCTACCCCTCATTTTAAAAATCTCTTTAAAAAGTCTAAGCATACATCCTTTTAAAATATTTTATTTATTTATTCATTTATTTATTTGAGAGAGAGAAAGAGGACAATAAAGCCAGAGAAAAATGGCACACCAGGGCCTCTAGTCACCCCAAACGAATTCCAGGCGCATGTGCCACCTTGTACATCTGGCTTTACATGGGTCCTGGGAGCTGAACCTGGGTCCTTTGGCTTTCCTGGCCCTAAGAAGGCACCACTAAGCCATCTCTCCAGCCCTAAGTATACTTGTTAAGTAATTTTGATACCTTACATTTATTTAATTATTAGTTATTTGTGTATGTATGTATGCATGTGTATGGGAATGCTAGTTTCTTGCTACTGGAAGTGAATGTCTGTCTGGTTTTATGTGGGGAACTGTGCAATTGAACCCAGACCAGCAGACTTTGTCTTTAACCATAGAGTAATCATCCCTTGAGACCTTACTGGCTAGAAATTTGCTTGTCTATAGTTCTTTCCATAGTTGAAGCATAAAACCTCTGGAAGAAAAGTTTTAAGCAGTTGATAAGCACATTAATGCTGCTTGCTGTTAGCTCACTAATTCTATTTTCTCCCTGTATAAATCAGAAGAGACATAAGCTTTCAGTGGATACATTCTCCAATATGAATTGTGTATTGACAAAAGTCAGTTTTGCCAAGCAATCGAAGTATTTATTATTTTTTGCAATAAAGGTAAGTGGAAATAAACAGAATTTGAAGTTCTTTTGTAGAACCATGTTAAATATGTATAGATTACAAAATAACTTATTGACTTGAGAATAGATTATTCCTTCTAAATGCTACCTATATAAGTTAGTCATTTAGAATCATTCAAAGATAATTGAATCACATTTAACCATAATTTCTAGTTGTCTCATATTTGCAACAACTATAATAAATGAAACAAGTGTCTGCTATTCATTTGTACTGGCAAAAGGCCCTGGTGTGCCCACACATACACATACATGTTCAAATAAATATTTGTTTGGCAAAATATTTATTTCTTAGTAGACCCCATGTAGACCTTACCCATTTACTTGTTCTTCTTTGGAGGACACTCAGCTATTGATGAGATCAAAGGAGAGATAGTCAGACCTATGTACGTGGGCAGCTGGTAACATGAACAGCCGGAACTGGATCCAGCATGCATGGACCCCAGGTGCAGAAATGCACTTCCTAGTCTGTGCATCCGGCTGTGGAGACAGCGGCTCTCTGGGGCTTGCTGGCTGCCAGACTACTAGAATCAATAATCTTGTCTCAAAAGGTCAGGAACAGAGTAACTGTGTGTATGTGGATTACACACACACAAGTACAGACATATACATGTACACACACACAGGTACACACTCATGAGCATGCACATATGCCACAGAAAAACAAGAAAGAGTACATGAGGCAGAGAGACACACACACAGAGAGAGAAATATTCAAAATGTAAAATGTTTGAAACTTTAATCACTGACAAAATTGATGGCATAAATAAAAATATCAATCAAAGCTACATTCAATGTTTAAAGCTATATTTAAAATATAAGCCATGAAAACTATATTTCTATGCTTCCTCCTGTCATTAACCATTCTGGGTAAATAAATAACCTCTATTTCTACAAAAATGAAAACAATAATAAATTGGAGAAAGTAAATACAAATCTTAGCCTTTCCATCATGCTTTGTTTCATGTCAGAAATTGTTCAAAATCAAGTTAACGAAGGGAAACGCCATTTGTCATAGACTTTCTCAGAAACTGCAAACCTAGTTCTTTTTCTGTGATAGATTGAGCTATCACATCATGAGGTAGGAGCTACAGTGTCAACTACAAACAAAAAGGATATGTGAAAGTTCATCAGGTGAAAAAGAGACGCGAGTGGATATATTTAAGGATTCCTGGTCTAGAGGATGCCATGGAGGCTCAAAAAGTGGCACGTGTGAAGGCAGGACTGGAACATGTGTAAATGAAGAAATGCCAGTGTTGTGATGTTCATAACAGAACCTTGAAGGTTGTGCATAGCTTACAGAGTCTAAAAGTGTGCAAAGGGCTGGAGAGATGGCTTTGTGGTTAAGGTGCTTGCCTGCAAAGGTAAAGGACCCAGGTTCAATTTCTCAGGACCCATGTAAATCAGATGCACAATGTAGTGGATGCATCTGCAGCTCATTTGCAGCCATTAAAGGCCCTGGAGTGCCCATTCTCTCTCTCTCTTTCTCTGGCCCTCTCTCTCTCTCTGTCCCCCTCTCTCTTATCTTTCTGCCTCTCTTTCTCTCAAATAAATAAAAATAAAATACATTTTCAAAAATGAGCAAGTGTGTTGAAGAGAATTTCCCAGCTGATGGAAAGTGGAGATGAATATAAATCCCTCCACAGGAAGCACATTTCAAGGGCTTAACTATCTGCACAGGAAGTAGCAGTGGAAACACGCTCCCCATGTCAGGACAGAGGAAAGAATGCTGCCTTCCAAGGGTGGAGGAGCTGAGACTAGCTAGGAAGACGCTACTCATACTGCCAAGGAAGGTCATAGAAGAATGCAACCTAGAAGGCAAGGAAGGTCGGATATAGTGGATACACGCTACTGAACTATTGAATTATGACATCTGCTCAGGCTTGCCCAGCATGAAATGTGTCAAAACTTGATTCATTCACATAGATGAAATCTCCCCACAGACATTGTATATAAATTAGCATTTTGTTAATTAACATTTTGTTGACAGATTTATTCTAACAATTTTAAATCCACAAACCATATTCTAAATAATCTAATGGGATCTGTGAGAAGATTCCCTCCTTATGGTCATGGTGACGAACTTGAAATAATGTTTTTCTTCTTACTGATCAGAGTGAATTGCTTCCATAATCCTTAACAATATTCACATATGTTTAGTCAACGTTAGTTCAGTTGAGATGATATCTGTTGGTCTTAATCATTGGGTAACAGAATTTTTACTTTCTCTTCAAAACTTCAACTTATAAATAGAACTATAGTACACCAATTCAATTACTATAAAATTACGTATTTAAAATGCCCTATCCTGACATCCATCACCTTGATCTTAAAATTAAGGTGAGCGTGACAAATTTGTTGGACTTTAATATAACTTAAGAATTTTAAATTATTATCTTTATCTCAAAATGGCAAGATAATTTTATTTAATCTGTGCTCAGAGGTCATATAATATCATTCCTTTTGAGAAGTTGCATTGCATATTAAGGAAGAAACAAGCTCTTTAGCGATTAACTAAGCTTAAACTCCAAGTCTATTACTTCCTGGTATGCTTGAGTGAGATGCCTGAGCATCTGCAACATTGAGAGATATCGGTAGTAACAAGCTCAATGTGGCATTTTAAGAGTTAAATAATATTATTGGTAAACTATTTTGAGTAATGTGTGGTATGTGTTAAGTATCTATGGTTCTTAATTCTAATACCTTTCATCACTGAATTTGAGTGCATTTAATATTAGACCTTTATTTTTTTTTTCTCCTTGCTTTTATTTGATTTCAAAGTAGGGTCTCACACTAGCTCAGGAGGACCTGGAAATCATTCTGTAGCCCCAAACTGACCTTGAATGCACAGTGGTCCTCCAACTTCAGCCTCCTGAGTAGTGGAATTAAAGGTGTGTGCCACCACACCCAGCTCCTTTAAATTTCTGAAGTTTGATATAGAAAGGATTTTCATTTAATCAGTATTGTTTCTCATTCTTTAAGGCTAAGAATATAACATTTGCCTGGCCTACATAAGGCCCTGGGGTAAATCCCTAATACTGTGAAACTAAATTTAAAGAGCTTATCTAGGTTTTCATTCATTGCATAATTGAATATACTTAAGGGCAGTATAAAATTGTAAAGATGAATTAACAAATATAGATTGACAGCAACATAAACTTTTCTGGGGAGTTCCAGGATCCCTTAATATTATAAGAAAGGATAGCTAACTGCCTACTATGAGACAGTTCACCTCAACAACATCTGCTGGAGCCCACAAGACATTGAGGAGGATGTGGCAACCCAAATAAAACTCTCACTGCTAATCTGAATGAGCTCCAAGGATATGGCCCCAGACACTGTGATGACTCAAAACTCATCGAAACAGAAATCCAGAGGCTACAGAGAACTGAACACTAAATCAGACTTCTAACATGCCAGCCAAGGCTCAGGGAACATTGCCAAAGAAGGGGTGGAAAGATTGTATGAGCCACAGGGTCAGTAGGATTACCCTGAGCCGCAGTGCCTATCCCCCACAGACACTAGTGATGCCTTCAAGACCCCACAGTGAATACCAATAATCCCATTGAGCAGGGCCCTCAGTGGGATGTGGTGACTGGGTGGGCATATGGGTATCACCTTTAAAAACTAAAATTTGTGGTGGAGAGATGGCTTAGCAGTTGTCTAGGACCCACGTAAGCCAATGCACAAGGGGGCTCATGCATCTGGAGTTCGTCTGCAGTGGCTGGAGGTCTTGGTGCACCCATTCTCTCTCTCTCTCTCTCTCTCTCACTTCCTTCCTCCCTCTTTCTCTCTCTCAAATAAATAAATAAAATATATTTAAAAATCTTTAAAAATACAAGTAAAATTTAGCTAAAAATATTATGTTACCCATTGATGATCTGAATTGTGGTGTATGAAATTAACTAAGTTATGGCACACATTAAAAAAATAAATAATGAATGTTGCTGCTTACCATATTGCATGTATGGTGGTTTGAATGTGAATGACTCTCGTGGCCTCAGGTCTTTCTGATTAAAATCAAGCTTCCTTCTCAGGACTCCAGCAGGTAGAGCCCTTCTAGAGAAGGCGTGTCCCTGCGGCACATCTGCAGTCCAGCCCTAACATGCGGACAGTCAGGCCCTGCTTGCTGGTGCTGGCTGCTGTCTCTACTATGGTCATATGATGACAAGAGCCATCTATCTGCACAATGGCAAAGCTTCCTTTGGAATCTGTAAAAGCCTAAGATATCTATGGCCGGGGGTTTGTCCCAGCACTCACAGGGTAACTGCAATCACCTGTTTAGCATATACAACTCATAGCCGTTTAATTATAGAGAAGTTCTCAACTACATAGATGAATTCTCAAATTCCCCGAAATAAGCATGTATAGTGACAGCTTCTGACAGTCCAGCGTTTTTCCCTCACAGCAATTTTCCTGCTACCTCTCTAATCCCAAAGCATGCATATATTTTTCTTTAAACAGCTCAAATGCTTTATCCTGCTCCCAAGGACTAACTTTTTTTCCATACATCAACACAAAAGTTATTTTATAGTCTTGTTTACTATCTTTACCATCTTGATAGCTTACCTATAGTATTTTTGTCTTTATTATGCTCATAAAAAATTTCCTTTGCCTGCCAAAATTTTAAATTGAGTATAGCCTATCATAATTAAAGCCTGTAATGCATAAAGTATGAAATGCTAAAAGGAAGACTTTGTGGAAAATGAGTTTTGTATATTGATAATCAGCTGAATCCAAAAAATAACATTTCAATTATAAATCTTAAGTTATATATCTGTGTTTTTCATTCTGATCAATAAAATTCAAGTATTGTTCCCATGGATGATGACTGAATAATGACCAAACAGAATGCAATAGAGATATTATTCATTTCAAAATACATATTTGCTTATTTATAATTTGTGTTTTCATTTGGGAGGAACAATGTGCTTCTCTAGTTAGAAGAATAAGGCAACAATCATGAAATGTTTCTTTTTCTGAAAACTATAAGAAAGCCATTATGGAAATATGAATTATTTATCTCACAACTCTGGGTCAAGGTATATAATGAGCTGTCTTTTACAAATGAAAAATTAAAACATATTTCCGTTAATATGATAAAAGCACAAATTATACACCTATGTTTCCTTAACCTCCTACAGAATTCATTTATGGTGTGGTGTGGTTTGAATGACCTCCTTTATAGGCTAATGTGATTGAACTCTTTGTCACTGGCTAACACTGAGGAACCTTTAGGAGGGAGAGCCTTGCCAGGGCATGTGAGTTACTGGGGTTGTGCTTGCGGTTTGATAGCCTTTCCTGACTTCCTGTTCCCTCTCAGATTCCCGGCTATGGCTGCAATGTGACCAGCTCCCCTCCTGCTCCCACTTGTCACAGCTTCTCCACTATGACATGATATGGCATGATATGATGTGATGTGATATGATATGATATGATATGATATGATGTGATGTGATGTGATGTGATATGATATGATATGATATGATATGTATGTCATTAAAAGCATAAGCCATAAGACATCCGTTTCTTTCCTCAGCTGACTCCTGTCAGGTATTTGATCACAGTGATGCCTGAGGTAACTAATGAATAATGTTGATGCTGACAAGCAGAGCCATGGCATGTGGAGGTGCAGGATTTGATATTTGCTCTCCTGTGTCAGCTTGAATCAACTTTCTTTTCAATGCCTGCATATCTCTTTGTTTTGAGTGGGAATGTTCACTCTATGCCATTTTATGCTGGAATTATGCAATTGTTTTTTTTTTTTTTTTCATTTAACAGTCACAGTAAAGAGAGTGTCTTGTGTCTCAGCAGAGATCGCAGACATTGCAGTTTTGAACAATTTTGGGATTTTTGAACAATTTTGCATCATGGGATGCTGTGGTGGTTTGATTCAGATTCCCAGCTGATAGAGATTTGGGAATTAACACCTCCTGGAGTGAGTGTATTGTTGGGGGTGGGCTTATGGGTATTATAACCAGTTTCCCCATGCCAGTGTTTGACACAGTCTCCTGTTGCTATTGTCCACCTTATGTTGGCCAGGGGGTGATATCCACCCTTTGCTCATGCCATCATTTTCCCCTGCCATCCTGGAGCTTCCTCTCAAGCCTGTAAACAAAAATAAACCTCTTTTTCCCACAAACTGCTCTTGGTTGGATGATTTCGACCAGCAACATGAACCTGCAACAGTAAGGTGATACCAAGGACTAGAGTTGCTGCTAGACACCTGACTCTGTGGCTTTGGCCTTTTGGAACCGATTTTCAAGAGGAATGTGGAAGGATTTGAAACCTTGGCCTAAGAAATGCCTTGTAGTGCTGTAAGTACAGCTTGATGGACTATTCTAGTCAGAGTTGAAAGACCTGAATGCAATAAGAACTATGGACTGTGAGGATTGGCTTATGAGTGTGAGAAAGAGTTTTGCTTGGACTGGGCCTAGCAGTTAGTGTGAAAAACTTGCTGTTATGCCCGTGTCCTGAGATGTTGTGCAGGGTTGCTTTGCATAGAAATGAACTGGTGTGAGCAGAGGGATATGGTACAGAAGGACAAATCTTTGGGTGAACTGCTGTCCATTCAGCTGCAATTGAGAGAATACAACCTTTGAGATTGGGCCAGCTGACTTGCATTGAGGCAACAAGAAGAATGTAGATTCTGTTGGAGGGGCCTGAGTGCTCAAGGAGTGTCCTGTTCTTCAAAGTCTGCTTTATTTACCCCTGGATTAACAAATTGCCACCCTAGCTGGTATTGTGGAGTATAATGCAAGAAAGAGAGGGTAGTTGAGTTTGCAACATGGTCTTATGTTTTGGAAATGGCCATGGGCAGTGTGAAGCAGGTTTGCTGGATGCCTGTATGGAGACCCCATGGGGCCATGCAGATGAACCCTGGCTTGCAGTGGAAACCCAGTGGAGATGCTGGGACCACGAGATGGCTGCTGAGGAGAGCTGCTGGCCCTGATGAAGTTTTCCAGGATTGTGAGTAGCCTAACTGGAGGGGTGGAATTGGAAGTTCAGAGACTTGTTGCTGGGAGATTTGTCACTAACTAGAGTTGTTGAGCTTGGAGCTACAGTTTAGTATTTGCCCTGTTTAAATCATGTATTGCTTGAGTATTTCTTTGCTATGCCCAATGCCGTCTTTGCAGTGTGAATATTTATTTTGTGTCATTATGGGGCTTTGTGGGGGGCATGGATTTTTTGTTATTATGCCTTAGTTAAAAGACCTTGGACTATGGGGATGTATGAACATCATTGGAATTGATTAAAAAGTATGGAGACTTTTAAAATTGAACTAATGCATTGTATTTTACATCATGTATGGATATCAGTTTATGTGGGCCAGGAATGGAATGTGGTAGTTTGATTCAGGTGTCTCCCATAAACTTAGGTGTTCTGTATGCTAGATTCCCAGCTGATAGAGATTTGGGAATTAATGCCTCTTGGAGTGAGTGTATTGTTGGGGGTGGGTTTATGGGTGTTATAGCCAGTTTCCCCTTGCCAGTATTTGGCACAGTCTCCTGTTGCTATGATCCTCCTTATGTTGGCCAGGGGGTGATATTCACCCTCTGTTCATGCCATTGTTTTGACGGAGCTCCCCTTCAAATCTGTAAGCCAAAATAAACCTCTTTTACTTACCCACAAGCTGCTCTTGGTTGGGTGATTTCTACCAGCAATGGGAACCTGACTGCAACAGATGCCCATGATGCTTTGGGGGTATGATGTGTTTTGAATGAGAGATCTCCCTTCAACGGCTTGGGGAGCACTTCACCACCAGAAGCTGTACATTATTTTTAAAATTGATCTACTTCTTTGTACATGAGTGTGGAGGGTTGGAACACACCAGAATTACCTTCAATTGCAAATCAATGCCAGGCACTTGCAGGCCACCTTTAGCAGGTAGGCTTTGCAAGCAACCACCTTTAACTGCTGAGCAATCGTCCCAGACCATGTGGAACCTTCTCACTTCTGGTATTATTATGTGGAAGAGCTTAAGATATTTCAGTATTTCACCTTATGGTGCACTAGCTTCTCTTTTCATAGCTGGGAAAAGCACCGTACAGGGAAAAAAAAAAAAAAAAAAAAAAAAAAAAAAAAAACAACCTTAGAGGAAGGATTAGTTTAGAATTGCAACTCATGTATAGAGGAGCTCTGCCCTTGGCTAGAGCTTAGGGCTAGTGACACCAGGCTGAAGACATAAGTGAGTGAGAGAAACTTGGCCAGACCCAGGGCCAGAATATGACCAGTAATTTCAATCCCTGCAATCCCTGCAATCTACTCATGACATCTAGTCCTCCACTTTTAAATGTCCCATATCTCTCAAAAGGGAGCTACATTGTGGGGACCAAGGGTTCAAAGGCATGAGTGGGGTACACATCGCACTCACACATGTATGTCTCACATATTTCGGGTCTCCATCTTCTTCCTGGGGATTCTTACATTTGAGGAACGTGCTCTAGCTATGAGTGTTACATTTTTCTTACAAAACTTATTCCTTTGTTATTACGCAATGCCCTCATGTCCCTGATAAATCCATTTTTTATTCTCAACATTTCTGAGTCTAGACGATATGTAGTTGTGTCTTGTATGTTTTTAGCCTCTCTAAAATTTAATTATCCTAATATGTGTATTTAAGGCATCTGGGAGTATTTAATTTAGATTGATTCATGATCACGTGTCTAGAATAGTTGTCTGCTCACCTTATTTGCCATTATTTTTCTTCTTCAACTGTCATTCTACCTTCTGTTTTTTAATTAAGCAACTTTGTTATTCCAATTTATTAATTCTCTAAAAATTGAAAATATTTTTGAAAGACTTTAGGTGTTTGAGTGTTTACAGTATACGTCTTACCTAATCTGTGTCACTCAATAGAGCACATCCCCTTATTCTGTGTGGTGCAGATTTATAACACCACGGCCTCCGTCGTCATCCATGCCTTGTTCTTACTGAAGATAACTCATCTGACATGTACTGCATTGCAACTATCGTGACATTAGTAGTAAATATTTTAAATATCAAGCTTTTCTTTGGACAAAATAATGAAACAAAATGCAGTATTTTATCTCCACTGACCTCTTTTCTCAAACTTTTCCTTCATGAATATACAAATTTATCACATCATGATTCATCTCTGCTTGAAATATCTTCAGCATTTCTTACAGGAAAGTTCTTTTGGAAATGAATTACTTGGGGTTTCTTTGTCTGAAACGGTCCCTGTTTCTCCCTTTCTTTGGGTGAATAATCTCAGTGGGAAGAGAACTGTGGGTTAATGGTTTGATTCCTTGAGCCTCGCCGTCCTGCGTGCAAGGGTTCCAATGAGAAATGTGATGTCACTCTGGTCTGCAGCTCCGGACACGCTGTGGCCTTGGCTCCACTCATGTTTCAGGGTTTGTTTTTTTTTAACTGTCCTTATTTTTCTTTAGTTTAAGTATGCTTTTTCTGGGCAGACTGTCTTTCTTTCTTTCTGTTCTGCTTTTTATGTGTGTTAGTCTTCTCTGAGCTTCTTCAACCTGTGGTTCAGAACTCACTTCCACTGGGAATGTGTCCAGTTATAATTTTCACTCTTGACAGCTTTATCAAGACATAATTTATGTAGCCTGTAATCCATATATTTAATATGTACAATTCAATGGTTTTAGTATATTCACATAAACTCAGCCATCACTAAATCAATTTTAAAATATTTTACCACTTCTAATAAAAATCCCATCTCTTGTAGCTTTCATTCCTGGGCCCCATTCCTTGCCCTTACTCTAATCTATATTGTGTCACTACTGATTTCTGTCTTTTAAGTAGTCCTAGGAATGCAGTTATATTGTACATGCTGTGAATAGCTTCTTGAACTTACCACAGTGTTTTTAAGCTTGGGGCTGCTATGTCTTTACATATTTCTTCTGCATCTTATTCATCTTTATTCTTCCTATGCATATGTCATACATTTGTCATAATCTCCTCTTTGTGGTTACTTAGCTCATTGAGATTTTATTTCTCTTTTTTCAGATAAGGAAATTCCTGCTAACTCATCTTTAAGGCCACTGATATTATCTTTAGCAGTAGTGAATTACTGATAAGCTTATCAAAATGTTCTTCATTCCTAATACAGTGGCTTATTATTTCAATCACTAATCGTTCCCTTAGATTCTTGCTTAGAGTTCTTATCTACACTCTTTTCTCCCACCTGTTCTTTGTGTGGCCTCTTGTTTCCTTCTAATGGCTTTGGCATACTGGTTAGAGATGTAGCCAGGTGTGATTGTATATGCTCATAACTCAAGACACCCAGGAGCTAGAGGAAGGAGAATGCAGACTTCAGGGTCATCCACAGCTACATAGTGAGGTCAAGACCAATCTGGGCTACATGAGACTCTGTATCAAGTTAAAGCAAAAGAAAATCAGCTATTTTAAATTCCCAAGCTAACAGTCTGACATCTGTATCATACCCATGTCTGGATCTGATGGAGTTCCTCTTCACAGTATGTTTTCTTTCCTACTAAGAGGTTTCATGTTAACCTTGCCTAGCCTCTGGCTCGTGTTTAACATCTCCTGCACTTACGCCCCTGCTCAGAGGTAGCCTGGGCCTCACACCTTTTCCAGCTATAACCTGAAGAACCTCAGAACACTTCACATAATGGCTATGCCTGAGCTCCGGCTATCAAAGATTGCCAAGCTCATGCAGAGTTTCATCACTGAGAGGGTCTCCAGATGCCCATTAAAATGACTGCCCACAAAGCTCAACACTGGCAGGGGTCACTCGAGGTTCTAGCGAGCACCTGATGCCACTGATCTGGGTTTCTTGGAACATTCACTAAAAAGATTGCAAGTCCACGGATCCTTCTCCTTAACTAAGCATAACTGCATTGTAGAGAATGTCTTGTAATTTTATATGTGACATGTTGCCACCTCCACAAAACCATAATACTTCTGAAAGGACAACCTAGGCTTCCTCTCTGTATTTTAACAGAATACTGACTATTCAAGTGTGGATATAAAATGTACAAACTTGCTTCTGCTCTTGCTATTTTAATAATGTTCTTAGGATTTAATATTTCTTAGTATGCACCATTGGTTTCACCCAGGGACACTTACTGAAACCTGAGGTACTTCTGGCTGACCCATCTGGAAGGGAAGAACTACTGTCAGCTAGTGCTTAAAAACCAAAGATGTTCTTCTACCTTTGTTAGGTGCAGAATAGCCTCTTTTCTGCCCTTACAAAGAATTTTAAAGCTCAAAGTATCAATCATGCTGAGAATGAGGAACTCAGCAGTAAACTATTCAGTCTAAGAACTTTGTGATACAACTTCTAAGGCAAAAGAAGAGAATTAATGGAATGGGAGACTTCTTTCAGTTAACAAACTGGAAATAATATTAAGACAGGGAGTCAAAATCATTTTACTCTTTAAAGCAGTGTGCCCTAACATGTCAGTAAGAATGTAAACATTGTCTTTGTATGGTTTCATTATTAAAGAGAAGCAATAGGGCTGGAGAGGTGGCTTAACAGTGAAGGCATTTGCCTGCAAAGCCAGAGGACCCAGGTTTGATTCCCCAGGACCCACGTAATGCCAGATGCACAAGGTACCACATGTGTCTGAGTTCATTTGCAGTGGATGGAGGCCATGGCGTGCCGATCCTCTCTCTCTCCCTCTGCCTCTTTCCCTCTCTCTCTCTCAAATAAATCAATAAAAAACAAGAATTTAAAAAGAAGAACAATGTATCAAGTTCTTAGAATTCATAGTCAAGTTCACTGGGGAATCCTTATGAGTTTTTGACAGTGTCATCTCTGAAGCTTTACATACATTTTACTTCCTTAAAAGGGTGTCCATGGTTGCCTTCTAGCTGTCATTGACCTCCTCCCTCGGGCACTGATCTTTCTGAGGGTTTCATTTCAGCCACTTGGGATCTACCATGGAGATGTTTTTGTTTTCACTTTTAATTATTTCAGATATCACTGCTTTTCTCCTCCTACTTGGTTTGGCAGACATTGGTTCATTTGATGTTTCCAAGTTTCAGTCTACATTACAGTTAAGAATTAATATGATTATCATCCAAATACATTGTGATGGTGGTTATGAACCTTTTCCAAGATCTTATATTGATATGACTTAAAAATGAAAGCAAAACAATCTTGTGCATTTTGAATGGGACAATGCTTTTTGCATAGAATCAGAATAATCTAGGTAGAAAATAAATAAGTAAATTTCCTTTGCAGGTAAATCATTTAATAAAAAGAAAATCATGGTTCTTTCAAATTTATTGGCTGGCATATTTGAACACTTCTATGTAAAGGAAGAACATTTTCATCAGTCTATGGTCTCTGTAAGAATGTGAATGTGTCCTCATTGAAGATCTGTGTGTCAGAATGCTGTCTGAAAGTTTTACTGTTTATAAAGTTCTTTGAATTGCCATTTTATCTTTTTCCAGATCTTTCTAGGCTTATCTTAGCCTACCCCGGAAGTCTGTTTATATTTACTTTCAGCAGAGCAGTTGCAATTGTGTTATTATTCATGGGGCTCTTTATAAAATTTCTTTGCAGGTAAATTTCACAATTTTCCTTTAACATTTGAAAGCCTTTGAGAACTGACTCTTGTAATAAACCAGCTTCACACGAACAAAAGAGAGCATAGCTGATCTGCCCTGTGGACAAAACTGAAAGTCATTACCATCACCCCTGACAGCACACCTCTGTGAGAACCCTTCATATCATTTTAAAAATATTTATTCATTTATGAGTGAGGCAGAGACAGGTGTCCCCTATAAATGGACTCCAGATACGTGCCCCACTTTGTAAACATGGCTTTATGTGAGTACTGGGGGATGGAACCCAGGTAATCAGGGTTTGCTAGCAAGTTCCTTTAGCCGTCAAATCATCTATCCAGACCCTAGGAACCTTCTATATCTTTAGTGTCTCATGGAGTTTTGCTAATGACTTCCTCTTATAAAAGTAGAGACTGAGAGACAAATGGCACTGTCCTTTAGACACTTACACAGATAGCCATGTTCAGATCATTACATCATGAGCCTCAGTGGGATTACAATGTTGGTTGAGCTCTTCTCCCTGGAATGCTACTGTTGCTGCTTCAATCCGTTATGACACAGGGCATCACTAGATGTCCACTCTCATGGACAGGAACAAATGGAAAGTATTCTTGTGTGTATGACACCTTCCAACTGTGGTTCAACTGTGACTCCTGCCCCAAGTTGACAAGTTTGTCTCACAGTGTTGATGGCAGGATTACAAGGTATGTGCTGCAGCCTGTTTATTGTTTTCTTGAGGTTCACGATGCCAGCTTTTTACCCCTTCTTTGGAACTGCTGTTGGGCTTCATACTGTTCTAGTCTAAACATTCATGTTCCAGTATAGTCAGCAGATATAAACAATTTAATTCTGACACTTGAAAATAAACTGTGTCATGGTTTCTGGGTCTTATTTTGAACCTGGCACTATGTCACATGGCTTTTCCTGAAGAGATATAAGGAGAGTCATGCTCTCTACATAGAGACCAGCTGAGAAAAACAGGGAATCTATCTAATTCAGCTGGGAGAACCAAGGAACTCACTGAAGATACAGGAACATGGGTGACTCCAAGACAGTCACATGACCAGGAAGTCGCTGCATGACTTAAGAACAGCTGTACCCCCAAAGATTCTCCTCCACTTGCTTACCTCTGGAATAACCACATGGAAGGGAAAGGGCTCATGAAGATTACATGACAGTTTGTGGTCTCCGTGAGTCCGCTTGGACCCTCTACAAGAGATTGCAACTAGGCCTTATTTCCTTTAGCCTTGATGAGGCTGAACACAGATGCATGGATTCCAGACAACAATGACCACGAGATCATGTCCAATCTAGAAGAAACAGGAACGCAGACTGATGGAATGCCATTTACCACAAAACCCATCCAACAACTGACTATCAGGTACTCAGTGATCTCTCCCTAATCATCCATATTTATTAAATGTCAGATTATTATCCTTAAGAATTGGTGCTCAGTGAGCTTGAGAGACAGTTTAGGTGTTAAGGTGCTTGTCTTCAAAGCCTAAGGACCAGGGTTTGATTCCCTAGTATCCATGTAAAGCCAGCTTCACAATGTGGTACATGTGTATGGAGTTTGTTTCCAGTAGGTGGAGGCCCTGGGTGCCTGTTCTCGCTCTCTCTCATATAAATAAATATTTAAAAAATGTTTTTTAAAAAATGGTACTTTGGCTGGAGAGATGGTTCAGAAATTAAAGGTGTTTGATTCCAAAGCCTGACATCATGGTTTTGAGTCCCCAGTATCCAAGTAAAACCAGGTACCCAAATGGCTCATGTGTCTCTTGTTCATTTGCAGTGGCAAGAGGCCCAGGCATACCCATTCCATTTTTCTCACATTTACCCTGTTCACAAATATTTAAAAAACAAACAAAGAATTGGTGCTAAGTACTTTTGATCTGCTTCCTCTGCCTCCTTCTGGCACACATGCCTTACTAAGGGGTTTTGGTCACTGAAAATGTGGTCATATCCAGGCAAATATCATGGCCGATTCTTAGTAGGATCAGAGTGAATTTTAAGAAAGTATAGCAGTTACTTTCTCACTTCTGTGACAAAACACTTGACCCAAAGCAGCGTATGGGGAAAAATAAGGTTTATTTTGGCTTACAGGTTCATGGGAAAATTTCATAATGCTGGGGAAAGTATGGCAGAGCAGGCATCCAGGGTATGTCCTCTAGGCATAGCAGCAGAAAGGAAGTAGCCTCAGTGAGCTAGTCCCGAACATCACCGGGCTCAAGACCCACCCTCAGCACACACCTCCTCCAGCAAGGCCTCACTTCACAAAGGCTCCATAACTTTTCTAAATTGTCACCAGCTGGGGGCCAAGTATTCAGAACACATGAGCCTATGAGACATTTTACATTCAAACCACTACAGAGGACAATATCCAATGGTTTTTAATTTTAGATTCTCCCACAGTGAAATTCTTTCTTCTCCCCTTAACAGCCTCATGCATGATAGTTCTGCAAAAGGATTCATAGGGGATTCACATTTCATTCTGCAACAGCCATCTGGATTTGCTCATTGGATTAACATGTTCATAGATCATAGGATAATGACTTCTGGATTAAGTATTCTGCTCACTGAAACAACTTCCAGCTATCTTTGTAACCCAGAATGCAATGCACAGCTGTTCTCTATTGTTCTTATGAAAATGTTCTCACCTTCCTGCAGCTGGCCCTTGAAAATCAAAGATCTCACAGAAAGCAGAACTTCAAGCTGCTTCAGGGACCAACATTTCAGCAATGAAAGAAGTGCTATTGGACTAGGGGTATTCTGACAATAGATAGAGGAATGGAAAGGTATTATTGACCACTGTGTTTAGAAATACCCTTAAAGCTTTATCAGGGAGGAGATCACATCCAACATACAGTTGTAAATTCAACATGTGCTTGACTCCTCCACCCTTCACTGCAGAATGTTGGCAAGAACAGATGTATCTCCATAGTGATTCTTACTCAAAAGCCCATGTGTAGCAGGGGATAATGGCTCTGCTGTGGCCCGACCTGCACAGACACCTACGAGTGGCCCCAGGCATCTTTCCTGCACCCATCCCCAGAGGGGGTCACTCAATCCTTCCACAGGACAGGAACATGATACACAGCTGGTTACATTGTGAAAGGGACCCTTTGAATCAACTACTGCCATGGTCACTTCAAAATCAAGGACTGGACTCATCGTTTCAAACTAACTTGGGAGTTGCTAGTCTTACCAGCTGTCCATCCTGTGCCCTCTCCTCTAACAGAGACCCTGTTGAAAGATCCAGTCACATTTACCCGTTCTTTCAGTGCAACACACGTGCTCTGAACATCATGTCTCTTTATGGAAAAAAACGTTTTTGTTAATTTTCAGCTAAACTAAAGATTCAGACAAAGGTATTAATCCATCTTTAAACTTTTAAATATTCATTATAAATGATTTGTTTGGAGTTGGAATTATATCCAAGGCCTTGTACAGTCAAGGACAGTCTGAGTCATTGAGCTATACAGGTATATATATATGTATGTATAATTTCTATACAGTGGGCTCAGAATAAACATAGGGTTTGGAAGTGGATATTTTAGCACCTCAATTCATACTTGTAAAACAAATGAAATTTCTGAAATTTATATAAATGCTTCATATTGAGGAAGTTGATTCCATAAGCACACATGGAAGAAGAAAAAAGCTACTTAGTTAACTGTGCATTATCCATGAGGGATTTGTCTTAAAAAAATAAGAACAACAGGGCCTTGGAGGATGGCTCAGTGGGTAAGACCACTTTCCGTGCAATCACGAGGTTCTGATTTGCCATGAGTTTTATTCCCCAGTTCCCACACAAACATCTAGGTGTGGTCATGCATGTTTTTAAGCCCAGTCCCACGGAGAATGGAAACTTAAGAATGACTGGTGCTTGTTGATCAGCCCGTCTGACCAAGAAAGTCAGCACTGGTTAAGTGAGAGACTCATCTCAAGGAGGCATGTTGACCAGTGACACGAGGAGGCTTGGCATTCTCCTATGCCCTCTGCACAGAGCATGCACATCTGCACACACAGGTGCATGTACCACACACACATAGCACACCATGTGTGCTACCCACATGTGCAAAAAGGAAAACAAAAAAGAAAAACAGCAAAGCAACAGTCTGAATAACTTTATGTCAAGGGAGATTTCTTTTCAGTTGATATGCAAATTTCCTGTGGAGACTGGATGATCCCGGTGAGCAAATATTTAGGAAACAGTTCCCTCATAAACATCAGAAAAAAAAAAGGAGACAACAAGATAGTGTTTTCCATTAATGGGTAAGTTTTGAGCAGACTTTCTATAAAAAGGTATAATATTATAATATACTTAGTATGTAAGTATTTGGAAGGTATTTAGTACTCTGTCACGTTGCATTTCAAAAATTATTAACTGATTTATTTATGTTGTCAATGGTCACTATTATAATCATAACCAAGTGGGTCTTGTTTTGCTTTGCCTAAGGGACTAGAAAGGAAAAAGTAAAATGATAGTAATTATTAACTAAACTCTAATAAAATGATGATTTACTGTTAAAACTACGTTGGCTATTAAGTTAAGCACAGTAACACTAATAACTAAACAATAAACATTGACATCCAGGTTAAAAAGTGTGATTTTTAGTTAAGATGACCCGCTGTGGTCCATTGATCAAGAGAAGTAGTCTCTGAAATCAGTCGCTACTGAGCTATGAGTTTTAGGCGGTAAGAAAGAAGATGAGAAATCTGTGGTTACAGGCAAGCATCCCCAGGAGCAGGCTTTGAAGCAAGGGTTCAAGGGAAAGTCATTAATCCCTTCAACTTGTCAAAGAATGCAGGCAGACCCCTTCCACGGGAGGGGACGAGTTCTGCATTAGCTCTGACATAACAATATGCCGCAGAATGAGTGGATCGAACTCACAGGCGTTTTCTCCCACTTCTGCAGGCTGGAAGTCCAGGTCTGTGGCAGATGAAGTGTCTGCTGAGGGCTCAGCTCACTTTTGTTCATGGACAGCTCCCTCTGCTCTGCAAATTCGTCTCCTGTGCCTCTGGCTCCCATGAGGACACCAGGCATATTGAACCAGAGTCACCCACTTTTTACTTGATTCATCTTTAACTCTGTCCTTAAAAGGCTCACATACTGGACCAACAAGGGTGGCATGATCCCCAAAATTTGGTAACAGTGTTAATTTAAAGGATTATGTATCCTCTAAGATGGGGGGGTGTCTCTTGGTCTCTCCCTCTGTCTTCTCTTTCTCCTCTCTTACATTCTTCTTTCCTCTGCTCTCCACTCTCCTCCTATTCCTATATACTCTCTCCCATCCCTCTCTCCCTAGCCCTTTCTTGCCATTAAATATTTTAATATTGTAATTAAATATATAAAGTCTTTGTAACTCATTTATTTCTCAATAAAGCTGAAAAAGGAAAATGTATAGAAACCCAGTTATGAAAAATATAAATGGCTAGAATGAAACCATCCTGTATAACCAGGGGTCTAACAGAAAACTCCAGCCCCTCTCCCTCTAAAAATTGATGGCAAGATGATCCACACCTTAGGAAAATGGCTCTGGACCGCATGAAGGTAAGATCTTACATAAGAAAATCCAAGAAAGTATCACTGAGAAATGCTAAGTGACAAGATTGTTAGGGCCAGAAAATGCGAGAATCAAACCCCTCTTTAGGCTTTGCAGGCAGGTGCCTTCACTGCCGAGCATCTTGTACCCCCCCATCTCCGGGTTACTTTTCCCTTCTTTCAGTTTCTGCTGTGTCTAGTCAGGAACTCGGGGCTTAGCAGAGCAGCAGCTCTCACACATTTGGGAATGGACAATAGCCATAAATTCATTATTTTCGAAAGCTACGACAGGCCAAATGAAACAAAGAAAATTCACAAATTAATCAGTTCCTTGGTGTATGGCCATGCCCACACAAACTGAATAACGCAAGGTAAGCAGAGGTGACATAGGAAAATACGAGCAAAAATAAGTAAAAGCAAATCAGTCCAGCAAAAAGTGTTAATAAGCCGGGCGTGGTGCCACACGCCTTTAATCCAAGCACTCGGTAGCAGAGGTAGGAGGATCGCCATGAGTTTGAGGCCACCCTTAGACTCCATAGTAAATTCCAGGACAGCCTGAGCTAGAGTGAGACCCTACCTCGAACACCGCCCCTCCCCCCAAAAATGTGCTAGTAAGAAAGCAAACATCATGTATCCTTTGAAGAAATGGTCCAAAAGAACCCAAAACACATTCTCACCAAAGTAACACACACATGGGGCTGGATACCATTGAGCTCTCAGCAGAGAAGCAAAGAGCTGGTCACTGTATCAGGATTACCATGTACTTGCCATCCAGCCTAAATGCCTTCAGAGGATGGAGTCACCGAGCTGTGCCTCACCAGCATTCTGAAGGCACCTATATCAATTGACCCAGAAGGTATATTATCTCAGCTTCCAGACATCAACCGTGCAAGGAAAATTCCAGATCCTCAATGTGTCATCTGCATGTTGGTTCCTAGCTTTGAGGGCCCCTCAGCCAGCCACGTGTTTCAGGTCTGGCCCCTCGGCTTGGGGACAAGCACGTAAGAAGACAAGATTCTTTCCCTGACAGGTTTCAGCATGATCTTCAGAGGACTGCAGGCTGCATTCTGAATTCCACAGCCCCTAATCAGTGGACAAGGGACTTCTCCAGGAGGTGACATGAAGTACCAGCCACTCTGGGTTCTCTCTTGAGGTAAGCAGAGATTTAATTAGCCTAAAGAGTAATTAATTAACACCAAGTCCTCAATGAAAAGAGTCCTATGTGCTGGCTGATGGAAGGGGAAGCCAGTCACCCCAGGAAGTCCACTAATCAGAATAGATTAGCTGCCTCTCTTACTGTACAGTCTCCAGTGAATGCTTGGGGGATTAAAGCAATGGTTTTATTACAGGGCATGTCTTTGTTATTGATATGTGTGGGCCAAGCCCAGCGCCAGATTGACTGAAGATTATCACCTGGCAGCCATTAGTTGGCAGGGTGATGTCTGGAGAGCTAGGATTAGCTGGAATGGAGGGCTGGAATCTCAGTGCACACTGCTAAAGAGACTTGAGTACATCATCATGCTGCCATCCTGTAAGCATTCTGAAACTTCATCCTGGTTAATTAAAGCATGTTTAACTCACTATTGAGGAATGATATGTTCAGGAAAGTTAGTCCTTCCTCTACCTCTATTCTATGCTGGTCATGGTTATCATCATCATATTATTTATTATTATTATTATTATTATTATTATTATTATTATTTTAACTCCAAAAATATGATAGAGAAGATTTTTTTGAAAATTATATTATACAGTGAAATTTTATATGATTAAAAAGGAGATATGTATATTTTTCTTTCCAGAAGGTTGCTTGAGACTAGGATGCCAAGGTCTGGGAAAGCAAATTTTTCAAACATGAGGATTTGACATCATAGACAACGTAAATACACTCCAGATTATGGATCTGGGGCAGAAGATGGCCGATGCTCTGCCTACTGAGTAAGTGCACTTCAGAGGCGCTGTTACGGAAGTAAGTGTCTGAGAAATGCTTTCTTTAAGAGTATACAATGCCCTGATGTTAATAGCACTTAATATGTTTTTATTGCTGTCAAGGTTAAATGGCACACTCATACAAGGCCTTGCTTACAAAATCAACTTGAGTAATAAGGAATAATTACAGGACATAGCAAGCTGAATAAGCCTGGCTACCTACTATGAGAACACATTAGAGTTGAAAGGGTACATGCATCCAATTTAGAGTGGCAGTTGTTCCTGCACATTATACTCGCTCACACAAATGATATTCCATGTCACAAGGCAAATTTTATTTTCATTCTTCTTTTTAAAATTTGTGTAATATGGTGTGTGTGTGTGTGTGTGTGTGTGTGGTGTATGAACATATGTGTGTCCATGTCTCTTACCATGCACTTGCCTGTAGTGGCCATAACACAATGTCCAGTGTTCCATACCATTACCCTTCTGCCCATCTTACTTGAGCTGTTGTCTTACTGAACCTCAGAGCTTGTCACTTATGTTTTTTTTGTTGTTGTTGTTGTTGTTTTTTTTTCCACAAAATACAGCAATTCTCTGGTCTCTGCTTCCCTATGGCACTGGGTTTGCAGATACACATGGCCATGTCCAGCTGTTTATATTAGTTTGGGGAATCTAACTTGAAATGTCTCTTAGGCCTCCTCAGGTCCTCATTCTTACATGGGAAGGCTTTTAATTGCTGACTTACTTTTCCCTAGCCCTGTTTCTTTAACATTATCTTTTTTCATGTTTCACTGTTTAATACTTCAAGCCTGAATGAAGAATATTATGAATATTAACAATACTAGTATTACAATTTCTGTCTATACAATTTTACATTTCTTTCTTTTTCTTTGGTAAACTATGTTTTAAAATGTGCTAAGGTGTATTAAAAATAGTATTCCTAATAGACAGATTTCCAGTTTCGTATCTTAGAGCTCTCATTACACTGCTCTTAGCATGGTTAGAGGAACGAAGCTGACGTAGAAGCAATGGTTCAGGGGAGCGGGGCTGACTAACTGGAAGAGGTGAGGGGGAGGAGAGGGGCACCACTATAGAGAAAGGTCAGAAACCCACTGTGCAGTGTATCCGCTTTGTATGGGGAATTACAAACCCTTAGCCTTTAGGATGATTGTCTATGTTTCCACCAGACTCCAACTTGCTGGGAAAGATTGAGAAAGAGGATTGAGGATTATCATTATAGTGCCCAGATTCCTCAGGGAAGCTTATGACACCAAAACTACCAAGTGTGAACTGGACACTCAAGAATGTCAGTGAGGTTTTGCATGTTGCTCTGATAATCCTCACATTTCTGTCACCTCGCTGACTCTTAGTTCCAAATGAATTTACTAACCTTGTGAAAATCTCCCGTGAAGTAATTGATAGGAATGTAATCTATAGATAGCCACTCAAAACTAGTAATTATAGTTTTTAAATCATTGTAAATACTAAACGCATTGATATTATCAGTAATATATGCATTCACACTTAATGGAGCATAACTTATTTTATTATCATTAGTGGTAAAATAACTAATGTCTATTAATATATTAATAAGAAGATTATATTTGGACATAGCTAAGAATTTTTCTTTGTCAAGAATTTTCAATTGTAAAATAGAGCCCATTCAAATATTTATTATTTAATTCACAGTGGAATATTTCTTCGTATTTTAGAATCAACACAAACTAAATTTCAAAATGCTTTTACAGATAGTATGACCAAATTTAGAAGAAAGTACATCCTTAATAGAGATCATTGCTTCTATTTTGTTTTTGAGGCAAGCCCAACAGACTGCCTTTTTATGTGAGAGTGAGAGAGTGAAGGAGAGAGAGAGAGGGACACACACACACACATAGAGAGAGAGAGAGAGAGACTTGGTGTACCAGGGACTTCAACCCCTGCAAGTGAACTCCGTATAAGTGAGCCCCCTTGTGAGCCTGTGCAAGCTGCTTCTATGGTACCTGGAGAGTCAAATATGAGTCCTTAGGCTTCCCAGGCAAGCACTTTAACTGCTGAGCCATCTTTCCAGCATGATCATTGCTTCTTATGTGATCAAAGCACTTATAAGTATACTTCATAGTATAGTATCTGCATATAATTTATATTTTTATGGGAATATTCAAAAAATTGGAGACTTTTTTCTTTAGTTTAAAACTCTGAGGTTCATAGAGCTGTTTCCAAGGTGGGACATTCACCATCCATTCTTACATTTCAGCAGTGGAACCTCCAGTGTATTGACAGACAATTCCTAAAATAAAATTACTCTCTGAGTTTAAGATATGACCTACATAATTTCAAAAATTGCATAGCTTTTTATGCTGAAAGCAGATATACCAAAGAATAATTTCAAAATTATGATTATATATGCATATACATACATGTCCTGTGCACATATTTGGCAATTTACTATCCATTTTCCAGTTATTACATTAACAATAAGAAAATATCTCTTGAAGACACTTGTGAATTTACTTCTCTATGTGGATATATACTCAATCTCACTCCAAGTTGGTCTAAAGTTATTAGTAAAGCTATTTCAAACCATAAAATTTTCCCAACTAATCATTCACTTTAAAAGAATAAACGTACATGCAGATGTGTATATATAAAGCCTGAAAATGGAATGACTTTATACTGGCACTAATATTAAGTTTTAATGATATGGTTTCATCAGATTCAAAAATCAATTCAGTGATAAGCAGGAGCTCTTTTCAGGAAATGTGTTAAATATTTAACAAGAAATGAAATTCTTATTTATTACTTAAAACATTTATTTAAGCATGCTTTGGTAAATCCACTCTTAATGTTTCTTTTACCAAATAAATACTTCCTCTTGGGTATCATTTGAAAAAGCAGAAAATTAATGTACTTTTATTATATCAAAGAAATTGCCATTTAACACTGCCAATGTGTTAATGTACTTCTATAACTCAAGTGAGTGTATTTCATATGTTAGCATTAAGAATATGAATCATTAAAGAGTATTTCTTTAAATTTTTGTGATATGTTATATTTATTTCTGTCTATTTGAGGGTATGAAGATGTACATGATTTGAAACAGTATTTAACTTCCTTAGTTACTCAGTAAGTCTCTTTGTCCTACTTATTTGTTTTATGTTACTTTATTGTGCATTTAGAGTATTAATTGAACTTAATATACATACATTGAATTTTTACTATGAAATTGATTGCTTTGTTATTAATATGGGTTTTGCTCATTTAATGACTGTGGCTTGGGCTGGAGATATAGGTTAGTGTATTTTTGTATATACTTATATACATGGGTATATGTGCTGTACATGTTTATATGTGTCTGTGCTGGTAAAAATGAATGAATATATAAAGTAAATTATTGTAAGTTAACAATTATACATAAAATAGTGAGATATTTAGGGATGAAAGACATGGGATATGATGTGTGTGTCCATGGAAGACCACTTGCTGCTCAAGCATCTGGACCTGAGTTCAATACTCAGAAAACATATAAACAGTTATGTGTGTTTATGGATAACTCCACCAAGCTGAAAAGGACAGACACCAGAGGATCACTCGGGCTTGCTGGTAAGCCAGTGTAACTGAGGTTCAATGACAGAATCTGTATCAGGGAAATAAAAGAGTAATTTGGGAAGACACTTGAAGTTCTTCTCTGACTTTTTCATACGTGTGCATGGCACATGTCCAACTGTACACACGCACATTCCTGTGTGTATCACCACACACATGCATAATTAAACATACACACAAAAATGATAAGGCTTGAGATCTTGCAATACTGAATAGACTGTTGCTAGCATCCTAAGAGTCCCAGGATCATTGCTGCAGAAGAGTTTATGTCAACACATAAATATTTTTTTAATTCAACAAATTATAATTTCCTTAATTGTTCTAACCATTTACTCTTCTAGTCAAACCTAATATAAACTCAACTGAAAATAAATTGTCAGTAGTAATTGTACACCTTACAGCATCTGGCAAACCTGTTGAGAGGCACAAGAAACATTCTTAGTGTGTAGTCTGCATGGCCTATGTCACAGCTCACTGGTCAACTCTACTACAGCAGAAGATCATCCACAAACAATATTTTACTCATAGATACTTATATTAAAATCATCAATATTTAAATAAGCTCTCTATTTCATAACAACGTTATTCATTAAGTCAGATGGCTAGTCAGATTTTCCTGCTCCAGCTGGCCAACTACAGCCTGATAGGAGTACTCCTCAAAGGGCCTTGTATTCCACAACCAATTCAAGAACTCAATTGAGGTGTAAAATGACCAGGCTCCACCCCTAAGAGATCAGAATTTTTGGGAATGAGTGCTAATTACTTGTGATATAACATATCCTTGATCACTTACACAGATGCTTAATCCCCAGCTGAGAAATTCTGCTTCAGCAAATCTGGGATGCACCAATTTTTTTTTTCAGTTTTCATTGTGCCCTGGTCATTTCTATGCAGAGAATACTAGTGATATGCATAGTGTATTCCTTCCCAAAATAATTCCATACATCATATTTAATTTTAACTTAAATCATTTAATCTGTGTATTTATTCATTTGGATGAGTATGAGCATATTTAAACATACAAATATAAAACACATACATATTGGAAAATTATATAAATCAATGAAGACTTCAATTGGCTTTGCTATTAAAATTATGACTACAGCAATTCAGCTTAAAGCCTTAAGACAAGTTCTTGAGCATTATTGATAATATATTCAGCTACTGTGCTAGATACGGGCATATAATGTTGAGCAGGCATAATTTCCAGGATTTGAGGAACTTAAAAAACTACTGTAAAAGTGAAAAAAAAGGGAGCTGCATATATGGCTTAGCAGTTAAGGCATTTGCCTGCAAAGCCTAAGGACCCAGGGTTGATTTCCCAGGACCCACATAAGCCAGTTGCACATGGCAGTACATGTGTCTGGAGTTTATTTACACTGTCTAGTGGCCTTGGCGCACCCATCCTCTCTCTCCCACATACTCTCTCTCTCTCATAAATAAATAAAAATTAAAAATATTGAATAAGAAATATTAGCAGATGAGTATTCACAGTGCATGAAATATCATATGCTGTTTGATAGTTGGGTATTTTAGGCAACACTAACTAAGCATGACTCCACTTTGAAGTCCACAGAAAGACCATGAAAAATTCAAGGAAAAAGACAAAGTCATGGGGGTTTCAGTCAGTCACTAGGTATTGCATAGAAATCATGGTATGGGACTGAAAAAGATGAGGTTTCCGATGAAATTAGTATTTTGGAGCCTCAAAGAACATTTTGAGTCTTGGAACTCTGGTCATCCCCAAGTTAAAATCCAATGAACAGTGTTAATTAGGAAAGTCACATTGTAAGATCTGAATCATAGGGAGATATATTTGGCAAATTAAGTAAGATGGATGAAAGGGAACAAGACTCCACAGGGAGAAAAAAAAAAAAATGGTATAGCCAATGGCCAAGAGCTAATATCAAAAGAGAAAGAGGAAGGCTGATGACCATGGTGGTGAAGTGTAGCTCGCATGCTAGGTGCATGCGGAGGTACTCCGTGTTCCTGAGAGCCCAGGCCCAGGCCACTTCCCATCAGCCTTTGCTGTGTATGTTGTATCTGACCTCCTCCAAGAGTGTCGCCTACTGACTGATGGGGAGTAGTAGCATAGTCTCCTACCTTCAGGGTGCTTAGTCCACAATGAAGTTGTTATGTTTAGAGTATTTTTATTCTTTTTTTTCTCTATTCCTATTCCTTCTATAGTTTAACCTCATTAAATTGAAAACTAGTTATCTTGTTCATAATATCTAGAGAACTAAATGTCAGTTCCAAATATGTGTGATGAATGATGAGGAAATGACTCATATAGCCTAACCTAGTGAATGGTGGCATACATTTTGAAGTAATTATTACAAAAGAGGAATCCTATTTTTTTGTAGAATTATTTGATATAGGAAAAATCAATGTTGCCCTTTTATAGATAAGATATTTTAAGGACTGTATAATGTGTGCATGTATGTGTGGTGTGTATGCATGTCTGTGTGGGTACAGGTGTATGCTGGTGCATGTGCACACATGTGTGAATTCATGACAAAGACAGAGGACAGCCTCAGGTATAATTCTAATGAACACCAACCACCTCATCTTGAAATAGGGACTCTCATTGGCCTGTGGCTCATCAACTAGGTTAGATTTGCTGTCCAGCCAGCTGCAGAGGTCTTCCTGTCTTCTCCTCCAAAGCCCTGAGTTCACAGACACAAGCTACCACACCTGGCATAGTACACAGACACTGGGGATTACATTTATGCCTTCATGCCTGCGACGTTACTCGCCGAGTTACCTCCCCAGCCCCTGTATAATAATGGTTGTTTCTGCTGCATAATGATCTTCCTGATATGTTGCTTTAAAATAAAGTTGGTATGACAGAATTTACTTGGTTGGAGTTATTTGGGCATTTAGACTTTTGTCTGATGTTTAAATTTTAAACTACATCCAAAGATTTTTATCTAAGATTTCATCCTTCTTTACTATTCTATTTTGTTAGAAAAGTTAACACTTATGATATACAATTTTCAATTTAATAGAAATTTATTTTAACTTTTCTTTCTGTAATGAGATTATGTTTGGACTATACATATTTTTTTTCATTTTTTCCCCTAAGAACAATTTAGTTAAACACTAAAGCAGATACAGAATTTAAATGACTGCATACTCTACCTAATTTTAATAAAAATACTTTTATTTATCTTTTAAATTTGTCTTTCTCTTTTTTGTTCCTTTAGCAGAAACATTAGTAGACAATGACAAAACAGCAGGGAGTGAATTTCTGATACTATCATTACATGGAAGGGTGTTCTCATTATAGAAGTTCTCTCACTATTATCAGTGTTCAAATGCCTTTCAGTATGCATATGTCTTTGAAAATTATATTAATAGATTGAGAAGATTCAATGTTTCATTTGGGACTGGACACAAAGAAAGGGATAATTAGTTGGTGACCCAGAGGAGACTTTGTCTTGATAGAAGTGAAGCAATTTAGCCCAAGGAAGTGTCTCAGATTTAGAATCCATTATGTGACATTCTAGAATCTAAAGAACTGAGAGAAGCTACTGTTAAAACACAGTAGGAAATAAAATGTCTCCTGCAAATTAGAGGAAGGTGTCACCTGTAGTCATATGGAATTATGCTAAATATATGAGGTTAAATTTAAACTAACCAAGTGTGATGGCTTTAGAGAAATAAAATCTGATGATGTGACTATCTGAAAAAGGACAGGAAAAAGTCATAAAAAGACACAAATAGAACTCAACATCTGTGTTATTCAGTCATTTACAATTACATAGGTGGATTCCTGCTATTAAACAACTACCTCTAAAGTAGTGTTTACATCTTTTTGATTCTTGAAAATTAATTTAATTTACATTAGTTTTAAATAATGTTAAAACTGGTAATACATGAAAACTATGCTGTAGGTTTTTTTATTAAAAAAATCTCTTCTTGGGCTTGAGGGATGGCTTAGTGGTTAAGGCGTTTGCCTGCAAAGCCAAAGGACCCAGGTTCGATTCCGCAGGACCCATGTTAGCCAGATGGCACAAGGGGGCACATGCTTCTGGAGTTCGTTTGCAGTGATATGAGACTCTGATGTTCCCATATCCTCTCTCTCTCTCTCTCTCTCTCTCTCTCTCTCTCTCTGTCTCTTGCCCTCCCTCCCTCTTGCAAATAAATCAATACTTTTTAAATTATTTGAGAGAGAAAGAGAGAGAATGGGAGTACCAGGGTCTTCAGCCACTGCAAACAAACTCCAGATGTGTGCCCCCCCCCCCCCGTGTACATGTGCAACATTGTGCACTTGTGTCACTGCTGCAGCTGGCTTATGTAGGACCTGGAGATTGGAACATGAACAGGTTTTTCAGAGGTAAGTACCTTAAACACTAAATCATCTCTCCATCCCCTTTCACAAATAAATAAATGTTTAACAAAAATAGCATCTGTAGGGCTGGAGAGATGGCTTAGTAGTTAAGGTGCTTGCCTGCAAAGCCAAAGGACCCCGGTTCGATTTCCAGGACCCACATGAGCCAGATGCAAAAGGGAGCACATGCACCTGGAGTTCATTTGCAGCAGCTAGAGGCCCTGGCACACCCATTCTCCCTTTCTCTCTCTCTCTCTCTCTCTCTCTCTCTCTCAAATAAATAAAGAAAAATTACATGTATATATTTATTTGTTTTTAAATAACATCTTTAGATAAGCACCTGCCAGCTTTGTGATGGTGTGTTGCTTCATTGCCTGTTTCATCACCAACTCCTGTGAGCCCTTCCTCCCCATGGTTACTGACAACAATATTCTACTAATTTTTGAGGTTAAATAAATAAAAGAGTAACGGAAGGGCAATTCCTCTCCATTTCTTAGTATCCTCCTCCCTTCTCATTTTGTAAGTTTCAAACGCAACCTCAAGGTGTTAAGATGACAGAAATATAGGACTTGTGCTGAGAAAATCTGCCCAAATGGGCAGATGCTATGTAAGCTGGAGGGATATGGCATCAAGAAGGGTACTACTTCTTGACAATGGAATCTGCATAGTGATATGAAGGGAATAAATATAAAGTTTTCAAGTATTTGGAAATTTAAGTAGCATATTTTAAAATATCAAAGAGATCTGAATTAGAAGTCCCTCTTACTGCTATAACACATTATCTGACAAAAACAACTTAAGGAAGGGTTCATTTTGGCTCACAGTTGGAGGCTGCAGTCCATCGTGGCAAGGAAGACATGAAGCAGGAGCGAGAGGGAGCTGCTCACACTGCATCCCAGGCAGAAAGCTGACAGAGATGAAGGCTGGTGATCAACTGTGTTGTTTACTTATTTACTCTTCCTCACCTAGAACATCAGCCTGAGGAATGGTGCCACCACATGTACGGGAGGTCTTCCCAACTCTCAGCTCAATCTAGAAAATCTCTGATCACCTGCCTTTGACAACTACTGTTACTTGTCTGTAACTTTGAACTCACTCCGTTCCTTGCCAGAGGCACGTTTTTCATATCCCTCAGCCCCGCTAGCTGCTATCTCACTGTAGAACTGGATCACAGCAGTGGTCAGTAGCCATGAATGAGTTTGAGTACTCTCTTTTCTTGAGACTTCTTGACCAGTTAAATGACTCTAATCTCCAATCCTTTTATTTTATTTTATTTTATTTTTAGTATTTTATTTAGCTATTTGGGCAAAGGGAACTCCAGATGCATGCACCACTTTGTGCATCTGGCTTATGTGAGCACTAGGGAATTGAGCCTGGGTCCTTGGGCTTCTCAGGCAAATGCCTTAACCGCTAAGCCACATCTCCAGTGCAACTTCATTACTTTTGAATTCAGCCTTCCTCAAGTTCTAAGGACAGGACATGAACAGGATGCAGCCAAATTCTCTGCCAGAACACACGAGGGGTCTCTACCTCAGTCTCTAATATGTTTGTTATTCCTCCGCAAAGCCTCATGAATCAAGATCCACTGTCCTTGTTTCTCTCAGCATTCTGGTCTTCTAATATCCACCACCATGGCCCACTAAGCTCCTCTTTCAGTGTTCTAGGACCTTTCTAGCCTTATTTTCCAAATTCTTCCAAATTACTTCCACAAAATATTTCCAAGGGATAGGTTTATCCAAAAAAAAAAAAAAAAAAAAAAAAGTCCTTACTGCTTGGTGTCAATTTCCGGTGTCACTTACTTTTCTTTTTGATGTGACAAAATATCTATTAGAACAACTTGAGGAAATTCGGGTTAATCTTGGCTCATTGTTTAAGAGTACAGTCCATTATTGTGGGGAAGACAAGGCAAAAGGACTGTGAGGCGGTGGATCACATTGCACCCACAATCAGATAACAGAGGTAGATGAATCCACGTTGTTCAGCCAGATTTCCTCCTTTGATTCATTCCAGCATTGCAGCCTATAGAATGCTGTTGCCCATACTTAGGGTGGCTCTGCCCACTTCAATTAAAAAAATATAAAAACTCCTACATAAAACATGTCCAGAAGTTTGTTTCCCAGGTGATTCTAGAAACTGTTGAACTGAAAACCAACATTAAACATCAAAATGCAAAAGGAAATAAAATCAAACTATAATAATTTGAATACCATATGAGATGGTTTGATTCAGGTGTCTCCCATAAACTCATGTATTCTGAAAGCTTGATCCCCAGTTGACGGCAATTTGAGAACTGAAACTTTGTTGGAGGTGTGTTGTTGGGGGAGGGTTCATGGCCATATATAGACAGCTTCTCCTTGCCAGTGTTTGGCAATCTCTCCTATTGCTATTTTCCACCTGATGTTGGCCAGGAGGTGATGTCCAGGCTCTGCTCACAGCACATTTTCTCCAGATATCATGGAACTTCCCCTTGAGTCTATAAGCATAAATAAATCCTTCTCCCCCGCCCAAGCTGCTTTTGGTCAGGTTCTTTGTACCAGCAACATGAAGCTAACTGTGACAGTAAAATTGGTACCCAGAGTGGGGCTGTTGGTCCTGGAAATATGGCTTTTGGGTCTTGGAACTCATTTTCAGGAGGAATATGAAATGATTTGAATCCTTGGCCTAGGAGATGCCTTGCAGTGCTATAAATATAGCTTGATGGACTCTGGTCAGAGTTGGAAGACTTAAATGCAGCATAACTAGTGACCATGAGGTTTGCTTTATGAGGGTAGTAAAGAGCTTTGTTGAGACTGGTCTAGAAGCAGTTTCTGTGAGAAGCTTCCTGCCTGTGTACTGAGAATTTATGCAGGATTGCATTGAATAAAAACAGACCAGTCTGGTATAGCAGGATATGGCACAGGGGGGAAAAAAATGAAAGCTTTGGGCTAAAGTCAAAAGCTCTGCTCAGCTGCAATGGTTAGGGAGATTACAACTATTGAGATGGGGCCAGCTAATGTACACTGTAACAGCAGGAGGAATGCAGATTCTTTTGAAAGTAAGGGGTTTGAGAACAGGGTGTGGTGGTGCATGCCTTTAATTCCATGCATTGGGGAGGCAGAGCTAGGAGGATCACAGTGAGTTCAAGGCCACCCTGAGACTGCATAGTGAATTCCAGGTCAGCCTGGACTAGAGTGAGACCCTACCCTGAAAAACCAAACAACAACAACAAAAAGAAAGTAAGTGGTTTGAATACTGAAGGAGTTTTCATGCTCTTCAAAGTTGGCTTTCCCCCCACCTTCCCAGAATAACAAGTTTGTAGCCCACCTGGTACTGCTGACTACAACAAACTCAAGAAAGAGATGGTCGTAGAATTTTCAACATTGTTTTATTTTTTTGTTTTGTTTGTTTGTTTGTTTGTTTCAAATTGACTGTGGGCAATGTTAGGCAGGATTGTTGAATTGCCTGCATGGAGATCCAATGGAGCCATGAGATGAACACGGGTTATACTAGAGACACAGTGAATGTCAGGGCTGTTTTCTGCTATGAAGGAGAGCTCGTAGCTTGGAATGCATTGTTCCACAGGCTGTGAGGGGCCCATCTGGAGGGGTTGAATTCAAACTCAAGAGACTTGTCGTTGGTTAGAGATGTCAGATTTAGAGCTATGGAATCTGATGTTTGCCCTATTTTGAAGCTTGTATTGGTTCAGTTTTTCTTTGGTATGCCCAATGCCATCTTTTGCAGTAAGAATGTATATTATGAGTCATTATGGTTGTTTTTTTTTTTAAATACATTATTTTCATTTACTTATTAGAGAGAAAGGGAAAGAATGGACACACCATGGCCTGTAGCCACTGCACATTAACTCCAGACATATGTGCCACTGAGAGTTGAACCTGAGTCCTTAGGCTTCACAATCAAGTACCTTGACTGCTAAACCATCTCTCCAACCCTGTTTGTTTGTTTTTTGGTATTGTAGCTCAGTTAAGAGACCTGGGACTATGGGGAATTTGAGTATCATTGTGAGTGATATAAATTATGGGGACCTGTAAAATTTGACTGACTGCATTGCATTTTACATCATGTATTGTTATCAGTTTATAGGAGCCAGGGATGGAATGCGGTGGCTGGGTTCAGTCATCCCCCATCAACTTATGCTTTCCGAATTCTTGATCCCCAGCTTTTGGCAATTTGAGAATTTGAACCTTGTTGGAGATGTGTTCTTGGGGGAGGTGTATGGATAGTAGTCAGCCTCACATTGCCAGTGTTTGATGCATCCTCCTGCTGCTGTTGTTCACCCAGTGTGGACCAGGAGATGATGTCCAGCCTCTCATGCCACATTTCCCCCTGCCACCATGGAACTTCCCTTTGAGTCTGCAAGCCAAAATAAATCCTTTCCTCCTACAAGCTGCTTTTAGAAACTGTACATGTGACATCCACCTGTCCAGCACCTGTAACAAACACTTGCACATTATCACCAGGCCAGACATCCGACGCTTACATGCATATCGTTGTTCCAAAGTTCTTTTCTCTTCTTTAACTAGACATGGTAATTAAATAATATAAAATTTCTCTGCATTCCAGTTGTTTTGCTGATTTGTTACAGCTTGCTCCTAATACATTTAAATGTACTTCTCTAGGCTTTGTTGTGTTTAATTGTTGAATTTATGGTCTTCCTACTTTCTACAAGGTTTTATATGCTTTAATTTTTACAGTTTAAATTTTACAAATGGTCTCTCTGTACATTACTATAAACTATAAGTAAATGCAAAGGATAATAAATCTTGATACATTTCCTTAATTAATTTTAATTGATTTCTGCATTTTCTCATGGACTCTGCAGAACAACTTCCTGATTATTATTATAATAAGACCGGACAGTTTAGCTGACATTATATTTCCATGCAAAGACTGAAATTAGTTTTCTTCTTATATAAAGATATTCCAATTTGAATTAAAACATCCATTTTGGGGGCATATTATTATTGCTTTATATCTCCCAGAGTCTCTGCTCTTGGCCTATTGTAGTACACTATAGTAGTAGACAGGTGAATCTGAAAATAGTTTAATCAAAACAAACTTCTCTTTGTAAACTTTTCACATCAGACTTCAGAGTAACTCTAAACTTTTAAACAGCTTCATAAAATTCAATAAACATCAACTATATCACAATTTAAAGAGAATGTTGTTTGTTGGAACACTGCTTTTTTAAATTGTTTTTTAAAGTTTATTTATTTATAAGCAGAGAGTGAGAGAGATAGAGAGAAGAGAGACAGAGAAAGAATGGGCATACCAGGGACTGTAGCCACTGCAAACGAACTCCAGACGCATGTGCCCCTTGTGCATCAGGCTTACGTGGGTCCTAGAGAATCTTCCTGGGACCTTTAGCTTTGCAGGCAAATGCCTTAACCACTAAGCAAGAACACTGATTTTGTAAAACCAAAATATTTTCTATGGAAAATATATTTTAAAATATTTGTGCTCATCATTCCGTAAACATGTCAATATTAAGCTGTACTTATGTCTTCCTAAAAGATGTACTCTTGGTTACCATTGAGTTAATTAACTTATCTATTTATTTATTTAGGAAAGTATCACACTATGTAGTGAACACTATGACAATACATATTGATAAGTGATCAACTCAGATTAATTCATACATATGAAATACAAAGACAAATTCATGCTGATAAAGTAAAAAATCCCTTATGCTACTTTTTAAAATTGATTTTGTGTCTACGTAATCCAGAGCAGCCTGAAACTCAGACCCTTCTTCCCTTGACATCCAGCGTGCTGGGGTTGCAGGTACGTGCCACTGAGAAGAGGCGGATGAATAGGAATTCCAAGACAGGGATAAGGACTTCCATTATACTGTCTCCTTGGCTTGCATAGCATCATGAAATTTCACATAGTCTTTGCTAATAAAAAAGGATAAAATCATGCATTTCAGTGCTCTCAAAGACCATCAAAATCATTGCCATCCAAAAACCCAAGAGCATGTGAGGTTCCCTAAAAGCACCAATAAGTGACCAGTATATAATGTCCAACTCGTGACACATGACCAGCAAAGGCAAAGGGAAAATGGACCCCACTACCCATGGCCAGGACCTTTTCAGTAATAGTCACATGCATCAAACACGGTCATTCATAAAAGACGGAGCTAGTCAAGTAATACTCACTAGACACTCCCTACCAACATTATCCAAGTCTACGGAAACTTAACGTCAGGGACTTGATCACAGTGATGAATAAAGTCACTGGTGCTCCTCTTGGGGATTTCTGCAGGGAACCTGACTCTGGGTCTCCCCCCAGGTTTTTCTTCAGGGAACCTGACTCTGGGTCTCCCCCCAGGGATTTCTTCAGGGAACCTGACTCTGGGTCTCCCTCCAGGGATTTCTTCAGGGAACCTGACTCTGGGTCTCCCTCCAGGGATTTCTGCAGGGAACCTGACTTTGCCACACAGTCACTGCCCTCACTGGTCTCTGGCATCTTGGTGCAAGTCATCATGAAATATTAATTCTTGTCTCTGTTATTTCTGAAAAATCCATACCACATGGATGATGTTGCCACGTTCTGCCTCCAGCTTGGGATGTAGTCTGGCCTCCATGGACCAGGGCTGCAACAGCTCCCATGTGTGGACACTTGGAAATGCTTCCCTAGGCAGCAAGAATCTCAAGCTAGGCTCTTTCCTTTCTAATAAATTTGCCTTTTCACAAGATGAAGCCTTTTTCATTGGGAGAATATAGTCTAAAGTTTTTGTGACTTTCTGTGAAAATGTATTTTATGGCCTCATGATTTTCAAGTTTGCAAGACTTTTGAAAAAAAAAGCCTACTAGTGAAATGTGTTTGCTTGTTAGCAACACTTTACTTTTAGCAAATAATGTATTATATACTCATTATTCAAAAATTGTAAAAATAACTTCCATATGTTATTTCCATTTCAATTACATAGCCACCCAAATAGAACTATCAATCAGAATCTAAAACTATATATATATATATATATATATATATATATATATATATGTGTGTGTGTGTGTGTGTGTACATATACATATATGTATATATATAATCTGAAAGGAAACTCAGATTTCAAGGAAAAAGATGATGTAATTTATGCATTTATGTGTGTGTTTAATAGTTTATTTTTGCCAGAATTTTGTACATATAAATTTAGATCAGCAGTTTGACCTTTCTTACATATTTAGACTCATAAGTATTTCGGGATGAAGGTTCAATGATTATTAAACACCTATATATTGACAGCAGACTTTTCACACTCATGAAAATGAACAATTAACTATTTTGAAGGAATTTAGACAATAATTGGAACCTTGACCTTTGGTATTGGTAATCAAATTTTGAAATAAATGTTTTTCCTTTTAATTCATGTAACATCTGTATGTGCCTTCTAAAAGTCAATAAATTCAAAATTAGTTAAACCACTGAAACATAGGTGCTGAAGACCAAATGGTGGGGTTCTTCATAGCAAGACCGTCAGCTGACAGAAGTATGATCTGGAAATCATATTCCACAATACAATGGTGAAATGATACCACTGCTGGATCAAAGATAGTGATGAAAACTTTCTAAGTCATTTCTTCTAGCCTCTAGCCCCCCCCCCCCATGTGTGTATGTGTAGAGTATGTGTGGTGTTTTGGCGTGTGTGTGTGTGTGTGTCCAGATGCGTGTTCGTAGGGAGGCTATAAGAGATCTTTGGGCGTCCTTCTCTATTGCTCATCTGTATACTCCCTTCAGACAGTCTCTCCTTCAACCCCGAGCTGCCATTTACTTGTAGAACAAGCCCAGTGGTTTTCTGGGCTCTATTTCCCGTGGATGGAGGCTACTGCCATGAGAGGCCATGTTCAGCTTTTCACGTGGGTTCTGAGGTATCAAAGAAGGGTAGTCTCAGGCTCTCCCAAAATCCTCTGGCTTAAGCAGCCAACCCTAAGTGCAGAGCTACCTCTTCAGCCCTCTTCTGTTCTTTCCCTTCTTTGTAAATATGGAGAGCATCGCTGTTGTCTATAGTCACCTCTCTGTGCAACAGAATACAGAAGCTTCCTGTGTTAGTGGAATTACTGAGCCTCTCCCTTTCCCTCGCCCTCTCCCCAGCCTATTATGACTGACGTTCTGCTCCCTATTTCTATGAGATCAATATGTCCACACACTAGTGAGATCCTGTTGTGCTTTTGTCCCGTGTTTGGCTTATTTGGCTTGATGATCTAATCTCATCCACATTGTGGAGACAATATGATCCTGTTCTTTACTAGGTGAATTCACTGTGTACAGGACCTTGCTTTTTTTTTTTTTTTTCTCATACATCTATCACCTGATCATCCATGTGTTCACGTGTTCACCTGATTTAAATAGTACACGCTGTGTATGTATGTCATAACATCATGATAGCCTGGTAGTAGATACCTTTTTGTGGTTTTATGTGTCCACTAAAGTAAATTCAAAATGAGGTTTTGAAAGGAAAAAAAAATATATTAGAGGGTTTGAATGGGTCACTTTTGCTCTAGATTTGTGATGTTTGGTTGTCACAAAGTTTACTCAGGTAACTTCTTTTCATTGAGACAGTTGCTAAAAATATATGCATCAGAAGATACTCTATCTCTCAGGAACACCATCCATATCAATCATTTGATTTCCAGCCCCCCATCCCCAGGCTCCCAGTACCACCACAGCGTCGACTAAGGTTCTACATTATTGTCTTATAAAAACAAATTTATTTTAAGTGACACTAAAAAAGTCACAAAAATGTACATTCTAATGGGATCCATGTGATGTTACAGTACATGAATATGTACTGTAATATTTAAGTCAAGGGAATTATTGGTAAATATTTTTGTTCTGGCTTAAGCACATTTTTTTATTTATTCAACTGATATTAGCAGAATATTCTTTCTCAAAAGCAAAAATTGTTTTCACCTCCCAGTCATGAGCATGGTAATTTTGAGTGACCTTCACTGCCTCTTAATTGGTGGTGACAGAAAAGGTTACAATATGTGCTGGTAAAACTGGAGTGTTGGCCAGCCGGGCCATCTGGGAAGAGAGTTGTGGAGGAGCCAGCCAAGTGATGTCCATCTAGAGATGCTGGGCTGTATCCTTGTGTCGGCATTAACCCCTGTGAGGACGCTGCTGGAATAGGCCGCCGCAGTAAAACCAGACAACAGAAAGGATGTGAGGCAGCACTTTTTGAGCACGTGTGCACAGGCACATGCAAGGTGATGACAGGAGCTGCTAAAGTTCTAATTAGAAAAAGAAAAAGAAATAGAAATAGATTGGATAACTCTTCAAGAATTGTGCTAAATTGAAGCTGTATACAAATGCCCAATATTATACTAAATTCTACATATGAACACATGTATGGACACATATTTCTCACATGCAACACTGCATCAGATCCCATGGCACTAAATGTTGTATTAATATTTATGATACGAAGTTGGACCCATATAACAAATCTAAAAAGAAAATGGCCCTTCAATGCACAACAATAAGCAGGAACAAATCTGTAATTCAACATCCAGGTGTCTGTGGCGGTTTGAATATGAAATGCCCCCCATAACCTTATGTGATTTGAATACTTGATCCCTAACTGGTGGCAACATTTGGGACATGGAACCTTGCTAGAGGAGACGTTTCAATCAGGCTGGACTTTGAGGGTTATGAGTCTAGCTGCCTCTTGTTGCTGCTTCCGAGCTGATGTGAGAAGATGTGATGACCATCCACTGCTCTGCTCTGCCGACTCTTCCCTTCAGAACTATGAAAGGAAATAGACCGTTTCCTGCTATAAGCTGTTTTTAGATGCTCACTTTGTTCCAGCAACAAGAGGACAACTGCAACAGTATCGTGGGCAAAGGAGGGGAAGAAATGCCCCAGTGTGTCAACACTCATTACAGTAGAGGTTTATCTCAGGAAGTTCCTTCGCTGAAACGCTGAGTTGCAACATAAAGTATACTTGGAAGCCAAGTACTGTGCGACCAGAAGTGAGATGGTTGTAAGCCATCCATCTGACCACCAGAGGGCGCCAGCCTCTCTTGCAGGGCAGCACGAGGGAGGCAGGGAGGTTGACGTGAGGATAATAGTACACCAATATTTAACACTGGAACTCAGTCTTTGTAACTTAGCAAGGCTCATAGCCAGAAAGAACTCAACAATTAATAAGGAGAATGGGGACATCTGGTAGTCACGAGCTTCCTCTGCCCTCGAATAGCAACAACCGTCAGAAAGCAACATCAATCCTCTGCTTTCAAATCTTAAATATCATTACACTTTTATTTTGGCTAATTCCCATCTGGAAGTGTTCCACGGAAGGAAATTTAGGGGTGTTTTATTTTATACAGGCCTGGGAATTCATAGCACAAATACCAGCATCCTACCCATGTCAAATTGGCCCCTCATACACTCCTGTCAATCATAGTTACCCTGCACATACAGGCAATTACAAACCCAGCCAGCTGTTTCAGGATGGATGTCTCCAGTAAGTGTGCGTCAACTGTGTAGTTTTATGATACGAAGGGGAATTACATGTCTTGTAAGTGTTTTGACAGTGACAATGCAAACGGATGAGGGAAGGAAGGCATATCTATGTCCCCATGACTTATTCTAGCGACCCGTCCATGGCAGTAGGCTAGCTGGTCCCTTTGCTCAATGGAGTGAACCTGCAGCTTGACATTCACCTGTGCTGCTGGCAGGTTTACCACTCAGCAGCAGGCAGCTGGATGAAGTACGGCTCGCGTGGCTGAGCCCAGTGTTCATCTCCATCCATGCCACTGTGACCGCTCTATTCTCTATTCGTAGCCCACAGGGCCAGGGTTGGGAGGGTGGATACCTCAGGGAAGGGTCATTGCGAATGTTGAGGTTAACCTTTGCATTGCTGGGATGCCACGCTTGACCACAAACTGGTGATGGAAGGGAAGGATTCATTTCAGCCTATAGTTTCAAGGCATGGTAAGGAAAACAGAATTGCTCACATTAATAGATACCAGCAGAAGGAACCAAGCAGCCGGAGTCAGCTCAGCTCTGAACAACCAGTGTAAGTGGACTGACAAACGTGAAGGTCCCGCCCCGGTGACACACCTCCTCCAGCAAGGCTCCACCTCCCAACCTGCCCCCAGCTAGGGAGCATTACTCAACACCCATTCAGACCACGGGTGTCATTTCACTCAAACACAGGGCAAGGTCACCGGGCTCATCCTCTGCTGAGGCTGCTCACCTGGTGACCAGACCCTGTGGGAGCCCCACCCAGAGGCTGCACAGCAAGGCAATCACTGAGTGCATCACCTGCTGGAACTGCTCACCGGTGATTATTCAAGCTGGATGCAAGTACTCCACACTGCTTAGCCGCTGTACAATACACACCTACATTTCTCCCCAGATATCACCTGCAAAATTGTATTTGTGTTTGTTTCCAAGTTCCTGACAATTCAGCACTGGGATCAGCTGTGTTTTACTATCTCTGCCCCTGCAGAAGCAAAGTAAGAATAAAACACAGCACAAGCAGTTTGCTTAAAGTGATGCGAGCTGGTATTATATCCTTTCCCAAGTTCCTCTGGACCATCCCTAAATATGGGACCAGTAGTGACAACTCCAATGTCCTGGCAGGATACTGAAGGCTAAATCCAATTTTTCCCTTCCTAATTCAGCTCCTCAGAGTGTATCCGCCATGGTGCCAAAGGTTCAGATTGAGGTAGAGGAGAGGCTATGGGGTCGGTCTTTACAGATTCTGATTAAACATCAATGTTTTCCATTGGTACTGAAAGATAGTGTCCAAAAAAAAAAAAAAAAAAGAGAAAAAAATTGCTTTCTAATTTTAGTTTGTTAAAGTTATTTGAAACATTCATTCATCTGACAACACTTTAGACTGCAAATCAGGGAGTTTGATCCAAGGGAACTTTATCTGTGCTGATTTTAACTAAATTGTACTTAAATGCCCTAGCTTTATTTTATGAGTATGATGAGCTAAAAGTTTAGATATGTCTATGACAATGGATGGGTGTGATGAATGCATTCACATTTAAATTCACATGGGCTCCCCAATCAGAGTATCAGGAGATATAATTTGGATACCGTGAAGTTCTTCCAGTAAATCAACTACACTTTGCTCCTCTACACACCCCCACATTCCCTGCTATGAAATTTACCTGTTTTTTAATACATGCTATAAACTTGGTTTTTAATTAATCAAACTGCAGACTTCTGATCAGAATGTAAGGTATTGGAAGGCAGCTCTAAATGGCACAACAAGTCAATGTATTTATATTGTTCAATTCTCTTAAATTCATTTTTTCTAAAGGAAATTTGAAAAAATATCTGAGAAGCCATCCAATGTGGATCTTTAATAGTTCTAGTTTCAATACAGTCGGTAAGCATGTATTAATTGCACAAAATTGATCTTATTCAATAGTTTCAAGCAAGTGTATAATGTTCCTTGGTCATATTTCCCCTGTACTACTCTCTCTTATCCTCTGTCCCTCTCCCTAGTCATCACCCTTCTTATCCATGGTGTTTTCTTCTACATTATACATGACAGGACACTCACAATACTTCGAATTCTGAGTCTACTTTACTTCATGTAACACCATGATCACCAGGTACATCCATTTTCCTGCAAATGACATGATTCCATTCTTTCTGTTCAAAAAGTACTCATTTGGGTATTTATGCCTCATTTTCATTATCCATCTATGCCCAGACAGGCATCTAAGTTGCCCTATACTTTTTCTATTATGAACAGTGCACAATAAACCAAACAACAGTGCACAATAAGCCAAAATTTACATGTATGAATATGTGATTATTATAATTCCTTCAGATATAGATCCAGAATTATATTTTTCAAAAATATTTATTAACATAAATAAATAAATATGAATTAATAAATAGCATGCACACCAAAACAGGCATGTAGACATCAGAGGAGAATTTCAGGGTGTCTGTGTTCCAGCTTCTTTGAGTAAGGGTCTCCTGCCACTGGAAATGATATGCCAGTCCGCAAAAGAACCTCAGATTCACTGGGCCATGAGCTGGTGATTCTCCTGGTTCCACCTCCCCTTGTCATAGGCACATTAGGGTCACAGATGCATGTGCTACTTTGACCTACTTTTATGTAGGTCAATGGGGATTTGAATCGGAGCCAACAGGCTTTGCAAGCAAGCTCCTTCAATTGTTGAGCCATATCCCCAGCACCCCAGAATGATGTTCTTAATTCTCTAATACTTCCATAGCTAGCTCAGAGAACTATTACTGTATAGTATTAGATGATGTCAGCTAAACTCTGAAATTCTGAATGTTGCAGGAAAATGCGGACACCACTGAAGTATGCAGAGAAAAACAACCACATGCTTAGTGCTTTCCTTGCACACTCAGGGCCATGGTTAGTGCTTTCTTGGCACACTCGGAGCTCCACACATGCAAAATAGACAGATTGCGGTGGCTCCCATGTTGTACCACATACTTTCATTAATGGGCATATTTCACTGGGCCTAGTAAGGTGTTCATCCATCTAGGAGAGATATTGAATTTTGTTTGTAAACCCTCTAAAGCATGTAATGAAGATACACAAACCTTTTGTCTAATTAAGGGATATAAAAGAACACAGCTACAGAAGTCATAGTACTTTAAAGTAGATCTTGGCATTAAAAAAAATGTTGAGTATGTAGATTCTTTGAAATTGTTTTGTATCTAATTGTATCTGAGGACACTCAATTCCAAAATATTTCATTACAAAACCAACTTAAAAGAAAGAATATGTAAGGATTTTCTTCTTTTTCTTTTACTTTTGATTTTTTTTTGCAAAAATATTGTACCTAAAATATTCTTTTCTTATTGTTATTCTTATTGTTTTATTATCAATTTTGCTAAAATATTTTGCATACATAATAGTGAATAATTATAGGTTGTAAAACTGTGAAGAGAGCTGTCAGTCAGAAAATCTTATCATAGGTTGATAAGATCCCTATTTTCATACCCATGCTACTTTAAATAGCAAGAATGATAGCAAAGGAAATGGAGCTGTTGGATGTTAAAATTTCGTTTGGCAAACCTGGAATTAGATTAAGGATTGAGTTAACATCCAAACCTCTGCATCTGTATTTTCGTTTGTTCATTCTTAGCCTGAGCCCAATTAACATTTTAAACAGCTATATTTTTATTTAATTTTAACACTTTCAGTATGCCTCCCAGTGTTATTATTTTCCTGTTACCCATGACTTTTTATTATTATTTTATTTTTGAGAGAGAGATAGAGAAAGAGGCAAGAGAGAGAGAGAAAGCAAGAGAGAGAGAGAAAGAGAGAGAATGGTCACACCAGGGCCTATCAGCCACTGTGAACAAGCTCCAGATGAGTGCGCCCCCTAGTGCACATGTGCAATGTTTCATGCTTATGTCACTGTGTTTCTGGCTACATAGGAACTGGAGATTCGAACAAGTGCTGTTGGGCTTCCCAGGAAGGGGCCTTAGCTGCTAAGCCACTTCTCCAGGCCCCTATGAATTATAATGACTTTTCATTTGGTGAAAAAAATGCAAAAAGGTTAAAAAGTCAAAGGAAATTCAAATGGCCCCATAGGCAATCTTATCTTGAGTATCATTTATATGCAATATAATATTATACAACTGTCTAGACATTATACTTTTCAATGAGATTTTCAGAGAAGGTAAAATGGCAAGTGATATTCAGCAGTTGAAAGATACACGCTATTGATATCATAATTTATTTTTCCCTTTACCTGCAGATGCAAATGCCAACTATTACAAATGTGAAATCATGCAGGATGGTAGTGGTGGGTGGGGAGTTGTCAAGGGTCATGGAATTCAGTGGGCATGTTAAATGCTTTGCTATTTAAACAGGTTCCTGTATAATCTTTTATTTCAATCTTTAAAAGCCCTCCCTCCATTCAATGCATGATTCACTGGACTGACCAAAAGTGTAACTTCAAAAATAAAAAAAGAAGTAAGCCACGTGTGGTGATGCACGCCTTTAATCCCAGCACTTAGGAAACAGAGGTAGGAGGATCGCCATGAGTTCAAGGCCACCCTGAGACTACATGGCGAATTCCAGGTCAGCCTGAGCTAAATAAATAAATAAATATAAAAAAGAAGTAAATTTCCACAAGACAACATAATAAATTATATTTAAACTGTGAAAGTAGAATACAATTTCTTCATAAGATCCAATGAATACAACAGCAAATGAAGACAGGCTGAATTGAATTTATTTATGCTTTCAAACCACTGAAAAAGGAACTAAGAATTGGAAGAAGATATCAACACTATCTGACCTTCACAAATAACTACTAAAAATAATAAATGAATTTCAAAAAAATTTGAAAATGGTTTTGATACACAGTTCATGAAATAAACCAAATGTCAATAAACATATGAAAATATGTTCAACATCATAATTAATTATAGATTCAACATTATATCACTGGACCCAAACCAGAGCCTACTAAAGCCATAAATCGTAGGGGATTTGAAGAAATTATCATGTTCTTTATTTCTAGTGTGAACGTTAGCTTTGGACAGATAGAAATAATTATAACTAATGACAGTCCTTTACATACCTATACACATACTCAAAGGAAGTGGTTTTCTGTGGCCATAACATAATTATACCAGTATGCTAAGATCAACATCATTTGTTAAAAATGAGAAAGAAACTAAACGTTAAGTCCACAGAAAGGTAAGTGCCTTTTGCTACACTGTTGACTATAGGACAGTGTGCCACAACTATAAAACTAATGAATGAATCAGCAGCTTGGGAAAGAGCTCATGAATACTTAATAAAAAAGGTAAGCTTCAAGCTAGAGAAATTGCTCAGTGGTTAAGGCACTTGCTTGCAATGCCTAATGGCCCAGGTTTGATTTCCTAGCACCCACAAAAAGACAGATGTGCAAAGAGGTGCATGCATCTGGAGTTCGTTTTCAGCAATTGGAGGCCCTGGAGATCCCATTCTCTCTTTCATCTCTACTTGCAAATAAACAAATAAAAAATGTTTTAAAATACTATACTTGGGCTGGAGAGATGGCTTAGTGGTTAAGGCACTTGCCTGCGAAGCCTCAGGAACCACGGTCAGCTCTGCAGGTCCCACATAAACCGAATGTGCAAAGGTGAGGCACGCGCAGGCCTCACATGCCCGCTAGGGGGGAGAAGCATCTGGCATTTGATTGCAGTGGCTGAGGCCCCGTGTACTAATTCTCTCTCTCTCAAATAAAAAGTAAATAAATAAAAAGTAAATAATTAAAAATAAATAATAAGGCTAGGCTTCACTGAGTGTATGGTGGGACTGCCCAGATGAATTTAAGAATAGATGAGTCTAATGGTGATTCGATGCTGTGTGAAGATTTTAATCACGAGGAAAATGCACTTAACATGTTTCTGTACTTTGATCTGGCAGTGATACTCTCATGGCTATGCACATAAGCAAAGGTGAAAATTTCCCTCCTGAAATAAGACAACTTTTCAATAGTTCACCAGTATGAATGCATGCTTCACATCTCTCTCTCTTAACACATATGGAGGGATCTAAATGATGTCCCTTCCTTTTGTTAAAATATTAGGTAAATCTCAAATACAAATGAATGCACTTGTCCAGAGGATGAATTTGTTTGGTTTTCATTTTCTCCAAATCAATTGAGCACATGATATGGCAGAAGTAATATCATGACAGAGTCCTTGGTTACTGTTTCTGAGAAAGTTATAAGAACCAAAGCATCTGGTCTGGAATATAAAAGAAGATTTTGTTTTAATTTTATATCGTCTAGTGTTATGAGCATTTTCCTGATTCTGCAAAGTGAATGCAGCACCACACGTGTGATCTTCTTTGTACATATTAGCAATTTAAAGTAATTTTCTTTATGCTTTCTCATGATTTAATTAAACTTAAGCACCTACAATATTATTGAAATGCTTGTCTCAAAGTGCTTCTTACACATGATTAAGAAAGAAAAGTACTTTTACATTGGCATATATTTAAGAGTGACTTTTTGTATATTATGAGGTTTCTTGAGTGTGTAAAGCAAGGTATAGCACCTCACTGTCTATCTTTAATTGAAGTTAGATTAAGATAGGAGTGGGTGATAATTTAAGAGTTTACCTACACTGAGGATGACTCGTTAAACTGGACTAGTGCTGCTGCCTTCTCCAGATTAAACTGGAATTCATCACACCCATAACCAATTTTGAATATTGCAAAATAATCTCTCAACTTCGTGTTTCAATTAACTTGAAACAACATTTGCAAGCTCTACTGAGCCCTGGATTAAATGTCTCAACACATAAAGTTTCAAATTAATAGAGTTGCAAAGCTCAAAAGGACAGAAGTGGGGAGGAACAGCGAGGAAGGTAGGACTCCATCAGCCACAGCCTCAGCTGCTTGCTTGCTTTCTTCCTCTCTCTCTCTCTCTCTGTCTGTCTTTCTTTCCTCTACCTTTCTTTATTTCACTTTCTTCCAGACACAGTGATACACGTGGAAGACAGAAGCAGGAGGGTTGTGAGTCCAAGTCTAGCCTGGATTATGTGGTAATACCCTATCTCAAAAACAAACAAAAAACAAAACAAAAACAGCTGCTCAACTTTCAGTTTATGGATATTTTTGACAGAATTATCTGGACTTCTAGATATTGAAAATCGATTAGGTTTTCAGATATCTGTTGCTGGATAGTTCTTTAGAGTATGAAGCTGCCTAATTGTAGCAGATAGTTTCCCTTTCTTACACTTTCACCTAGTTTGCCACTGTATTCCAGGAGTCACCACCTGAGTTTCCATAAGGCATCATTTGACTGCAGGAATGTTTATTGAAGATTTTCTTTGAAGTGTAATGATGGCAGAAAATCAAGAAAAATAAATGATCTCATAAAAGTAAAATAAGACTATACTATTTTGTATTTTGTTTCTACTAAACTTTTAAATTAAGATAAACTCATTTCAGTACACTTATTTAATAATTTTTATTCATTTTCATTGTAAACCCTTAGTATTTTAATTAAATGTTTGAATTACAATGAAAATAATTCCCTGTATTGTGGGACCAATGACACATGTCAAAAAGGCTTTCGAAGTATTCTTGCAATCTTGGTTAGACAAGTAGTGATGGTCTAATTATAGTTATCATTTGGAACAATCACTATTTTATGCTTTAATGTTTTCAAATGATCTCATTTGCAATGACAGTTTGGTAATGTTGGTTTATGTAAAATAACAAGTGATTAATTCTACAGGAAAAATATTGACAACTTAAATGAAAAGATATGTTGGAAGAAAAAAACTCTGCAATTTTTATGTTCTCCTTCTGAGAAAATAGATGGAAAGGAATCTACATGGTAGGTTCCCTGAGAGAGCGCATTCCCATTTCAAGTTCAGGTACTCCAAGGTTTGACTTCATGCTTGGGTATTAATGCTTTGGTATTAATTTGTAGTTTCAGTTAATGTAGTTAAACTAAGAATTCCTTTGTTTTTTTTTAAATTTTTTTTGTTCATTTATTTATTTGAGAGCAACAGACACAGAGAGAAAGAGGCAGATAGATAGATAGATAGAGAGAGAGAGAGAGACAGAGAGAGAGAGAGAGAGAGAGAGAGAGAATGGGTGTGCCAGGGCCTCTAGCCACTGCAAACGAACTCCAGACGCGTGCGCCCTCTTGTGCATCTGTCTAACATGGATCCTGGGGAATCGAGCCTCAAACCAGGGTTCTTAGGCTTCACAGGCAAGCACTTAACCGCTAAGCCATCTCTCCAGCCCAGATTTCCTTTGTTTTTTAAAACTTTTTTTTTGTTTTTATTTTTTTGTGATGTTGAATAAAAATCAACATGAACAGGTAAGAAAAGCAAAGTATCATTCTAGATCATTATTTCCTTCTGAGCATAGCTTCTGTTGTCTTCACTCGATTCTCCAGGACCCATGTTAGCCAGATGCACAAGGGGGCGCACGTGTCTGGAGTTCATTTGCAGAGGCTGGAAGCCCTGGCGCGCCCATTCTCTCTCTCTATTGCTTCTTCCTCTCTCTGTCACTCTCAAATAAATAAATAAATAAAAATTTAAAAAATAAAAAAATAAAAATAAAAAAATAAAAAAAATAAAAAAATAAAAAAATAAAAGATTTCATTCCATCAAAACAGAAATCCAGAGGCTATAGAGAATTCAACACTAAGTCATATTCCCAACATGCCTGCCATGCCTCAAGGAACATTGTAGAAGAAGGGGTAGAAAGAGTGTAACAGGCACAATATGGGCAGGATTAGCCTGGGCGTGCCCCAAGAGACAGACTGTGGCCTCCAGGATTCCACAGTGAATACCAGTAACCACAATGATGAGAACCCTCTGTGGAAAGGGGCAGATGTGAGAGGATAGAAGACTACAACCTTTTAAAAAGAAGAATAAAGATTTTGTTTTTCTTTTTAAAATATATTTTTATTTGAGAGAGAGAGGTGGAGAGAGAAAGAGAAAAAAAAATAATGGGCAGCCCAGGGCCTCCAGTCTCTGCAAGTGAACTCCAGACGCATGCGCCCCTTTGTGCACGTGGCTTATGTGGGTCCTGGAGAGTCAAACCTGGGTCCTTCGGCTTTGCAGGCAAATGCATCTCTCCAGCCCTAAAGTTTAATTTAAAGAAAAAGAGAAGATTTCATTCCTGAAGCTGGGTGCAATGGCTTATTGATTAAGAGTGATTATTATGCAAGCATGAAGACCAGGGGCTCAATTTCCCAGTACCCATGTCACCATCTGGGTGTGGCCACGCATGCCTGTGACTCCAGTCCTGTAGGGAACAGAGAGCAGAGGACTGCTTGGGGCTGCTGACTGGACAAAAATAAAGACATGACAAAGGAAGTTCCAGGTTGCATGAGAGACCCTGCCTCAAGGAAACAAGTGGATGAGCAGAAGAGAAGGGAACCTGTGTTCTCCTCTGGCCTCTGCGTACATGCACTGAGGGGGTCCATCTGCACACACCTGTGCATACACTATACACACATCACACACCATGTATTACCTAACTCTATATACACATGACAAATAAATGAAAATTGCATAAACATCTCATCTGTACTAATCTAATGCAAACGTAGAAGTCCATGTTTAGTTTTCATAGTCCAATGTTAGTCCAGAAGTGCTATGCAAATTTAAGAGTTGGAAAATCTCCTTATAAAGTATGACTTTTGGCTGGAGGGATGGCTAAGCAGTTAAGGTGTTTGCCTGCAAAGCTAAAGGACCCAGGTTTGATTCCCCAGGACCCACATAATCCAGGTGGCACACGTGTCTGGAGTTTATTTGCAGTTGCTGGAGGCCCTGGCACATCCATTCTCTCTGTCTCTCTCTCTCTGTCTCTCTCTCACACTCTCTCAAATAAATAAATAAAACTTAAATTTAAAAGTACAGTCTGTTAACACAAAGCAAAAAAAAAAAAAAAAAAAAAAAAAAAAAAAAAAAAAAAAAAAAACCTCTGACCTACACTCCATTATGCTAGATAGAAAAGCTATTATTTTTTCAATGGTGATTCAGAAAGGGGTCTTGACATAGGAAAAAAATACATTTATCTTCCTCTTTTTTGTTTCAGCCTTCCCCCAGAAATGCATGCGAAGGAACAGATGAAAACATGATTTTTTTTGTAATCCTTATTAAAAATAGCACATCAGCTTTGCCTTTCCCATCCCACAGATTAATCCTCAAGGAAATGCAAATCATGGTGAGATGTCACAAATTAGGACAGCAGGCCAAGGCAAATGATTCTCAGGCACTGGAAGATCAATCGAGTCTTTTCTCTTTAAGCACCTTAATTGAAATATACTTGACATATAATTTATCACACCCCAAAGTGTCCTGGTAGCCCTGGGCAATCTCTCCCTCTGTGATTCCTTCCCAGGTAACACACAATTTGCTTTCTGTCATTGTACATTAGTTTGTACTTTCTACAATTGCCTATCAATGATACATGAAGTCGTCTATAAAATATATATGACGCAGTGCCTTTGGACATCTTTCAGTCAGCATGGTTGCTCTGAGAATCACTGATACTCATTTGTTTTTATGCCAAACAGCATATGCCCCAGGTTTTGCATTCTCATGAAGATGTATATTCATGAGACAGCGAGGCACACCTTTTAGAAGAGTTAAGGGACAACCCCTGACATATATTAAGTAAGTCAAAAAGGAAATGATTGTGTTAGCAAATTCTTGGGAGGATAGGAAGAACTCATGCATCAATGGTAGAAATATAAAACAGAAAAGACCTGGGAAACAACAAGATCTTTTCACAGGGTTTGCCTGCCCTGTATCTCACATCCTCCACTTCTAGCTATTTACCTAAGAAAAATGCTGGTACATTTCCATCCAACAGTCCAAGACCTGTTACAATGCTTTTCACAAGGGCTGCATATTAAATAGTTGCCACGTGTGAGGCGACAGGTGAAGATTACAATAGAATGCATGCTGTTTCAGCAAAATGCAGAGTAAATCACTTTATTCTTAAAGGTACATTTAGCAATATAATATGGGCCATCTCATGCACTCAAAACTTTAGGGGAATGCAGCATCTTTCATTGGTATAAACTAATCGTTCCCTTTTCTGGGTGATATTTTCACATGCACAATGTGACCTTTATATTTTGACATTCAATATTTGTGCATTTCCATTAATTTCTAGGATGATGTTTTTCATTACATCATTTATTTGTATTTGTTTTCTTCTTTAAGAAATATTACACTTTTCTTGAAGATTATTTGCCTAATTTTAGCTTATTTAAAACTTATTACTGCTATCATTATTTTTTAAACTGTTTTCAAATTTCCTGTTAATGGTATTTTTAATTTTTACTTATTTTTCCCTATTTGTGTACATGTGTTTTGATCTTACTTCCCCAATTATATTCTCAGCTCCCTCAACTACCCATTCATACCCTTCCAGCATGTCCATACATCATGCTCAACAGGGAAAGAATACTCGAGACCTCAGACCACCTGTAATATATAAATACAGCTGGAAGACAGTCAGGTCCACCTGTGATGTAGCCACTGCTGCCCATTCTACAGTGAATCATCCCCCCACCCATGATCATTAATGGTTTTTTAGGCTGAAATTGTTTCCAAATTCATTCCAATTTGGAGCATACTTCTGAAAAATAATTTTTCCCCTCAAGCATTCCTTTACAAGTGTTTCTTGATTTCTTTCATATCATTTTCTCAACAATATTTATAGTTTGATTCATTATATACTTGTCTCTCATGATGTATTTTTAATGGATCTTAGCCAATATTAAAGTATTGTGCCATAGTTGTTTTTAGCAATCCCTGTGGATTTGCCTGTGTACACGTTTGTGTGCAGGTGTGCATGTATATGTGAAGGCCAGAGGAGGCCCTCTGCTCTGGTTCTCTCCTTGGGTGCTATGCATCCGGTTTTAGACAACGGACTCATCAAGTAGGCTAGATTGAGCAGTGAACCCAGGCTTCCCCCATTTCTGTCTTCTCTGCTCTGAGATTACAAGCTGAAGCCACTATCCTCAGCTGCTTATTATTATTATTTGTTGTTGTTTGGATGTTGTTTTTAACATGAGATCTGGGAATCAAACACTTTTGCTAATACTTGCCAGACAAGCACTTTACCTGCTGAGCCATCTGCCCAGCTCAAGCTCTTCAGCAATTCCTTTATGCATGCTTGTAGCAATGTTAATCTTCTCTTCATGCTTTTATCATTTATTCATTTAGTTAGTTAATTTATTAGTTAACACAAACTCTAATGCAAACCAGCTGGCTCCAAACTTGCCTTGTAGCTGAGCATGACCCTGAATTCCTGATCATCTTGGCCCCACCTCCCAAGTACTAGGATTGCATGAATCAACATGTTGAACTTGCTTTCATTTTTTTAAAAAAAATTAATAATTAATTTAATTAATTAAATTACTTTCCAACATTGGTTGTTTTGTGAAGTTTTCCTAAAACCTTTAAAATGTAGGTTATGCACTTTTTCCTAATATTGTTTACCTATGGGTCTGTTATGTGGTTTATTAGATAATATGCATAGTCATTTGCTTCGTGATTTTATCTGTGTCTGCAATTTGTTTTGTTTTCTGGTTCTTCCTCCTGTCCTTTAGCTTAAACTTTTCATCCAGCTTGTCTGCATATGGGATCTTTTCCTGGACGGATACCCAAGGAAGGCTGTTTTGAGACTTCAGTCATATAACACATTTGGGTCTTTCTTGTGTGCTAACTTTGAGTCAAGAAACGGTTCCTGCTTACCTGCTGTATCCTACCTGTCTGCTTAATTTTCCTATAAATACTGGAATCGCAGATTTGGGGGCTTCCTCCCAGAATCTACCCTCAAAATATTTTATCATATTAATAAATTACAGCTGGCATAAAATTTTAAAAATAAATTTTTACTTTAAAAGTAAAACAAATTTTGGACCATATTTTTAGTCACAATCCACTGTGGTGTTTTGAAGAGATGGTCCCCAATATATTCAGTTGTTTATTTGTTTGTAGTTTGGATCTGTAGCCACCTGGCTGGAGGCAGTGTCACTGGGTGGATCTTAAGGTGTGGTGGTGGGTTTCAGATTTCAATCTAAAGATATGCAAAATGTGCCTAGTAGGAGTTCCTGAAGTGTGCTGTGCTATATGGCTTTTGAGTCTTAGGCTTGTGCTTCTCTCTTTCTGCTTGGGCCTGTGAAGGCAGGCCAGCTTCTTCTGCCATTGTGGAACTTCCCCTGGATCTGTAAACTTCAATAAATCCCTTCCTCCATAACTGCGCCTGGTCTGGAAGTTTATCTCAGCCAACCTGAAGCTGTCTGCTACACCACCTTTATCTTTGACTTAACATACCTGCCCATCAATGCTAAATAGTTTAGGATGCACCTTTATAAAATGATTGTTCCCACTGTTCTCCCCCTTTCTTGTCCTGGAAACCATAGATTTCCAATCACATAGATTTTGATAAAATGCTCATAGCATGAAATGCACATTTTACCCATTTGAGTAGAGTTCGGCAACATTAGCTTCCCACTGCCATAATGTCAACCCTGTCCAACAGTGTCCAGAATGTCTCTCTCATGCAAACAGAAATCTAAACGATTTTCTAATCATGCAGTAATGTGGGGTGTGTTTTATCAATATATGAAGAATGATAACATTCATGTAGGAAAAGATATAATAGTGATGGAAAATGATCTAATAAGCATTTCAAACATTCTACTAACAGTTATATAGTAACTTTTTCATGATAAACTAAATTGAAGATCACAATTCTCTATCATTTCCCATACATTTGGGATGGTTGTGACCAAAAGTCAGACAATAGAAAATATTGATAAAGATGTGGAGAAACTGGAATGTTTCTATCCTGCTAGTGGGAATATACAATGCTATAGCTACTTAGGAAAACAATTTAATACCTACTTAGATAAAGAAAAATGTAGTTTGTGACTTTACACTCCACTTATCTGTATATACACAATTCAAAAATGTATGTCCCCACAAAAAGCTTCCCACAAACGTTCATTAAAGTGCTTTTTGCAGCTTCCAAACTCTTAAAATACTCATCAAACTGATTGTACACTTCGTCTCAAACTCCATAGTTTTCATTTCCATGTGATTTGTGTTTCTTTTATTTGTCAAAAACTGAGTGTTATGTTAAAACCAGTGTTTATTTAGTCTCCTATCCATTTGTGTCTTTCATTTTATTTTAGCTCATTACTATAAAATTACCATATTCTGCTATAATGCTAGCAGAAATTTGCATTTTCTACTAATGCTAATCTATATGAGAATTCAACTTCAAATGAAGTCTTACTCCTCATTCTGGATTTTACCTTCCTGATACTTTGCCTGGCTATTTACTGATTTTTGATAGTAATCCAGATATTCTTATTTTGCGTAGTTTATTGTGTTTTAATTTTTGACATTTTTTCCTTTGTTAATACTCTAACATAGTCTCATATTATCAACTTCTACAATGAAAGGTCCATGAGAATGTGATTACAACTGACTTATATCTATATTTAAATTTGGAGATACTCTCCTTGCATAGGCACTCTCTTCAATTATAGCTTTTCCTAGGATAATGAAGACATATTTCTTTTTTAAAAAAAATATATTTAAATTATTTATTTTTTTAAGAGAGAGAGAGATGGAGAAAGAGAATGGGTGTGCCAGGGCCTCCAGCCACTGCAAATGAACTCCAGATGCATGCACCCCCTTGTGCGTCAGGCTTACATGGGTCCTGGAGAGTTGAACTGGGATCCTTTGGCTTTTCAAGCAACTGCCTTAACTACTAAGCCATCTGTTTAGCCCTGAAGACATATTTCTTAACCGTCATCTCTCTTTTCTCAGGTTCAAGAAAGTTGCCAGGCTACGTATCACTGGTTCCTCACACGCAGCCAGGTAGGGTAGGTGAGGCTGCCGGCACTGTGGGTCCTTCTGTCACCACTCTGCACAACAAAGAAAATGCAGTTTCACCTCTTCACACCTCATTAAGGAAACAATGCTAACCAATACCAGACTGAAAGTTAGAATTAATCAGAATTCATGAATTCTGGTTGCCGTTGGGAAATGTTTCCATATGTAGCTGCTTCCTATCACTCAGGGTGAATATCCCACTTACACTCTTTACTCTTACCCCGACATTAGAAATGATACTGAGTTATATTTCTCTCATATTCACGATCTACTTCATCTCCTCATCCTACCAGCACATAAACACAGATCCATGGGCACATAATTTCCCCTTGTGAAAGTCCTCAATTTCTTTCCATTATATATTTTTAACATTTAAGTCATTTTTATAATTATATGGAGAATTAGGTTTTGTTGTATTGTATTTCATATAAGTTTTTTCTTGTGTTTTACTTTCTCAGTCTTTCTCCCTTCTACTCTTGCCTTGTGCCCTCTCCCCATCACGGCCTCCTCTCTGCCTTCAAACTCCATGTTTTCTTCCCTGTCTCCACCTGTCTCATAACCTCTTGCTCATCTTTTGTAATCTCCTAGCTCAATGTATATAGTCTAGGTTAACTCTCATATCCTCTTCTTTACTTATATACAAACATTAAAATTTGGGATCCACAAATGAGAGAGAACATACTTTTTTTTTTTTTTTATCTTTCTGGAACGAGGTTACTTCACTTAGTATAACCTTTTCCAATTCCACTCATTCTTCCATGTAACTCCCTTTATTGATTCTTAGAAATATTTCCTGTGCTATTAGAGTCTTTTACAGGAAGTTCTATCATATACTTTTTACATTTTTTGAATAATACTTCAGGCAAACATAATTGAGGGCTTTTCAACAAGGAATTTTTTTTTTAGTTAAAGCATCCATTCTTTATAATTTTCTTTTTTGATATTTTTTTCTAAAATACAATCAATTTTTTAATGCCCCTTTGCCTTGTCCTTCATTAGAGCATTGGGTAACCTGTTCTTTTCATATTTTTGGAAATGTATAATCTTCTATATCACTTCAATTCGTTTCAAATTGTAGTCTCCTATATTTTGCCACTTATTTGACTTGAGAAGATTAAAAAGATGTCTTCATAAACATGATGCATAATACATAGGGTTTATTAAATATTGTTGATTTTCACCCTGCACAACCCTCCACAGCTAGCATTGAAAACAATTCTATGAGTATATGCTGGTGTTGTCTCACATCTTACATAAAACAACTGAGGCTAAATTAGTTGCCAGGTTAACACTAAAGAAACAGGAAGTAAGTTATGAGGTGCAACTTCAATGCAGTGCCATTGAATGCATAGTTATGCTTCCAGAATGCTCTGGTTAATACTGAGGTTCTCAGAAATACTGACTGTGCATGATCAATTTTTAATGAATTCAACATTATTCATTTAGTGCTTCCCCTGTTCCAATTTGTCCTGGTTATATGATTAAAACTGAATGAAACATAAATATCTTTTTACAGTGAAGCTGATATAACATTTTTCCAAATGAAATAATAACAGGAATCAATCATGGGACACATTCATACTGATAATAAGTGACAATATTCATTGTGCTCTATCATGAATTGATTAACAAATTCTTGAAAACAACACTAATTAGTAGCTATTATTATTTCCACTTTTACATATGATAGAATGATCCCCGTAGAACTCAAAAAATGATTTAAAATTTCCATATTCCTATAATTAGAATGCCAGCTAAAGCGTAAATACCAGCTCTGGACTGTATAATGCACAGTATTTGAAAGCTTAAATAGAACGTACAATAGGAGAGCCGTAACTTTAGCTGTACCTCTTTTATTTCTTGCCGAGGGTTCTCAAAAGGAGATTAACAAGAAAAGCTAACAAGTTTACTACCACCTGCAATGAATATCACATGAAAAAAACCTTAAGCACGGTGATATCAGGCCTCTTCTCACAGTGAATTTTCAGCAAAGAACAATAAATGAACCTGGAAATAATGTCTGAACATGGTTTTATGTTTCCAAAGCTATAATGCCTGGAAAAGTAAATGTGTGAGAGGAAGCTGATGGAATAATGTGTGTGTTCAGAATTTTTGTTCTTTTTTTTTTTTTCTCATGCCAATAAGATTGTCTCCAAAAGAGCATTTACATCCTGGCTTTAGTCAGAAATAGGAGAAGCTAGAAAGATTTCTGCATGTATTTAGTGCATCTCCAGATCAACATAATTTCTCAGGCCTGAGACAGCATATTTGGGGTCACATATTCTAATTCCCTTCGTTTATAAAAACTCACAGGTAGGTGGAGCAGCTATCACGAGCCTACTTACAAAACAGGTAACAAGACTAAATGACGGATAGAAAGAAAAGCAGCACATAAAATTTTGGTGCACATAGATAATCTAGGACTTTAGACTTGATTAATGAGAGTGATTAGTTGGCCTGTGAATATGTTTGATTGATGTACGATACAAAGAATTTCATGATAGTGTTACAAGCCCTATAAGTCACGGGAGTTTCAAGAAAGGAAGAGAATGTGAAGGAAGAGAAATCAGGCAGCTCACAGAAGGGTGATGCGAGAGAAACACTAAGGAGGGGAAGACGCAGCAAGGACCAAGTAGGAATGTGAGAGAAAGAAGGAAGAAATAACTGCATTCAGTTTTTCCGAAAACGATCTCTGCCCCTCTCCTGCTGAGTATTGTCCAGAGGAAAGAACCACCAGAGGGAGTTTGTAAAGCCCACAAAGAAAAAATGTGTGTGTGTGGGGGGGGTCGGTATTAGCAATTTAATCTCTGCCATTTCTTCATTTTTCAATTAGCGCAAAACGTAGGTCATTACGGAGCTAAATGCAGAAGGGAGAGCATGAATCAATGGGCAGAGCGCAGAAGAAATTCTCAACTCCATTATTGCTTAATTTTTTATCTTTATTCAATTTGCAACCCATTTTCCTCACACTACTTCTAAAGCAAGCATAATAATACATAAGTGAAAAACATTTCAGCTGATTTCTCCTGGGGAATTAACATTCCTTACAGACACAGGCACACCCTTATCCATTTTAAACAGAGGTATGTAAGAGTCATGCCTGAAATAAGCTTAGCATATCTAAGTAGGAATATAGCATCATTTGATAAGCCAAAGTATAGTTATTAAAATGCTATTTCAAATTCAACAGAACAAAATGTCTTTAATATTTTTTTCCTGTTTCAATTGCAAGGCACGAGATGGGTATGTGGGAGTCTGTTGATGCATATATAGAAATTTAGCAACTACTTTGGAGACTTTTTCCAAGGGAAATTTTTCGAGAATTATAAAAAAAACGATAAATTTATTTATTTAGTTATAAATACTTATTTAATGGAGGGCTGGAGAAATGTTGCAGGGAACAAAGTGACAGCTACACAAGCATGAGCACCTGAGTTCCGACCCCAGGAACAAGGGACCTGCATGCAGCAGCCCGCGTCTCTAACCCCAGCGCCCCTTACAGCAAGACAGCAAGCAAGTAGAGACAGAAGACCCTTCCAGAATCTTCTGCACCGCCTGGCAAAGATAGTGGTAAACAATGGGAGATCCTGCCTCCGACAAGGAGGAAGGTGAGTTCCAACACCCAAGGTCGTCCTCTACACACATACAGCAGTGTGCACACCACCTCACACACACACACTCACACTAAAAATTATTTAATTAAACCTATACTGTTTTATGGTACATATTATAAAGCAAAAATCTTCAAGAATACTGTTATATAAGAATTATTGCTCTAATGTGACTTAGAGAATAAAGCCAAATGCTAATATCAGCAACAGTGTTTGTAAATTGCGCAGGGTTTCATTCCTTTTCATTGGTCCTTGTTTATGGGAAACACGAACACATAATGCATATGACTATAACTTTCTGAGCTTAATGAGTGCAAAGGTGCCGGGCTGCTTTCAGAACCATGGGTCTGGTTGTCATGGGAGAAACCAGTTGTCTCCATGTGCACAGCTGTAGATAAATCAAGTGAGAACAGTGTGAATGTTAGTTTCATATATACATACATACATTATATATGATGAAATAATATATAGTTCATGAAATCAATATTGTAGTTCAAGAAACACTATACATTTATATATTATATAAAGATAAGTTTAAAGTTGGTATATCAAAAACCCTGTTCAATTTCTTCCATATTGACAGTTTTAATACATGTATATAATGTACTTTGATCATAATTCCCTCCAGTAACCGTCTCTAACCCTCTCCTCTGTTGCCCTTTCATTGACCCTTTCTTGTCTCCAACAACCCCCCTTTCTACCTTGATGCCTTTTTCTCCTCCTCCAATATCTATGACGAAATACTAAGAATTCTAATGGGTTCAATGTTGTTCCATCTTGTGCAAGAAATGGCAGTTATGTGACGTCATGAACGTGAAGATTGCTTCCGGTCTGGAAGACAGTCTTCGTAAGGCGTCCTCCCCATCCTCTGGTGCTTGCATTCGCTCTCCCCGTCTTCCACAATGTTGGGGGGATGGTATGGGTGTCCAATTTACCACCGAGAGAGTATTCTACAGTCACTTTGTCTCAGCACTTGGACAAGCTTTGGGTCTCCCTAGTAGGCACTGTCAACTGGAAAAAGCGGCTTGTCTGACCAACGGTGAGAGCTGCGCTCATCGTTTGGAGTGAGCTTCTATCTCAGCCACAGGGCGTCCTGAAGATCATTCCCACAATGGCCTTGGCCTGGGCTGGGCTTCATCTCAGTGGGGCTCCAAACTGTGTGGGGAGAGGTGAATGGGAGGCTTTGAGTTCGTGCAGCCTCCTTGTTCCGTGCATTGGCAGGCGGAGGGAGTGGCATGTACCTGGTGCTGTTCTCCTGGGATGCTGGGCCCACATCACCTTCAGGGTCTTCGGTTTTGATGTAGCTTCTGTATTGTCTGCAAATGATGACAGCAGCCAAAATGGCAACTCTCTCGGTGGTAATTCCTCACGCATTTGTCATTTTTATTTATTAATGTTCATTTCATATTTTATTAAACAATCTTCATAATTCACTGATTCAAAATGGGAATATTTACTTTTCGATAATTGTGTTAGCTTTTACTAGAAGAGAGTGTCCAAGCAGTAATTACAATCGTTTGTTTTGGACATTGGCTAAGTAAACAATCTACCACTGAGCTTCTTCCCCAGCTTTCTCTGCAAATGTGTATATATATTCATATTATATATGTGAAATCTTTATTAAGTATATAGACAATATATTTAATAATTATGAATACTATTTCTATCTAATATTATGAGAGAGAGACACAGAGAGAGATAAAATTGTACAAGCAAGCCTCGAGCCTTGAACATACGATTCTTTGGCCTCTCTCTGTGCAACTGGGATGACAGGCAGGTCTTACTAACTAATGTGTACAGGAGTCTCCCATGTCAGTGAGGTCAGCTTATCAGCTAAAGAACTCATATCTGAATCTTGGTGATATTTAGGTATATACTTTGTGGTAGTTTTTATTCCATACTAAGATTTGGAGCTGTTGTTATTTTTATCTTGGCATGTTCAAAATAATACATGCAGTAAATTAATCTTTGTAATAAATTATTTTCTATGATTTTTAAAAATATATTTTATTTATTTATTTGAGAGGGAGAAAGAGACAGACAGAGAGAGAGAGAGAGAGAGACAGAGAGAATGAGAATGGGTGTGCCAGGGCCTCCAGCCACTGCAAATGAACTCCAGATGCATGTGCCACATTGTGCATCTGGCTTACTTGGGTCCTGAAGAATTGAACCTGGGTATTTTGACTTTGCAGGCAAACACCTTAACTGCTAAGCCATCCCTCCAGCCCTATTTTTCTATGGTTTTTAATGTTCATATATTGGTTCAAAATTGGGGAAAATAAAATCATTATACTGAATCAAATAGAGAGAAAGAGCAATCCCACCAATTCTGAATAGCTTCTCCTCTAAAAGATTATCTATCATGGTGCTAGGGAGATGTCTCAGTTAAAGGCTCTTGCTTGCAAAGCCTGCTGGCTCAGTTTCAATTCCCTGACACCCACGTAGAGCTAGATGCAGGGTTGAAGAGATGGCTCAGTGGTTAAAAGTGCCTGATTGCAAAGCCCGATGACCGGGGTTCAGTTCCCTAGTACCCATGCACAGCCAGTTGCACAAAGTGGTGCATGCGTCTGGGATTCATTTGCAGTGGCAAGAGGCCCCGGTGCACCAGTTCACTCACTCTCATTCTTTCTCTTTTGCAAATAAATAATACTTAAAAAAAAAAGCTAGATGCAAAATGGCACATGCATTTGTGATCCAAAAGCACACATGACCCTGGGAGGCAGAGCCAGGAGAGCCTGAAGCTCCAGAGCCAGCTTGTCTGACACGTATCTGTGATGTGGCAGCTCATCTGTGGTGTCAAGAGACCCTGACCCCTATAAGGTGGAGCAAAGACACCCCAACAACATCATGATGCACAAATAAATGAATAAAACAATAAGTAATTTCCAAAGACTATTTTCAGTGTCATCCTGAGATTTAGAGAATTAACACATGTTCTATGAACATTACATTATAGGAAATATCTATGAAAAACAACTGACATGATTCCACTTTCATTTCACACTAAGTGAAAGCTTTTAGAAAGAAAAAAATAATATTTTCAATATGATTACTTACACCATCATGTAGCAATTGTTTTGGGTATAGTATAAACATCATAAATCTGTTACTTTGCACTCAAAATAATTAACCACCATATGACACATGTGTGAATGAACTTCTATACTTAAAACTTGAATAGCTGTACTATAATTATATTTTTATGGAATGAACTGTCTGTTCTTTTAATGAGGAAAACTTTCCATCAGTAGCACTAGGGAATATGAGGTCTTACCAGGCACTAAGTAAATAGATCCTATTTCCTCAGAAAGCTATTAGCTAACCTGTGTATGCATCCACATGCTAATACTAATCATTACAGAAACCCTCAGACAGGGACAGATTATCCAACATTTCTGAATGTAATGGAGTTTATAAAATTCCTTTACCATACAGGCACTTAAAATCTCATTATGTGTGTGTCCCAGGACATGAATCAAGGCTTTAGTCAAATATGTGAGTACACACACCTCTAATAATTTACACACTCTTTCCTATGCAACTTACCCTTTTCCTGTTACACATTTTACAGGTTTTAATTCATATTACCCTATGTCTGAAAAGGATCACGGGCATAAAATGGTATAAAATAAAAATATCTATTAGAATAATAATGTACAGATGGAAAGTTGAAACTAATAATAAGCAAACATAATATTTATCACTTTCAAGCAATTTATACTCACTGAGATATTTTATAAAACACATATAATAGTACCATATAAAACTGTTCCCAGGGCCATACAATGTAGCTCAGTTGACAACAGAAACCTGCAGAGAGCAGGCTCTTTTCAAACCTATACTTAGCCACACCACATTTTCTCCCTATTAGTCTGACTTAAACAAGGCCAAGATCAGTGTTGATGTACAAGGAAAATACTCAAGAGGATACAGACAAGGAGTGCAATGACAAGGGATTATTTACAAGGAAAAATATATACAGTTTCCTTCAGGCCATGGATGCTGGAAACGCCATCAAAGAAAGTTATGGGGGGGTTAAGGGTTTACTTCAGGCTCACAAATTTCAGGAAAACACTGCCGATGGCCGAAGAAGCTGGCTCACCTCCATAAACCCTAGAGGAGAGGCATCGCCAAACAACCATGTAGCCCTGACACCTGTGAGCATGAACCCCAGATCTCCAGCTGCCCTCCACCCTCCTCAGGCCTGGAGTTAAGATCCGCCCCCAGAGACACCTCTTCCCCAGTAGGGGTCTGCCCACTGGGGACTCCAGATTCAAGCCAGAGTCTAGGGGATCACACTTTCAAATTATCACAAACACAAGCCCAACAGACTCCATAAGTTAAATAATGGTTTAATCCTTGAAAAAGATGAATAAAATTGAGTTATTTTAATTTGAATTTAACCATTAAAACTTAGAATAACATATGCTTGTATAAAAGAACATTTTTCTCACTTCATTAATGCATTGTGATGGGTTTGTTTTAACTAAAGTTCAAAATTATTTCCAAAAGGACAGAATATCATATATGTAAAGTCAAACCAGGAATTTTGAGAGTGTATGTAATACATGTACATCCATGAAAATCATTTTGTTAAAAAAGTTCCCATGTTGCCAAAAAGAAACTTGAAAATTCAGTCTAACTAGAAAATAAAAATACATTCTCATGAATCCTGACCACTCTTATCATATTGGGAAGATTTTAAAACCTTGTCTTATCTCTCAGTAAAAGAAAAATGGAACATTAGATAAGCTTATTATAGAAATCTCAAAAGACATGTAATTGACTATGCAAATAAGTGTTACCCCAAAAAAACTTAGTGAATACAAAACTGGAAAAATCTTAATTATTTATTAAAACCCATTGTCAAGTTGAATTGGTAAATTCCTTATTTGATAGATAACTGTGTGGGTGTCAAAACACCTTCTCTGCAGTCATCCATCACATCTAAGCAGTGTCATGTTACACAGAACACATGTAGTCCTAATGAGCAAACAGAAAATGTCATGAAACAATGTGTGTACAAATCTAATACGTAGAACTAAGAAGCAAGAGAAAACTAAATCTGGATTAATGTTTAACAAAAGCTACATGAAACCATGAATATAATATTCAGGTATCAGCATTGTGATTCTCTGACCTAGGGAAGAGAGGGTAGTGCTAGAGAAGTATGTAGGAGGCATCACTGAGATGTAGAATTATACACAGATACTTAAAATTGCATTTGCAGCCTGAGTATGGTGGCACACGCCTTTAATCCCAGTGTTTAGGAAGCCAAGGTAGGAGGATCACCATGAGTTTGAGTTTGAGGGCAGCCTAGGACTACATAGTGAATTCCAGGTCAGCCTTGTCTAGAGTGAGATTCTACCCTTGAATTCTCCCAAACTTCATTATATATATATATATATATATAATCCCAAAAGAAAAAGGTCTATAATATTTTATGCACATATATTATGTGTCAACACATAAACTCATACATAATGCGTACCCACACCCTACACATGTGACCCCCAAAAAGTACTCAGTAGCTATGGATATTAGTACTAAAAATAATTACTCTTATATGAATGGCCCCATCATTTCACAATTAAAGTAACAATTTTAACTGAATAGCTTAGAAATGCATAACAGATGGAGAATTACCTTTATAATTATCTTATTCAGATGTTCTTCTACTAACATCCTCATCACTCTTGATTGTGGCTCAGACTCAAGGATATTTGGATGTTTATATCAGTGACATTTTCTAATTTCTTTCCTAAACGTTGCATGTGCTAAAGTATGCAATTTTGAGATTACAGATCAAAGTAACTTATTAAGCATTGAAGAAAAAAACACGTAACTAAAGATAAAATTAATATGCCAATGTTCAAACTAAAATTCCTGGAATGTTTCAAAATAGTATGATCATAAATGTGTTTCTTTTGGTACAAAAATCATGTAATTACAAATGCGGAAGCCCACTAAAGGGCATCAGCTATGGTACAACAGAAGCAAAAATGCTTCTTACTTTAAAAAAATGCCTGAATCAGACTGCCCACTAAGGCTCAGGAATCATTGTAGGAGTGGAAAAGACTGTGAGAGCCACAGGGTAGATGGGAATATCGTGACACGCAGCCCCTGACACCAACTGACTAAGGTCTGAATTATACCACCGTAATTACCAGCAACCCCATTGAGAAGGGCCCTCAGTGAATTGAGATAGGGGAGAGGGAATATAAGAAGATAGTAGTTAAGTAAATAAACACAAAAAAAAAGTCTGAAGTATTGAAAAAGTTAAAGAAGGTGTTAGTCTGGAGAGCAAAGCTAACTGTGACTATGAATACACAGGATGCTGGCACGGCCCAGTAGTCCTCACATTCCACAACTCACGTTACAATAGAAGGGGTCCTGGGAAGGTATCAGAGGGCGGGAATACCGTTATGACATGGGGTTCTGTTCTCATGCGTGGAGAGAGGGTTCCTCACGGGGCAGTGACTGTCTCTTAGGCTGTTCTGTGTCATGCTGCTGGCCTGCCACTGGGTATTCCTTTGTCTTACTCAAGACTCATTTACCTCCTGTGCTGTTGTAGCACATGACACTAAAACAATTCTAAGTAATATGTTTAGAAAAGAAATTAACATGAATTATATTTATTTGTGAATACATGGAAAATCTCTTTATAGTAAAATAAAATATGCTATGGCTTAATTATCTTCCTGAGATTTGACTAGCATTTACCTCATCTGCTACAAGTGCATTAATCACCCAGTATGATTGTGAAAATTCATACTAATATTTGAATCTAGTAGCTGACCACCTATATGTCCAGCAGCATGCCTTTTCTAAAAGCTGGAAAGGTAAATACTGAAAACCATCTGAGAACACTGAAAAAAAACTAAAATAATCAATAAAACCTAAAATAAATATATTCACTTTAGCAAAATTAATTATATTTTTCAGTATAAAAAGTACACATATACCTATATGACAAAAATCATCTGTATTTTATTTTCAATGTTTAATTTTTCAATGGATGAAGCAAAAATTCTATATTGTCTTTAGATTAAATAATAGATATCTGTAAACAACTTCCTTTTGAAATATGCACCCTATCTAGTCAGCTAGGAAAAGAGTTTGTTTGGCAGCCTAAGAAAAAAATTTATTACTTGAGAAATTATGTTTAGTATCTTACTGGAGTAGATATGTTTGATTTTCTTGATTTATAATTCTCACTGTCTAAATCTTGCTGATAACAAATGCAAATAAGTAATTATTTTTCAATGATGACCAATTTCTATGGTAATGAACACCATAAATGATGTGTGTATTTTAGCACACTATTTATGTGAATAGAAAAGTAAGTATATTCCTAATAAGTGACAGTTAAAATTGTATTTATACAAAAGCCTTTCTCAAATCATTTTCACAATTATTTTATCTACATTTCTCTTGTTTTTGGTGAGGAATTGGCAAGTAGCAAAGGGATTTTTGTCATAGAAAATGTTTCTGTGAAATGATAGGTGACTTAAAAAGTAAATAAAATGTAATATATTCTTCCCTTAAATTAATAGTACATGTGTTTATGAAATCACAAGAGTTAAAAGCTTAGGATAAAAACAGAATTTACATTTATAATTTATATATAAAATATACATTCTTTACAGCAAAAAAAGCCCTTCATGATTATAAAGCGTATTTGAATGCCATACTGGAACCAAGGTCAATCTTTCTGTGCCCATGTCTCTCTCTGGGAAGTGTCAGGCATCATGGAAATTCACTTGCCATTGCCAGTGTTTATGCTTGATCATCTTGTTGGCCAAACTCCACTAGTGCAGACCACCTTCACAATTGGCTATATGAAAAATATGTCATCTTGATGGTTGCTAATATAATCCATCTATTTCAGTAACCTTCAGCAATTACTTGACTAATAGTTGCATAGTTAGAAATCTGTAGAGTGTTTTTTATTCTCTCTTCTGCTCCTGGTAATGCTAAAAACCACATTCTCACTTGGACTCCCTTAGTAGCTTGTCCAGAAAATAATTTTTCTTGGAGCTCAGGTCTGCACACACATATGTACTTTCTTCCTTCTTAACTTGTTTTGAATGTGTGTGCATTTGTGTACAGGCATGTAAATTCTCCAAACCTTTAGTGACTGGCAGTTATTTGAATCTGCCATATATGTATGTGTATGAGGAAGGAGATAGAATATTACATATAAAAAGATAGCACACTCAGAGGTGTTTTTATTTTTATTTATTTTTATTTTTTTATTTTTATTTTTATTTTTATTTTTTTTTTTTGGTTTTTCGAGGTAAGGTCTCACTCTAGCCCAGGCTGACCTGGAATTCACTATGTAGTCTCAGGGTGGCCTCAAACTCACGGCAATCCTCCTACCTCTGCCTCCCGAGTGCTGGGATTAAAGGCGTGCGTCACCACGCCCGGCTTCAGAGGTGTTTTTAAACAAGAATATTTAACCAAAGAGCCATCTTCCTAGCCCTAATAGATGTTTTGAAGTTATACACAGAGAGGTAAATCTTATTATGTTGTACCCATATTACTTCTGCTGAAAATTTTATTAATGACAAACTGTAAAGTTCACATATTTGTTATAGAATTTGTTAGGTTTTACTGTGTGTATAAAGCCAGAAATTATGAGCACAATAAAGATGATTAATTAATATATTATGTTCCACCACACCCTCATGCTTTTAATTTTTTTCAGTTTATAATCTTATGCAAGTAAGATTTTACATAAACAAAAGGAATGTCATGAAATAAGTGAGAGACTCATCTCAAGAAAACAGATGGATGAGTGAAAGAAAGAGAACAGCTGAAGTTTCCCGCTGGTCTCCACACACATATGCACAGGGTACACACACCGCAAACACATGTGAGCATATCACACAGACATCACATTACACTCTACACATACTGAACACACGCACACCATTTTTTCAATCGAGAAAGCTATTACTAAGAACAGCAAGCCTTCATCTCTCACCAGTGTCCCCCAGGAAACCTTCCTCATCTCCATTAATGTGCAAAGTCGAACTAGAGAGGCAGATCTTCCAAATGATGTCATCACACACAGAAGCGGGAGTGTGCGTGGTGGTGGTGATGGCACAGGTGATAAAATGCATCCTCATTATACCTAAACAAGCACAAGATGAATCATGCAAAGAAACAAAATAATCTTTTCTGTTCTCTCATTTGCAGAAGACATCAGAGATCCCATTTGTAGCATATGTTCGTTTCCAAGTGATGAAATGTAACATTTCCTCAAAGCTGTAAGCTGATCACACTCTAGAACACTCCCAAGCATTAGTAAACTCATGATCAGGAAACCCATTCTCCCATCAAGTGTGTAGAGATGTAGATGCTGACATTTTCCTCCTATCTGTGATATGCCTAGAGCATAGGAGACTTGGTTAGCCATTGCCTGATTTCAGACAAGCTACCCTGTCATTAGAAACAAGATGACAGAGCTCAAAATCGCAGAATGGGAAAGATCAAGAATTTGGAAGATAAAGTAAACTTAAAGAAATGAATGTTCCAAGATACTGATAGTTTTTATTGGAGACCTCTCTTTTAGAATGAATGGAGACTAATTATTTTCAGTAATGTTCACAAGAAGTCCAAGTACCTTCAAGGGTAGTGAGAGTAAGATTATCTGTTTTATTTAATAAATGTGTGAAAGTAGTAAGGCAGAAGAAATCAATTAATCATTCTCAACTTATATCATATGGCCAATTTCACTTTTGATTTAGCTAAAATGTCTGGAACAAATTAGTGTTCTCATGATTCAGATTTCTCGTTTAATAAAAAAAAATAGCCAAAACAATTTCAATGTTGACAAGGGGGGTTGTAATTAATTATACGAATTTGTTATGAAATCATACTCAATATTGCTCATTTCCTGCTTGATGACTAACCCTCAATGGAAAATAAAACAAAAACTTTAGACTGCCTATGCTATTTTTACATACTATACATATTTTATTTTATTTTATTTTATTTTTCTGGCTTTTGGAACAGGGTCTAACCCTATCCCAAACTGACCCGGAACTCATTGTGTAGTCTGGGTTGGCCTCAAGCTAACAGACACCCACCTACTTTAGCCTCTCTAGTGCTGGGATTAAATATGTGCCACCTCACCTAGCTACTGTACATATTTTAGAGATATACTATTTGAACATGAAACGGAATGGGTTGGCAGTTGATGAGTCTCATATCAGAGCTAATATTTTGAAAATGTGGTTAAAGAAAAATTTATATCTATGAGGAGACTGAAATCCTAAATGAGGGCTGGGGAGATGGCTCATCAGGTAAGGCACTTGCTTGCAAAGATTAATGGCCCAGGGTTGATTTCCCAGTACCCACGTAAGGCCAGATGCACAAAGAGGCACATGCACCTAGAGTTTGTTTATGGTGGCAAGAGGCTGTGGCATGCCAATTGTCTCTGTGTCTCTCTCTCTCTCCTTTCACAGAATAAATAAAAATAAAGAATAAATAAAAAATCCTAAAAGAAATTATTTTAAGTTTAGTATGTTTACTTTTTATGATCCTCAATATATATATTCCAAATTTACATATTATTTTTGTTAGGCATAGGCTGGATAAAACAATCTAAGTATTATAGAAACTGAAGGCAAAGGCTATAGCTACAAGGTACCCAGTAGCTTGGCCTGTATCTCCAAAGACATAAATTGAAGAGGCAAATTAGTGGTGAAGGGCCGAGAAAAGAAATTTAATCCATACGACCCTATGGGGAAAAAGATAAAGGTCTTCCATGACCTCAAATTGTTCTACAAAGGGCTGACAGGAATATTGAAATTCTGTAGGAGGGAAAAGCAAAAATGGTTGGAGCATAACTCGTGGAACAGGTGATTGTGGTATGGCCACAATCCAAGACAACAGCTTCAGTGACCTCAGATTCGTGTACAAAGGGCTGACAGAACTTTGAAATTCTGTAGGAGGAGAAACAAGAGCGGCTGCAGCATAGCTCACGGAACAAGTGATTGCCGCATGGCTGCGATCCAAGACAATAACCAGAAACTCAGGAGGAAATGTTACAGAGGCAGAGAGGAGCAAAACTGACTCAGATCGGTCATGATTAGTGGCATCCTTAGTAAAAGTACCCTTTACTTAAAGTAATAAAAAGTCATAAGGATGTTTTACCTTTAAATTGTAGATCTAGTCATCAACATTGATCTAGGCTTTGGGTTCCCATTCAGAAGCACCAACATAGTGAGAATTTCTTTTTTATTTTATTTTTATTCTTATTTTTATTTTTTTGCTTGTGTGTGTGTGTGAGAGAGAGAGGGAGAAAGATTGAGAGAGAGAGATAGATGATGACGATGATGATGATGAAGAAGAAGAAATATATTCACATGTCACATGTGATGGCCATAGCTGATCATCAGGTGTCCAGCTCTATGGCTTTTCCACCCATTCTTCTTTGAGCCAGAGCTATGAAAGCTCCAGCAATTCTCTGCACCCTGCTTTCCAAGAGACTGGGGTTACAGACACATAAGGCCGTGACCAGATGTTTACTTGGGTCCTGCGGATTGAATTGAAGTCATCCCTCACACCGCCTCAGCCCTCACGCTTGCGGCCAATCATGCTTACCCACCATCTCTCCACACAAGGCTTTTTTTTTTTTAATTAAGGCATCCATTGGGATGCTTTGTTTTTCCACAGGTGAAGAAAAGTTAAGCTTGTTTAGAATGAGTGATTTTAAACCATGTAATGTCTTTAAGAAAACAAGAAACTGGAAGGGAAAGCCTTCTTACCTGTCTTCTCCTGCCATTCCTGTTTGCATTTTCTCAAAGTGCTCGGTGGAGAACGCCGCTTCCAGACAAACAGGGATCCAGCAGCTGGAGAAGGGGAAAGGTCCGGGCAGGCAGTGGCACCCGCCACCCTCGGCACAGCGGCTCTGCTCGCGCTCTTCTGTGAGCTGCACCGCACTCAGCAAACGAGAAAAGGGGTTTCGTCTGCGGGCCACAGGGGAGATGGGGCTTTTCTTTCTACTTCACATATTGCTGTATTGCTTTCCTCTAAAGGAAGAAATACAGCATTCCATAACTGAAGAAAAGTTAGAAAAAATTATAAATTTTGCAATGTGACTGAGTCATTCATTTGTATAAAATAGTCCTTGGGAAGATGCCTCATACTTTCACTGGATTCTTGATCTAATATTCCTTAATTTAATGCTCAAGGATTTAAAATTCTGGTAAATGAAGAACTATAAACAGAAGTGGAGAATTTTGACTTGCATGAAAATAAAAAAATAAAATCTTTAGCTCTGTAAGTATGATTAATTGACCAGGGCGGGGGGGGGTTTGGAATAGAGGAAGGTTATGTCAGAAAGATGTAGCTTTGCATGTGTAGCTGACCTGCTGGAGCACCCTGACTGTGGGCTGTTCTTAATAAAGCTCCTCTTCCACAGAATGCCAAGAGTGCTGCAGATATCTTTACGACGTGTTGTCCAAACAATACAGTTCAATCCTGTTAAAGCTAATCTTTGCTCTTTCTCAGCAATTTTACTTCCTAACAAAATATTTCTGAAGAGAGATTTATGAATTTATTGCTCAGTTTTCATCTTTTTTGTCATTTTTTTCAATTTTTAACATTAAACTAGGGCTAAGAGTTGCAAGCATTATATTGAGACCATTTACTTACCAAAGAGTATTATTGAGGTTTCACACATCTGTTTTAATTTCTAGTTTATGACCATGAATGTGAGCTAGATATTTAGACTTAAAATGAATATTGATAGTCTAATGAAGAACACACAAGAAAAAGCCAGGCATGGTGGTGCACGCCTTTAATCCCAGCACTCATGAGGCAGAGGTAGGAGGATCACCATGAGTTCAAGGCCACCCTGAGACTGCATCATGAATTCCAGGTCTGCCTGAGCTAGAGTGAGACCATACCTCGAAAAACAAAAACAAGGGCTGGAGAGATGGCTTAGTGGTTAAGCGCTTGCCTGTGAAGCCTAAGGACCCCGGTTCGAGGCTCGACTCCCCAGGACCCACGTTAGCCAGATGCACAAGGGGGCGCACGCGTCTGGAGTTCGTTTGCAGTGGCAGGAGGCCCTGGCACGCCCATTCTCTCTCCCTCTCTCTATCTGCCTCTTTCTCTCTGTCTGTCGCTCTCAAATAAATAAATAAAAATAACAAAAAAAAATTAAAAAAAAACAGAAAAAATATTCATTAGATTGTATAATTTCTAGAAGGGTTCCTTGTAGTATAGTTTGGGGGTATACTATCAAATCAGTATAAAACTTAGTAATATATATGTAAATCATCCAAGTGAGAAATTCTGCTATTACAGCCGGGTGTGGTGGTGCATGCCTTTAATTCCAGCACTCAGGAGGCAGAGGTAGGAGGATCACTGTGAGTTTGAGGCCACCCTGAGACTACATAGTGAATGGTAATGCCAGGTCAGCCTGGGCTAGAGTGAGACCCTACCGTAAAAAATTGAAAAATAAAAAAAAAAAAAAGAGGAAAGAAAAATTCTGCTACTATGTGATGGGTGGATTCATGACCATGGAAATCACTGAGAAGGAAAAAAGCCAATTTTACTACAACAGTAATAACTTTTAAGAACAAGTTTCTTCCAAATTAGAATAATGTCTTCATGGCTTAATGATTGTTTTCTTGACTGAACAGTCGCTTCTATCCTCATTATAGAAGAAGTGTTCTTGTTTCCTTCCTCTAACTTCTGGAATTAGCCCAAGGTTCACAAATGAATAAAAATAAACTTTTTAATTAATACTGTCATTCTTTATTAGGCTTGTTAAAAGATTACTGCCCTTCCAGTTTTGACAAGAGGTATAATTTTTATTGGTCTAGTTGGCTAATAGACCTTTGCCTGTGGTGATGTTCTGGTCACACTCTCTTGCATACTTCCTGGAAAATAACAATTAACGTTAATAGAGTATTCATCATTATTTCAAAGCTGTAATTTTTTTGTACTATGCATCTGCAAAAGATCTGAACCCAACATTTGCATTTAAATTAATCCTAGAGGAATCCAATGGCAGTTTTTAGAGCCCTATGTAACACAGACATGCGCCTAGTAATAAACCAGGTCCTGTATATTTAGTCGTTTGAGTGTTTCAAACACTGCACTGCTGTTGCTTTAGCTTATCTGTTTACAACAAAGTAAATATGAAGCACTTTTTTAAAGATTAAAAGGTTGTGTTCAGCAAGGTCATGTACACGCGGAAAAATATGGAACTGTTTTGGCTTTTTTTCCCTTCATTATTCTACTCAGTCCGTGTCGCTTGGGTTAACTGGCAGGTGACTGAGCACCAGCTGCTGGAGCAAAGTTCATTTGAATCCTGTCTGGCTTCAGAGGCAGATTCCTGAGGCAATATCTATGCACTGTCACTGGAATTTCTTGTGTCTGGTTCCAGCCAAGGGGAGCATGCGACATGAGTTCTGAAGACACTTTGTGCCAAACTGGATACCATATATTTGAAACAGACTAATTGGATTTGGACAGTATCACTTCCATTTTATTTTTTGAGAAAGCTGTATTATCCCATGCAATTTTCTCTTAAATGCTTTGACCTCTAGATATATTATATTCTCACAGTTTAATATCCATATTTTCTTTCAACCTAAAATAAAAACGCAAGGGGTTTTCAACTGTGATATGGAAATTAATCTTGTGTTAGTAAAATTACTCTGTGTCAAGATCACTACTGAATGACTGATGACCTCTGATATATTTTAAAAAATGAGAATTGTTCTCTAAGGAGCTAAGTGAGGGAAGTAAATGGTTAGTGCTGTGGAAAAAAATGAGTACATTGAGTAAAACGTGCTTATTTTATGAGAGTTACAAAGGCAAAAAGAATCTACAAAGCAGGCTGGAGAGATGGCTCAGCAACTAAGGTACTTGCCTGAGAAGCCTAAGGACCAAGGTTAGATTCTCCAGATCCCATGTAATCTCGATGCACAAAATAGTACTTGTGACTGGAGTTCATATGCAGTGACTAGAGACCCTGGCGTGCCCATTGTCTCCCTCTCCCTACCTCTCCAATAAAAAAATAAATATTTAAAAAATAATCTATAAAGCCAGGGAGAGACATCTAATGTAACTTATGTTCTCTAGAGACATCCAATTACACTGGGGTATTTGTAATTCTACATTTATTCAGACTTTATGTAACCAATGGATTCTACCTGAGTTCAGGGAGTGTGATTAGCAGTGGGATCTTTTTTGAGCTCTTGGAGAATGAAACAGAGCTCAGTATTTGAGAAAAACAAATGTATGCATTAACGTAAACAACTTCATCAATTGCACATAAATGTAGTGGTTTTCTTGAAGGGCAGTGTGCCACTTGTTCATTCTCTTCAAATGCTTGCGCCTTTTCTCCTCTGCTCTTCAAAATGTCTTCATCCTGCTCTAAAGGACATATGTTGCTACCAGTGTACACCCTTCTCTTCATGGGTCATATTTTCTGACCTACAATGACAGGATCTATTATTCTGATAAAAACCAAGAGTGTTCTGCCTTCTCCCTTAGATTCCACCATGCTGTTTTTTCCTATTTAACACTGCCAACTTTCCACGCCCGATGCCACCCCTAGTCTAGGCACCATATTGTTTTGATTTACTCCACAGGTTCATTTTCTAATCTTCCATTTTCAATGCTAAAGTACTGTAGAATAATCTTTGATTTTATTTTTTCAAAGTGGTAAAGTCTATTGCTTTAAATATTTATTTCCAGGATCTCTTTTTAATGCAAAATAGTTTACAAGATTAATTCCTATTATCTTTATGTGTCTTTATTTTGCAGTCATTTCCAGATTATATTGGATGTTGACATTTCCACCAATGAATACAGCCTGTGGTGTGGTTTTCCTCACATTTTGTTCTTTTCATTTCTTTTATTTTTACTTTATTGTTTTTTTTCTTTTGCCAAAATTGAAATTTTTTCTCACATCTTCTTGTTATTAGTGTTATTTGTGGTTCAACTCACATCTTAATTTTAATCAGATATTTTATTTAAAATATTTGTAGATATACATAACTTGTAAAAGTTAATAAGTCAAAATCTCATATGCATGTTATTTTTATTTTAATAGTGTCTTACATAACTGTGGCAGAGGATTTGAGCAAGATTTGGATTTTCAGATTTCCACCTGTGGTGGTTTGAATAGAATAGGTGGCCCCCAATATATTCAGTTGTTTATTTGTTTGTAGTTGCATCTCTAGCCATCTGGCTGGAGGCAATGCCATTGTGTGGATCTTAAGGTGTGGTGGTGGGTTTGAGATTTCAATCTAAAGATATGCAAAGTGTGCCTCGCTGGAGTTCCTGAAGTGTGCTCTGGCTTTTGACCTTTAGGCTTGTGCTTCTCTGTCTCTCTGCTTGGGCCTATGAAAGCAGGCCAGCTTCTTCTGCCACTATGGAACTTCCCCTGGATCTGTAAGCTTCAATAAATCCCTTCCTCCATAACTGTGTCTGGTCTGGAAGTTCATCTCAGTGAACCCGAAGCTGTCTGCGACAGAATTTGGTACCTGAGGAGTGGGCTGAGATGAACCTTACTATGTGGATGTTGATCTTGTGGAACCTTTGTTTTGGAGGAATAGGCATGGACTTGGTGCTTGCAACTGAAGATGTCGTCTGGAGTGGTAAGCCAAGTTTTATGCACTATTCTGATGAGAGACTGAGAATGCTAAGTGCAGATAGCATTGAACTTCGAGGCTTCGCTTATGAGCTTTCTAAGGGGAAGGAAAGACTGCAGAGGGCTTTGTTAGAACTGGGCTACTGGCATAAGGGCTGGCTGCGTCCTGCTTCCCAGGTCCAGAGTGTTTGATCAAGGTTAAATTTGTAATGGACCGATGTGCTTGGCTAGAGATATTGGACTGAAAGATTTAAGATTTTTAAACTGGAAAACCTCAAGCAAGTTAAAATTACAGACACTGAGACTGTTTTTAGGTTACTGAACCTGCTATTGTCAAACACATTAGCAGTCTTAAAGAAGATGGTCCAACTGCTTTACATTAAAACAATGGAAAGGATGCCTGAGGAAAGACTATCATAGAAATGCAAACGCTTTTGGAAAGAGTTGACTGGAGAAGGAACCTGCTTTTCAAGGCTATGATTTGTTTCATCCCTAAATTAATATGGCTGTGTCCTGCACACCTGGTATTGGTTTCAGAAGCATGAAAAATGCATGGAGTGGTCGTGAATTGCACACGGTTCCAGGAGCTGCTGCTGAGATGTGGCATGAGGTAGGGCCTGATGCCCTGACAGGCTGAAAGAGCCTTTGGAAAATGTGAGGAGTGGTCATGAATTGCACACGGTTCCAGGAGCTGCTGCTGAGATGCAGCATGAGACAGGGCATGATGCCCTGATAGGCTGAAAGAGCCTTTGGAAGATGGACCGTGGTTTGCATGAAGACCTGAAAATGTTTTGTATATACCAGGACTGTGCAAGGGCTACCATAGAGCACACTGTTGGCCTGGGATGGAAGTGTTCCCTGGGTACTCTGCCCAGCTGGAGGGGCGGAATTGGAAAGTCTGGAGACTGTTAGTCTCTGGGTATATTGAACTTGAACTGCAGAAGTTTGATGTTTGTTTGATGGTGGTTGAGTTTGCATTGTTTCAGTCTCTCCTTGCTGTGCCTTATACCAGTTGAAAATGTTTACTCTGTGCCTTTATATGTTAGAAGTGTTTAACTTGTTTGATTTTACAGGTCTTAATATCTTAAATTGGTCAAGACTGTGGGGAGCTTTGAAATTGAACTGAGTACAATTTATAATGTGTGATGGTTATAAATCTATTGGGGGCCAGGGGCGGAATGTGGTGGTTTGAATAGAATAGATGGCCCCCAATATATTCAGTTGTTTATTTGTTTGTAGTTGCATCTCTAGCCATCTGGCTGGAGGCAATACCATTGTGTGGATCTTAAGGTGTGGTGGTGGGTTTGAGATTTCAATCTAAAGATATGCAAAGTGTGCCTAGCTGGAGTTCCTGAAGTGTGCTGTGGCTTTTGACCTTTAGGCTTGTGCTTCTCTCTCTCTCTGCTTGGGCCTATGAAAGCAGGCCAGCTTCTTCTGCCACTATGGAACTTCCCCTGGATCTGTAAGCTTCAATAAATCCCTTCCTCCATAACTGTGCCTGGTCTGGAAGTTCATCTCAGCGAACCCGAAGCTGTCTGCTACACCACCCATGGACATAATGTTGAGTGTATGTATATGCATGTGTCTGCATTCACTTCTATGCAATGTTATCTTCCGATTGTGTGCACACAGGCAAAGAAACTACGGGCAACATTTACGTCACTACACCCATCACCAGGGTAATTTATCTTCACTTCTAGCTCCATCACCAACCTCTACCAACTAATTAGTTCCCTTTTCCTGTAGGAACTTTTCTATTTTAAAAGTTGCATCATTCCTATTTTTTTGCAAAGGGGAAAAATGGAGAGATGGCTCAGAAATTAAGGTGCTTGAATGCAAAGTTTAATAACCAGCGTTTGATTCCCTAGCACCCACATAAAGCCAGATGCACAAAGTAGCACATGTGTCTGGAGTTCATTTGCAGTGGCAGGGGGCCCTGGTGTGCCCATTTTCTCTCTCTCTCTCTCTCTCTCTCTGGCATATATATATATATATATATATATATATATATATATATATATATATATATTTGTTGTTGTTATTTTTGTTTTTCAAAGTAGGGTCTTACTCTAGCCCAGGCTGACCTGGAACTATGTAGCCTCAGGGTGGCCTTGAACTCATGGCAATCCTCCAACCTCTGCCACCCAAGTGCTGGGATTAACAAAAATATTTTTAAAAAGAAGTTGCATCATTCCTGTATCTATATCATATGTGGGAAATTATTTTTTATTAATTTTATGGGATTTTAGTAATTGCTGCAATATCTGTGCCTACTCATATAAAGTGTAGAACAATCTTTTCTATAGTTACAAAGACTTTGTGGCATTTTGATATATATATATATATATATATATATATATATACCAATTTGAGAAATATTGGCATCATGGAATCTGAGCTTGATTCTTCTTTGGAAGGGCTGGAGACACTTTTCTGAGAGAACTGCTGCTGCTGGAACAGGGCGAGGACCAAGCTTGAGTTTCTTCACCTAGGTTGAGGGTCACCCGTCCTGTGTCCAGGTGAGTGCACGCCGTCAGGTGGAGGGTCGGAAATATTAAACACTTTGTTGTCTTCTTCACAAACACATTTCTGTCCCCCAAATTTCCTACAATTGAATAGCATATAAAAGTGATTTTTACTTTTGACAGCATTGAGGCCAGAAAGAATATATTTATTCAGGTGGAATTTTGAGGATTGGTCTTGGTAACATTTTCATTTATATTTGTTGTCGTCAGTGCCCTACATATGTATGCTGTCTTTCATCTTTGTTTGGGGGATTTTGTTTCCTAAGTTGTGAGCTCAGTTTGCTTTTACTGGATTAATTCTTTATTCCATTTGGTGTCCCTTCTTTATATCTTTTATGTGAATATCCATGGAAATTAGCAAAGAAAAGCAACAACAGAAAAAAAAAATAAGCCTTTGGCATAGCCAAAGACTTTTGAAGGACAGAGAACACCTCAACTTTAAAGAACAGGAAAATAAGATGAATAAACACAGAGTAAAACTAATAAACTTCTCATCAACTATATTTGATGAAAAATACAGTTTGTGATGCATATTGAGTTGACACAATTAAAACTGTGATTGCCTCTGACTCATTTAAAAGAAAGTAGTTATAGATCATCCCTGTGACATATGTTTGAAATAAAATACTGAAATAAATATACCATTCTGTGACTTTTACTGGTGAGATATTAAAAAAAAAATCTAGTCACCGCAGATAGGGCCTCAGTGACAGAGCAAAGTAATGCATCAATCACAGTTCAGTTGGCTGGAAAGACGGCTTAGCAGTTAAGGCTCTTGCCTGAGAACCCTAAGAACTCATGTTTGAATCTCCAGGTCGCATGTGAGCCAGATGCCCAGAGACACAAGTGTGCAATGTTGCACACATGTGCACAAGGTGGCGCACACGTCCGGAGTTTGTTTGAGTGGCTGAGTACCCTGTCGTGCCATTCTCTCTCTCTTTCAAATAAACTTAAAAAATAGTTTAAAAATTGAATTGTTTAGCCAGTGACTCTACTGAGGTTACTTAAAGGGGCAAAGGTAAGGGGTGACTTCCAAGAGCACGCATGGCTGAAGGTCAGGTGCGTCATAGGAACTCCCACCCCAGCACCGGTGACAACTCCTGAGAGCTGTGTCCCTGGAGACCACTGCACAGCTTACAGGGAGCTCAGCTGGTTGGACAAGAAGAAGGGAAGACAATTAAAAATCAGGACAAACAATATAAAAATGACAACAGAATCACTTGAAACAATAACAAAAAGCTTAACATTCCAGAATGTTTAAACCCAAGTAAAAGACAAATGATTTCATTATATTAAAGCCAAACAATAAAGTTTGTGAGAAGATACAAAAAGCTGGGCGTGGTGGCACACACCTTTAATCCCAGCACTCGGGAGGCAGAGGTAGGAGGATCGCCGTGAGTTCGAGGCCACCCTGAGATTTCATAGTGAATTCCAGGTCAGCCTGGGCTAGAGTGAAACCCTACCTCGAAAAACCAAAAAAAAAAAAAAAAAAAGATACAAAAAAAAATTACATATAAAAACAGGTGATCTAAAAACTTAAGAAGGAAACAAAACTTCTGGCCTTCACTACATTAATAACCAAAAACATGGCTAATGGCCTAGAGAGATGGCTTAGCAGTTAAGGAATTTGCTTGTAAAGCCAAAGGATCCCAGTTTGGTTCTCCAGGGTCCACGTAAGGCAGATAGATGCACAAGGGGGCACTTGCCTCTGCAGTTCATTTGCAGTGGCTGGAGACCCTGACTCTCCCATTCTCTTCATTTCTCTCTCTCTCAATTTCTCTCTGCCTCTTTCTCTTTCTCAAATAAATAAAGAAATAAATAAAAAAATATATTTTAAAACATGGCTAATATTAGAGAAAATAAATAAATATGGTGGTAATACATGAAAATATCAGCATACACAATTTTTTTTTATAATGCCACAAACAAATTCCCACAAATTTACTGGCTTTCAGTGCTTAACTTTTCTGGAGAGACATTTAGAGCTGAACATTGGGACATACTGCAGTAAAGATACACACCACAACAGTTAACACGTATACCCTGCAGTCTGACTCATGAAGCTCTACAACTCACATGTAAACAGTTTTTTCTTCTTGTAGCTAATAATAGTGGTAACTTGTGGGACTTGAACCCAAAGGTTTAGAAGGAAATTCAGGAAGTACATCATATTCAGCCAGCAAAACAACAGTTTCCGTGTGAGAACCTCTGAACCTCTCCAGATGTAGGATTTCAATTCTGATTTGCACTGACAAACATGGGTTCTCTTCTATGACACATAATAAATAGGTGGCTATTGTCCTATGAGTTGCCCAACTACTGCACCAGTAGACACATGTTGTTTAGAATGCACCAGATATGTTGCATGGCGTCCGTATCTGAGTCCTGTTCTTCACTAGTGTGCATAGTGAACTTCTGGAATGATGAGCGCTAGCCAGTCTAAAGGAAGTAGCCTGCTCGTTCCAAGCTTGATTTCTCTTTGTTCTTAATTTTTGTTTTTGATCAGTGGGGAGCTTGCCATCTAGTTCTGGCAGCCAACAGCAGCGATGATGCTCTGTAGTGGCAGGAAAGTATTTCATCAGCCTACTGAGCCAAAAACGAAAGGAGGCAGCCCCATCTCTACTACGACGATTTTCATTCAGTAAATTTGTGGCTTCTGTGAGTGCCCTTTTCCACCCATGCAGATTGATTTCTACATTTAAACTCCTTAAATGCTACTTTTATTGTTCTTCCAGATGTTCTTACAAATATATGAGACATGTAGAGGCCGGCATTATATCACTCATGCAATGAAGCTGCTTTACTAATGCTGTGCATGATAATAAAGTGAGGTCCTAGGCCGTTATCACAAGACAAATAGGATTATGAAGGTAACTTTGAGGAAGAGCTCTAAAGGCTCTTGACACACAATCCAAGCAACTCTGAATTTTAGTCTTAGGGATCAGTAACTAAGGATATTAAAAAATGAGCATGGTGGGTCAAATGCAGCATAAGAAGATCTCACCACTTGTATCAATTATTCTATTCTGTAAAACAAATAATGTTGGGTACTAAAGCCTGGATGATAATATACACAGTCATTCTCTATGGGCTGTCTCCATGGCTTCCTTACCAGCCACACTGGCTGTTGATAGCATCTGTAGTGGAACTATAATCTACCTTGCATGTTGCTGTTTGATCCAAGCTCATACAATTGCCCCCACAGTTTGCATCATCAGACCAAACTGTTGAGTGCAGGTATGCAAGGCTTGTCAAAATAGCACATTCTCTACAGTATAATTTCCCACAGGAGGGAAATGTACACTACATGATATATCATCAGAAAAAAAAAAACAAACTTAATTTGTTTCACCTGCACCAGTCTTTCTCCATATCATTCACTTCTATCCATTGTCCCCAGTGATTTGGGGGTTGCCATGAGTTAAGGTATACCCTATGTCCAGCATTCTCTAAAGTCCAAGTATTTTGCACATTATTAGGATATGAATAAATCACTATTCACTTGGGGACCTTCTGATATTCTTTTTTTTTTTTAAGTCTGAGACTTTTATTAACTCATACACAATTATTTGTCTTCTGGTTTGTTGAAGCAGTAAGTCAGACAACACTTGCCACAGTAATGTCTGTCAAAGTGGCTGGCCATAAAAACCCCAGCCCCACACTCATCAGAAGGACACTCGACGAAGGCGACTAATTTTACCATTTTCATCCACCTTATAATATTTCAGGACAGCCAACTTAACCTTCTTTCTCTTGTGCTTATTTTTCTTGGGAGTGGTGTAAACTTCTTCTTCCTTTTTTAGCACCACCACGAAGTCTCAGTACAAGATGAAGGGTGGACTCCTTTTGAATATTGTAGTCAGACAAAGTACGCCCATCTTCAGTTGCTTTCCAGCAAAGATCAGCCTCTGCTGACCAGGAGGAATTCCTTCCTTATCCTGGATCTTGGCCTTTACATTTTCTATAGTGTCCGAGGGTTCAACCTCGAGCGTGATGGTCTTGCCCGTAAGGGTTTTCACGAAAATCTGCATCTCGGCAGCAGCCACCGCAGATGGCGGATCGGAAAGGACACCTTCTGATATTCTTATCTCCATCTCCCAAGCTGTGGGATGATGGGAGTGCTCTACCACACTCAGCTTATCCTTGTAAGCTTTAAGTATTGTTTCTTTGCATTGTGTTTTTGACATCTTCATTATAATGTGTCAGAGAGGCTGTCTCCTGGCCATGTGTATTTGGAGATCTGAATGCTTCTTACATTGGGATGTCTACTTCTTTCTCTAGATTTGGGGAATTTTCAGCTACAATTCCATTGAACAGCCCCTCTGTGTCTTTCACTCTTATTTCAGCTCCTCCTTCTATACGAAGGATTCTCTTTTTTCATTTTTGTACCATTCATATATGTATAGGATACACTTTTGTCTTATTTCCCTTCTGCTCTCACTTATCTGCCTCCACTTCTCACTACAACCCTTTCCCAACTAATTCTCTTCCTACTTTCAAGCCTCTTTTTTGATCCACTAAGTTTAATTGGGGCTTCTGACACCAGCATATATAGGAAGTAATTTACTAGTTTATGGGCAAGTTACGAATGTCTACACCACTGAAGAGCAAAAATCCCCCATCCTCCAACTATTAGCTTTCATTAACAACGCTGAGAGGTGTGTGATCTTATGAACACTTAGTTACACAACTCACACTGAAATTTTATCGGCTCAATTTTGTTCATGAAATGACACTTGCTGTGAGTTCCTGTGTAAAACAACTATGTTATATGCAGAGACAGCATTCCACAACATTCCTCCCTACTACTCTTCTGGTTCTATTCAGTCTTCCCATCCTTCTGAGCCTTAGGAAGGGCTACATTGAGTGCACAATAGTCATTTGTTTTCAGAAAGTTTCCTAGCCATGCATCTCTTCATTGTCCTTTGTCCTTTGTTAAAACAAAGTTCTGTGAACAAGACTGAGAGCAGACCTACTTCCTCTATGGGAACAAAACGTACACATTTAGAAGACAGCTTAACACAGCATGTAGTTAGCAGTCCCGTGTCTCTAGCCATAGACTTTTGGTCAGACTTACAGTAGGAAGCACGAGCTCCCTCCCATGGAGTGGGCTGGCCTGCACCTTCTATGTTCATTCCTCCATCATATTCCGTAGTTCTTGGATGTTGTGATCATATTCAATTTTTCCTTTATGGTGCTTCAATGTAATATTTTTCCAGCCTTGTCTTTCCTCCCAACCGTTGTCCTTCCTCCCAGAGTCCTACATTATCCCCATCTTGTCCCTCAACCCTATCTTACTCTTCATCCCTGTTATCCTTTCTGGTGCTTGGCTACATGTATTGTTGATACTAACATTATGCTTTTAAATTTAATTCTTTGAGTTTTTCATTTCCTACTGTCTACTTTTTAAATGTTTTCTTGTTGAATTTTTTTTATCCCATGTTGCTGACATTTTCATCCACATTATTGAATTTCTCTTCCATCTTCTGGACCTATTTCTCAATATTGCTAACTTTCCTCTCTGGGTTATTAGTTGAATTCATCTAGTTGTTACTATCCTCTGAGTCACTGATCAGGCTAACTAGTACATTTTGAAAACCATCATCTCACATTGCACCTATTTTGATATCTTGGGGAATTTTTGTTTTGAGGCAGGGACTCACTCTAGCACAGGCTGACCTGGAACTTGCTCTATAGCCCAAGATGTCCTGGAGCTCAAGGAAATCCTCTTCCAAGCCTCCAAATGCTGGTTAGTGACATGCACAAGCAACAAGGAAATGCTTGATTAATATGAATATACTGATTGTGGTACTCTAATGAAAACATTTAAAGAACATGAATTTTTACAGAACTACAATTCTATGAACTTCCTTTTTGAGACTGTTATAGAAGTCTGTGACACTTAATACCATATTTGAAAACATATAATGGGTTGCTGGCTTTCTTCTATTTTATTCAAGAAATTATATATTACTGTAATAAGTTTTACTTAAACTCATTAATTAAGTAATGGTAAATACTTTCAATAGCATTTTATAAACATTTTGTGATATGATATGAAAGTGTTTATAGAGCTACAATTTAATTAATTAATTTATTTATTTGAAAGAAAGAGAAGGAAGGAGGTAGGGAGAGAGAGAGAGAGCATACCAGAACCTATAGCGACTGTAAACAAACTCCAGATGCATGCACCACCTTGTGCATCTTAGAGCCACAATTTAAACTGTAATGCTTAAATTGTCTACTACTACTATGGAAGAAAAATGTCAAGATTTTTTTAAAAATAAAAGAAAATGGATATATGTTGGTTAATTTACTCCTTTATATATAAAAGTATCAACCTATTAGTTGAATAGTTGAAATAAATTTAATAGGAAAAGAAACTATATATATGTAGGGTTATTTTCCATATATATATGCATACACACATGCACACATATACACATATACATGTGTGTATGGAGGAAATATCTGTGGAGATGTGTATATTGTTTTCAGCAAACTCTAGTTAAATATCGAACACAAAAGCTTCTAGGACTAACATCTCAGCAGTAGGTTTATTTGGCGGATGTTTAATGATGCCAAACATTAGGAGACCTTTCTTCGAATATGACTGTAGGCAGGAAATGACTCCCCACCTATTGAGTTCCTAATGCTTTCCTCTCTGCTCAATATTCAGAACACAGACAGCGCAATGAGTTTGGAGGGAGCCAGAAGGGTCAGTGTCATAGGCTGTAGTTATTATCTAATTACATAGGCAACAAGAATTTCAGAATTTTCTTGATAGGAGCATCTTTTCCTGCAGGAGTAAATGTTTGAAGTGCTTGACCCTGAAAATCCTGTCTAGGTGGAATGAATTCCAATAATTAGTAAAAAGTCAGTATAGGAGCACAAAACAAGTAATAGCAGGAATATAAGAAGCCATAGAATTGACCATAAAGCATATTATTTTAGCTATCTAGTTAAAACCAGTTCATTACCGAGTAGGAAATATAGATCTGTGTCAGAATCCACTGTGTTTTTATAGTATGGAGTTTATAAAGGCATTTATATCTACAATGTTCACAAAGCCAGTCTGCATTGGCTCTGGTATTTCCCTTAGCTTGTGTTCTTTCTATATAGATGTGGCCCAGATATAAATATAGGCATATGCAAAGTCAATCATTTAATTTTGCAGGGATTTAATTTTACATGTTATAGTATTTCCTAACAACTTATACAAACAAAAATACTTCTACTTACAAACAGTGTATTGATAATGCTCAGATTATTCAAATATATGCTATTTTCCTACCAGTAGTGTTTTCTCACTACACTGATTATAGTATGAAAATGTAATTCACAGGCACACAGAACACAGCATATGTAATATTTATGTTGGCATCCCCACCAGACACATTTGTTCTGATAATGCCCAAGTCCTTGTGTGAAGGGAAACTGATGCATAGCCTACTCCAACTGGATTGGGATACAAAATGAGAGTAAAGGAAATTTGTATTGTTCTGAGCTCCTGTAACTCTGGGATTATTTCCTTTTTTAAAATATTTTATTTATTTGGAGGGTCAGACAGGGAAAGAGAGAGAATAGGTGCACTAGGGCTTCTAGCAAGTGCAAACAAACTCCAGATGCATGTGCTACCTTGTGCACCTGGCTTTACATGGGTACTGGGGAATTGAACCTGTGTTCTTAGGCTTTGCAGGCAAGTGCTTTAGTCACTAAGCCATTTCTCCAACAAGGGATTATTTCTTATTTCAGCTTAATTTATCTCTTCTGAAGTTAACCTATCAATATGGTCTTTAGAAAGATTATAATGAAACATCAATTTCTGCATACATTAATTGATTTGAATGTGGTGTGATTTTTTAATATTTTATTCTGATTTTGGGGAGAAGTTAAGGTACAGTCTCACTCTAGCCCAAGCTTATCTGGAATTCACTACAGAGTTTCAGGGTGGCCTTGAACTCATAGCACTCCTCCTACTTCTGCCTCCTGAGTACTGGGATTAAAGGCATGTGCTACCATGTCTGGCTCCTGATTTTTTTAACTATACATTTGCATGTGTCATATAAGTATGTGTGTGTTCATCTGTGTGTGCATGTGTGTGTATGGGTGCACATGCCCATATGTGCAAACATAAGGAGGCTAGAGGTCAACCCTGGGAATCTTTCTCAATTGTTCTCTACCTTCTATTTTTAGGCAGATTTCTTCACAGGACATGGAATCCACTGATTTGGGGAGACTACTTGTAATGATCCTTATGGATCACTTCTTTTTTATTTTTATAAATTGCCCCTTTATTTTATTTTATTTAAAAAAATTTCACATAGTTCATTTTATCTCCATCTCCCCAATATTAGCTTTATGGACACATACTACATTACCTGGCTTTTTAAATTGAGATTATGGATCCAAAGTTAGGTCTTCATGCTTGAGGGGCAAACACCTTACTGACTGCTCATCTCCCCAGCCTGCACTGAGCCTTTTCTTTGTTTAGACATGCAGATATCAACAAGCTATATTGGTTTACAGTCCGCCAAACAATAGCCTAGATGTGTGGACATAAATATCAAATACATTCAGTTTGTTTATATAACGATAACATCCCCTAGTGATGTAATTTTCAGAATCCATCCCCAATTTATGTATGACTATAGTTGAAACAAAGTAGGGTTGGCTTTAGAGATAGGTACAAATAAGCATTGAAATCTATGGTCAACATCAACCAAAACTGAGTAGAATTTTTTTTTTCTCTTTCTATTTATTTTTTTTTTCCCAAAAGCAGTGAGAACCAAGGAGAAGGAACAAAACTCTATTACCAAGACAAAGCTGGACAACTGACTTCCTGGCAGGAGAGGACCCACCCTTTGCACAGCAAGGAGGTGAACCCACAGAGGGATTAGCCAGATGAGAAAGAGTGCTGCTCCCAAGGTAACCGGAAATCCTGCACCAGGGTGATGGCGATAGACACTGAGAATACTCAAAACGTACCAAAGCAGAAACCCAGAAGCTGATGAGAGCTCAACATGAAAGTGGACTTAAAACACACCTACCAAAGCACAGGGCACTTTGTGGAAGAAGCAGCTGAAAGAATGTAAGAGACACAGGGTGGGAGGGAGTATCCGGAAGCATTACTCCCCACCATGACTAACTGCTTCTCTCCCAACTCATAACCCACAATCCCTTGGTAACTACCAGAAATCCAGCTAAGGAGGGCCCTCAGTGCAGTGGGGGTAGGGAGGAGGGGAATGATGGTACCAAAACATAGCATGATGTATCCATACAAAGTTTCTACTTACTTTAAAAAACATTTTTAAAAAAACCCTGATATTAGGGACTGCAATCATGACAAGAAATCACTGTTGCACATCTCGCTGTAGACGCTTGTTATCCTGTAAGTGCCCCTGCCTACTGTATCCAGATGCGTTCAGATTCCCTCTTTACACATGCTTCTTCAACCAAGAAGCGTTGTCCAATTTCCTGCCTTTCTGCCCTCCCTTGTGGTTCAAAGCAGACTTTCCCAGCAGCCTGGGCTTACTGAAATAAATTGGCATGAGATGGGCTTAAAGACATTTGGACCAACTCTTTCATATCTCATGTCTACCATTATTAATTAATTTTAGAAAAATGATATATTTGCAGTTAGTAAAATATTATACATGCATATTAGCACCATGTATTTGGAAGGATTTTTTTTTTTTTTTTAAGGTAAGGTTTCACTCTGGCCCAGGCTGAGCTGGAATTCATTATGTAGTCTCAGGGTGGCCTTGAACTCACCGTCATCCTCCTACCTCTGCCTCCCAAGTGCTGGGATTAAAGGCATGTGCCACCATGCCCAGCTTGGAGGGATTTTCTCATAAGAGTTCTTATAAGATTTCTATACCATTCTCTCTGCTCTGCTGCTGTTAGAGTTACAAGATTTAATTACCATGCATGGACTATGCACTTATTTATGTTAATTAGCAGAGAACACAGGTTAAGCGTGCAGGCTGGCAAAGCCTGCAAATGCTAGTTCTGTTCTCCCCAGTAAGATGAGATCCCCACGCACAGTGGATGCGTTGCCAGGAGAATCTGAAGGTCACCGAGCTGGCCCCGCATTTGCTTGTAGCCTTGGGACCCTGTCTCAAAGGAGGAGGGAGAAGAACGCAGACACCTCAAAGTTGTCCCCTAACCTCCAAATATGAGTCGTGGCAAGAATGCATCCGTGAGCATATGGAACACAAGCCTACACACACGCACGTAGATAAATGCACAAATGCATAGTGAGATGAGAAGAGACGGAGGTGTGCAACACTTTGTGCTGAGTTCATGTTTTCCCTCCACACGGGCTTGTTAATCGAGTGGTCACTCCACAGAGTTAAGGCAGGAACCCTGGCAGCAGCTGACTCATACTGTACGGGCTCAAGCTGCACCATGTGATGGTCTCTGCTGCAGTGTAGGTCTCAGGCTCACATTGTTATGATTCAAGGAAAATGCCAACCTGAGAATGCAAGGTGAACAAGGCAGTAAAAATGGAAGCAGATAATTCAGATAGGAACATTGAAAGCATTAATTAATAAACACAACCAGAGAAACCTTTAAGAACCAGAGGAAGCTTGCCATTAAATACAGCATGTAAGGGGAAAGGACTTATAGTGAAGTGGGAATAGCATAATTATGGATGAACACGATTGTCCCAAGAAAGATTCTTTGCTTTGTTGTGCAGGCTTAGTGATCCTCTCCTCGCTACAGAGGAACTTGTCCCGTTCCCCTCAATGGTCTGAGGTTCGATTTGCACATGTTATTTTTTTCTAATTCCTACTTAAATTTGTTCACCTGAATAAATGTAAAATATTTAGTACTGAGTAGAGAAATAATGGGTTAAAGTAGCTGCATAGTTTCATTTCTAACAATATTTCTTCTATGTAGTTCAATGAAGTTATCTAAAAATTAGGCAAAGAATGAACTCAAACTTAATAATAAACAATAAACTTAATTTAGTGGTAACTAAATACAAAGTCAAATACTTTTTCAAACCTTAAGTTTAAAATACAAATAAAACCCAGATGTCTAGAGAATTTAACAACTATAAAACTATTATTATAAAACTATTGTAAGATAAAGAAAATAATTATCATTCTGTTCTAAAAGCCATTTAGTTCAGAGAAATTTTTAAATAAGACTGACTTAGGAAATTTGTTTTTTCTTTCTTTTAAAAATGTAATTACATTTTCATAAGGCAAAGTTTTTCTGTGTAGCTAATGAGGCTGTTTTTGAAGTTGCTCTGTAGCCCGGGCTGTCCTCCAGCTGAACATCCCCTGCCACAGCCTCCCAAGTGTCATGTTTTTTAACTCTAAATATTTATAAATAATGTTAAAATAAGTGACTATCCTTAGAAATACTGAGATTCTTAAATTGTACTACTATTAATTCTGAGATATTTTTTAAAAAACTGCATTTCCAATATTTTTAACTTCTTTTTGAATTAAAATTACCCAAACATGTGTTTCATATTAAGCTCATTGTACCAGTCTTTGAAGGTTTGTTGATTTTTATTTACATATTAATTTGGCTTGTGGTTTTTTCCTCTGCTTGGACCTGTGAAAGTTGGCTGGCTGTTTCAGCCCTTATGGAACTTCTCTTGGATCTGTAAGCGCCAAATAAATTCCCTTCCTCCCACAACTGTGTCTGGTCTGGAGGTTCAACCAAGCAATTGAGGTTGTCTACTATAGAACTGGTACCAGGGTGTGGGAAGTGTTGAGATAAATCTGGCCATGTGGAGTTTGATCATTTGGAACTTGTGTGCTGAAGGAATTAGGCAACTTGGAGCTTGCAACTGAAGACACCTCTAAGGACAGCAGAAGGGTGACACATACCAAGAAGTGGGTCATCCACATTCCTCAAGGGACCACCCAGCCATCATCCCCTCCTTGCCTAACAATACCGCAGGTCTAGGTTTCCTGCCCCCCTTATCTCCCACCTGGTCACTTCTGTTCTCACACAAAGGAGTTCCTCTCTTCTTCCTCACCTTCCCCCAGCTGAAGAGTTCTATATAGTCCACTGTCTGTGCTCCCAAGTTGACTGCTCTGCTCTTGAGAGTCAGTCCTGGCAGCTCATGTTTTTCCCCTGAATAAAAACTTCCATCTTTGCCTCAGAGTGGTCTCCATGGTCTTGGTCACCCCTGAACCTTACAGTGATAATTAGTATGATATAAATAAAAATACAAGTTGTCAAATTTTGTATTTTCAAATATAGTAAACTTATCTGCAATTTGTGTTGACTTGATCTTTAATTTTATTAAAATCTCACTGTATGAAAATTATAAAGCATAGCCAAGTTATATACAAATGCATATGAATTTATACAATTACTGAAGAAGTTCTGGATGGGGAAGATGGCTAGCAGTTAAGAGGCACTTGCTTTTTAAACATGAGGGCCTCTTTGATTGGAGTCTACCAAGTTTGACTCACCAGAACTCATGTAAAAACCTGGGGGTGGACATGTCACCATGCCTGGCCTTTTTTATGTGGGTACAAGTATCAAACTCAAGTTGGTGTTCATACTAATTGTCCAAGCACTTTACCCACTGGGCTTTGTTGTAATGGTTTCTAGATCGATGGACATGGTCATGTGGTGATAGTGACCCACTCCATCCATGCATGATTACTGAGTCACCTCATAAAAGATGGCGCTTGCCCCATACTGATAGTACAGTTATTCCCACAGTTTTACCTGTTATAATACTTTTTAATACAAACAAAACTTTTTATTTTCTTTTTGAGGTAGGGTCTCACTCTAGCCCAGGCTAACCTGGAATTCACTGTGTAGTCTCAAGCTGGCCTGAACTCATGGCAGTCCTCCTACCTGTTCCTCCCAAGTGCTAGGCTTAGAGGCATGCACCACTATGCCCGGCACCAGAGCAAAATTTTCTAGCATGACGCGATGACTCAGAAATCCAGGGCCATGTTTCTGATTTGTCCTGTGGCCACCTGCAGTAGTATGAAGTGATGGGCAGTGAGAAGTAAGGAGACTCCAGCTGCTTCTTCCAAGGTTTCTTCTTCAGTTTCCTTAACTTACTGGCTGCTCCTTTTCCAGTCTGCTGTTGTTAGTCTTCCCTCAACAAGGGCAGGAAAATTTCCATAGCTTCACTTGTGGGATTTTTTTTTTTTTTTTTTGGAGTTTCTGTTATTTCTTCTATGCCACGATGCATTTTTTTGAGATTTTTCTAGAGTTTGTGAAAGGAACCAGGAATCTCTTAGATAATTAATCCCCAATGATAGTGAGATTTGCAGTACTTAATACATTTCCAAACAATGAAATCTAGATGGAGGACAGAATATCTGATAAACATTACAACAGAGAGCAAACTGAATGAGAAGGTAAGAATTATTTCTTTTTATTTTTAACACTTGATTGCAACAGATGCTTGTCAAAATGTAGATTGCTCTTGGGTATTTGAAACAATGTGGCTGTGGGAGAGAGGAAAGATGCTAGGTTCTGATGCAATTGATCAGAAGTGAAACTAATATCAGGAGAGCCAGAGGGGGAGGGCTAGCTCAGGATACATTCTTTAGGAGGTCAAAGGGTAACTGTAAAGAATGTAGCCAAGAGATATCAAAATGGAAGACACATAAAATACTGTTGCTGAGTTGTTGTGATTGTCTCCCCATAAATAGGTAACGATATTCTAAAGGCCATTAAGATTGTTTGATGACACTGCTCAAGTCAACATATTCAAAAATCAATTCAGATGGAACCAACCAATGACAGCCCAGAGTAGTATTATGGAATTCACAGAACATCTAACCATGGAGGAATGTTTATCTGAAAATGCACCACCTTTTTTTAGTACAAAATAAAGGACTCTGGTAAAAGCTACTCAGTGATAATAGAGAAGAGATTTCAACCCCTGGAAATTGTTTCAAAGTACAGATAGAACATGCACTGGGATGTGCTCTTGGATTTTACCAATTAGCGAGTATTTTGACAGGTATTATGTTACCAAGTGTTTTGGGACACCCTTTGGTGCATGCTTCAGAAATTCTGTTTAGCATGATGAATTGGAAGAGCACCCTTAACCTGCATATTTTTATTCCTTTTAAAGCACCGCTCATAAATTTAAATGCAGTGGCGTATTGTGCAGTCTAATTAGTTTTCAAGTTCCCTGTCAGTTTTGTTTCTCTACCAGTAATGAGAAAACATGCCAAATCTTGGCAATGTGCTTCTTTTCAAGTTTCATAAACAGCATCATCAAACTCCTACTACGTAAGCTGAGTATTTAAAAAAAAAACATCTTGAATGTTTTAAGTCATTAGGGGCACATTTAATGCAGTAGAGAAGTGATTCACTGGATTTCAGGCACTGGTGGCTTAATGTACTCAGAACAATGTAATTTACACTCAGGGAGTAGTTTATACACCTAGAAGGATCTAAACCACTGCCCACTTAATTTACATGATTTTTTAAAGAGATGGAGCACCCTAATATTTACATGAAAGGAAACTTGAGACTAAATGACTTCTTCAAGGTCAGAGAAATTAGTTACTGATGGAAGACGTAGTGTTTTGTTCTTATACTCAATGAAAGCTTAGATTAAATTGCTGGCAGTATCACTGTGGTGGTTCAAACACATTTGAATAAAGTTGTGGGCCATGTTCAAGTATTCTTTCAAAAGTCACAGGTTAGTGGAATCCATGACCTTATCTATCCCAGTGTGGTTGCTGTTACCACACAGCTCAAACTGTGAAGTCAGTGCGTAACTTAAATATCCCAATCAGGTTACTATGCACAGGTTTCAATAAATTGAGCTATATGATCCTTATCATAAATCCAATGTAGCTAGGTAATTTATCATACTGGAAAAAATATTTTTATTTTTTATATTTTTATATGAGCCAGGTAGATAACGTTCTCATCCTATGCATGCAATGGAGCCAAATATTTAAAAGCACCTTACATAACCATAGTATATGGTTATGTAAATGCACACAGGCACCTGTAATGTAGAGATGTATTTACATAACACTTTTCAATAGAATTAACGAAATAGTATTATCTTATATGACAATAAACCACATAATAAAAACATGGTTAGATTATAACCATTGAAAATAAGACTGACAAATACAAAAGACACCAACATTAAAGAAAAGTCCAAATTCTGCTTCCACTTACAGCATTAAAACCATGAAAACAGTAGTCTTCTATGAGGAGAGAAGGACCGAAACATCTTCAAGGTAATGTTTTTCTTGTGTTTGTGTAGTATGTGTGGTATAGTGTGTACATGAGGTGTACATATGTGTATATGCCGACGTGCTTGAAGGGGCATGGAGGCCAGAGGAGAGCATCTGGTGACCTTACACTATTGTTCCTCTGAGTATTTCCTTGAGACAAAATCAGTCTTTTTTCTGAATGTGGAACTGTGTTTTTTGCAAGCTCTAGCGATTCTTCACTTTCAGACCTTCCACAGAACGGAAGTTAAAGGTTATGTGGCCAGCTGTTTTCTTGGTTCCTGGGGAAATGAACTCGGGCAATCTTGGGCTCCCATGCTTGCAGAAGGTGTTAGCCATCTCCCCAAACCCAAAATAACATTTTTGAGTCTGGTAAGGGATGCTAATTATAAGGTAATCCTTCATCCCTCCAACAACAAGCAAACATGCTTCACTCTTTGCAGAGTGTACTTTATAAGGACGAAGACCATGGCAACAACAGAAACTTCACGCAGTCCTGAGGCCTGACGGGGAGCTTCAGTGACAGTGGGAGGCGCGCGGCATCGCAGCTGTCGCTCCCAGTGTCTGAGGACGGATGTGCTCAGAAACAAGGTCAAGGACGGAGCAGATGACGAGAGCGCTGTTCTCCGACGCCTGCTGCTCATCTTAGGTCATGCAGTGACAAGTTCAGAAACATCTCTGAATCAGGAAATATTCCTTCCCTGGATCCCTGACCAACACTCACTGCAGCTGAGGGGCAGAGGAAAGCAACAGCCAACCAATCCACAGCAGGTATGAAAAAATGTGATAAAAAACGAAGGAAGGGCAGCTGGGGACTATAGAGAAATATTGAAAACGTCTTCAAAGGTCTATAGCAAAAGACTAAACTATATATACTACCCTTATGTTAAGAATATTATAGAGGCCATTTAAGATAATAAATACTTTACAAAGCTTTATAAGAAGACTAACATACACAGGGAGAATAAAGTGATAGATAATGGTGGGCCAATAATGATTATAAGAATGTTCAAGTAAAGACATAAAAGTGTTGCAGAGGAGAATAAGAAACCAAAGAATGGAGGGAAAATATCATACGTATTTGAAAAGCCAAGCAGAGAAAGGGGGAAATAACTATGGAAGAATTACTTGAGAAAATCATGATATATGTTGTTTAATAAAATGTAGCAGTGTAGATTCAAAGGCTCAGAGAAGCCAAAAAACTGTATTTTAAAATCTCATATTTTTAAATATTTAATTTTAATTTCAATTTATTTATTTGAGAGAAGGGGAAAGGAGAGACACAGATAGAGAGAGAAAGAGAGAGAATGGGTGCTCCGGGGCCTATAGCTACTGCAAGTGTATTTCAGACACACGTACCTCCTTGCACATCTGGCTTATGTGGGTACTAGGGAGTGAAACCTTGGTCCTTAGGCTTCATAGGCAAGTGCTTTAACCCCTAAGTCATCTCTCCAGCGCTTAAATCACAACTTAATCAAGATGCAAAAAAACTCAATTACTGTGAAGAAATATGCTATAAAAGAGAAAAAAAGAAATACTACATATAGAGAAATAGATATAACTACATAGAAGACTTCCAATACAAAATTTGGGAAACCAAAGAAAATGACAGAACTTGAACATGATGAAGTTAAAAATTATGACACCATAATTATATATTTATCTAAAACAGTTTAAAAAATATTAAAATATGTGATTTTTAAGAGAATTCCAAATGAAAACTCTCTTGCCAGTGAACTTATGCTTCAAACTGCATATAAATATAAATATAAATAATATATATGAATGGATATGCAGTCCACTGAAAACTGTGAAGATTAAGCTGAAGTTTAAAGAATATATGGGCAGATTATTTTAAAAAATAATTTTCCATTTATTATATTTTTAAAGCTAAGCTACTAACACAAACAGTAGTAAATTACACATTAGTGGATTGAACTCTCGGATTAGGAGATAGATATTATCAAACTGGACATTTTCTTTTTAAATAAAGAACACCAGTGTTCAATAAAAGCATGTAAAGTATGAAGTTAAAGATAACGTGGCAGGAGGAGAGAGAGTCCTGCTCTTCACCGGTGCAACACTGGTGAGCTGCCCGTGCTCCGCTGGAGAACTCTACCCCCAGGCTCGTGCATCCTCACTGACCAAATTCAGAGAGTCATAAAACAAGACATAAAGATTTAAGATTTACTAATTGAAAGTGTAATCTGATCAGCAGGAGTACGGGGGGTATAACAAAGGGCAATAGGGGTGAACATGATCAAAATTCATTATGGATATGAATAAAAATGACATAACACATTACTATGTGTTCTTAGTATGTGTTAATGAAAATATTTTTAAAAGCTTATCAAAAGCTGGGCATGGTGGCACACGCCTTTAATCCCAGCACTCGGGAGGCAGAGGTAGGAGGATCACCATGAGTTCGAGGCCACCCTGAGACTACATAGTGAACTCCAGGTCAGCCTGGGCCAGAGTGAGTCACTACCTCAAAAACAAAAAACAAAAAAACAAAAAAAACCTTATCAACTAATTGAAACAATCCTTTGTCTTGCGTTAAGTAGACACATTTCACAGCTTACAATTACATCTTTTTGTATTTCTAATGTATCTTTTTAAATGTGTATTTCCTGCTATTTTACATGCATGAATAAAGTGACATTTTAAACATGAATATTAGATATTAAATATCAAATCAAAATTAAGAGCTGATTGAAATGCTCCTAAACTGAAGAATAAACCCTCCATTTTGGTGCTTGCAATGCAAATCTAGTCAAATTCATTGATGATAATTTGTATTCAATAAATAGCCACTACATTTTAGCCATTGAAAACAAATGCTTTAAGCCTTACTTTTAGTGACATAAGTTGCCAAGAAATATGTAATACCACTATACTCTCAAAGAAGTTTTAAATATTGGGGCTGGAGAGATGACTTAGTGGTTCAGGTGCTTCCTGTAAGTTCTAAGGATCAAAGTTCAACTCTGCAGTATACATGTAAGCCAGATGCACAAAGTGGCATATGTGTCTAGCACTGTTTTGCAATGGCTAGAGGCCCTGGTGTGCCCATTCTCTCTCTCTCTCTTTCTCTACCTGTTTCTTTTCTCTCTCTCAAATATGTAAATAAATAAACTATTTTAAAAAGGAGTTTTAAATAGTAAAATCTAACTCATAGTTTTGAAGAATAATAGAAATTAAATATTTAAATAGAGGAAGCATTACATTTTTAATTCCAATTAAATATTTGACTAGAAAAATGTGAGACTAATTCTAATTTAAGCCATATTTTACACATAATTCATATAACTTTACAAATTCTATTCATTTATTATATTATAGTCCTTATTTCTATCCCAGAAAACTGAAGTTTAATATATATACTTTTTTCCTAACTTTAGGCAACATATCTAGTTATGACTGAACTTTTGTATTTTATCATATTGCTATTTAAATTAGTACTGATGCCATTCCTTCATATTTGTATTCAGAATTTGAAAAGATGTTCAAAATAGTGACATGTTAAAATATAATTTACAGCCTTGAAAATATCTTTATTAAGATAAAGCTACAATTAATATGTCAATTATTTGGCTTATGCTCATAATTTGTAATCAGCCATGAAACATTTTACAAGGTAATAACATAAGTAGCCAATAATATGATTTAGAACTTCGAAAATAGACCAAAATATTTTCCAAATAAAGTATGATTTTCTAAGTGTGATATTAATATGTTGATTTGTTTCCAAACAATGTTGTTTGTTCAAGGGAATATTTACCTGTGCATATCCTTTTAGGGATTGACCAGTGCTCCACAGAACTACCAGTAAACTTTGTCCTTTCTCATACTGAATTAATTCTTATAGAGCTATTTATTTTACTGCATTTTAGGATTTTTCAGACTATACATTCTCCTGTATGATCTTGCCTTTTGACTGTACTGTGTATCCCATCTTCCCATCAGTTAGTGATCCAATGCCTTACCTAAATTTATCTCCAGTTTAATTATTCTTGCTTGATACAATTTGAAATGAGTTCTTCTACTCTGACAACATTCTGAAAATAAATTCCCTTGTTCATCATAAAATCACTCAGAATGTGTTCTTTCCATCTTCCATTTTATTTACCAATTTATAATTCTGAATTCATTAAATTATAGTTTTTTAAAATTTTACTACATTACTGAAATTAAGTATCCATTTATTTCTTAATTATCACTGCCTTGCCTGTGTCTTGAGGCAGTTTGTGGCACAAAAAGATAATGGCATGGGAATATCACTCATAAATGTTGATCTGAAATTATGATAAAAGAAGGAAAATCAGTTACCAAAAATAATCATTTATTTTAAATGTTGTTTCCAAATGAGGAAGTATATGGAAAGTCTTTAATCACAACCTTAAGCATTTTCTGGTCCTTATAATGAAAGAAAAAAAAAGGTGGGGATGAATATTTAGTAACCATTGTTTGAGAGGAAACAGAATCAAATGTGTATAATGCAAAACATGTAATGTACAATTTATGCATCCAAACAACTCCAGTGATTCTATTAGGATAGCCCACAGGTAGGAACATGGTTGCCATGTTTTATTAACAAGGAGAAAAAGTAGACCTAGTGAGGAAAGAAGAAGATGTTACTCAATTTTCCACTTCTTTCCTATGCACAGGTTAAAAAGAAAATAAGTGCAGATATAGTTATTAACAACACAAACAGTTTCCTGCATTGACATCCAAGGCCTTTCAGCACGTGTGTGGACACCACATGCACACTCGTGTGGACGCCTGAAACGGCCTGCAGTGACACCTGCATCGATACCCGTGCAGTCACCTTCATTTCCTCCTCAATTTCCCAAGACATTCAGAATTCCCTGAAACTATACTTTTCCTTCCCCACAGGAATGGACAGATTGTTTTAATATATAATATTGTTTTTAGATTTCCTCAAAAAGGTTATTATAAGAAGGACATCACAAAAAGAAAAATGAACATACAGACCTCATCTTCCAAAATCACCTGTATTCTCTTTGTCAGTTATGGTGATGGGAAATAATATTATATGCCTGACAAATAAAGCATTCTTAAATTTATCATTTAGACAAACACTTTTATAAAACATTCTTCTTTATTAATAATGATATACCTCTCTATTAGTGTTTTGCATTGTAATATGAACACATGAACTTTATTGTGTGCATTAATATTTTTGATGTCTTGTAGGATACATAACACTTTGTTATGAAAGGACAGGCATAAGGTCTCCAAGTCTTTCCTTCATTTTTCCAATGCTGAACACATTTTATTGATAATTGAGCAATAAAGAAGTTGTGAAGATCATTTTGTTCAAGGGTTGTTCTTAGTATGACAAGTATGCAATTTTATTGAGAAATAAAAAGACAGTTGACTAGAAGGTTAGTAAAGGTTTTGGCTTGTCATTTGTTGAGAGAAGAAGTTCAGTTTGATTATTTCATAAATCTAATTAGGAAAATTATATAAATATAGGTAATCAAGACTTGATGTCACTGTAATGTCCTAATAAATAATTTGAGCTAATGTCTTTTGTAAGTTAATGCATGTTGTCCAAAATTTATAGTATGTCATGCCAAGCTGAAGAAAAGTTAATATAGTATTGTAATTTGCTTAAAAGGCAGTTTAAGAGCTGGGGAGATAGCTCAGTGGTTAAGGTACATGTCTGCAATGCCTAATGAGTTGGGTTTGATTCCCCAGTACCCACATAAAGCCAGATGCACAAAGTGGTGCATGCACCTGGAATTTGTTTGCAGGGTCTAGAGGCTCTGGCATACCCATTCCCTCTCTCTACTCTCTCTCTCTCTCTCTCTCTCTCTCTCCCCCCCTCCCTTTATCTCAAATTAATAAATTAAATATGTTTTTTTTAAAAGGAGCAGTTTAAATCAGACATCGTGGTCTGTGCTTGTAATCCCAATGTTGAGAAGGTAGATATAAGAGAAGCACTGGGATTCATTGGCCAATCTAGTCAGTCCAGCTTAATTGGCAATCATATTTGTTTGTTTTATTTTATTTTATTTTTGAGGCAGAGTCTCACTCCATCCCAAGCTAACCCTAAACTCAGTCTGTAGCTCCAGGCTGGCCTGAACTCCTGGTCATCCTCTTACCTCAACCTCCTGAGTGTTGGGATACTGGCAGGTGCCACCAAGCCCGGTTTAACTGTCAATCTTGAGGACTATGAGAGGTCCTATTTCAAAGTTGGAATGTATTTCTGGGGAAAACACCCAAGTTATCCTTTCCCCTCATACATGTGCACTCACACACATGTACACACACACACACACACACACACACAGCCATTCAACATTAATCCTCTGATTTGATTTTCACATATTATGAAATCGCTATGCATTATAATTGAGAATAAAGTCATGAAGTCAAAATGAAACATTTATTAAAGAAAACAATGTATGATTTTATTGAGAGAAATTCATTCTTTATATTTTTAACCATCTTAGAGTATCTTAACAATGTTACTTTGCTAACTAAATAATGCTTTACCCAGACTCATTCAGGCTAAATGTGGCTATTCAATTTTAACCAATGAGGTATAAATGGAAATCTACTCTGTGATTTTGAGAAAACATTTGTAAGATGGTAGTACAGATTGTTCCAAATCAAAGAGAGAAAAAAATAACGTTGTGATGATAGTAGTATTTCATAATTGTTTATAGATGCATGCATTTATTGGGCTTAAGTTCTTTCTATCTTTTCTCAGGATTGAAATCTATACCTTTTTCAGATATCCATAAGTACATTCATAAGCTGAGAAAAGTGAAAACGAAAGCAAACATGCTAAAGATTAGTAGAGTTGAACAACAGATGGAAATGAGTTTGTTAGAGAAACTCTTGATCCATATTCCTATATTATAATGTAGATATAAAATAAACACCTGTCAATTGACTAAAGGTTTATTTAACATTGATTAGAATATTTTATTCCTTTATGTAAAAAAAACAGTGGTTCATGATGTGTACTCTATGAAAAATACTTATATGTATATATAATAAATATTCAGCTTGGCTCTGATTTTCTCATTTCCATTTGTGATTGCATAATATGTGCACTCATCACATCGAACTGTCTTACCTTTGTCCCTGAGTTTCTTATTTATCATAGGAAATCTATAATACATGCTGGCACTTAAACTTTCTGATAAAAACAATTGATATTTTTTTCAAAGAAACAGCACATCATATTCTTTGCATATGGGTTTTGATTGATCATATTTTTTGTTAATCTGTATATTTGTTATTCTGGTTAGTTCTTTCTCCTTGGAATCTCCTAAAGGACAATATAGGAACATGTTGTATATGCATATAGCTTAGAGCTTTACAACCTTTATTTTTTTAAACTTAGGTGAACTAATATTATCACCAATATTTAGAAGCTAAGATAGAGGACTAGGGAAGAGCGAACATAATTTTATCCATGGCTGATTTAGCTGCATGAATTTCACCAACAGAAATACTGAATGGGCATCAGCTACTTGACTGACCTATGGGCTCTATGACAGACCTCTTGTGATTTGCTGCCCCATAAGAATCCTAAAGCAATGGAGCCCTGATCCTGACTTAGAAAATAGAACCATGGGAGCTGGAGAGATGGTTTAATGGTTAAGGTGCTGCCTGCAAAACCTAAGGACTCAGTACCCACAGAAGGCCAGATGCACAAGGTAGCTTCTGTGTGTAGGTGTTGGGGCTTGAACTCATATCCTTATACTTGGGCAGCAGGTGCTCAACACACTGAGAAATTTCTCGGGTTCCTGTTGTATTTTTAGTGAATATAAAACGTGTGCACGCATACACACACACACACAAACAGTATAAGGTCTCAATAGTGCTCCAGCGAATGAATGATTAACAGCTGCAACTGTTTTAAAGTGAATGGTCATTAAAACCAAATGCATAAGAGATGAGTATAACCTAAAGGAAAAAAAAAACATGCATAGTTTCCTAGAATATGTATGGAATGATATGCAGTAATACAAAATATATAGCATTGTAAAATTCCACTTTTCTGCGGGCTCTCATAAGTAATAATTTATCAAAATGAGTAATGAGGCATCAATAAATTTGGCCAAAAAAGAGATTTTCATATCTTTTCTCTGTGAATCTGAATGGAATAAGCAGCTTCATTTTCTATGCATGTCATCTTGCTCAGGCCTTAGTGCCCACCTTAACAGTTAGCATTATGCAAAGCAAATCTCTGGTCGCCAAATTTATGCAAATAACTTCACAGGAGCATGATGAATACTTCATAGTACACACAAATAGCACAACCACAAGCTTATCAAATATAAAAATGTCCAAGAGAGAGTATAAGGAGGTGTGACCATGAGAACATAGCTTACTATGACCTTCCTAATGACTCATAAAGTGTTCCCTCATAACAAGCTGGGTTGGTTCATTTCCTATTTGATGGAAGGATATAAGTGCAAGAACTAGGTAGAAAAATTTCATTCCTAAAATGCTTAGAGTCTAAAATGCATACTAGGGTATTTAATTTTAGTTCCTATGCATATTTATCTCTTCAGTACAACTGAATAAAGCAAGGTGTTAGAGTAAAAAAAAAAAAAAAAATCCAAGCCTAAATGTTGGGTTAGTACTTAAATATCTTTGTGAGCATTACTAACTCAGCAAATCTTTCTGAACTTTTCTCCCTAATTATGCAGACAGAAACCTCCCACATTTAAAATGTAATATTTGGACTGGAGAGATGGCTTAGTGGTAAAGGTGCTTGCCTGCAAAGCTTAATAACCCAGTTATTAAGGTTCAATTCCCCAGTACCCATGGAAAGCCAGATGAACAAAATGTCTCATATGTCTGGAGTTTGTTTACAGCAGCTAAAGGCCTTGGCATGCCCATTTGCTTTCTCTCTTTATCTTTCTCTCTTTTTCTCTCTCCTTGCAAATAAAATAAGTTAAATATTTTAAAACAATTTATTTATAAAAACTAAGTGGGATAATGTAGAGAAAACACAGGCCAATTGGTGTTTGAGAGCATTCAACTTAAGATTATATTTTATTTTATAATCCCAAATGTAGTTTGAAATAAAGACTTGACAACATATTGAACAAAATTATTGGTAAAAGTTTTCAAGGTTGTTAGATTACCCAGTATTATTGCCCCCCCCATAGCATATTATCTTTTTAATTGTATTTTTACTTGGAGACAGAGAGAGAGAGAGAGAGAGAGAGAGAGAGAGAGAGAGAGAGAATGGGCATGCCAGAGCCTACAGCCACTGCTAATGAACTCCAGATGAATGTGTCACCATGTGCATCTAGCTTATATGGGTTCTGGGTAGTCAAACCTAGGTCCTGAGTCTTTTCAGGCAAGCAACTTAACTGCTATGCCATCTCACTAGCCCAAATATCATGTTTAAACGTGTATCTTCAGACACTACCCATTAAAAATGCATTGAGAAATATTTTGTCTTATTAAAGAAATAATAATTTGGCTGAGAGATAATTGCTCGGTGATTAAGGTGCTGGTCTGCAAAGCTAATGACCTGAGTTCGATTCCCTAGTACCTACATAAAGCCAAATGCACAAAGAGGTGCATATGTCTGGACTTCATTTTCAGCAGCTGGAGGTCCTGGCACATCCATTTCCTCTGTCACTCATCTCTCTACCTCTCTCTGCTTGCAAATAAGTAAATGAAAATATTAAAAAGAAAGAAAAATAATAACCACATGAGTCACAGGTTCTTCTATTTTAATGCATTTGCCAGTAATTGAAGTGAAAATTAAAATTACCTTGCTACCTTGGTTACTATGGTGATACAAAGTTACTCCAAACTAGCTGAGTCATAATGAGAGAAAGTCAATGTTAATAATAATGAAAATAATTGTTACTATAGTACAGCTATGTGCTTGTGAAGGATTAGCCTTCTGTACTTTATAGACATGCTTTTTAACCAACATAATTATCTTGTATCATGTGTCTCTTATGAAGGCTATGCAATCTTTTAGAAAATAGGAAAGTTTCCTAAGCTTTTGTTGTTTCTCTATGAGATAACTACAGAGTTGTTTGAAAGAAACCTCAGACCCAACTGTACCTATTACATTTAGGAAAAAGAATTGTGCAAAACAAAGATCAGATTTGAAGATGTACATTTTGATGTTAATATATAGCTAATTGTATTATAAAGCACAAACATTTTGACAACAGTATTATATGGAAAGTTTAAAATTTACTTTGAACTTGGATTGGAAGGAAGGATTTCAAGTGAAGAAAACACTCTCCCTCTGAAATTAAGCCAAGTAAATAATATACAAGTAGACTTCGTCTTGCAAACATACATCTGACTCATTTTAAAATATTTTACATAGAGTAGCATTTACAATGCAAATAATTACCTCATATTTCTTCATATTACATGAATGGTATTTTGGTTAATTTTCTAATAGACTTCATATCTTTCTGTAAGGCTGTTGCTAACTTTTGTTTTTAATAAGTGCAGTTCCAATAAAATGGGAACGAATCACAGAGAAATGATATGACAAATTAAAGACATAGAGAAAAACCAGCCAAGATGGTGTTTACACCTGTAATCTCACAATTTGGGAGGTGGACATATCAGCTCAAGATGAGTCTGAGTTATATGATACCTTGTCTCAAAAATTTAACCCACTGTTGGTGGGAATGTAAACTTGTACAACCACTATGGAAACCAACGTGGAGATTGCTGAAAAGGAAGGATATAGAGCTACCAACAGACACAGTTATTCCCTTACTGGGCATTTATCCTAAATGCTCCATGCTTCACTACAGAGACAGTTGCTCAATCATCCTTATAGCTGTTCAATTCATAATAGCTAAGAACAAGAATCAACCCAGGTGTCCATCATTGGATGAATGGATAACAAAGTTGTGATACATTTACACAATGAAATTCTATTCAGCAGTAAGCAAATTAATGATGCAATGAAATTTGTAGAAAAATGGGCAGACTTGGAACAGATCCTACTCAGCAAACTTACACAATCACAGGAAGACTGATGCCACATGGTCTCACTTGTCTGCAGTTCCTAACCTGGACCAGCTTGAGTTGCTGACATACCTGATAGGCAACTCAAGGCCCAGACAATAGGGAAGGAAGAGTTTGGAGTGGGAAAGGGAGAAAGAAAAAAGCACAAAACTAAATCCAAAATGAACTGGCACCATAGAAAGCTTTATTCTTGAGAGAATAAAAGATATAAACCTCAGTAGGAGTAAGAGGGGAACAACTGAAAAAGGGCCCTAGAAAGGGTGGGATGAAGCCTATGAGGTTCCCAAAACAAGACAGGCTTCTGTCAAAGAATTTGATAACCTTCCTGAAGCAGAAGCTAAGACCCTGCTGCTGAAGACAGCATATGCTGTTGACCCAGCATGGAGAGACCTGGCAGGAATCTGGAAGACAGCCAGTCCCCAGTTAGTCTGTCTAGTGCTGGAAAGGGCTACATGAGCTACAAGGGTTTGAGCACGCAGAAGTCCAAGCTTTTCAGAAGCAAACACCCAGACAGGATGTATACACCAATGAAAGAGTGGCACACAGCCTTGGTGCGTAACCAGTAACTTTCTGATTGAATAAAAGATCCACTCAGTGTACAGGAACTCATATCTGGAACTAGGAACCAAGTCAGAATCCTATGGAGACAAGGAGTTTGCTGTCCAGTGTCAAGCTTTCACTAATCTTTGGCTAAAAGAGGGGCTATAAGCCTGGTATGGTGGTGTATGCCTTTAATCCCAGTACTTGAGAGAAAGAGGTAGGAGAATTGCCATGAGTTTGAGGCTAATCTGAGACTACATAGTGAATTCCAGGTCAGCCTCAGCTAGAGCTAGACCCTACCTCAGAAAACCAAAAATAAATAAATAAATAGATAAAAATAAATAAAAGAGGGGCTATATATATATAATTCTCCCTAAAATAGTGCTTTTCTCATTAAAAGTATGCTGACTTCACTGTCTGTTGGAGAAGCTGTTCTCCTTTTTCAAAAGGTAGCGAGACCCAGGGAGATAAACTACCCCTGACACTGCAACCAACTCACAACTGAAACCACAGAGGAATGGGGAGATGAGCACGAGTTCTGCTTCCTCGCTGATCCTGATAATCAGCACCAGGCTGGAGGGGACAGACGCTGAGGGTACTCAATACCTAACAAGGCAGGGATCCAGAGGCTCCTAAGAGCTCATCACTGAAGTAGACTCAAAACTCACCCACCACAACTCAAGGAATTTTGCAGAAGAGGGTTGGAAAGACTGTAACAGCCATGGGGTGAGACATCATGCCCATTTTCCCATTTGCCTCCTCCAAACAACTGACTCCTGCTCCCACAACCATATGGGGAATACTTGCAATCCCACTGAGGAGGGTCCTCATCACAGTGGGGGCGGGCAAGGGAAAAGAAGGTACAAAACACAGGATGTATCCATACAAAATATGTTGTTAATAATAATACATAATTTAAAAACTTAATTAAAAAACAACAGGCAGAGTAGTATATATACTAAATAAACTAAAGATGTCAACATATTGTCAACATATTGTATTTTATCATTTATTTTATCAACCATTCACTCAGAAAGTGCATGCTTTAGCATTTATAGTGAAATAGCCAATGATATTAATGATGGGATGAGTACATACCTATTTTTAAATTTTAAAATGGAAGGTAAACCTCCACTATGAACACTTTTAAATCTATATAATGTACTTTTTTTCTATGCATCTTAAAAGTATAAGTATAGTCAGTGTTGTCCTGAAGGAACTAAACATATTATTCAAGCTGTTTTAGCATTGTAATGAATTCCGTGCATATTTACCATTTGGTATGGCATTCTGTTGAGTTCTTAGCATGCATGATTCTAATACTATTTTTTAAAGATAGATGTTCGTCATTAGTTCACATTTATTAGGTTCTCTTATTAGTTAACATGGAGCTGCTTTGATAATTTTTCCTGTTTTATATATTTCTTGGCATTTAAGCAGCTGACTTCAGTAAGACTACTTATCATGACAAAAACATAAATGTCAGCTCTGTAGCTTATTGCCTGGGTTAGCTTCAACAAGAATGTCAGGAGGAGTGACAAGGCATAAAGTGATTCTACGTGATGACATTCCCACAGATGACAGAGCGGTTCCTATGTATGCTGCTGCAGCTTTGATCTCTAAACCTCTTATTTCTTCTCAAAAAAAAAAAAAAAAAAAAAAAAAAAACTTCTTTGAGAATTCTGCTAGCCTGTGGACATTTCAATCTTTCTTCCAAATAGTGTCATAATTATCTTTAGATGATTTAAATGTCAAGTTCACTCTATTTGGTGGATTATTTTGCAAGATGATTTAGACCAGAGATCTCTTGTCATCTGTAGAACCGGAAATCATTGCTATCACTTATTTCTGAATGCAATCTGTAGTGTGCAAATAGTAAGTATTCATGCACAGTCTGGTATTTTGTACCAAAATGCCATGGAAGAAAAGAAAGAAGCGTCCCCTGAGTGCCCCATCCATTATTTATCCAGCACAGTTAGCTTCTTGCTCATGAGCTCGTACAAGCGCTTTTGTGAAGAAACCACTCTTCATTAGTTTTGATCATTTGAAGTTCACAGAGCAGTAAGAATTGTCATTTAAAGATTCGAGATCTAGAAAATAGATTAGGTCTGTTAACATAAATAATTCAAAGTCTAATATTAAAGTCAGTCTTTATAATGCTGAATATATTTTATTATGAAACTAGGAAATAAAAAATCACTTATCTACCAAGTCAAATATGTTTGGTATCTAGGTTTTACTGTATTTTATACAGTTTTTACAATGCTGTATATTTGTTAGGCTTATAAAATGTTCACAATGCATAAGATTTAGAAACACAAATCTAAACATTTATAATAAGTTACTACATAAATCTGAAGGATCATTGTATCAACAGGATAAGTAGATTTAATACCTCAAATCTCTTGGGAATACACTAAGGTGGCTATAGCAACAAGCTGGAGTTTCTAACCTGATATTAGGATAACCTCTTACCCTTGCATGATACTCAGAAATGATATGAGATTCATAAATTATGACTGAATTATGGAATTTTAATCTCTATTTTATGATAGCATTTAATCTTAGGCAAGTTATCCATCATATAAAAAAGTTTTCTTCTTTTTTTCCAACAAGAGTAAGGATGCATTTCCATTAATCACTTACCACCCCTAGAATAGTCTGATGTACACCACCTCCTCTCCTTGATCAATTCCAGATCATGCAGTGATCTAATCACCTCACAGGAGGGAGAGAAACAATAAGGGCTAGTTAATAGCTGGGGCACCCATATGCCTGCTGCTGAGATTTGCATGACTGTTATGGCCAAGAGGGTGCAGGGGGCTCTTACAAGGTTAGATGTGCCTTCTTTACATAGCCAGTACCTGTGCTGGTCAGATGTGTTTCCCTGGTGAGGTGGTTTGAACACTCAGATCAAAATATTGGGTTCCTAAGCCGGGCGTGGTGGCGCACGCCTTTAATCCCAGCACTCGGGAGGCAGAGGTAGGAGGATCGCCGTGAGTTCAAGGCCACCCTGAGACTCCATAGTGAATTCCAGGTCAGCCTGGGCTAGAGTGAAACCCTACCTCGAAAAACCAAAAAAAAAAAAAAAAAAAAAAAAAATTGGGTTCCTTATTGACCCTTGATTTATTGAATTTCTGCACAATCCCAGTAAACTTAATCATAGCAACACAACATATCACAGTAAATGCCATAGCTTTCCCCAAATATCCACCTTTGTCCCTTGTAGTGGAAAAAAAAAACACATCGTAAGGCAATGACATAACTCAGTGAATCAAATATAACTCAATTAATGATGGCAGTGCATGCTGCAGTCATAGGGCAAATGTTCACTTATATCAGGGCCCAGAAGAAAGGCAAGACTCGCTGTTCACAAAGTGAATAGCTGTCACTAGAGAAGATCATCACACCTCTCTTCAGAATCTTTATAACATGTGCTCTGGTGTAGCCAGAGGACTTGTGGCATATGCACACTCTGTGATTAGCCTTGAGTACTGCAACGGTTCATGAGGACTGATATGCAGAGCACTTCTGCCTCGACCTCTGAGAGTTGCTTACAGTTTGCAATTTGGTTGCTAAAGGAAAAGTCTGGAGACCTGTACTTAACTTTTCCCTTTCTCCATAATGCTCCACATTTGTTAAGTTGCCAAAGGAAGGGTCTTTGCAGGTTGCATGTAAGATCTATTCAAATGCTAAAATCCCCCTGTGAGAGTCACATTGCTCCAGTAAATTATCATAGATTTTATTTCCATTCATCCTAGCAAATGAAGCCAACTATATATCTTGGATACTCAGGGGTTTCAATTTATACAATACTCTTTACCCAGTAATGATTGGCTACCAGAAGAACTACTTTGATGAACTTCTCTAGGTCCTCTTCCTTCACCTAATCTTTGAAAGGATGCAATCCAGGTACCCTGTGACAACCTATTTCAGGTGCCTCTTTCCTAGAGAGGTCACAGCTCATTGCACTGGGATCAATGACTATCTACTGCCTTTGCTTACTTTGTTCTATTTTTTTTGTGTTCGTTCTCTTTGTTCTTTTTAAACATTTTATTAATTTATTTTAGAGAGAGATAGATGAGAAAGGGGCAGAGACAAAAATGGGTGTGGCAGGGCTTCTAGTCACTGCAAACGAACTCCAGATGCATGTGCCACCTTGCATATCTCACTTAAATGGACATGGGGGAATCAAACCTGAGTCCTTAGGCTTTGCAGGCAAGTGCCTTATCCACTGAGCCATCTCTCCAGCCCTCTTTATTTTTTCTTGTTTATTTATTTGGTAGAGGAGATAGTTTTATTAAAGTCTACCCTTGAAAATATGGGAGACAAGCTGGGTGTGGTGCCGCATACCTTTAATCTCAGCACTCTGTAGGCAGAGGTAGGACGATCACCGTGAGTTCAAGGTCACTATGAGACTACATAGTGAATTCCAAGTATTCCTGGGCTACAGTGAGACCCTACCTCCAAAAAACAAAGACACACACACACAGAGAGAGAGAGAGAGAGAGAGAGAGAGAGAGAGACTGTCTTACAGAAAAACACTCTCCATCTTAAAAGATGGAATAAGTCTCAAGGGTGTCTCTGGGGTGATGGGTAGAAGGTTCCTGGACACAGGGATTTTCTTTGCCCTCCCATAAATTCTTTGAAATTTGTAGTGGGTAGACTTTTTCATTGTTATTTATCTTCTCTTGTGTTATGGTGACCTTAAGAGATCATGGAACCATTGGTTTTGCACCAAACAAAGCCACTGAAACCTGTCCTGGTAAGGGCAACAGAACCATTGGTGAATGTTTTAGAGAAGTTTAGAAGATGGCAGCTCACATTTTCTATAACATGGGATCTCCACTGATTGTCTTCTTCCAACTTTGCTTCACTCACATGGTTGGTTACAGTTTTCTGTTTTGTTGCTGTTGGTTTTTTATTTCTTCTGTGCACACATTCTAGTTCTGTAAGGTCACTGACTCAGTTAAGTCCAAGTTCATTAGGCCTGACCCTTCACGGGCACCCACCCCACTCAACCATTTGGCAGAAGCACCTTTCACCTCTCTGGGCCATCCATGGCATCTTTAATTAAAGTCAGTAAAGCTCTCCAAAGGAGATCACATGTGCTTCATTGTTAGCATGGAAAGCAAAGACTTCCACTACCAAGTGCGGCAATACCTAACATCTGTGATATCCAAGAGCAAGTGTTGTCCCCAGAAGATCCATGGACTGTCTTTAAACTGTGCGTTGTGGTGTTCGAGTCAATGTCATAACCTTGCTCTCAAAGCAAGGTATAGAGAAGGAATAAGGCACTTTCTAGAGATATCTTCTTTCTCCAAGTCTTCAAACAAGTATTATATTTTAAAGGCATTTGCAAGTGACTGTGAATATGCATGTCAGCCATTGCTTCATAGTTGATGTTTGCTTCATGAGGATTAAGACAATCTGAGATTGTACCATGCAGTCCTTAGCATTCTACACAGTTTTGCTAAATTCCAGATAACTATGAAATGAAGCAGGAGACAATAAACAAATTTGAGAACTGCTAATAAAGTTTCTGGATGTATAGTATAATAAAATGGTTCCTGCTGCCATTATCAAAGGCATTGATCTCAATTCCAAATTTCTCTTAAGGATAGATTTATTACCTAGTGATATCGGAGAGTTCAGGCATAAACCCCTGCTTGCCTGGACTCTTGGTTTCCTCTCCAACTCTAGTAAAATAGCCTTTGAATTTCCTTCTGTTTGAAAATTCAGTTATGTACCATGATTAGGCTTCTGCAAAATGGCACCCCATCTTCCCTGTAACAGAATTAAATGAAAAGGTACAATAAATAGACACAGTAAGCACAGTTACTATTCTTCAAATTACTCAGTCAACAGGTTTTTGTTTGCTTAAGTAAATACTTAAAATCCTATCTTGAGGGGCAAGCATGAAGAATTGGAAGTGTTCAAGTCTAGATGCCATGACACCCTGTACTAGCCCTACTGTTCCCTTGTGACACTGGCTCAACTCCTCAGTGAGTTTGAGGCTGACCCCACGCCCCAGGCCTCCTTCACTACACTGCCCAGATGTCCCATAGGAGATGAAACACCATGGGGCTCTTGGCCTGTTCCAATAATACCCCATCATAATTAATGGATACAAACACGAGTGCAGAAGCTATGGGAACCGTGGTTTGCCCCCAGGTCTTTCCAATTTGGGGTATCATTTCCTTAGGCAAAGGATATTTACCTACATTGCTCTCTACAACCTAAACATGCTTGTATGCTTCTGCCTGAAAAAATACCAACAAGCACTAAGAAAATTGATGTTTAAAGCATTTAAATGAAGTCTATCTCCTTGTCTTCACAGGGACACATTTATTTACGTGGTACTCCCTTCTGAGGCAGATTGTGTTCAGCCTTGGGATCATTTTTCACATGCAAATGGCATCTGTAGTTATTTTCTGAACAGTGTTTGAGAATTTGGCTGCAGTAGGGTAGCAGCACATCTACTCCGCAATGAGCTTTGCCATGTAAAGTCTTCAATGTTTCACCCATTAGAGATTTTGGGAGTGAATCCACCCCATGATCATTGTTTCAACAATGAGCACTCATGTTACTATGGCCACTAAGATGGCTCGTCTTCGTCATCAATTCCGTGGCACTGTAGTTACCTTCACAGTGCTGGAACAAAGCATAAGACCCAAAGCGGTTGATAGGAGGAAGTGTTTCTTATTTTAGCTTACTATCTCAAAGGGGAGATTCACGATGGCAGGGAATAGCATGACATGAGCAGAGGCTGGACGTCATTTGTGCCACAGAAGGTGGGAAACAGCCGCAAAAGCATGAGCAGACTTTTAGCAACCCCCCAATAGCCACATAAAGCCAGACACAGAAAATGGTGCATGTCTAGTTCTTTTACAACAAAAGGCCTTGGTATGCCCATACTGCCTCCCTATCATTTCTATCTACCTATATATCTACCTATCATCTATCTATCTATCTATCTATCTATCTATCTATCTATCTATCTATCTTTCCCCTTCCCTCTCCTGTTTTCTGTCTCTCCCTTCCTCCTTCCCTTTCCTTCAAATGAATAAATAAAAATATTTAAGGAATAAATTTGACAATGATTTCAAAATATGAGCTCAAATTCAGCCCAAGTCCATCATGTCTACAAATCCTTTAGCTGCCTTCCACTTCCAGAAGTGTCCATGTCAACCATTACCTGTTTAGGAATGTATATCAAGCTCAGTTTCCCTTGCTTTAGTTGAAACCCAAGGAAAATTACTCTCTGCTTGGAAACCTGAGTTTTACTAACTAGTCCTGGATGGACAGCATGTCAGGTGGTTTAGCACAAAAGTGGTATTAAATAGACATCTTTCATAATCACTGTCATGAAGTCATCACCACACTGCAGCAAGGGCACTTCTAGCTGCAGAGTTCTTCAGCTGTCGACTAAGTTGAGGTGGGGGTTGGAATTCTGGGGCAAGAGTCTGGCAATATTGGGATGTGAATTTTGTTACTGATTCTCACCATTCAAAAGTGAGTAACAACTAAAAATTCTCAAGTGAGATGCAAAAGGAAACATCCTTATGGTCTAAGACTGAAAACCATCTATAATACTCAGGTATGGTGGCCAATAAGGTATTTGGACTTGGCACAGCCTGATGGACATTCTACACAGTATTATGGGTAGCTCTTAAATTTTAAACAAGTTTATATTCATTTACATTAGATTTCTTACCTGAAAGAACTCGGTTATTAAAGAGTAACTATTATGGTCAGATCAATTCCTATTGTAAAATTCTCCAACACTGAATTCTTTTGAAGATCTCTCTCTTCCGGGACTATTATTTCTTCTGGGTTTATTAATTTCATCTTTCCTGTTCATGTAGGTGATACTTGGCCTGGGGTTCTGTAGGTCCCCACAGTCCTATGTTCTTCTGTACTTCATAGTTGGTGGGGGAGGGGGGAGCTTGGATGTCTCCTCCAGGTGAGTGAACAATATTTGCAGGGTCAAGGTTTAGTTGAGTGAACCTGTAGTTGAAGCTGTTGGCTTTCAGGAAAGTTATTTGACCATTTGGTTCCAGCATGAAGAGAAACTGTATTTCAATCTCATCTCCTATTGGCACTGCTTAGGTTAGAGGAAAAGTGTTTGTTAACATCTCCCCTGTTCCTTCTATAACAGACCCTGTTTCCACTGCTGTGAGTTAATTTATTACTTAATTGCATACCTGGCCACGCTGTGGGCCAGGAACTCTGTCACTGAGTTCCCCACTGCCAATGGTGTCCTGTGCTCCTGTGGGGAAATCAAAACTGGCTCTGAAAGATTAAATGGAGCCCTTTGGCTTGTTCCTTCCTTCTCTGATTTGTACTCCTGCTCTCCCAGCTGTCAGTTCCAACGCCCTGTTCCCTCAAATCCGCATATTCTGCCCACAGTTTCTCTTCCCCCTGTTTGCCTGCCCCATTTCTCTTCCCCTCTTAGTATTCTCTTGTGGATAAAATAAGCCCAGCCTGCCTGTTCTTTTCTATTTCTTTTGTGTTATGTGCTTTAAAGCCCTTTCCAAAAGTTTGAATTCCCTAGGGACGCTGTGCCCTGTACCACAGTCATGTTCTCCGGGCCCTCTAGGTGTGAGTCGATGTATTTTGAAAACAGTAAGTCCTTTCCAAAATTTCTGAAGGGTCTCCATTTATTTACATAATTGTGATTCCTGTCTTTTGTCCTCAGTTTAGATGTCCTTTCCCTTAATTCCACCCGGATCCACTGTCTATTGAGACCCAAGTTCACTGTCCACTTAACGTTTGGGTCAGGCATAGGTTCAGAGGATTCTGCGCAGGGTTTGCTTGGCGGAGGTTCTGACCCCCTCACAGCGGGCGCTGTCACTAAGCCCTTGTCTTCTGCAGCTAGCAAAATGTTTAAAACGGCGTGAATGCCTGCTCAGGTGAACAGGTGAGGAGACAAAATAGAGTCAAATAAATAAGTGATTTTCTGTGGATTATGCCAGATGAATGTCTTCTGGTATAACAGAGCTGAAGTTGGAAAGAGATGTGCGCTCAATAACATCGTGGAGGAAGGGCATCCTCATTCCGCCTTCCAGCTCGATTCCGTCTTAGCGGGGATCATCCTGACCTGAGATAGGATGCTCCCAGACCAAACCAGCTCTCCTGTTGTTGTCAAACGGGGGCAGACCCTGTCTATTTTTCACAGAGCAGAGGAGACACAGCTCCGACAGCACCTTGCTACTCTATGAGAGCTGATGGTGTGGTAATCAGCAGCGTTGGAGATTCAAAGCTAACTGGGGTGTGTAAGAACATTGAAGAAAATAATTTCCTCTCCCTTCCTGAGTTTTCCTATCCAGGAGGAAAGTAAAGTCCTCCCTGCTCTCTGAACCTCCAGTTTACTAACTCTTTTTCTTCACATCCTTATTAGTGAATAGAACGAAAATGTGTATGCAGTTATTTCATCCCATTTCCCTTTTTGACACAATTATTGCAGTTATGATATAAGTTAAAGAACCACTGGGTCGCCGTCTTTCACCAGAATCTGACCTACACAGAAGCCATAGAACGTTATAGTAACACACCAGCTCTCTCCTAATCATAAAACCACAGCTGTAATCTCTCTGGTTAGCTAATATTCAGCCCAGGGTGCCCAGCTGTTAGAGAAATAGAGTTTTCCATCCTGGAAATAAAAACAGTTGTAAAGAGAATGGGGAAAAAAAGCTAAACCAAGCACATAAATATTCTGAAAACAATTTTCCTAAGAATTACAAAACTTTATTTCACAAAAATAGTACCCCCAAATGGAGCAAGGCTGCTATTCAAGCATCAAACAATGGGGGTAACTTACCTCACCAGCTGGTAGTGCAGTGCCACCCCAGAGGAGTCCAGACAGCTGTCATGCCTCAACTGTGACATAAAGAAACCAATGTCTTAACACAGGATCACAAACTCAGGCTTCACAAGTGAATTTATTCATGCAAAATGAGCACTCATCCAAACAATGGCTCAAACCCAGCTCATGAACTCTCAAATAAACACATGCATAAAAGTTAGAGTTTGCAGGACTGCCCACATTCAGAGCTAAGTGGGAAGCAATGGGAGCCAGAGAAATCAGCCTTTTCTAGATCGTCACTCAGAAATCTACTTGGCAACTGATACTTCTTCAGTTCACAGTGTCAGCCTCTTTGATGTGAGTCTAGTCATGAAAGAATACTTTGAACAAAAGACTTTCCAAAGACCCTAATAAACTTAAAGATCAAACATCAGGACTCCTTTTCACATCTGACGTTAAACCAGACATTCAATCAAACAACTGGCTCCTGCACTGTCAGGTGTGGCTGGTTTTGTTAATTAAGAAAACAAAAGAAAATGACCAAATCATCAAGAATGGGGTAGAAAGTGAGGTTCTTGGGGGATTTACTGAAATGTCTCAAAAGCTCTGTGGTACCTGTGAAAGCACATGGTCTCTGACCAGGGCTAGTCACCAGGGACTCACCTATCAGGCTTGATGCATACATCAAGAGGAAAGAGGCCACTCTGAACACTGACGGATGGTCCGGGGTATCAAATGGGCAGTGAAGGAAGAAAATGGTCAGTATTCGTTACAATTCCAAGACCAATTGCATCAATATTCCTTCCTCTAGTGTTCTTCTTCTAAGACTTTAAAAAATCTGTTATTATTATTTTTAAAATCACAACCAGTCCAAATCATAAAGAATCATTTACAAATTGGAATGGAATTAACATTAGGTGTGACTGAATGCAAAGAATGGTAACTCTGTGTACTGATGTGGATGCTGTTTTCTGCTTTTTCTTGTAGATTTCTCTTGGTTATTTTATATATTTGGTTTAGGTACATTACCAGTCCAAGTAACATAACATTAATATCCTCTGGACCAACTTTTACTTGCTCATCAGCAGGTTGATGTTAAATATGCTACACAGCTCTCAGTTCATACAATGTTGTAACATGCTATTCATTCTCTCCCACGGTTCTCCGGCCTTCATAGCATACTTTTCATTTCATTTCTTCCCAGAACTTTCTTATTCCTCTGCTTCTCCACTGGTGTTTGTTGAAATCTTTAACAAGTAACACTCCTGTGTGGATATTTCCTCCATCCAAGTCATATTCCTGGGTTAGTTGTGATCATCATCCTCTATTCATGGCATAAACCAGTGGGATCAGTGAGCACTTATGTCATGAAACAGCCTTTTGTAGTGGAAAATCCTTATCAAAAGATATTTCTTTGTTGTTTTCTCTTCTGTCTTTTCTGTTCTTTTCTTCCATATGTTTTTCTCTCCTCTTGTGGACAATCTATGTTTACTAAAACATTTTACACCTTATTTTTTTAACTGTTTGGTATGTTCCACAGATTTATCTTTTGACCCTTTCTATTTATTGGTCTTTGAGAACATATATATATATATATATATATATATATATATATATATATATGTTGCTTTCAGAACACATTTTTCCAATCCCTTGGTTCTACATTTTACTGTGAATCTCTTGTATCCTTTCCAAAGAATGTGCCTGCATTATTCTGTCAGGGTGGAATGGGATGGATGCTGGCGGCACGGGCCTTGTAGAGGGTGGTGTGTTCTAGCTCCTGTCAAACAGACTTTCATCCACTGCTTCAACTTTAATTCCAATTTTCATTTTCATGTTAAGAACTCACTGGAGTTATGAGGTTCAGGGGTACCTCCCATCTTCATTTTCATGCTAAGAACACTCTAGAGTTGTGGGGTTCAGGGGAAATTCCCATCTTCATTTTCATGGTAAGAACTCTCTGGAGTTGTGGGGTTCAGGGGTAATGCCCATCTTCATTTTTATGTTAAGAACACTCTGGAGTTGTGGGGCTCAGGGGTAATTCCCATCTTCATTTTCATGTTAAGAACACTCTGGAGTTGTGGGGCTCAGGGGTAATTCCCATCTTCATTTTCATGTTAAGAACTCTGGAGTTGTGAGGTTCAGGAGTAATTCCCATCCTCATTTTCACATTAAGAACTCTGGAGTTGTGGGGTCCAGGGTTAACTCCTGTCTTTATTTTCATATTAAGAACTCTCTGGAGTTGTGGGGTTCAGGGGTACAAACTTCTCTTTTCCTATGCTTTCTCATTGCTGATTTATGACATAACTCTCTGTGGTGGTTTGAATAGAATACATGGCTCCCAATATATTCAGTTGTTTGTTTGTAGTTTGCATCTGCAGCCACCTGGCTGGAGTCAGTGCCATTGTGTGGATCTTAAGGTGTGGTGGTGGGTTTCATATTTCAATCTAAAGATATGCAAAGTGTGCCTAGCTGGAGTTCCTGAAGTGTGCTGTGTGGCTTTTGGCTTTTAGGCTTGTACTTCCCTCTCTGTCTGCTTGGGCCTGTGAAGGCAGGCCAGTTTCTTCTGCCATTATGGAACTTCCCCTGGATCTGTAGGCTTCAATAAATATCCCTTCCTCCATAACTGTGCCTAGTCTAGAAGTTCATCCCAGTGAACCTGAAGCTGTCTGACACACTCTCCTACAATTTGCAACCCATTCCTGGTTCATTCTGCACTCTAGTTTCTATTGTTTTGTAATATATTAATGTAGCTTTATTTTTTTTGTCCCCACCCAGTTCTTGGGATGGAACTCAGGCCTATAGGTACTAGGAAAGTACTCCATTATTAAGCTGTACCCTTACTTTCTCACCTTCATTATAACTGCAGATTTATGCCTGTTTTCAAAGACAATTTTATAGTTAACTTAGTGACGTTAGAAGAGGAAATGGAGACCTATGGGTGTTTTCAGTTTGCTACTATTTACTATAAATGCACCCAGTATTTCATCTTGCCATCAAATATTATTTTAAAAATCCAAATATCTTACTCATTTAAAAATTATTGTGCTCACTAGTATTTTATTTCATGGATTTTTGTGCTTTGTAGCTAATATATATAAATGTGCAACATCAGTTTCTTTTACTAAGCCACTTGCATCATGACACTCAAAGCTTAAATAAAATCAGGCAAAATAAAGATAGGAAAAAAAATCTCATCTTTGCATCACTGTGTTTCTTTCCAGTAACACTATCTAGCCCTTGATCTCGGTTGGTTTCCTAACTCTCCAGAAAATATACTGCTCTGTTTTTATTCCATCTGAAACCAACACTTTCTGATTTTATTAGATAAGGTAGAGTGGAGAAGTTTGTGTAAAAGTGATGAACAGTAGATCATGAATGGAGGAATGAAGTCAGAAAGAAAAAACCATTAATGGTTGCAAGATTAAAGAATGTGTCAACTGGTAGTGATAAGAAACGTTGAAGAAAAAAACTTAAGAAAAAGAAATCATTTGACTTCACTCTAAGGAAACATAGGATTCCCTTGATGTGATTGAAGCACAAAAGCCATCTTCCTTTCTGATAACATGATTTTTGTTTTCAATTTAGAGTGTGTGGACCTAGATTCAGGCATACAAGTATTTTTTTTTTGCATATAGCCATTTTAAGTTGCAGATCTCATGCTGAGAGGTGCATATATAAAGCAAGGAGAGAGAGAAACTATGACTTATTTGGCATTCTTCAAACAATGAATATTATCAAAATAATCTAAATCTTGGGGGAAATCATTTTGATATTTCATGACTGAGGGAATGAGATTTTCTGCTTATTGGCATGAGATCTTTTCTTTTTAAATTTAATATAATTAATCTGTATTTTTGATTTCTAGTAGTTAAAATATCTACTATGAATTTATTTATAATTTTGAAGCCTAAGTTAGGAAATTTGCAGACATTCATTATATTAACACTATAAATCTTTCTTTTATTTATATCCTATATATATATGTATATAATGAAAACCACCTTATTGAAAAAAAACTTCATATAAATTTATTTCTAATTAAATACAACAGAAAAGTTCATGATTGTCATATTGTTGTTTTCCTAATAAAGGACATGTTAACTGATTCTCTTAGGGAGTATCTGATATTCACCAGTTTCCTTGTTCATAGCTTTCACAAAAAATTCACTTCAGCCGGGTGTGGTGGTGCACGCCTTTAATCCCAGCGCTTGGGAGGCAGAGGTAGGAGGATCGCTGTGAGTTCGAGGCCACCCTGAGACTACATAGTGAATTCCAGGCCAGCCTGGGCTACTGCAAGACCCTGTCTTGAAAAACCAAAAAAAAAAAAAAAAAACAATTCACGTTAAATTTTCTTTAAAAAACAATATATATCAAGAATGGGAAAATAATAGTTGATTTATATCATAAAATAGTAGTCAATTAAGTTAATAATGTAGGGCTTGTAGTTAGCTTAATGCTTTTACAAATATAAAATCCAAAATCAATTTTTATACTGTAATATGTAGATTTTCATGTAACCATGTTTCATGTTAGCCATCAATGAAGAACGAAATATCTGAAATGCTGAAAGTACATAAAATAGAATTTAATCATTTTGTCTTGGGATGTGAGTGACTTTGGTTCAATTATAGGAATCAATGAACAAAATTGTTTTCCTGTTGCCATAATTCTTTTGTGAACAAAATTCAATAGATGTAAAAATCAGAATGTCAGCAAATAACATAATTGTCATGACGCATGATGAGAAACTATTTCAATATGATTAGATACTTTTAAAAATGTTTTATTTTTGCTTATTTATGAGAGACAGAAGGAGAGAGAATGGGTACACTGGGACCTTTGGCCACGGCAAATGCACTCCAGATATATGTGCTACAACATGCAACCAGCTTGTGTGGGTTCTGGGGGATTAAACCTGGGTTCTCAGATGTCACAGTCAAATGCCTTAACCTCTAAGCAGTCCTTCCAGCACGGATACTTCTGCCTAATAAATCTCTCACATATCAATACAAATTACCAGAAGGATATAAAATAGGCATAGCAATTATGTTTTAATTTGGGGCTTTGCTTACTGGTTTTTTTTTATTATTAAGAACATGCGGGCTGGAGAGATGGCTTAGTGGTTAAGCACTTGCCTGTGAAGCCTAAGGACACCGGTTCGAGGCTCGACTCCCCAGGACCCACGTTAGCCAGATGCACAAGGGGGCGCACGCGTCTGGAGTTCGTTTGCAGTGGCTGGAGGCCCTGGAGCGCCCATTCTCTCTCCCTCTCTCTATCTGTCTCTTTCTCTCTGTCTGTCGCTCTCAAATAAATTAATAAAAATAACAAAAAATATTTAAAAAAAAAAGAACATGCTTTATATGGATGTGTCACGTACCGGTGCCATCTTTTCCCTCCTCCCTTACTCTGCTGGAGTCCTCCTCATTTCATACTTACAGAAAGTTGTGAAATACTACAAATTAATGGGCCAAGTAGAGGCAGACATTTTCATTTTCTCCTTAACTGTTAATATAGTAAGTTGCTGATATGATACCTAAATCTTTAATTATTTAATTCCTAAAAATAAAATAAGCACCTATATGCCCACGTGCATATGTACTGGTTTACTACACATAAGCCATTGGCATTAACACTGAGAAAATGGGTTTCAATTTAATATGCAAACTTTCTTGATTTTTCTTAAGTTGTCTTAAGAACATCATTGGATGTAAGAGCATTTTAAATGCTGTTTACACATGCATGGTCACTGTCACAGTTCCTTGAGTTCTTTTAATTCGAGGCACCTTCAGTGTTACTCTGTATGACATGCATATTTTATGAGGTGTGATGTGTGTGTGTGTGTGTGTGTGTGTGTGTGTGTGGTCCACAGCATGTTCTCTGAGGCAGGATCTCTTGTTCCCTATACTCTGCACACCAGACTAGTATTACAGACACTACTGCTATAGTGCCTGACTTTACTTGGTTTCTGGGGATCCAAATTCAGGTGCTCACTCTTGGGTGATAAATAATTTATCTATTGAGCCATCTGTCTACTTTTCAGCATTTTTGAAATCACATTCACTTTATAGACTGTTCCACAAATGAAAGATTTTTCTTCATGATGACCAGGTCAGTGTGGATGAGCTCCAATTATTATTACTAGTTGGAAGCATGGCTCTGAGTGTTGCCACAGTGGTAACTTGGCTGCAGTCAAGGAAGACCCTGTGTTAACTTTCTAAATACCGTCTTGAGGACTGTCAGCAGATCACAGCACGGAATGAACTCTGATTTAAGATACCTGCTATGACAAAAAAAATATATATATACCTCTCTTGGAATCAGTAGTGCTGCCTTTTTATTTTATTTTTAATGCACACGACCACTTTCTTTCCTACTACAGAAACAAGTTGCACCTTCACCTTCTTGCCCAGGTGGTTTCAGTCAACTCCACATTGCTAGGATGAACATCCAATCCCACACAGTTCATGGGAGGACAGGGTTTATTTCAAGCTTACAGATCCGGGGTAAGTTCCATCAATGGTGGAGGAAGCTGGCTCCCTTTCACAGATCCACGCAGACAGAAAGCCACCAAAGAGCCAGAAAACACCACCAGCAGCAAGCAAGCAGGAACCGACAGTGTACATACTGCTCTCTCCACACCTTTGGGCTCAAATCAAGGTCTGTCCACAAACACACCCGAGGTCTGGATGGCAGGGTCAACCTCCTAGTGAAACCTCCTCCAGCAGGCTGCAGTAGGAAACTTAACCTTGATCAAAAATACCCGAGGCTCTGGGGGCCACACACTCACATTGCAACCATCACACAAGTCCACTGAAGTTCTCTTCACAATAGCAAGTACTGGTGGTATGCCATGCCCCTATGCAGAAATCTGAATTGAGAGATTTGCCTTGTTACAAGGGTTTAGACCTGATTAGCTAAATAGAGGAAACATTTCACCATCAAGAATAGCTTGAGGGCTGGAGAGATGGCTTAGCAGTTAAAGTATTTACCTCTAAGGCAAGGAACCCAGGTTTGATTCTCTAGGACCCACATAAGTCAGATGCACAAGGGGGTGGCTAGAGGCCCTGGCATACTCTCTCTAGAACCCCAACTTTATAGAGTATGACATGATATCTAATGCTTCTGATGGTTTCTGATAGTGTTTATGTTGGCAACTTCTATTTAGTGAGGCCTGACTGATGTTGCTCTGAGCTAAAGATTTCAGGAGCTCACTCAGACTCCCTGGGTCCCCTGCAGGGCGTATACTTGCTAGAGCCCTTTGCAGCTGAGTTGAGCCAGATGCTGCACTCTGATTTTGGCCTCTGCCTGTTCCTCCCAGGGCACCCTCACTCCACTTGTATGAGAGTCAGACGCCTCAGGAGGTATAAACAAGGTAAAGCACTCAGTGGTGGTGGAGTTTAACTCAATCTTTTTGCATTTCTGAAATTGTAGGCACAACCATATCTTTGAAGCTTTTCTGTAACATGGTTTGTCTCAGATGTTTTGCCCAGATCAATCTTTTACATAAAAATTTAAAAAAATAATGTTCAGGGGCTGGAGAGATGGCTTAGTGGATAAGGAGCTTGCCTGCAAAGCCTAAGGACCCAAGTTCAATTCCCTAGTGCCCACATAAAGCCAGCTGCACAAGGTGGTGCAAAAATGTGGAGTTTGTTAACAGGAGCTAGAGGCCCTGTTGCACCAATTCTTTCCCTCTATATCTGCCTATTCTATCTCTCTCTGAAATAAGTAAATAAACACAATATTTAAAATAGTAATGTTCATTATTATTTATATACCACATGAGTACTTCATTTACACTTGATTTTTAAAAATATTTTTTATTTTTGAAAAATGAAACTCAGTCCTAGAAAATTTTGATTGCTGTCATAGACAAAGGGTAGAGAGAGATGGATTTTTGGTTCTTATAGGCACTAGAAAAATGTTGTGCTAATTCATTTCCTTTATAAAGGACAGTTATTTTAAAGCCATTGCTTTTTGTATACAAGATGAAAAGGATCCTGAGGTGGCACAGAATAACTTTAGAATGTAAATTGATGTCTTCAAGGACCAGATCCATGCTGTAGACTCAGTGTTTTCCTACATAGTGATGGCTCTGAGCACCTACCCTCAAGTCTCTTGAAGTTGATATGTATACCTTCAGAATTCAGAAAATCTCTCTGGACTTCTGCACAGAGATCGATATTGATGTCAATGGGCTTACTAAGATTTGTGCAAAACGTATTCAGGCTATTGATATTTTGCCTCAAAACAAGTCACTATTCCTTATATGTACAGTAAAAAGCAATGAGGTCCGCAAAATGGAGTCATCTATAATTTCACTGGAATCATCTTCAATTAGGCAAATGACAACAGTGAATGGATGGTTTGTTTTCTTTAAATTATACCTCGGTTAAAAAAAAAAACTGTATGCTAAAACCATTGTTTCAACTTAAACATGTTTTAATCAACTATTCATGTATGGCTCCTAAATCCCATTCATTTTTTTTTTTTGTGAAGGGAAGTTTCCTTTAAATATTTTATTAATTTTTAAATATATTATTTATTTGACAGAGAAAGAAAGAGGGAGGGAGACAGGGAGAGAGAGAGAATGGGCATACCAGGGCCACCAAATACTGCAAACAAACTCCAGATACATGCTCCCCCTTGTGCATCTGGCTAACATGGGTCCTGAGGAATCAAACCTGGGTTCTTTGGCTTTGCAGGCAAACATCTTAACTATTAAGCCATCCCTCCAGCCCCCATTCATTTTTTTATAGCCAAATAATTTCAATCATGTGTCTAATTCTTGAAATGATGGTGTATAATGTAATATTAACTTTTTAAGTTATAAACAATTTTTAGGGCTAGAGAGATAGCTTAGTGGTCAAGATGCTTAACTGTGAAGCCTAAGGATGTAGGTTCTATCCCCAGGACCCACATAAGCCATATGCACAAGGTGATGCAGTCGCACAGGTGGTGCATGAGCACAAGGTGTCACATGCAGCTGGAGTTTGTTTGCAGTGGCTAAGGCTCTGGTGTACCAATTCCCTCTCTCTCTCTCTCAGTCTCTCTCTCTCTCTTCCTCTCTTGTTCTATCACTCAATCATTGAAAAACAATTTTTATCGTTGATCTGGTGGTTACACACTTTAAAAATATCAATCAGGGCTGGGGAGATGTCTTAGCGGTTAAGCGCTTGCCTGTGAAGCCTAAGGACCCTGGTTTGAGGCTCGATTCCCCAGGACCCACGTTAGACAGATGCACAAGGGGGCGCACACGTCTGGAGTTCGTTTGCAGTGGCTGGAGGCCCTGGCATGCCCATTCTCTCTCTCTCTCTCTCTATCTGCCTTTCTGTCTGTCACTCTAAAATAAATAAAAAATAATAATAATAATAAAATATCAATCACAGCAACAAGATTTGTACCAACAAAAATTTAAATATGGGGCTAGGGAGGAGGCCCAGTGGTTAGTGAGGCTTGCAGAGTGTGCAGGTCCATGTTCAAGACTCCTAGCTTCTTACAAAAAACTGAATGAGAATTTGTTTGCAGCAGCACAAAACTCTGGTGCACCAATGAAAACACAAATATCCCTACCAGTAAATAAATTAGAATAAGTAAAAATAAAAAAAAAGCATTATGAGTAAGTGGCTTTGAGGATGCAGCATAATACTAAAATATTTCCTTAAGATTTATAAAGGTCTGTGTTCAGTACCTACCACTGGAAAATAATACAATTAACTAATAATGAATTCAAATTAGTAGTTAATTATTTGTTGAACTATCAAAGGATCAAAAGAAATAGGAATAAAAACTACTTCAGAAAATCTTTGGCTAATATTAGCTTAGGATTCAATTGTCTGGCAATAAGGAATATTCTCTTTTAAATATTAACCATACAATAATGTTGAAATATCATGGTGCTAGAAATACCTACTTTCCCATATTGTGTTTATAATCACATAGACACAAAGACCAAGAGATATATGATTCTGTGTATTTCTTTTAAGTATTATGATAGTAACCTATTTTTTCTTATGAAATAAGTGATTTGGCTTAAAGATGAGGTCTTTCTAATCATACAGCCTGAGTTTATCAACTGTGTGAATCCATGCACTTTTACACATGTATAATGTATGCACATTAAGGAGCAAATTCAGCTTTATATAACAGCTATGTTCTTCCCACTACTGGATCTTCCTTTTATAAATCAACTGGGATTAACAAAGACACTGCAATTGCATGACGATAGTTATATGTTGCGTAGATTTATAATTCCTCAAAACCCCATTTTTCTGTGCTTTGTGACTGCCAGAACTCAACATTCTTCTTTCTTTTTATTTTATATATTATTTTTATTTATTTGAGAAAGATAGAGAGGAAGATGGAGGTGCAGGAGAGAGAGAATGTGTGTTCACTGCAAATGAACTCCAAACACATGTGCCACCTTGTACATGTGGCTTATATGGGTCCTGGGAAATTGAACCTGGGTCCTTTGGCTTTGCAGGTAAGCACCTTAACTGGTAGTCCATCTCTTCAGCCCAGCATTGTTCTAACATAACTTTGAGGATGACACATAATAATTTCTTTGAAAACACAGATTTTCTCTTTTTTTTCTTTTTTTCTTTTTCTTTCTTTCTTTTTTTTTTTTTTTTGTTTTTGTTTTTTTGTTTTTTTGAGGTAGGGTCTCATTCTAGCCCAGGCTGTCCTGGAACTTACTCTGTAGTCTCAGGGTGACCTTGAACTCATGGTGATCCTCCTACCTCTGCCTCCCAAGTGCTGGGATTAAATGAAAACACATATTTTCAAGTAACTTTTGTCTATGTTTTTGTTTGTTTACTGTTTTTATTCTTTTATTTTATGAACTAGAGTTTCGCTAGTGTCTGGCCTGGATAACTATGTAATATATACTAACCACAAACTCATCTTACCTGAGCCTCCTGATTGTTAGGATTAGAGGTATATGCCATCATGGCCAGGTGTCCTATTATTACTGCTTTAGTTAATATGATTCAGTTGAATTTTGTTTTTATTTTCAATTTTTTTATTTTTAATTTTTAAAATTTATATTTATTTTTATTAAATTTATTTTTAATTTATTTAAATTTTAATACTTTTTGAAAGCAGGGAGAGAGAAAAGCAGGGACATGGGGGGAAGATTGGGCATTCTAGGGCTTCTTGCCTCTGCAGACAAACTCCAAATACACTTGCCATTTTGTGCATATGGCTTTATGCTGCACTGAGGAACTGAACCTGGACCATCAGGCTTTGGAAACAAGCATCTTTAACTGCTCAGCCATCACTCTGGCCCTGAGGTGAATCTTATGCTTGTTGTCATTGTCCCCATCTAGAGCTGAGAGTGAGGACTTACTTCATGCCACTCATAGTAAATAGGTTTCAGATTGATCGAATAACTACATCATTCTTTGGAAAAATATTTTTTGATGAGAAGCAACTGTCTAATTTGAAATATGATATCATGGCTTCATGGAAACGAGTTAATGCATTCACAATTCTATGAACTCAGTTTCCAAGGAAACTAAATTTTAAACTTTTAAATTTTATTGTTTAATTAAGAACATATTTTGTATGGATGCCTCATGTGTTGGTACCATCTGCTCCCTTCTCCCTGTCCCCATTCCACTGGGGCCTCCTCAGTGTGGTTGCTGGTATTCCTTATGGGGTTGTGGGTTGTGCATTATGGGAGCAGTAGTCAGTTTTTGGGAGTAGGCAATGTCTCCGGGTATGATGTCCCAACCTGTGGCACTCACAATCTTTCTTCCCTCTTCCACAGAATTCCCTGAGCCTTGGTGTGTCTTTTGTAAAACAAAGATATTAAATACTACTTTTGTGTAAGGTTAAAAAAATCAAGAGATTGACTCAAATTATAATATTTAATAAGTAAAGGGGCTACAGATATTGTTAAGTGGTTAAAGGCATTTGTGTGCAAACCCTGATAACCAGGGTTCCATTCCCCAGTATCCACCTAAAGCCAGACACACAAGGTGGTGCATGTGTCTGGAGTTTGTTTGCAGTGGCTAGTAGCCCTGGTGTGCCCATTCTCATTCATTCTCTCTCTTCTTTCTCCATGCAAATAAATAATATATAAACTATTTTCAAAAATAGTAGCTTTTATTTTCAGAGCTCATATTTTGTGTGCTATTTTAAACTAAAGACATGTAGAAATAATTAAAAATAATCTCAAGCTACTGTGCAAATGAAATTTAAAAATCAAAGTAAGTAACCATTCCAAAGATCTTTTTCCCTATTGGTAATATTTTGAACTCATGACTTGTATTAACAGTTTCCAGTTTCCTCAAAGTCTAAAAAAGAATTATGAAGTCCAACATGATGTTCATTGAAGAAGTTGTACAATTTCTGCTACTTCTCCCACTATTAGATTGGGCATTCAGACAAGTGATACCTTAATATATATGTGTACATATGCAGAAGTGCATAGCTTCTATATTAAAATGTAAAGACAATTTGTTACCCACAGACTAAACTTGAATCACAGAAAACAATTGTGCTACTCATTTCAGGATTTATCTTCACATGATATGCTGAGACAGGGAATGCAATGAGGTGCATTAAAGGAGAAGGATACCAAAGCAGGAAGACCAATTTTACATAGAACAGTGGATGACTTGTCTATATGAGAGGTAAAGAGTTCTGAGTCTGTCTTTTGTCTAGAATACAAAAATTTTGGCTGGCTTCAAGGTGGGGGGAAAGATTTTACCACTCTAAGATGCTTTTGGAGAGGAAGACAACCTCTCTCTTTACTACAAAATACTTCTCTTGGACACTAAATCTTCTAGGAATAATGCATGCATTTGCTTTGCACAGCAAAGTTCTCTCTCTGTCTCAAAGATGAATGAAGTATGTTTACTGATGACAGTGTGGTGTAGTAAGGAGAATTTATTTTTGCAAGTATGCAGACATCATTGCAAAGATCATCAGTGCCCTTTTCTCTGAAGACAGAGGAAGCAGGAACAGGAGTTGTATATGGAGACTTATGTGTCCCCACAGACACATAATCTTATTTGGTGTATTTAGAGTTTCATCCAGTAAAGCTTTTTTTATATAACAATACATGCAGATAATTAGACAAGTAACATTCTTACAAGTTAGATGGTAACAATAGAAACATAAACCAATAATAATGTCAGGATTTTTCAAAGCTCTGAATTCATATTGTTGAAAAATAATCAAAGGCATTTTATTCTAAATTTAACTTAATATTCATTGAGAATCCATTCCACATTTGCAATCCATACTGGAAATGATTACAACTTATCATCCACAATCCCCAGTACCAGATAAAGAAACCAGACTAATTCTTCTCTTAACCCTTTAAGCATTTCCTTTTTATTCTATCCCACCTTTCATAGTAGCACAAGAAAGGAATCATCAAATTTATTGTGTAAAATGATTCCATATCTATCACTAGGCATACAATATAATTTCCACATACAACACAAGATACCTAGTAAATAATGTCATGGCATTTCCCCCAAGGAATAATTACTCACTACCTACTTGAGTCAAAGTAGATTCCATTGAAATAAGCCATGCCCTCAATAAGTGATAGACATTAGCAAGTATCAGTTCATAACAAAAAATATGGTATAGTTTTTGGAAAAATAAATATTTTAAGAAAAATATATGTCCATGTTTATGACACAAAATTTCTAAAACTGGATAGCAGTACAGTTCAGCAAATTAAAAGTGTGTCATCTTGAAAAATGCTACTTGGAGAAATAGGTCAGGATTTTATGTTACAGTGTAACTTTTATTGTAATCTTCAGAAGCCACCAAGAGGTTGGAAGATAGTAGCTGACTATGCACCCACTGTTAGAATCTCCAGAGAATAAGTCGGGGCTAGTTGGAGAACAGCTATTCTATGTGATGGGTGGAAGCACCAGATTCAATAGATAAGAGTGAGAGATGGGAAACTACATTAGTAAGTGGAAGAGGAGAGCAAGCCCAGAGTCCATTCCTAAGTCTCAGTCCCAAAAGTAATGTTTTACTTCCACAGTTAGATGAGAATAACTTCAAAGAAAGAGTTGAGACCTCTGCTTAAAACAGAGAACACCTCAGAAGAGTAACAGCGTGTTCTCAGTATCACATAATTTATAGAGTAGACAGAGGAAGCAAAGGCACCTGCATGAACAGAGAGAGGGTAGGGCAAAGAAAAATCACAAAATAAATCAGACTCAAAAAGTATAACCAACACAGTGTGTGAGCAGATTGACAGTCCAATCACACAGGAATTTGGGAGTCAGCATATCATATAGGTAATTGAAAATCTTCTATTCTTGTCATTTGGTCATAACAACCACAAGAAGCCATTTTAGAAGGACCTCTGTGGGTTGGCAGCTAGAGATTAGTGCCCTCCCTCAGTGGCCTTCTCTGGAAACCCAGGGCAAATGTTATATAAAATACTTCTAACCAGAGAGAAACCATTCTGTTTCTGAGCTGTGCAGTGTTCGACATGGTGGAAATCTCATCTGAGCAACTGTCAGCAGTGAGAATAGCTATTTCTCCATAGAAGGAATAGTAATATTGAATGCTTAAAAGTATAGCATACAAACCACTAGAAAGACTGACCACCGCCCTTTCCAGTGCATACAGACAGAAAGACAGTTCTGGTTGTAATAATCAGTGCATTGCTCCATGAGTCACATCAACACCAAAGATTAACACGGGAAGACTAAGACCTCACAGGCTCTGCTCCTGTGGAAAGTCACCAGCTTATATAGCCAGAGAAGAAACAGCAAGATGACATAAGGACAGAATTTGTCCCTGTGGGCAGGCAAGTGACCACATGGAGATACCCCACACCTATACACACATGCGCGTGTCAGTAGCTGTAGGAATCTTCAGGTCATTTGGTTCCAGAGTCATTAGAATGATGCAAAATTCCTTTTCTAACATCTTCTAAGGGAGAGGTGCTTCCCACACAGGAGTGTCCCCTATGCCTTTCTGTCCCCAAAACAGGTTCAATACACATCTCAATTTTTTTGGAAGAATTGGACCTAAGGAGGGTGGTAGATCCATGTGCTCAAATATTTAGATTTATTTAAATTGGGTGACTCTGTTGGCCATTCCAATGAAGTTCATAGTCTCCCTATGATCTGAGGAATTTTATATGTTTTGTGAATCAGAAGCTCAGAACCATAAACTTCATAGCTCATTTCTCAGTTGTTATGGTTCAGTGTGATGCTTCACTGATGAAAATTTCATTTTATTTTTGATGTTATTTCTCCTTCCATGCCAGTAAGTACCATAGGGGAAATAAAGGAATTTCAAATTCATGCTAAAAGTTCAAATCAATTAGCAGTGTAACTCAGAGATGGAAAAATAAGAGGAGACAAGGCAATTATGCTCAGAAAAAAGTAAAAGTACTTTTTCGCTTTTAATAATTGAGCAGATAGTTACGAAATCCAACTGTATGAAGAAACAGAGAACTACTGTAATATAGTTGTTGTAAGAGACAATAGACTTTGGTGTCCTACTTTAGGGGTTTTATGAGTTTCTCCCCCCAAGCACTGACTGGATTTCTGGAAAAGGTAGACTGACAGCTTCTATTAAGCCCATAAGGCTTCTATTAGGATTCTGTCACTCAGTGTGAGATCATTCTGCAGGCCTGGCAAATATTGCTCTAATTAAGTCATCTGTGAATGAATATAGAAAAGATTAGTGAATTTATTATAATGACCCTCACTGTTATCACTTGGCTTCTTACTATTACCGTGTTACTTTTCCGCAGAAAGAAAAGAGAACCTATACAAGTAATATTTTATAATTGCATGGCAGAAAGAGAAAATATAGATGTTTGGGTGTCTGAAAGGCTTTACTATGTAGGATGTAAGAACAAAATTTAGGAATCTAAACCTAGGCCTTATAAGGAACTCCTAACGCAAATGTATTGTGATTAAAAATTTTTTAAAGGGCTGAAAAAATTGCTTAGTGGTTAAGCTCTTGCCTGTGAAGCCTAAAGACTACGGCTCAAGGTTCAATTCCCCAGTGCCCATGTAAGCCAGATGCAAAAGATGGTGCATGCATCTGAAGTTCATTCGCAGTGGCTGGAGGCCCTGGCACGCCCATTCTCTCTCTATCTGCCTCTTTCTCTCTATGTCTTTCACTCTCAAATAAATAAATAAAAATAAATAAATAAATATTTGAAAGATCATTTTCTTTGAATTATTTAGAAATTAAGTAAAAATAAACACATACATGAAGATAGAACACATCAAAAAGCTACACTCTTTTTCTGAGAAGCACTGAGGTTCTATGTATCTACCTATTCACAGCAGTAGAAGCATAAAAGAAAGCAGATTTGTAGGATAAAACTTCATGATTATAAGTATTTTGCCCATTTTATATATCATACATATGTACATATAGGATGGTACTTGTCACACAGTGACTATAAAATAATTTTAGTTGCAAAAATCTTTCATTTGCCAAATTCACTCTTGGAAGTTTATAAGTAGCAATATAAAATGAGATATGAATTGACATACTTAGAAGCCTGGCCCTGTGATTTAGTGAGAACAGTTACTGAGAAACACATTTACACACTTACTTAGAGCTATTGGACCATGGCTTTCTTTAAGTGCATAATTATGTAAATTATATAAAAATATAAATTATATAAATATATATCTATAAAAGTATATAAATAGTTGGGAATGCTCTTTGTTAAAACATGATCATTCATCTACTCTAACTCTAATAGATATATTTTGTATATAGACAAATGTCAATTCTGTAATAGTTAATATTATTTGATTGATGCTTTACATACTCACATAAAACTAGTTTATGTTCTAGCTTAATGGTGGAAAATGCATTATATCACACACACACACACACACACACACACACACACACTTAATGACTGTGCTATTTTCTCCCAGTGCTGCCTGGATAATGAAGTCTTTTGCCACACCAAGGAGGGCAGCAATGGAATAGATGGTTTAGCTGATGCTGACTTCTAAAGGGAGTAGAACAGAGGGCAGCCTGTCTAATAACGTGGTTCAGTGAGTTCTTTTCAGAGATGAGGATCTCTCTCTCTCTTCTTTCTGCTTTTCCACGTGGAATGAGCAGGACCAAAATGATATTTATTGTTTACTGGGCATTGATCTTTGGTGTGGAAATGGAGAATTGAGAGTGGGGGAAGACAGTGATTGAACCAGATTGCAGGATTTACATTGCCAGCATGATTAAATGAAAGCTTCTTTGTCTGGTAGCCATGATCTGATATCAGCCATCATTTTCTCTCAATACTGTCTCCATGTTCATCAGTTCTTACAACTCAGCTTGCTTTGTCTCTCCCTGCTATAGCTCTAGCTGACTCTCACTGTGCAAGAAGAATTGTTTCCCTTGCATTTCAGCTTCAAAGGTGAAGCTATTGAATGCAATGGCCTTTCTGGCCATTTTCTCTTTATAAAAAAGAACTTTAAAAAATTCTCATGGAATATATTTTCATTTGACATAAAATATACTTATTCTAACTTGATAAATTTTACATTTGCTTTCATGTGTACTTATTTTTAATATACAGTAGTACACAATGACAATATAGGCAAATCCTCCCAGGACAATTGGCTGTAGTGACACGTGGGGTGATGTAACTATTTAGGGAGCATATGAAGTAGTGAAATGATGAAAGAGTACATGATACAGATATTAACAAGGAAATATATAACTTCCATTAAGTTATAGCACCCATGCTATGAGGTAATAAAGGAAAGCTAGTGTTTAGGATAAAGTATAATCTATATTATGTGTGTATTTCTTTAATTAATTTATGCATGTGTGTCTGTGTGTATACACTAGGGCTTCTTGCCACTGAAAAATAATACCAGACTCTTAGGCCACTTTTGGGAATTGAACCTAGGCCAGCAGACTTTGCAATCAAGCACCTTTAAGCACTGAGCCAATTCCCAGCCCTAGTGTTGAACATTTATAGAATAGAGCCAATGTTTCTGTTAAATGACAGAAGTTACATGTTGTACGAGATCATCTTGTGCAATTAGTGATTGTGACTATTGTAATGGTCATTGTTAATTGTGAAAATTAAATAATATCTTCATCAATAATATACTTTGTATTTCCAATAATATAGCAAACCCATGAATGGTCTAGCCCTGTTTAAGCGTTAATAGTTTTATCATCCTGCAAGTTGCTTCACATACACACTTCACAATGTACTTCTCTGCTTAACAATTGTTTTATATACAACTAAAATAAAATAAATGCTGTTTAATCATTGAAAAGAAACAGCCTTCTAATTTTACCATTATCTTTATTATTAGTAATAGTAAGACTATTGTGTATAGTTATTGTTGGGAAAATTGATGCATTATTCACAACCCAATAGTAATGGGAATATTAATGTCATAAACATTAGCTTCAATAATTACTCTCTATTTATTGATTCCCCCTTTATTCTATTTATCTTGGATTTATAGAGGATAAACACTTTGTCCTTAAGAACTTGATCTCATGGTATTTTTCTAACACACCCTAACCTCCCTGGTCTGTACATCATAGAATTCATGGAGGCTTTCAGGCAGCTTGGGCTACAGTAGATGGGAAAAAAGGGGAAAGACAGGGATATCAATCTTCATTTGCTTGCAAGCGAGAGAAATTCAGATTCTGTCTTTTTTAAGATGAATGTTACCATGAGATAATTAAAAACCTGGAAAGTCACTGCTTAGACTGAGATATCAGAGTTGGAGATTGGGCGAAACTGAGTTGCCCCAGGAAGCTAAGAATGGAGCAATATCCAGAACTCTATGCAAAACACATCGTTCCTGGAAAAGTCTGATGCTCCCCTATTTATCACAGCAGTGTCCAGGGTCCAGCTAGCTGAATGTGCCTTCATTATGTATCAGGATGGTGAGACAAACATCCAAGAAATCTTTGGTTTCCAATAAGGTATCTTAGATCAGCACCCCTCCAAATGCAAATAAAATGTCAGGTCGCTCAATAAAAATGTAGGAGACTGGTAAAAAAAAAAAAAAGAATGAGGCATGGGTAAAGAAAGCACCTGAGATTTTCATGCATATTATCTATTCATTTTATATACTATATCATATTGTACATGCTGAGGGCTGTTAACCTAAGCAACACTAGTTAAAATTAAAGATAACAGCTTGAGCATCAGCTGGGTTGGTGCATTTCTGGAATCTGCATTTAAGAGATATATGTAAGGTATCATTGATTGCAGTCCACCCTGAACAACACAGCTAGTTTGAGGCCATGATTTCTTGTCACCATGTCTCAGCAACACAAAGATAATGAATGAATGAATGAATGAATGAATGGCTTGAATGGACTCATTAAGAAACAGCTCCAGTTATCATTGTCTGCCATGCTCTGTTCAGGAGCTTCTTATTCTGTAGAACTTAATATAAATTCTGGTGTGAGAAAAGATGGAACCATAGTGCATCATTCCTCCTTCAATTAAACATTTTCATCTTAATCCAAATTATTGCATGTATAAATGTCTTTTGTTTATAGATAGCTTTGCAGTTTTTCTTGCTTTCCTGACAAAATTCATATTTTGAACCATGTCATCAATCAAAGTTTCTGGGCAGTAAATGACTCAGACTTTACATTAAATTAATGAATAAGTAAAGATGAAAGCAACCTGAAGTTCTATCCAACCATGCAACATGATGACAGGCGAGGATAATGTAAATGTAGGATCTTCCTCCTTGCCAGAATGGAAATAGTTAGTTCCCCTCCATCCAAAATACTCTGTGATTCCTGGGTGTGATAGAGAGTATCTGATGTCTGTACAATTAGGCTGAGACAAGAAGATGACCAGGTTTTTGTAATTAAATGAATATGTAGTATTTTAGTGGTTTATCCAATTATACCTTAGAAGAGCTCTGGCTGTATAGTGAACAACTTTTTTTTTAATTATTGCAAGAAACACAAAACCATTTCTGTTGAATGTAGTGAAAAACATCAAGGCAGGTCTGGAGCAATGGCTCAGCATTAATGTGCTTGCTTGCAAACTTGTGGACCTGGAGCGCCCTTATACTGCCCCTTTCTGCATCCCAGAACCCGCAAACGAAGCTGGCTGTGTCCATGTGCACCTGTCACCCCAGTCCCTCCGGTGCAATGGAGCAGGACATGAGGTATCCTGCTTAGATCACCACAGGTGATTATGTGGGGTGCCACAAGGGCAATACACGTGCACATACCACGCACAGACACTACACCATGCAAACACACATAAACACACTAGCAAAAAAAAAAAAAAAAAAAAAAAAAAAAAACACAATGACTACAGATAAAGGGAGACATTTTCTTAGTTTTTTTCCTCATGGAAAATGACTATACATTTGTATGCTTTGGTCTATCACTTGCCTTCCCATTTTGAAGTCTTTAAAGTTTTATAGTCCCACATTGAAATAAATCTCCAGGTTTATTGACAAAATTGCTTAATTGTTTTGCTCACACATTGTATTCTACATAATGACTTCTTAGTTTATTGGATCCATGAATTTTCCATTGTCAGCAACATCACTAGTTAGTACAACAGTGGGTTTTGCTATGGAAAACTCCACTGGTCTGCACCCTGTTCTACTGGTGAGCTTTCAACCCCATTAGTTCTAGTACTAATGGTACGCTTTTGCATGATTTAGTTGTATGACTTAGGGAAAAGATGACACTACATAGACAATAGAAAGTTCAGTAGCTAGGGCTTGGGAAGAAAGAGGAAAGGACTAGGCAGTAAAAGTACTCTGTGTGGTACTGCAACGGGGGCATGCGCCATTTTACGTTTACCCAAACACGTGGAACTACGTGGCATAAGAAGTCAGTCATTGCTTTACGATTTATGCCGACAACATGCTGGGCAAGCTGGTGCACGTCTATACTCCTAGAAGCTGCAGGACAGATGCAGGATGACGATGAGTCAAAGACCAAATTGATATAATGAGGTCATGTCTTAAAACCCCAGTGGCTGTTGACAAATCTAAGTAGTAGAGTGCTCACCTGCTATGTGGGAGGGCCTGGGTTCAAATCCCAGTACAAGAGTTTAATGAAGGCAAACGATTGCAATAGGTCTTGTTAATTATAATGTGTCAGTACTGATCCATCGGTGGTAGCAAATGCACTACACCAATGTTGGATGTGAGTAACAGGAGGACAGTGGAGGCTGAGAAGGGCGGATTCAAAGGAGATCTCTACTTTCACCTTAGCTTTTCTGTGGCAATAAAGAGGTTTCCAACAATACAAAATCTTTTGTGAAAGCCCATGATATTGAGCCATGAAATAGAATTTATATATGAATAAATTCCTCAGATAATTCTCATTTCTTAGTCTACGTGCCACACATAGGGCACAAGATGCCCAGTCCCATATTTCTCTTAAAAACTTAAAAATTATAATCTAGGACATTAATACTGTGGAAAGAGCAATATATCAACTTGACCACTCACTTTTATATATGTAGTAGTCAGGAAAGGTTTCCCCAGGCAAATTCATACCTCAGACTTTCAGAATGAAACACAGACAATTCAGGACAGTCTTATTCTGTTAAAAATAAAGTGCCTTTTCATGCTTTAAAAAATACCTATCATGAGGAAGATTACTTGTTTTTCAAACGGGGATCAATAATAAAAGTAAAACTTGTACCTTGCCTCTTAAACTAAAATAATGATAAAATGCACAATATTTCATATTGTTTTAGAATAAAAATATCAGTTATATGGCACTGATTAGTCTCTCATAGTATGAGGACCATATTTGAAGTTAGCGTGGACTATGCATCCAGATCCTGTCTCAGAAAAGCAAGAAAACATAAAGAATTTTAGGGGTCAGGGAGATGGCTCAGTAGGTAAAATGAGGACTTGAGTTTGGATCCCCAGTACCTACATAAAAGGCAGGCATAATCCCAGCACTGGTTAAGTATAGGCAGAAAGATGTCTGGGCTTTGCTGGCAAACTGTTCCAGGGGAACTTGTGAGTTCCAGGTGCAGAGAAAGATCCTGTCACCAGAAACAACGTGGAGAGTGATGGAAGAGGACATCTGGTGTCAACCTCGGGCCTCCAAACACACGTGCACATAAGTGCACCTGGCCACAGACACAAATCCATGCAAAAAAATTAATGAGATTTTAACAGTTATTATATAATAATACTAGCTATAACATGTGTAAAATCCCAGATTTAAAATTATAATTTAAAGAGGATCAATAAATAATAGACAATTGATTATTTTCTTTTTGATTATTGCCAAAATTTGAACTATTATTACTTTGGCAAAAAACTATCCCAATATTGAATCCAAATTTCAAGCATTTTTTTCATAATTTTGTGAAATCCATTATTTTATAAACATCTATGTTTAATATGATTTAACTAAGGCAGCAAATATTAAAACAAAACAACAATTAGTACTGCTCAATATAGGCAAAATTATGTGGGCTCTTGAACCGCCTTTCCAATTTTAACAAAAGAGTTGATTCTGTGCATAATTATTGAAGAATGTTTTTCTTTTCAAAAATGCACCTTTCAGTATCATGTGTAATTTGATATATTCCAAGTAGTATATTATAGACTTGATTATCCAGAAGAAGGAAGCAGGTTCCATGTTTTCAGCAGACTTACAATATATTAGGACATTGGAATCTTGATGTCTTTACAAATATTAGTCATTGGAGAATATCCTTCTGGCATCACAAAAGGTGGGTCATAATTACGTGTTCCTGTGCCGGCCAGAGCAATTTCTCTAATAGCAGATAAAATGGAGCCCAAATCAAGAAATAACTTGTCTTTGGGCTGGAGAGATGGCTTCACAGTTAAGGCACTTGCCTGCAAAGCCCAAGGAGCAAGGTTTGATTCCCTAGTACTTGTGTCAGCCAGGTGCACAAGGGGGCACATGTGTCTAGAGTTAATTTGCAGTGGCTACAGACCCTGCCATGTCCATTCTCTATCTCTCTCTGTCTCTCCCTCGTTCCTCCCCTCCCTCCCTCCCTCTCTTCTCTCTCTTCTCTCTCTACCTCTCTCTTCTCTCTCTCATTCGCTCTCTCTAATAAATAAATAAAATAAAATAAATAACTTGGGCTGGAGAGATGGCTTAATGGTTAAGGTGCATGCCTTTGAAGACTAAGGACCCAGGTTCAATTCTCCAGGTCCCACATAAGCCAGATGCACATAGTGGCACATGCATCTGGAGTTCTTTTGCAGTGTCTAGAGCCCTGGCATGCCCATTCTCACTCTCCCTCTCTCTCTCTCTCTGTCTCTAGTAAGTGAATAAAAATATGAAAATAAAATCTTTAAACAAAACATAAATGAATGAATAAATAAATAACGTGTCCAGTGAACTTCAAGCACATATTAAAGTCATGATCATGGAGAAATTATGCTTAAGTAGTTAATACTTCCCCAAATTGCAGAGTACTTAAAATATTGTATTCTCTTATTGTTCTATTTATGACACAGTGGTTTGGACGATTGTACCCTGGTACCTTATGTGCTAAAAGCCTGGTCCAAGCTTGCCATGACTGGGGACTGAGAGGTGGTGGTGGTCATGGAACCCTAGCTCGTTTGCATGCACTCTATCTCTTTCTCCTTCCTGTCCCAGTGGTGAGTAACAAACCAACCGTGATTTAAGCCTCACAAACTGTGACCCAAAATAAACCTTATATCTTATTAAGCTAATCTATCTCAGGCATTCAATCAATACCATAAGCAAATCTGTCTAGGGCTGGAGAAATGTGTTAGCAGTTAGGCACTTGCCTACAAAGCCAAAGGACCCAGGTTTGACTTCCCAAAACCCACGTAAGCCAGATCAGATGCACAAGGTGGTCCATGTTTGTTTGCAGTGCCTAGAGGCCCTGGAGCTCCCATTCTCTCTCTCTCTCTCTCTCTCTCTCTCTCTCTCTCTCTCTCTCTCTCTCTCTCTCTCTCTCTCTCTGTCTTTCATAAATAAAAATAAAATATTTAAAAAGGAACTTATCTGTCTAATGCATATGCCCTTGTAATAATATGTGGAATTACATTCAAAAAAGTTCCCTTTTTACACTAGTCATCTCAGCAAAATCAGCCCCTCTAGTTTTCACTTTAACCATAGTGATAATTGTGTTTTTAAAAATATATTTAATTTTATTTACTTATTTAAGAGAGAGAGAGAGAAAGAGAATGGGTTCACCAGAGCCTCCAGTTACTGTAAACAAACTCCAGACACATGCACCACCTTCTGCATGTGGCTTACATGGGTCATAGGGAATCAAACCTGGGTCCTTTGCCTTTGCAGGAAGACACTCTAACTGCTAAGCTATCCCTCCAGCCCTGATAATTATGTTTTTAGGCACTACAAGTAGAAGAACGTAAGTATAGATGTGGGTTTGGAGAAACGTTTATCAGGAAAAACAAAATGTGAATTTGAGTCACTAAAACTCAGCCTCTGCTTTTCTGGTCTTTCAACATCACACAGAAATATTAAAGTTCAGTGCATACACTGAAATGGTCTATGAAGTAACTCATCTCCACTTCATTCCTCTTTTCTTCCAGTCAGGCTGACAAGACTTCAGAGGCCACGGAGCCAGGAGAGGACTGTGGCTCCTTGTGGGAGCAGGGAGGGGACTGTGCACACACCTCACCATGGGCACAGACTCAAGTTGGTAAAGCATTGTTAGAACTTCATTGTTTTACAACAAAAGATACACAAAAGTCCCTTTTAACCACCAGCAGAATGATGGCACATGACTGTGCTTCCTTGTGGTCAAGCCCAGCCATTCTCTGGATTTCCCCACCTGACTCAGCACAGGTTAGGAAACAGGAGTTTTGTTGTTGCTGTTGTGGTTGTTTTTCACTTGGATGCCTCAGTATGAAAGTATGTTGGGGCACAAATGATGTTTCACTGTTATTCTGATAGTATTCTTAGGGTAATATAATCTACCAACTGCTAGAAATATAAGCATTTTTTCCATTTTCCATTTCTTTATATCTTCATGCAAATATCATGCTTATTTACCAAGAGGAATCTTCTGGTACTAATAGCTAACCTCATCCTACCTATGGACTGCTCTGATTGTCTACCATGTTGGGGACACAAATCCATTCCCATTAAATGTAATGAAAAAAAAAAAAAAGATCAAGTCAAATGACAAGAAAGGTGTGTGTTAGGAAAGGTTGTTTTGTTGTCTGGTAATATATGAGGGCTATTGATTCTGTCCAAGCTTGGGTTTCTATATCACCTGTTAATATCTACTGGCAACGTTTTCCATCCTCCTTGTTTGTGATATTATGCACTCTGCACAGCATATACGGTCAGCATTTGAGGCATCCCATATGATTCCATATCCATCCTTTGAACCTACCCCTCTTTATTACTTGCTTAATAAAGTCATCTCAGAAGCAGGCAAGGCAGACTAAGTAAATAAGAGCTCACCTGGAAAGCAACTTGCAAATTCGATCCATAGCCATGCCTGCGGGTGAGGTAACTGTGCTCGTATTCACACCTGTGTTGTCAAAGGGGTGCCAGGTAACGTGGACTTATGCTCAAACTAATTATATAAGGAATGTGGAAATATCATAAAACCCACTACGGAAGCCATCTAAAAGCGATATGTTTATCTATGGCTTAATCGTGTAAGAGGTTGCACCTCGATTTAGGTGCAGCATGCCCCATTTGACTAAGTTTCTGGTATGTAGAGTTAAGTGTGGTGAATAGACTAACATAAGCTAAAAGAAACATAAAGTGAATTTTAGGATGCTGAGACAAGGGGTGTGGCTTGGGCCGTAGGATATTCAGAAAGCCCTGGGTTCAATCCCTAGCACTGCATAAACCTAGTACACTGACACACATCGCTAATCCTAACACTTAGAAGGTGGAGGCAGGAGGGTCAGAAGTCATTACTATTTGCACAGCTTTTTGAGTTACCTTTTACATCCTCCAGAAGATAGCTGATATCGTGATTGTCAATCTTGATCTTAACTAGTTATTTATTACCTGACTCGGTTTGCTCATCTATAAAATGGGGATAATAATAACTTGTCCTTTCTCATGAATTATGAACACCAAATGTGTGTAGCTATAAGCAATTGAAATCACTATTAACACATTGATTTTTAAAGGCACATATAGATAAGAAAAAAATGATTATTTTCCTTTTTTTCTAGTTTTGTCAACATTGGTTTGAAAATGATTGTTAACAACTTACCTGCCTGCAATGCACTTAAAGTTGGTATTCATAAGATGAACTATGAGAAGATACTATGTTCATGTAGATTTAAAGACAGGTACCGTGACAAGATCCTCTGGTGCACACATTCCTTTGCCGTATGTGTATGCCTGTGTTCTAATGAAATTTAATAAATGCATAGTGGTAGTAAGTTCTGACTGCACATGACTTTTTTGTGATGCTGGCCTTAGAGGACAACTGTTGCCACCCTTATTAGAAGCAGCTGTGTCCACAACCGAGAGACTCTCCAGATGCGGTCTGTTGGTTGGTGTTCCTCACCTAGGGTCTCAGGTAAGCCCTGTGTCATGGTGTGCAAGGATGCAGGAGGGATGTGGAGCATAGAGGATCAGGGGACTGAGAGCACCTCCTATCCAGCCATGGGGAGGTTGTTCTCTATGACGGGATGAGACCTTTCAGTGCAGCTATTGTGGAATCTCCGTGTTCCTGTAAGTAACCTTTGTCCAGGCTCTGTCAGAAAGCCCAATAAACCCATTGGTTCACCAAGGAGCTTGGATGGAATGGGCCTCTAGTGTTTCAGGTATTCCATGCTCGAAGGAGCAAACACTGGCTGGCTTCTCCCTGGAAAGGAGTTAATGCAATACTCTACAGCTGGACTCCAGCACACGTGGAGAGTTGTCTCAGTGATTAGGAGCTTGCCTGCAAAGCCTAAGGATCCACGTTTGACTCCTCAGATGCCACATAAGCCAGATGCACAAGTTGGTGCAAGCACAAGGTCACACATGCTCGCAAGGTGGCACATGCATCAGGAGTTTGAGTACAGTGGCTGGAAGCCCTGGTGTCAATTCTCCTGTCTCTCTCTCTCTCTCTTTTTCTCATGTGTGTGCATTCACTCTTGCTCTCACTCACTTTTGCTCTGTCACATTAAAAAAGCCATTGTGCTGGGATTGCCTAAAATAAATAAATAAATTAAATAAATAAATAAATAAACCCAGCACACAGCACAGCCATAGCCTCAGTCCTGACGGGAAATTTACAGTGTGATTTCTGATAGTTGAAACAACATTTAAGAGCTCTCCCTGTCCTTTTCAGCTTTGGCATGAGTGTAGCTGACTATGTACAACATTTAGCAAAAGTTAACCTTGAGACTCAATATCAAGAGAACTGCAGAGAAATCAACACAGAGAAACACTCCTCTTGACCTCTTGAATGAACTAAACTGACCATCTACTTCTTTCCTCCCCCCCCTCTGTCTCTATGTATCAAGCAAAATCCATTCTTATTCTGCCATTTTTGTTAGTTTGCTTTTTGAGGTAAGGTCTTGCTGTAGCCCAGGCTGATCTGGAACTTACTACGTAGTCCCAAGCTGGCCTTGTAGTCACAGGGATCCTCCTACCTCTGCGTGTTGTGTGCTGGGATTAAAGGCATGCACCACCACACCCAGCCTTATCCTGCCATTTGTATTTATCCATTCTAATTTTATGTTAAAATATAATCATCATTGGAAAAATGCACTGTCACTTAAAGCTGGTGGTTTGAGTTTGACTTTTTAATTTCTATTTTTTTATTTTTAATATTTCATTTTTTATTTATTTGAGAGAGAGAAAGAGGAGGAGAGAGAGAGGAAGAGAGAGAGAATGGGCACACCAGGGCCTCCAGCCACTGCAAATTAACTCTAGATGCATGTGCCCCCTTGTGCATCTGGCTTATATGGGTCCTGGGGAATCGAACCTGGGTCCTTCAGCTTTGCAGGCAAATGCCTTAATTGCTAAGCCATCTTGTCAGCCCTTTTTCTTTTTTTTAATAATTTATTTGTATGTGTACATGGATGGTGATGTGTGTATGGGTATGTGTGCACCACAGCATGCAAATAGAAGTCTGAGGACAACCCCAGGCTGTTTCTCCTCTTTTTCTATCTTCTTTTGCTGTAGCCTCTCTCTTATCACTGCTGCTTGCAACCTTCTGCAAAGTCCTGGCTCTACCTCCCATTACTGTAAATGTGCTGGGATTACAGATATGTGCACCAGTCTGTATCTGGATTTATGTGGGCACTGAGGAGGATCAAACTAAGATTGGTAGGCTTAATTGCTGTGTCATCTACCCTTGCACCACTGACTAATCTCCCCAACTTGAATTTTGAATTTTAAATCATAATCCTTCCTCACAGGAATGGGAAAAAAAAAGGAAATAGTCAATTTTCAATGGTACCATTTAAAGAATGGTACAAGGTGATAATTACCTGTGCTAATTTCATTGGATAGAAAGAGGGAGAGAAAGTGAAAGAGAACAAGAAAGAGAAGAGCAGAAGGAAAAGGAGAAAACAGAATAAGAAAGTGGGAGTGATGTCATAAGACTCCTTGAGGCTGAATGAGTTAATGACCTCAGAAACCGACAAACTGGCTCAGCTAATCTTCATCATGCACTACAAATAAAGAGATAATTTCGTTCCTTTGAATAATTTCAAGGTGTAGCTTTAATTGGTGGACATAACATCTCAAAGTCTTTTGTTTGATTGTTTTTGGTTTTTCAATGTAGGGTCTCACTCTAGCCCAGGCTGACCTGGAATTCACTATGTAGTCTCAGGGTGGCCTCAAACTCACGGCGATCCTCCTACCTCTGCCTCCCAAGTGCTGGGGTTAAAGGCGTGTCAGGGCCTTCAGCAGCTGCAAACGAATGAATTCCAGACACATGTGCCACCTTGTGAATCTGTCTTTAATGTGAGTACTGGGGATTCGAGCTCTGGTAATTAAGCCTTGTAGGCAAGCACCTTAATCACTGAGCAGTCTCTCCAGCTCCTCAAAGCCATTCTTAAATCAAAGTATTAATAGCATTCTTCCAAAGGTTGGTCATAAACAGAGAACAAAACTAGTTTGTCAGTCTGGATGTTAAATTAGCAATAGCATACCTAATGTAATTCCTTCTGAGAAGCTCAAATACATGTGGACAATACAATTATCACTTTGCTTCTATGCAAATCCCCATTTCCAAAATGGGCTGAAGTGATTAAATAAGTTCTGCATTCCTTTACTTTGATATATTGGCATAATTGAGAAGCACTTGTTAAAATTTAAGCAAGTTAAATAAGCTCTCTGGAGCTTGATTTACTTAACTGTAAAACAGAGAGACATTTGTAAGTTCATAAATTCTATTTTATATATTCCCAATTTTATTATATAATCATTTGTATCTCTAAACCATTAAAGAAAAATTTGCCTAGGTTAGGGCTGGAGAGATTGCTTAGTGGTTAAGGCGCTTGCCTTTGAAGCCTAAGGACACATGTTCAACTCTCCAGATACCATGTAAGCCAGATGCACAAGGTGAGGCAACTATAAGGTCACATGTGCCCACTAGGTGGTGAAAGTGTCTGGAGTTTGACTGCAGTGGCTGAGGCCCTGGCATGTCATGTCAATTATCTCTCTCTCTGCCTCTCTCTCTCTCTCTCTCTCTCTCTCTCTCTCCATATATATATATATATATATATATATATATATATATATATATATATATATGGCATATAGCTCTCTCTAAAATAAAGATAAATAAATAAAAAATACCTAGGTTTATTTTTTTTTCTTATAGTAACTACCTGTCTGTCCATCACTATGTCAAAGTATCTGAGATAATCAACTCATAAAGAAGAAATGTTTATCATGGTTCGCAGTCACCAAAGTTTCAGCACATAGTTGGTTGATCCATTGCTTTTGGACTTGTGATGGCTAAACATCATACTGAGAGTATATGGAGGAGCAAAATGCCTGCCTCATGATGTCCAGGAAACAACAGAGATCAGAGGAGGGACAGGGTTCCAATATTCTTTCAGAGTGAATGCACCAAAGACTTCCCACTAGTCCTGGGCTCTGAAGAATTCCATTACCTCACAGTAGTACCACAGTTGGTACTAGACCTTCAAAATACAGGTCTCTGGGGAACACTGTTGACCCCGTCTATAGCAGTCCTCTCCCTATGTAACGGGAAGAAATAATAAATACCACAATGTCTAGCTACGTAGTGTGACATGATGTTATGTTCGTAAAATTTATAATCAACTCACCTAAGCTACCTAGCCAACAGAGGCAGAGTTAAATTTTGATTATTTGTACACTTAGTCAACATAATTACATTTTCATAAAATGTTACCCTTCACTGACTGTATTTATCTTTCACTTTACACACAAGCACTTAAATTTGCAATAAATGATATATAACTTATTTCCTGAGTGAATGAATGACTATGAGGGTTAAATGACAATGGTGATATTATAAATTGTATACACTTTGACTGTGACACTGAAAAGAGAACGAGAACTTTCAATTTTAAATTCATACATATTCAGAGCAGAAAATGAGCAGTATGGAGCAGAGCTCCTTAGTGGTATGACCAAGGTTAAATCAAAAGCAACGACAAGGAAACAGCAGTGCAGTACCCCAGATGCCGGCAAGGTCCAGCTTCAGTTATTCCGGTGCACACTCTTAGTGCAGAACTATAGGCAGGGCCTCAGTCCCACAACTTTGAAAACTGCCGTATGCCTGGAAAAGATATTGAACATCTTCAGTATAATTAGTGACTATAAAGGAAATAGCTTTGAAAATATCAAACAACTCAGAAAATTGAGGATGGTGGCAGCACCCCAGAAGCTAGTGCTGAGCCCACTGTGTCGCAGCACCGCAGTCCCCATTGCAGACAGGGCTCCAGCCCGTCGGGCCGCGACTTTCATGTTTTCATTCATAATCTTGTAAGGTATCCTGACACTGGTAACATCTGGAATATGGCATTGCAGTAACCTAGATCTGTATTCCTGGACCATGGTCAGTCATGTTTGGCTCCACAATGAATCAACTATCTATTATTCTCTTTGAGATGAGAGCTGTGTTTCTTTTTATTTTTTTCCTGCTATCATTCCTTTACTAGAATTTGTACTTCAGAAGAATTTGTTATAAGGTCCTATAACCCTTAAGAGTGATTGTTTCTACAGAATATTAATGGACATCAGTTATAAAACTTTATAAGACCACCACCAAAAAAACAGCTGTTTTTTCTTTCTTTCTTTGTTGCAGCACATTATTTCAATAACCTTATAGTCAAAGGGAAGGGCATGGGTGTCTCTAGAATATCTTCCTGTCAGGATGGGCATACTTTGAGACTCAGATTGGTTAAGAAATGAAAAAGATAGGAAAGGATAGACAGAGAAGGTAAAGTTAAGAGAAGGAAGGAGAGAAAGAAGAAGAAGACAGAGGTAGGTATAAAAAATATTGTTGAAGAGCTATGTAAACAATCTGGATTTTCCACTTCATAGCCAATGCAAAATACATTAATGAATTTCTATGTCTAATCTAGTACAAGCTAGCACTAAATGGAAATTATACGTGTAGAATCATAGCTTCCACTTCTCTCTGGACGATGCATCCCATCTTGCAGCAGAAAGCTGCCTAAAGAAGGTTATCTATTTTTTCTATGCTTTTATTCCCTTCTGTCTCTGCTTTTCCTTTTTCCTCCATCGGGGCCCTGGACATTTTTTACCCCCTTACCCTAGAGCTGCATGCTTTCAATTGTATTAAACCTATAACCCTCACATCAAGAAACTGACTTTATCTCTTTTGTGTTCTCTTGAGTCTTTGGCTAAGTTCAAAGACAAAGTGCTTTTACCTGCTCAGCCCCTGTGCCCAGGAGTGCAATTGTTCTGCCAGCGGCTATTCCAGAGAACTGGCCTCATTTCACCTTTGGAATTTACAGATGTCAGGCAACTCGTGCCACTTCAGTAACACTGAGATATTTATTTCTGTACTTTACCTTCATGCGGAAGCAGGATGTGCCACTGTGCCCCATTCCCCAGTTACTTTTCACCCATTCTGAAGGGAAGATTTGTTTTTAAGGCACTTACATTTGACTCTTAAGATGGCTTCTCTGTTGTGGGATAAGTGCCTGGATCTTTCATTCTGCTCTCTGTTCACATGGTTAGGTATTTGTTTAGCAAACAACCTTCTCCATAATCTCTTATTGGTCATTCTTCACAGCGATGTCCATGAATTCTAGAAATAGTAGATTTGAGAAGAAAAGCCATTTCTCAAACAAATGTTTTCTATCTTCTCTAAACTGGGATAATGCCACCCATGGGGTGTAATTTTTCCATTTAATATCCATCCCTTCACAGGATCAATCCTTTGTTGCTCTGCTTTCCTTCCCCGAAGAGAGCTCCATCTTATTGAGATACACTCATACTTCTAAGTCCACAAATTCCTTTCCAGAACAGAGATGGATTATCCTGCCTCCTGTATCGAGTATTTGGATGTGCCTGTCATATAATGTGAATTAATATGAATTTATATTAAAAACTCCAGTCTTTTCTCAATACAACTGATATAATTAGGAGAAATCAATGTTTACTTCAAAGCAAAGAACTAGGCAGTTTCCAGAAACATATATATATATATATATATATGTTAATATATATATCAATAACAATTTATGAGATAAAGACATCTAAGAGTTTATCAGTTGTCTACCCGGAATGAAATCCAAATGACTGAGAATAAAGATGCCTTTATTTGGGGCTAATTCATATAACTATCTGTAGAAACACAGATTCAAGTAATCTTGAAAATTTTCTCCTGAGATTTGCAAATTGTCTACTGTGTTTAAGGTTTGAAACACAAAGAACCTAGAATCCTAACTAATGCTGATAAAAGTTAAGCAGGCTTCTAAGAAAAGGACTTGAATTGGTCCCAGTCTCTGCATAGTTTGGAAAAAGGGTTCCATGTATAGAACATCATCAGGGTTTAACAGTGTCTCAAAGGCCAGATTGCATGAGGATGGGCAGAATTTGCTGTGGATGGGTCTCAGGTCGGATTTAGTCACTCAGGTTCATTTCATGGGACCTAACCAGTGTTTTCCATTTCAGTGTTGTTGTCTGTACATAGTCACATGTCTCAGAGAAAAGTTCTGTTATTCTTCTGACCCTTGCCCACTTTCCTTTCCTCTAAATATCTTGGAGCCCTTCAGTCTTTTTTTCCATACACCACCACATCTTCTGAGCCTCCAACTGTTCCTGCCATGTAAAATAAACAATGAGTAAGTTTATTTCATTTACTATTACATGCATGTTACCATATTTTTTAATTTTTTTAAATTAATTAGCTTTGTACACAGCAAATATGGTCAATTTGGTACCATTATTAGGCTCATCCATTACCTACCCTCTCCCCATGGCCCCTCCTTGTTGAGGTATATGGGTCATGCATTCTGGAGTCAGCCCACAGTTATGGGTAGGATAAATGTCTGCATATGTTACCATATTTTTAAGGACTCCAATCTTCTGTAAGCAAACCTGTCACTTTCCACAGTGAAACCTATTTTCTTTAATATGAGGTTAATATAATATTAAAATCTTTAAACACTGAGAATTTTACATGAGATCATATACAAACACAAATGTACCTGCTGTTTTTTTTTTTTTGTTTTTTTTTTCTCTCTTTTGGCCTTTGCATGCAGAAGAGCATACCATGTGTACACACATGCAGTGGCCAGATGATTAGTCTCTCACTCACTGAAACTACCCATTGGAACTCCCCAAGTCTTGATTAGGTGGACTAAACAGGGAACATCATTGACCCTCTTGTCTCCAACCCCTCAGCATTTGGAATTCAGGCATACAAAACCATGCCTAGCTTTGTGTAAGGGTGTTGGTCCTCAAGCTTGTGCAGCAAGCGCTCTCACCCACGGATCCATCAGCCCTGCTCCACACTCACACTTCGGTTAACAACTCTCACTGAAGTGTTAAGTGATTTCCTATATGTAGTTTCTTCATTTGCCATTGTGAAGTTTCTTGAATGAATGGTGAGCCTACAAGGATGATTGACAGATTAGAATTTGAATGGTTTTGAGGAGAGGCAATGTTAAATATCCAGATTCAAACTAGCTTGTGGCATCTTTGTCCTGTTAAATAGCCATTTACTGCCCACATTTTGTGTGATCTAACACCCCTGTGGCTATTGGGTAAGGCCTTCTGGAATGTGCAAACAGATGCTATCTTCCACCAACCCAAAAGCCAAGGCTGACATCAGACAGCATCAGCATCTGAACGCTGCAGCAGAGACTTCCCTGCTTTGCTCTGACCCCCTATCTGACATCTCTACCAATGTATTGGAAAAATGTTTCTATTTATGACTCTCTTAAGTTAGGTTACTATATAAAAGGTGATGAGAGTGATATCTTTTTGGAACAAGGAAATTTGGATAACCAAAATCTGTGTTCCTGGATCATTGCCACTCATATTTGGTTCCATAATAAATAATCTCTTATTCTCTTTAAGGCGGCAGCTGTGTCTTTATTTTTCCTCATTTTTTTTCTTGCATTTGCACTTTGTATGTAAGTGTTCATGTCAACTGTATATTTGTATTTGGCCTTCAAATAACTTTGGATAGGCTATAAAGTTTTTAGATTTGTTCCTGTTGCTAATTTTAGATAGTTAATAGATACACAGTCCATTAAAAAAAACTGTCTAATTTTCTCCTGCAATGAAAATTATTTTCTCACTTTTTCCATGAAAAATTTATAGTGAACATATTTAAACAGGCCTATTCTCATTGATGTCCTATATAGCTTTAAACAGAATTTTAAATTACTCACATTTTTCTTGGCATTATAGTCCACATCAAAGACTTCCTAATTTATACTTGTACAATATATTGCCTATTTATACTTGACCTTATTAAAATTTCTTCTTGAAAAACTGATCAGGAAATGAGAATCTTGTTTTCTCTGCTTCATTGAATACTAACTTGTGGCCAATCAAACTTTCCGACTTTAAAAATAGGATTCAGTAGCAGGGCGTGTTGGTGCATGCCTTTAATACCAGCACTTGGGAGGCAGAGGTGAGTTCGAGGCCACTCTGAGACTCCATAGTGAATTCCAGGTCAGCCTAGGCTAGAGTGAGACCCTACCTCAAAAAAAATAGGATTCAGTGGGTTTTAAAGTCCAAGTATATTTAACAAGTATATTCATACTACATATACATTTACCAAAAGCAAGGTGGTTGCACCATTGGAAACATCATAGCTGAATTTGTATAACACAGATGTGCTCTGGGATGGCCTAGCAGTTAAGGCATTTGCCTGCAAAGCTTAAAGACCCAGGTTTGACACCCCAGTACCCATGTAAGCTAGTTCCAAAAAGACGTGCATGCATTTGCATTTCTTTTCATTGGCCATAGGCTCTGGTGCACCCATCTGTCTCTCTCTCTCTCTCTCCCTCTCTCTCTCTCTCTCTCTCTCTCTCTCTCTCTCTCACACACACACACACACACACAAATAAATAAATCAATATGAAAAGTGCTCTGTCCTGTCCCTGTGCAGTTAGTGGACTGCCCTGGGCAGACACTATGGTTCTAAGACGATCACCTATAGGTTCTTCTCCTTGTAAGAGTGCAGAGAGGGGCTTCGCAATGGTACAGTGATTCAGCTTCCTGGCGTGGAAGGATCAGGAACATGAAAGACCACCTGACTTCCTTCACATGTGCTCCAATGGTGTTAGAAAGAGGATCTGCCACACAGATGTTACTGACTCAGTGTACAAGTAACCGAGTTTATGAGCCATAAGGAGCTTAAAGAAGGTGGCATGGTCTAGTAACGTATTTGCTATACATACAAAAACTAAAGCAATTCTAATGCTATTCTTCTAATAACTTTTCTGTCTTCATTTGCCTCAAATTTTATAGAAAAAGTTCTTACATATTCTCACAGTCATTATTAAGAAGTAAAATATCTTCTTTCCTCAAATGCTCTTTTTCTTTATTAATTTGTATAAATAGATTGCCCTATGATGTATATGTCATCAAGTTTGTATCTTGTGTTTTTTTGTTTTTTTTTCACTGGGATGGGGATTGAGAAATGAACCCAGGACATTGCACGTTATAAATATATCTTCTATGGATATTTTCGGTGAGTATATGTGGGCTCACTTGCTCACAGGTATTTCCTTCATAACTTTAAACATAATTTTCAAGTTCTTACTGGAAAAAAAATATTCTTTCCCTTCAATTCACTACCCATTCCTACTAAGTTTGATGTTTTGTCTGTCCTGCCTGACATTGTTTCCATGTTTTAAGGGACTTGGATACTCATTTTATGAATTCCTATACTCAGAGTTGATTTGCAGTGGCTAGAGGCTCTGGCATGACCATTCTCTCTGCCTCTTCTCTCTCTCTCTCTCTTTCTCTCTCTCTCTCTCTCCCCTTGCAAATAACTAAATAAAATATTTTTTAAAAATAAATAAAAGTAAGCCGGGCGTGGTGGCGCACGCCTTTAATCCCAGCACTCGGGAGGCAGAGGTAGGAGGATCGCCATGAGTTCAAGGCCACCCTGAGGCTACAGAGTTAATTCCAGGTCAGCCTGGACCAGAATGAGACCCTACCTCGAAAAACAAAAAAAAAAAAACAAAAAACAAAACAAAAAAAAAAATAAATAAAAATAAATAAAAGAGTAAATTTTTCCATGACATTTTTACTAATCCACTTCAGGTTCCAAGAAGGGAGAAAGGAATTCTGGATATACATCCATGGCTTTCCATTACAACTTCCCCCAAGTATACTGATTGCATTTCATCCTTATCATGCCTGTATTTATCACTGATATGTACATACGTCAACTGTGCATACCATAGGCAGTGTTCTCCATATTGCATCTCCATGGTCTGATGTTATGTCATTATCATTTACCTTCACTTACTAAGAATGAAATAATTCTTTTCTCATTAAAATTGTAGTAAAAGTGTGAATCCTAAATAATGTTCAGTTTGTGTTACTAATGCACCACATAGTTAGCTACATAGGTGATACAACTAACTTTAACGATGTCTGGTTAAACTATTACTCCACTGCTTTGTTGTTTCAAAACCATGAGAATTAATTACAGGCAGCCTCATCCTTCTTTGTATATCAGAAGTAATCTATTTCTTCATATGGCAACACCTTAAATATTACTAATATCATGTTGTGTCAATAGTTTCTGAGGTGTTTAATTCTCACACCATGGACATTAAATATAAAATTCATATGTTTACCTGAATTTTCATAAACACTGTAGCACTGACAACTGTCAGTATTTCACTCAGGAAAGAAAATTATGTACCTCTAAGTTTTTTATTTAACTGTGATCATTGGCCAAAAGCTTACCATAACACAGTATTTTGAATTCAGAATGTCCTAAACTTAGCCTTGTTCCTGTGAAAACGATGGAGCAGGGAAAGGGGAAGTGACCAGTAATTTTGCCCCTGTTGTTCGGAGCAGACTAGTGGTATGCTCGTGTTTTAAAACAGGCATTGTCAGGAATTCCTAATTCTGCCCTGACAGGAGTGTTAGTAGCAGCATATTCCAATGAATTTTCACCTGGAGAATGTGCTGGCTTGCAAAGTCCTCACCAAGCAAATCCTATCAAAGACCAGAGTCAAACAGATGTCAGGATGCAAGGTGCTGCTGCCTCTGTGTCAGGTGACACCCATGTTGTCTTCATAGCATCACAGACTTTGTAAGTCTAAAGGTATCAATAGAACAGGTTCCCTGAAACAGGCCTAAAGATACAAATAGTAAGTTCTTCCATTACAGAAATTATAATGGAAGATTCATGTTTATGCAACGGTGTTCCAAAAATACTGAGTAATTTGTTGGCAATATTACAAAATTTAGAAAATATATATAGTTAGACATTACATTGATCTAAAGGTTAAAACATTTCATCAGAACATAAGATTTGTTTATATTTCTCTATTTTGTGATAAAAGGGAATTATAAATAACACCTTGGAAAATGTTATATACATATATATATATTTTATGAAATATATGTGTGTGTGTATTAGTCCTTTTTATAAGGAAATGAGAAAACTATAAGTGAAAAAAATCCAAGATTTTATGAGTCTATGAGTTGCAAATTTGTTTTGAAAACAATCACGCTATCCTATATTTGATGTATTTTCCTTTGTAGTCTGGGTAATAAATGTAGATATATGGATGGGAGACTTTATCAAGTTCTAATGAAAGGTTAGTTACTTTAGCATCAATAAGTCATTTACCAGGAAAGATATTTGAATTCTTAACTTCAAGGTTTGATATGTGTTTCTATTTATTAAAATGATAAGAGAGAGAATAGAACATAATCAAACAAAATTTAGCTATGAACTGATTGCTGCTTCCTGATACAAATGGATTCCTGTGAAAATATAAGCTACCTTAAGATGACCTTGATCAAAGTTAACATGTACAGAAATTCAATTAAATGTTACATCAGGGTAACAAGGAGTCCTCTTTATTACAGAATAGCAATATCCAGAGAGACAAAGCCCAAGGGTGCAAGTTGGACAGTCTAGCCAGAGGTAACAAAGAGTGTAAGGATATACAAGCGCCTGCAACTTCATGTAACATGTGCTTTCCAGTATTATGATGATATAGGCAAAGACCTGTTGAGAACGTAAGGCAATTTTCAGAACAGTTAGTTGGCAGAGACATTGCTCATGGCTTTTCTACAAATATAAGGCCATTTGTTGTACAGTAGAAGAAATTTTCCCCATAGCCTCAAGTGTTTGATTAAGCATTACACTCAAGCCCCAGCTAGTGGCAATTTGGGAGGTGAAGCCTTGCTGAATGAGGTGTGTCACTTGGGGCAGGCCTTGGGGTGTGATAGCTGCAGGTCTCCTTGCCAGAGTCAGCTCACACTTGATTCTATCTCTCAGTTGTGCGCAAGGTGTGATGCTCAGTCTCTGCCCTGGCATGCCCTGATGAAGCCTCCTATCAGGACTGTGAGCCTGAAGTAAGCCCTTCCTTCATACGCTGTTTCTGATCTGCTGTTCCGTCCAAACAACCAGGTCACTGCAACAAATTATCAGTCATTTAAACACTTGTTTGTTGTTGTTCTCTTTCTTTCTTCCTTCCTTCCTTCCTTCCTTCCTTCCTTTCTTTCTTTCTTTCTTTCTTTCTTTCTTTCTTTCTTTCTTTCTTTCCTTCTTTCTTCAGTTTCTTTTCTTTTTGATATATAACATCACAGTATGGCCTTACATGGTCTGGAACTATTAGCCAGGCTGATTAAATTTATACTACCCCTGCATGTGACTTTTCTCCCTACATACTGTTTGGGGAGTGATTTAGTAAGAGGCGGGGGCTGGCCTTTTTCCCTGAACTTGGCATAGTCTGGCCACAGTGAATGAGCCGCAGTGTTTGGTAGCTTCAGGTGGTGAGAGGCCTTGTAAGACCACAGCTTCCTTGGATGTCTGTAATCTAGATATGAACTGCAGAAATCAGATGTGTGGAAGATAACCAGCCAAATGGACACTTTGCCTTCTAATTAAACTCAGCCATGGTCCAAAACATGACAGAAGTCATAGAAACTCGGCAAAAACACACTCATCGGACCCTCCAGCTCAGGCTCCCAGCCACCATGGGCAGTGGGTAGGTAACCACACCCGCAGTGACTCAGAGACCCTGAACTAAATAAATGCTCACCGCTTCACATCACTAAGTTTTACAAGGCTGTGTTCAGAGAAACAGATTTTGTCTTAATGGACTGTGTTAGGAAAAGCTAAGAGAAAGTCATTTGTTAATACATTGGTTTTTTTGTTTTTTTGTTCTTTTGTTTCTTGTGCTTTTTTTTCTTTTTTTTTTTTTTTTTTTGCTACCACTGGAAGTAACGCCCTCTAACTGCATACGAGTATTTCTTTTGCTAGATTTCTAGATGTCTACATGAAGGTTGGTATGGCGATAACAGGCACTGGTATTACTTCTGGTAAGCAGCAGCAGGAGTAAGTGGGGACAGAGAAGAAAGCTCCCAGGTTGAAGCTGAGCAGACCACGAAGAACAATTTCGTTGACATCCGCGTCACCTGTCTCTGACTGTGCATGACGACAGAGCAGCCCCTTTCCTCACAAACTGGATTAGAAGGTAATGCAACTGGAGATGGGGGAGCCCTGAGCCTTCAAACCTCACCTTTGATGTTTCCCCTTGGGCATTTCATGCCTGAGCCCGCCTAGCAGGGTCAGGCCCTGGAGTGAGACCTTGGGCCAGGGGGGGGGGTTTATGAATGAAGCCTCTCCTTTTCAGTCAAATTTCACTCCATAGCCAGTTTCAGTCTGAAATAGATGTGAAGGTTCCATCCCCCAGGGTGATGCTTCAAAGGTCGTTTTATGGCATCTTGTCAACATTCCTGCAGGACAGGGCCACACCATTGCAGAATCATTTGCCCCTCTCTGCTACTCTCCACTCCTTGCCTGCGTGACATGCCACTGAGAAGCAGAGAGCAGATTCCACAAATGAGCCTTATTTCTTTTTTCAGTCTTAGGAACCTAGAACTATACAAATTCTTCTGAAACTTCTTTTCCCAAGTTAACAATGACTTCTATTTCAAAAATGTGTATGTGAATATACACATCAAATACATATAACTGAGTATTTTACCATTTTATGAAAATAATTAGAAGGAAGAAAAATGAAGAAATGAATTGTCAGAAGGCATAACGTAATTTTCAGAAACTTTATACTTGGTGAGAGATAACACCTTCAGTTAATAATGGCGATGCTGATTTTTGGAAGAGTCACAGGCCCTCAGAGACACCCAGAAGGGCATATAGAAATTGCCAAGGTTGTGATGAGTATGAGGGTTATTTCAAGTACAGTATATGAAAGCAATAAACTTAGTCCTGGAGGCTCTGAGGGAGCAAGGGCCTGACAAGAGCAGTTAGAGAAAGGGAGAGACTGGACCCGAAGCAGCCTTGGGAGAGTACTGCTGACTGAGTCAGGCCACTTGGATGCGCATCCTCACTGAGGCATTTACAGTACATGCGAAATTGAATGCACACTAACAGGTTTCTGCACTCACATATTTAAGTAAGTAATCGTTTCATTTTTAAGGGTTATTATAAGATTAATGTTCACATTTTCTTTCAGAAATAATTACTTCCTGGAATACCTTATTTTCTAAACTGTTTACCAGTGACTGCTACATTGGGAAATGTGGATTCTCTGTCCTTGGATATTCATTCCTTCCTCAGGCGTCCTGACATGATTTCAGTTACTGTGCACCTCTTCAAATTTCAAATTCTCAGAACTTCCCTGCCTTGCTCCTAAGTGTAAAACAGAATCCTTTCTCACCCGTTACTCTTCTTATTGTGCTTTATATCTCTCCCTAGTTCTTATCACATTCTGTGTTTATTCATTGGTTGTCTCTGTCCTGCTAAGGAGTAAGATACATCATGGTAAAATTTTACTTTGTGGCTCTTCTTGTTCAAAACTTCAAATCCTCTCCTAGAAAGTGCATGACTTGTAGTTGTTTTCAACTAAATATCTGTTCCATGTCCATTTGCTAAACAATGATTTAAAAATATCCTAGTTCATTCTCACAAATTAAATTTTTAAATATGATGAGAAGACTTCTTTTGAAGAAGAACTGATGTTGATGTGAATCTAGCATCTATAAGTAATCATATCACACATTGAAATTAATATATTTAATATTAGCACCTGGGAAACTGAATGGTAGGTGGTTCATAATGAGTTTCAGCCCAGCCTGGGCTACAGAGTGAGTTTCAGGTCAGCCTGTATTAAAGTAAGACCCTACCTTAAAATATACACAAAACAAAACAAAATCATATCTTATTAAACATGTGTTTTAAATAAGGGCAGAGACATAGCTTGATGATCCTAAGTAATATTTTTAGATTCTTTAAACAGCAGTCATGTGAGATCTAATTTATTTGATCACTATCTTTGGTGGAAGGCTGAGTAGCTTTACCTCAAAGATAGATGTTTACAATTTACACAATAATTTTTAATTTAATCACTGAAATTTTTAAATTAAACAACTCACTTCTTATAAGGTTCCTTGTGACTTTCGGCTTGAGAAAAAGAAGCCAACAAGTGAGAGGCTAGAAGGCCGCAGAGACTTCTTTCTTTTGTATCTGTGGAATTAAGCCCCCACTTGTCAGGGGAAGACCGACATGTAGTCCTTAGAACCAGGGAAACTCGCATCAGGAGCACAGCAGCTAAAATGTGGAGGATGCTCCCGGCAGACAGGCGGGACCGCGCATGGAGCATCATGAGACCGAGTCAGGGAGGGCAACAGCTTGGGAACCATTGTTACTGACGCCATGCCTTCTGAGGACTGGGTAGAGAAGGCCAGAATAACTCCTCCATGGCCCTCCAGCTCCAGGTAAAAAGTGTAAGTAGTGAGAATGCAGTGCTGGAGGAAGAGGGTCATCAGGGGACAAGAACGGGAAGAAGGAACTTTCCCCGAGTCACCACAGAAGTGACAGGGCCACAGCCAAAAACGAAACCCGCAGTGTGCTAAGGAGAGGTGGGGGTTTGAGAGATGGTAACACACAGGTGATAGGCACAAGATGGAAAAAGAAACATAGTAGTAAAAGGTAAGTTTCTATGCCTTCCCTTGCACATCAACACAGTTTCCGTGCCTCCTACTTAGTGTGTCTCCATGCCATGCAAAAGATGCTCTCTTGGACTTCCAGGGCTGGCCTCTACAGCAGTGTAACAAGCAGGAAACATACAGAGAACTGAGTGTTGACCTAAGGTAAAGCAATTCTCATTAACTGTGGCATGATTTTAATTAAGGGCAGGGTTGAGCCAATTAAACCTTCTTCCTAGTTGGCAAGTATACTACATCTCTGTCAGTGAAGTTGCTTCTCATGCCCCCAGGCTTAGCTTCTCTTATCCTCAGATGGAGGCAGTGAACATAAATAAATGGTTAAACAAAACTCAGTAGTAGACAAGGAAATATGTTACTCAACAAAACACATAAATGATTCAAACAAATATGCTATAAATATTTACTTCGTATAACAAATTTGATATGATCAAATATTGATTTTGCAGATTTCATTTATAACATTTTAATATTGTATAATAAATTACAACTTTCTTATTAAATAAACATTTATTTACTCATTTATTTGCAAGGAGAGAGAGAGGGAGGGAGAAAGAGAGAGAGATTATAGGTGTTCCAGGGACTCTAGCCTGCAAACAAAATCCATTTGCATGTGGCACTATATGCATCTGGCTTTATGTGGGTACTGGAGAGTTAAAAACATATCATTAGGTTTTGCAAGCAATCACCTTGACCACTGAGCCATCTTTCCAAACCTGATTATAATTTCCTCAGTGGTCAACATAACATACTCTACTATACATCTATAGAAGTAACTAAAACATTGGGGATTATAGTCTTATTTTATGGTACTTTGTTTGACTAATTTATAATAAATATACTTACTCACTGTGTTGGACTATGTATCAGTTACTTTCTCCATGCTAAGGAGAAATACCTGACCAGAATCAGCTGAAACATAAAAGAGATTATTGTGGTTTATAGTTCCAGAAGATAGAGACTCTCATGACAGGAACAGCATGGCAGATAAGGAAGCTGGCATGACATCATCTCATCAGTAGAGAGAGAGAGAGAGAGAGAGAGAGAGAGAGAGAGAGAATAGAGAACAGCAAGCTTTTCCATGTTATAAAACCTCAAGTTTCTTCCCCAGTGACAAACTTCCTCCAGCAAGGCTCCACCTTCTAAAGAGGCTACACTACCTCCCAATACCACAAACTGATAGTAGATAAGGCTTTAAGCACGCGAGCTCTTATGGGTAAAGTCTACATTTAAATAATAACTTGTATTGCCAACATAAATACAGGTAACTGGATATGTAAATACAATATATGAATTTAAAATATAACACCCAAATTTTAAATGTGAAATAAGAATATTCAATAATTTCAGAAAATAATTGGACTTTCTTTGACATTATTTCAAAACTCATATTTACACTTGTTTCTTTTGAGGCCAGGAAGGCTTGGTCGGAAAAGTACTTGTGCAAGCATAAGGACTTGAGTTTTGCATCTCTAGCTCCCATATGAAAACATTTGGTGACTGATGCTCATCATTCAACTAGTGGGGAGGTAGTCACAGAATTTCCGGTGCTTGCTGCCTAGCAAGTGTAGCCCAACTGGTGAAAACTAGGTTCAGTAAGAGATCCAGTCTCATAAAAATAAGATAGAGAGCTGAAGGGATTGTTCAGTGGTTAAAGGCACTTGCTTGCAAAGCCTGATGACTCAGGTTCAGTTCTCCAGTTACCATGCAAATCCAGAAGCACAAAGTGGCACACACATGTGGAGTTCATTTGCAGTGGTGGGGAGGGCCTGACACGCCCATTCTCTCTCTCTGTCTCTCTCTCCCCCTCTCTCTCCTTCTCTCTCTCCCTCTTTGGGTCTCTCTTAAATAAATAATAAAAAATATCTTAAAAAATAATATGGACGGGCTGGAGAGATGGCTCGACAGTTAATATGCTTGCCTGCAAAGCCTAATGATTGGGATTTGATTCCCCAATACTCGCATAAGCCAGATGCACAAGGTAGAACGTGAATCTGGAGTTGACTAGAAGTGGCTACAGACCCTGATTGCCCATATTCTCTGTCTCTTCTCTTTTTCTCCCTCTTTCTCTCTTTTCTGTGTGTGTCTCCAAATCTCTCCACTTGGAAATGAATAAATAAAATATTTAAAAATAATATGAGCAGGGTGTGGTGGCAAATACCTTTAATCCCTGCACTTGGGAGGCAGAGATAGGAGGATTTCTGAGAGTTCAAGGCCACCCTGAGACTACATGGTGAATTCCAGGTCAGCCTAGGCTAGAATAAGACCCTACCTTGAAAAAAAAAAAGCCCAAAAATAAAATCAAATAAGATAAAATAAATAATATGGAAAGTTGTTGAGGCAGACATCTATAGGGAACATCTGACTTCATTTCAAACACACACACACATGTGTCCACATATAAGTGTACATAGATAAACATATGCACACATATACCACACACATAAATAATTAACACAGCTGTAGATGCAGGATGGGAAATGGAGGGGGGATTTGAATAAAAGTTATAAAGAACTAACAATAGCAAGCAGCAAGAGACTCTGAATACAGCTGTCTTTGGACTTTACTGCCCTGGCATCTGAGATAGAATGTCTAAGTGGGAGCATAAGGCACCATCTATTTACCTGACTGTACCGTGGATCATAAAGATCAATGGCATTTTGTTCGTGAACAGCATGTTGGATCCATGTAGATGCATATGGTCTACCCCAATACACTAAGTTCGTGTCTGACTTATATGCCCCCCCTACAATGGCATTCTGACTTTTGTCTAACAATGAAATGTGATTTAAAGTGTATCATCTTGTTGCTGGAGAATTCAAAGCCCTCCCATTGCCTATTTACAATTTATTTCAAGTAAGCCCCTCAGTTTGGTTTGCGGCATGCACATTCAGTTTTGACAGATTTATTTTGAGCCTGACAGTAGCATCACCAAATAATGCCCATGTTCTAAAGGGAAGGTACTTACGTTGCCATTGGCAAGGTAACAGCTTGACAAGGGAATAATACTCAGTAACAAAAATGCTGCTGTGAGCAAGGGTAGCTCACATCTAGGATTCCAGTTTACTATGTAACTGGAGAATGTAAAACATGGAAGAATAGCATGGAATAAAAAGACAGACTTCAAGCAGCTGTGAAAGAAACAAAGACTTGAAGAGAATTTGATGCTCTTAGCTCCTGTAACATAAGTTTTTCATTAAGTTGAAGTCAAGGGATAATCTGAATATGAAAGGAAGAAACTGAATGAGTGAAATGTAACCATGGTATGCACAAGAATTTACAGAATACATAATAATCTCAAATTTGATTTTTATTAATATTAAAATGACCAATTTAATTAATACATTGTCCATGGTGTACTAGGTAGGAAAATCTTCAGTATAGGGACACAAAACTTGCTCATTTGGGTGACAAAATGAAAGATCCAGCATTTCACAATTGTATATCTTGTTCTAGATACATAAACAAATAACCAAATCTCTAAGAACCATATACATAGCATAAAACCAGAAAATATCAATATATCATATGTTCAGAAACATATATTATCTCAAAACTGAAAACAACATCATATTGATAGAATAAATTAGAGAATACATTTAACACCTATGAATGAAAGTGTACATTCATGGTTTGGTACTAAATTTTTTAGGACAATTATTTGTTAGCCTGAGATCAAAATCCAGTGCCCTTCCAATAAACAGTCCATTGAGCTTTTTGCAGAAAATGGAAAAAAAATAGTAGTCCTAAAAGTTATGTAAAAATAAAACAGACCTTGGATGTCCATTACCAAGTAAGAGAACATGAAATTATTTACTGTATAATTGTGATTCAAGACTTGCAATGCCAGCTACAGTAATCTCAGCAGTGTGTGTTATTCATACAGTAATAAATTAATACAGACTTCTGGGTAAGATGGCAGCATAGGAGTCACACTCATCCAGCCTAGGGAGGGATTTGAGCAAAATCACAGCAAAATACACTCTTCATCTGTAAAGTAAAAGTATATAGCTTTTTTTTTTTTCCTTCCACAGTGGAGAAGCAGGAGACACAAAGATCTATTAGAAAGGAGAAAATTGCCCAGAATCCCACCTAGGAGCTCACACCCACTCTGAGTCAGGCAGCAGGAGCAGAGACCAAACAAGGGGATTTTGCAACCTCATCAGCCTCCTTGCAACGTCAAGAAACCTAAGGGGAGGCAGGTGGACACGGATGAGAGGACAAGCTGGGCAGTTCCAGGACAGCTCCAAGCTTTCTGCACTCTTCCATCTCCCAACCAACAGAACCACGACCCTCCAGAGAATGTATTCAGCTCCTGGCCGCAGGGCTTCCAGCACAGCTGATCAAAGCACCAGATTCACAGCACAACAAGGAGGGATTGAGGTGGGAACTCAGCATTGGGGAGATTGGAAGCCACCCCAAAAGGTAATGAGGCCAACTGACAAAAAGGCAGGCACATAGGCCTGCACTGGAAGTGCTAACCTCTTTCCATGTCAGGGCAGGTTATGGGTTACATATTCTTGGTTGGATTTACCATTCTCAATTAAGCTGTAATTTGGGGGTTGACTATGGTTGCCTTTAATGCTTTCAGATTCTTAGGGCATTTGTCTTTTTCTCCTGTAATTATTGGGGGCAGGGTCTGCTTCAGACAGAGGCTGAACTGGAACCCATTTCAGAACAGAAATCTCAACCTCCCAGCTGACAAGATTAAGGGTGTAGAGCAACACACACCCTTGGGATTTGTGGCTTTATAAGGATATCTGCAGCAAAACCTGTGCTGGTTTTCACTGATTGTTTATATGGCTCAGTTGAATTTTAGAAATTGCCAGGAAAACGCTCTACCTAGCCCACTAGAATACTTGAATAGCAGGCAAATTCAAAACCTAGGATTACTTTTGTGGCTGGATTAGAGTACAAGAGATACACTTGACAGTTTAAACTCCTCCTCTGAAGGTACATAAAGTTGGACTACCAAATCTAAAAGCACTGCAGATTATTGGAAAATCCAAGCATCAAATCAATTCAGGATGCAAAAATTGCAACATTATTATACAAGAAAAACAATCAAGATAATACAATCCCACCAAAAATTATTAATCCATCAGAAATGGCCCTCAATGAGTCTGTTTTGGATGAAATGCCTGACAAAGATTTCAAAAAAAAAGATTTTATCTATACTCAAAGAAATCAAAGGAATCAAGGCAGAAAACAAAGGAATTAAAGAAGACAAACTACTGAAGAAATTCCAAGAAAACACAGGAAACCAGCTTAACAAAATAAGGAGGTCATTACAAGACATGAGTAAGGAAATAGAAATATTGAAGGAAAACCAGGCAGAAATTCTAGCTCTGAAAAGCACAGTCAAATAAAAAACTGTGGAAAATCTCACCAGTATAGTAGATGAAGGAGAGAACAGAATATCTAAACTAGAAGACAAAGTGGCAGATCTAATACAGTCCAACAAAGAGAAAGACAAGCTGATAGGAAGGTATTAATGGGAATTTCAAGATATCTGGGACACTATGAAAAGATCAAACATAAGAATTCAGGGTATAGTAGAAAGATAAAAATTTCACTCCAAAGGTATAGTAGGTGTTTTCTACGAAATCATGGAATAAAAATTTCCCCAAAGTGGGAAAGAAAACCAATGCAGACACAGGAAGCTTTTAGAATACCAAACAGACAAAACCTGGAAAGAACCTCTTCTCACCATGTTATAGTTAAATTATTAAAAATGCAAACCAAAGAAAACATATTGAAAGCAGTTAGAGAGAAAAAGCAAGTCACTTACAAAGGCAAGCCCATCAGAATAACAGCAGATTACTCGACACAAACTTTAAAAGCAGAAAGGACTTTGAATGATGTATCCTAAGTTCTGAAAGAGAATAACTGTCAACCAAGATTACTTTATCCTGCAAAGCTATCTATCCAAATTGATGGATTAGGACATTCCACAACAAAAACAGGCTAAAGGAATTTATGGCAACTAAGCCAGCTCTACAGAAAATACTTGAAGGAATCCTTCACACTGAAGAGAAAGCAAAACACACACATGAGGAAATAGGAAAAAAATAAACCACACTCAAATAACAGTTAAAACAAGAGAATACAGGGAAAATGGGAAGCACTACAAACCAAGAAGAATGGTGAGAATAAACACATACCTTTCAGTAATAACTCTTAGTATCAATGGCTTCAATGCCTCAACCTAAACACTCAGGCTTGCAGACTGGATTAAAAGGCAGGATTCTGCCATTTGTTGCCTCCAGGAAACTCATCTCAATAAAAGATAGGCACTGTCTTAGGGTGAAAGGATGGAAAATGGTATTTTAAGCATTCCTTCAAGTATCTAACAGCTGGTAGAGTCTTTAGGGTCCTTTATGTATAGAATCATATCATCTTCAAATAATGATAATTTGATATCTTCCTTTCCTGTTTGTATCCCTTTTGTGAGTGTCTCTTGCCCTATTGCTATAGTTATGAACTCACAGTGCCCAGCAATATCTTCACAAGACCCTCATAATAGGAGAAAAAGACTATGATATCAAAATAAAAGAATGACTAATGGAAAAGAGGGAGGGGATATGATGGAGAGCAGAGTTATGAAGAGGAAAGTGGGGGAGGGGAGGGAAATATGGTTTATTTTCTGTAAGTATAGAAGTTTTCAGTAAAAAAAAATTAAAGGATAAGTTAGTATAATACAAGAGACAGTACAGAGGTAAAAACAAAATGCATATAGAAAAATTGATATATGCATTGTCATTTAGTTAATATTAATAATACAGGGTTAATTAATGATTAATTATAAGCTAAAATGTACTTGAGCACTGGGTGTGTGGTTCATTTATAGGGAACATGCTTAGCATGCATGAGGTCCTGGGTTTAATTCCTAAAATGGAAAATTAAAAGAAGAAGAAGAAGAAGAAGAAGAAGAAGAAGAAGAAGAAGAAGAAGAAGCAGCAGCAGCAGCAGCAGCAGCAGCAGCAGCAGCAGCAGCTGGGCATGGTGGCACATGTCTTTAATCCCAGCACTCCGAAGGCAGAGGTAGGAGCATTGCTGTGTGTTCGAGGCCACCCTGAGAGTACATAGTGAATTCCAGGTCAGCCGGGGCTAGAGTAAATCCCTGCCTTGAAAAACCAAAAAAAAAAAAAAAAAAAAAAAAAAAAAAAGGACCAATAAAAAATTTACATTTGTTCTCTGATGCAACTGACATGGGTAGTTATTTAGGCATTTAGGCTATCTATAGCTCATGTATAAGTTATAATATAGTATTTTACATTGAGATACTTATATACAAAATATTATTTTTCTTCTATGAATCCTCTGTTGTCTACAATGTTGACATGAGTTGTTTGCCTAGCATGCTCTTTGTAATATGGCAGAAAGAATGCATAACTTTGAATATTAGTGTGAACTAACAAAGTAAAGTTGTATCCAGGGATAGGCCATTTTGAAAATTTCAGGATTTGACATTTCCTCTCAAAACTGTTCTGTTTTGTCTGTGTTTTACTGTTAGAATGTTTCTATGGCTCAGTTAACAAATTTATTTGTTGTTATTTTAACTTAAAGAGAACATTCTTCTTATGTTTATAAATTTATTTATTTGCAAGCAAAGAGATAGAGAGAAGGGGCCTGTCAGGGCCTCTACTGCAAATTAGAAGTCTGTTTTTCAAGGGTTAGTCACAGGAACGTGTGAAGGAAATAAGCCCTCAGACTACTGGTGGTGAGTGTCACTGTCCCCGTGCACACAGCTGTCAGTATGACGGCTGCACAAGATCTCTTCAAGACCGTAATCAGAATGCTGGTCAGACGTTGACACCAACAACTGTGTCCAGGGGTACAGCTGAGGTAAGAGGATGAGATTGTCAGAATTCTTCTTGAAATGGGGGATGGAGGCAACTTTCCAGAGCCACACAGAACTGTGCAGTGATTGAGCTCTCATTAAGGGCTTCACGATGGTGGAAGCCTGTTGTTCAATATCACTAAAATGTGAAGTATTGGGGGCTCGAGAGATGGCTTAGCAGTTAAGACGCTTGCAAAGCCAAAGGATCCAGTTTCCATTACCCAGTACCCACCTAAAGCCTGATGCACAAAGTGGCTCTGGAGTTCATTTGCACTGGCTATAAGCCCTGGCATGCCCATTCTCTCGCTCTCTCTCCATCTCTCTCTCTCTCTCTCTCAATCTCTCTTTCTACCCCTTCTCTATCAAATAAATAAACAAAATTTTTTTAAAATATTGTTTACAAAAGTAAAGTATTGAAAGATACATAATAGCATAGTTTATTCACTCTTACAGGCTCCAGATTCATACAGATGGTGTTGCAGTCAGGCTCGCATTGCTGGCAAAAATCACCTGACCAGGAGCAGCTTTTGGGAAAAAGGTTTATTTTGGCTTGCAGACTCAAAGGGGTGCTTAATGATGGCAGGGAAAAATGATGGCATGAGCAGAGGGTGGACATCACCCCCGGCCAACATAAGGTGGACAATAGTAACAGGAGAATATGCCAAACGCTGGCAATGGGACATTGGCTATAATACCCATAAACCCAGCCCCAACACTGCACTGCCTCCAGGAGGTTTTAATTCCCAAATCTCCATCAGCTGGGAACCTAGCAATCAAAACACCTAAGTTTATGGGGTACACCTGAATCAAACCACCACAGATGACATCGAGGGTCTTTTGCAAGCTGGCACATACTCTATCTCTACCACTGGACTTGAAGCCCTTTTATCTCTGCCTTTTATTAGATGTATTCACTAAGTAAAGAAGTTACTCGCTGCATTTTTTTTTTCTTTCATTAAAACAAGGAAAATCCTTCTCATGGAATTTTCTAATTATTAGATGAAATGAATTTCACGAAAATTATAGCTTGTGCAAAAGAAAGTGTAAATAACTGGTGTCCAAAACAAAAGATTCAAAATCAAGATGATAAAATAAAATTTAGATTCATTGAGGTGTGTGTATGCATTGCCACATTTCACATATAACAAAGTTAGCTTACAGTAGTTAAACATGTGAGGGGAAATTCATTTATTCAATTCACACTGCCATGGAAGTTGATTTGATTTGCTGGACGAGTAATTTCAGTTCACCGTCAGAACAACGCCATCTTTCTGCTAACCAGCCAGTGGTCACCCACCGCCCCCCCCCCCGGGGCTGTTTGTGCACCCATCTGCACTGTTCCTCTTCTCTCCCTCCCCCCACCCCAACCGTTTTTCTTTCCTGTCTGACCTAAATCAGTGATGGCACATGTCCTTGGTCACTTATACTAATAATTTGAACATGCTTTCAAGCACTTACATACCTGCATTGAATATCAATTTCTACAAATTGTTCTGAAATTTCTACCCACATAACTTTTCTTGGACCATTTTATTTTATATCTACAGTTACTGCTCATATCCATGCCATCATGTGCTCTCTGCACAAGCTGCTTCCTTAATGACACAGCATGCGCAGGTCTCTCTCCTCACATGTCCAGTCAGTCTGTAATTCAGGAAATCTCTGAGAAGTTCTGTATTTATGCTTAATATTACTTCCACCTTCATGTTTCTAGTAATTTATTGTATTTATCTAAAGAATTGAATGTTGTCTCACTTTAACCCATCTGATTAGCTATAAATACACTACAAATTCTCCATCTTAAGCATATATGTATAATGCTATATTAGTTATACACATAAACATATAATTTTCTATCATTTATCTATCTGTCTATCTATATACCTACCAACCTGTCATTCATCTTTAGTTGGTAACCATTGAGGAATGGTTTCAGGATCCCTGCTTATAACAAAATTGGAGGCCGCACACATGCCTCTTAAAAATGACATAAAATTTGCATATGACCTATCATAGCACCTTTGATATATCCTTTATATTTCTTTCCTTTTTTTTTGAGATAGGGTTTCACTCTAGCCCAGGCTGACCTGGAATTCACTATTTAGTCTCTGGCTGGCCTCGACTCACAGCAATCCTCTTAACTGTGACTCCCGAGTGTGTTGGGAGTAAAGGCAAATGCCACCATGCCTAGCTATCTTTTATATTTTTTGAGACAAGGTCTCACACTGTATAAACTCCTTACTGTCCTCCTGCCTTCACCATCTCAAGACTGAGATCAGGGGCCTGACACATCCTATATACTTAAATCACATATAAATCACGTTTAGTGAGCAATGCAGTACAAATGTCACTTAAACACTTGTTTACTGTATAGCTTAGGAAACCACTACTGGAAAAAGATCTGTACTTGTTCAATACACATGTAACGTTTTTGCCAAACATATTTTGTTTCCATTTAGTTGAGGATGCAAAGAGACAAAAACATCTCTATACTGTGTGTGTAAACACAAGCAGCATACTCTGAGAGAGATCGCTCTATCATCTCTCTCTGTCATCTATATATCATCTATGTATCGTCTGTCTATCTTCTAACATCTATTATTTCTATCCATCTGTCATCTTTATAGTACAGTGTTCATTATTACTTAGCACAAGCTACTTAAACTAATTGCTATGTGTTAAAAACTAGCACTAAAATCAAAACTGCCAATCAATAAAATAGGCTATTGAATTGAACGTACATTATTCAAAAGAAGAAATACAAATGGCTAAATATATTTTTATAAATATATGTTTTTTTAATTCAATTTTATTTATTAGAAAGAGAGAAGAGGCAAATAGAATGGGCACACCAGGGCCTCCAGCCACTGCAAAACAAACTCCAGATGCATGTGTCACCTTGTGTGTCTTGTTTTATATGGGTACTAGGGAATGGAACCTGAGTCCTTTGACTTTGTAGGAAAGTGCCTCAACCTACTAAGCCATTTCTCCAGGCCCAACAAATATTTTTTTATATAAAAGTATTCAACTACTTTAGCCATCAAAGAAATGCAAATTCAAATGACTTTCATATTCCATCTCCCTCCTGTAAGAACAGCCATTATCAAGAAAATAAAGAACATCTGCCAGTGGAGATGTGGGGAGAAGAGTGCAATCATTATGGAAATCAGAGAGGCAGTTTCTCAAAATGCTAACAGTTGAACTAGAATGTTACCCAGCTACGCCTCTCCTGGGCCTACACCCAGAGAAGTCTCTATCCTACTACAGACACCCTTGTACACCCATGTTCATTACTGCTCTTTACACAGTGGTGAGGAAACACGACCAACTCAGACATCTATCACAGGTGTGAGTGGGTGATGAAAGTCTGGTACACATACAAACGGGGAGTTTACTTAGCTGTAAATAAAAATGGTTATTTGCAGGAAAGTGAATGGAACCTGGAAAAGGTGATATTAAGTGAGGCGACCCAGGTTCAGAAAGACAAAAATTGCATGTTTTCTTTCATCTGCAGGTCTTAACTTAATATTTTTATGTACACATCTAGAGGATGTGATAGTGAGTACAGGTCATGAATCAGGTGAATGTAAAAGGAGAAGAAATGGTATTGGGAAGGGAGGGGTGCACAATGGGACTCATCACATGAAAGTAGATCTGAGGTGATGGTGCAGAGGAGATATAAGGAAAAGAAAGGAAGGGAAAGAATTTGTTTGAAAAACATCAGCCAGAAAACTAATGTTTTGCATGCTAAAAAAAATGTTAATAAAAAGCACTAAATGATAAAAATTTAAGATTACCAAACCTACAAATGTTCCAAAAAGTCAATTTATACTAAACATACCTCAAATCAACAAAGAACATTACTGCATTGGAGGGTCAGTATTTTTTCCCTGCCTATGATGTGTTGCTTTGGCAACCTGCCTTGAAAGTGGGGACGGGGTACACTTTTCACTTCCTGCTTAAGCCTAGAGAATGAGATTTGGGTTATGTACTGTCCCAGCAGAGATCAGAACAGGTACCTCTTGGAATGAGATGCTAGCCGCCCACTCTTGATTAGTACAGACAGTTCCCTCCTTTGTGACCTTTTAGCTAGGCTGATCCAGTGCTGCGCAGAGAAGGGAGTCGCTGGGAGGCCCTGGCTTCCTGCCACCTCCAATGTTCCTCTTGCTGAAGCTTCCTGGGGGTGAGGTTGTGGAATATTTCCTGTCCCTGTCCCCAGAGAGCTCAGTCTTCAGCTTGTTCTAATCCTGTAAAGATATGAGCCTGCCCACACTTTCCTCCATTCTCACCAGCAGGCCATTAGTGCTAGACGGAAGCACTTGCGGGGGGGGGGGGGAGGGGGGGGCAGGCAGCTCTGCTCTGACCACCAGGTCCTCAATACCCAGCGACAGCTCCCCCTACTTCCCTCAGAGACCTCATCTGGCTCTGAGTTCAGCGCAGATCTTATCTCTAGCTGAGAAAAGACATGCTGTGTGTATCATGAGCCACTCTTCTTTCTCCAGGGTTCTGATCTTTTTTCTTTAGTTTTGTTTTTTAAACATTTTATGAACAACTTCCATAATTATAGACAATAACCATAATAACTCCCTCCCCTTCCCCATTTTCCCCTTTAAACATACACCCTCCATCATATTTCCTCCTCCGCCCCCATCTCAAATAGTCTCTAGGTTTCTTATCTTACCTGCCATCTTACTCAGAAGTCCAGCAATTGCTTTTTGGATTTTGTTCACCATCCAAGTTTCCCTATTCATCAGTCCTATTGCTTTAAAACTTAACATCATTTTAAAGATATTTATATCAACACACAGTTTATATTTTTCTTGAAAATTCAAGGTCAGGACTTCTGTCCTTTAAAATGCATGGTTTCTGAATCCTATCTGGGCATGCTTCATGTCTGAGACGCGTGTGGTCTTGATAGGCATTTACCATTTCATTAGAGACAACTGTGCACAACGTTAGATGGAGTAGAATTTGGGTCATAAGACCATGACCCAAAGTGAAGAATTTTCCACTTTATGGGTTCTGATTATTCAAGCTGCAATGAAATTATTTACAAAAGCTTTGATTGTATTAATATACAATACACATTTTATCTCTGAAGATAATAATACTTGGATATATATTGCTTGGAGATATATACATATATATGGCTTAGGTGTGTATATATACATATATCAGTATAATAATCCTTGGTATATATATATATATATATATATATATATATATATATATATATATGTGTGTGTGTGTGTGTGTGTGTGTGTGTGTGTGTACATACATATATATAATACTTGGGTAAATACATATGTATATGCTTCTGTGAATATTATATATACATATATATGCATATATATTGATTATTTGGGAATGTGTATATAATAATATTTGGAGAATATATATATTCATATATATTTATAAAATGCTTGGTGTGTGTACATAAATGATAATGCTTAGGGATATGTATGTATGTATATATATAATCCTGTAAAGATATGAGACTGCCCACAGTTTCCTCCATTCTCACCAGCAGGCCATTAGTGCTAGAGTGCTATATATATATAATGGCTTGGAGATTTTACATATGTATCTGTGTGTGTGTGTGTATGTGTGTGTGTGTGTGTGTGTGTGTGTATGTGTTGCAGTCAGGTTCGCATTGCTGGTATAAATCTCCCAACCAAGAGCGGATTCTGGGAAAAAGAGGTTTATTTTTGGCTTACAGGCTCAAGGGGAAGCTCCATGATGGCAGGGAAAAACGATGGCATGAGCCGAGTGTGGACATCACCCCTGGCCCACATAAGGTGGACAACAGGAACAGGAAAGTGTGCCACACACTGGATGGGGATACTGGCTATAACACCCATAAGCCTGGCCCCCAACAATACACTTCCTCCCAGAAGCATTAATTCCCAAAACCCTATCAGCTGGGAACTTAGCATTCAGAACACCTAAGTTTATGTGGACTCCTGAATCAAACTACTACACTATATATATATATATATATATATATATATATATATATATATATATATATACTTGAAATACTTTATTGCACTCAAACTGTGTCCTGGATGTAATCATCTAAAGCTCAAAAGTCATGCCCTTCTCTCTCTTATGTTGTAAGAATTATTGTCTATCATTGTAGTGAACATATTCAATTTACCCTCTTAAATTTCGTACATGTTATAGATTTATTTATACAATTGCAACAATGATACCTTAAGAATCATTGGATATATTCTTGGGCAATAGAATTGCACTTGTACCCATTTTTGTCATTAGCAGAGGCACTATCCCAGGTATAATTCGCTGACGGGTTTCCATCCAAAAGAAGGCCTTGTTGTCTTTCTTATTTGTCCTTCCCAATGCACTTAAGCAGTAGATACTAAACTACATTGATGCTTTGTACCAAAGTAGAAAGCAGAGTCTCAAAAACCTTCCATATATTTTTCAGGGACACATATTTATAATGTTTAGTTTGAAAAGGAGATCTGATTTGAACTATCTTATTCTTTAAATATGATGGATATTAAGCCCTTCATAAGATATAATGTTTGACAAGTATAAAGTATCATGATTCTGAATCATAGGAAATTAAATAAGCTGCAACTTGACACTATTTTTATCAGATTATCTTTTTTTCTTTTCATCTTCAGTGAGACATTACATTTCATTATGTTAATAGATATGAACATATTATTTGAATGAAAGCTCTCTGAGAAAATTAAAACTAAATTAATAAAATGAAAGCTCTGGAAGAACTTATAAAGAAACTGTAGAGCAATTTTCATTAATGTAACAATGCTCAAACAGAAAATTGCTAGAGATTGAAAAGGTTCAATGAACTAGTAATAATATGACTAAAATTTCTGGTGAATATAGAAAAAATGGTCAACCTCATCAATGTAATCAGAGAGTAGAAATTTAATTATATAAATTCTAACATCTCCATTTACAAGAATGTGTAAGAGGTTTTGTCAGCGTGGTGTGAACTAAACTTCACATTAGACCTCAGACAAGACTATAATTACCTCAAATTTCACAGATATAGTGCATACACACACATACATATATATATATATATATATATATATATATATATATATATATATGTATATATATATATAATTTACACATTTGAATGATCAAAATATTTCAACTTATATAAAATTAGCTAAATAAAATCATATACAGTATAGTAAAAATATCCACCAAAAATGTTCCTTATATCTTACCAAAATTAAAACTGCCAAATATTTTAAGTATACAAATAGACTAAAGTAGTTCTCTCATAGTTCTCAGGCAGCGTATGATGTTTACTGTCTATAATGCCTTTCTAAGTATGTATAATAACCTTGAAATATGTTTAAGAATAAAAAAAGAAGACAATCTGCTGCTTTATTTTAATAATACTGTTCTTAAGTTTGGGGTTGGTTACATTTGTATAGAAAGATGGTAAGACCCTATTGCCGAAGATTTCACATGCCTGAGCAGCAAAATCACTGTGAAATAAAGCTGGTGCTGAGCAGAAAACCTTCTCCCTGTAGCCCAGCCAACTGAAATCTGGAAAAAGCTGCATTGTATACAGCCTTATGGGAGACAGAAGTCATCAGTGGTGAAAACAGTGGACACTGGAAGCCTCAAGTTTGGCCAGACAGGCCAAATGACTGGATGAGTGCAATAGTGGCATGTCTGCTCTGGGAGAAACCAACTGCTCTCTAATTGGACTGCAGGCCCACTCTGTGGAAGGGAATACATGCTTGGTACTGAAAACCTAATCAAAAGGCTATGGCAGTGGAAGTCAGGAGCCTTAGGGGTGCAAAGCCTGCTCTTGTCTGGCTAGATGAATATATTTTGCTCACCATACTGCCCTATAAGTGCTACACTTGTTCATATTCATATATTAATGCTACTCTCACTTCTGGTTAGAGAAGCTTCTCTTTTCAGATGGTGGTGACCACTGAGATGACCCAAAAGGCAACTTAGTGTTGAGAAGAAGGGATGGAGGAGTGTCCAGCACTGAAACATCTCTATTACACCATCCAAGGCTCAGAGTGCATTGTGGAAGAGGTGGCAGAAAGAATGTAACAGCCAAAGGAAGGCTACCACTGCTTACATACAACTTTCTGGACAGAAATTGGCCTCTATATTCAAGACTTTGCAGTGCCTAGCAATACCTACACAAGACCCTCATAATAGGAGAAAAAGATGATGACATCAAATTAAAACAGAGACTACTGGAGTGAGGGAGGGTATATGACAGAGAGTAGAGTTATGAATGGGAAATGGGGGAGGGGAGGGGAATAACCACGGTTTGTTATCAGTAAGTATAGAAGTTGTCAGTAAAATACATATATATATATATATATATATATATATATATATATATATGTAAATGATACAATAAAAAGAGATCTCATATAGTGTACACCTGTTTTCTCTAGGTGAGTCTTATCTACATACCCCATTCATAGAGGCCTTCTCTGCGAATGATATATAAAGTCCCCTCAAAATGTGCTCTGATGAGAGACTGTAAAATAGAAAGGGGAATGCAGAGTCTTACTCCTGCAAGGGAGCTCTAGAGGCAAAAGGGGAAGGAGCTAGGATGATTTACATGGTAATAGTGATGGTGGGAGAAACCACTGTGGATTCAGGTTGACCTCAGTGCAGGTTTGAATGATTTTCTTTCTTTCCATTTTTTTTTTTTTTTTTTTTTAGTTTTTCGAGGTAGGGTCTCATTCTAGCTCAGGTTGACCTGGAATTCACTCTGTAGTCTCAGGGTGGCCTTGAACTCACAGCAATCCTCCTACCTCTGCCTCCCAAGTGCTGGGATTAAAGGCATGCACCATTATGCCTGGCTCTAGAATGATTTTCTTAGAGATACTTACTTTCAAGAGTTTAATTCACATGTAACTGCTTATCCGATCAACTAAGAGTCACAGAACTGATGGCATCTCAATAGAACTGACAATTGATGTGGTCACACATCTCGCACCCAGGGTCTTGCTTTCTAATTGGATGTCCCTGTAGAAAGAGGCGAACGCCCTCAGAGAAATGGCCGACATAGCACAAGTCAGGGAACACCCAAGGCAGGCTGGGAGAAAGTCGCAATGTCAGGAAATGAGCAGCTGCTCATGTGTAATGATGCACTACGTGGCCACGGGAAGCAAGTGCATGAAGTTCCAGAGTGCAAAGCTAGAGACGAACAATGACAAAAGGAGTCGTGTACAATGGCGGATGCCATTACAGCCAGGAGTTGGATATATATGCACAGGCACTAAATGGGATATGTAAAGGATTAATGAATTAGATCAATATCCAGTGCTCCCACAGACAGTAGTGCCCACCAAAGGAAGTACACCATGAAAACTGGAGTAGCCAAGAGGAGCGTAAGGAGGCATAGTAAGCTAAATACAATCTACTGTGCTGAGTAGGTTCCTGAAACAAACAACAACGAAAACATATGAAGTGAAAATTAAGATTGTACACAGATGCACGCACATGCGCGCACACCACACACACACACACACACACACACACACACCACTCAGGCTGGTCTCAAACTAATGATCCTCCTACTTCACCGCCTCCTTAGTAGTGAGTATAGGATTTCAAGTGTGTGCCGCCACATCCAGCCACTACTAAGAGTATTTCATAAGGGATTTTAGGAAAAATAATGACGTAATCAACACCATTTCATGACTTGTAAGAAGTTCATCCCAGGGAAAACTGGATGTGGAATGCATAAGAACTCATCCATGCTATCTTCACAGTTTTCCTACAAGCTTAAAACCATTCTGAAATTAAAATTCCATTTTAAAAACATCCTGTGTTCTTCTATTCTAACTAGCCACAGATCTCTTCATATCTATCATTTTGACTTCTGCAGTGTCACAGAAATGGAATCATACAGGATGTCACTTTCTCAGAGCAGAAATACACATTTGGAATTCATCTGTCGTTTTGCATGACTTGATAGACGCTCTGGTATTCTGGAATACTCTTGCACTGTACCATTTTTATCATCTTCTTGCTCCACTAATTCAAAACCAAGTTGTTTCCTTCCAGATTTTGTTGATTTATACAGATCTGTTATAAACACTCATGTGCAGATTTTAATGTCGATGTAAAATTTCAAAGCAGTTGGGTAAACACCCAGAATGAAATTGCCTCATCATATAGAAAGATTGATTTTACAAGGAAGCCAATAGCCGTGTGAGAGTCCCCGCAGTGGCGCAGCATTGGAATCTTATTTTGATTAGGGGAACTGAGAACCCGTGACTTCTGGGCAGGTGGCCTGGAGCAGCGTGCTGCAGGAGCTCCCAAGGCTGTTGTGTAACAGGATGGACCTTGAGCACGTGGGGTGGGTAGCATATCGGGATCACCACCACGTGCCTCTCCAGCCCGCACAGCAGCGGTGGAAGACGTCCCCAGGGCAGTTACCGGCTTCTCTGGGGCTGAGCTCCAGCTCCATGCGGCTGCTGGCGTTGGAGGAGGAGTTGGAGGAGGAGGATGATACTGCCTTAGAGATATTTCACCTCTTCCATTCCAACTACATCCGGCCTGGCTAAGCAGGACAAGTTCCTGGCCCCTGTGACACCTTGAGCTGCCCAAGAATGTCTACCCTTATGAGGAGCACCAATGAGGTTCAGAAGAAGGAACGGTCACGGTGGCGATTGGAGAACCTTGGCGGGGCCACGAACACGTGAAACACGGGGCTGAATGCCCATTCTCTACACCTTTTCTTGTGCCTTGACTCTTCACAGAAAGCTTCTTCACTCACAGCCCATTCAAATATATATAAATATATAATTTATATTAATTTATATTATATTTATATATAACTTATATTTATATATAATTTATATATTAAATATATTTATATGTTAAATAACTTTCTCCAAACAGTCTTCTGCAGCAGTTGCACCATGCTGACTTCTTTCAACAATAAATGAGAGACCGTAAGCGGGCTCACTATCCTTGTCATGACGGGTACTGCTATTTGGTGGTATTGTGTAAGTATTTGTTCACATTTTCTAAGAGATGTGATGCTGAATATCTTATATCATTAGCTTCATCTATTTACATATTATTAATTAGCAGTTAGTCTTTCTTATTTTCATTAATTTTTATTTTCTTATAATACTGTTTTCAGAATTTGGAGTGCATTTGTGTTGTGTATTAGCAGACAGGTTTTGTAAATATTTTCTCCCACATTGTGGCTCTTTTATATCTTAAATGAACCTTGTATAGAGCAGTCTTATAATTTTAATAAAGTTCTACATGTAAGTTATTTCTTTGTGGATTTTTCAGGGCATGTTGTATCATAATACTTCTCACCAAATTAAAGATATGCTGCTTTATCATTTCATTTTAAAGTATTTTTATTTAATATTTGTAAGCAGAGAAAGGAGAGAGAGAGAATGGGTGAGCCAGGACCTCCAGCCACTGCAAGTAAACTCCAGATGCGTGCACCACATTGTGCATCTGGTTTTATGTTGGTACTGGGGAATCAAACCTGATTATTAGGCTTTGCAGGCAAGTGCCTTAACTGCTGAGCCATCTCTCCAGCCCTATCCTATCTTTTACTATGTAAGTTCTAGATTTAAATTTTGCATTTGTGTCTTTGATATATTTTCTGTTAATGTTTTAACAGTTGTAAAGTCTTGTGTATATGTATAATTTATAAAGCATTGTTTTTAAATAATAGCTACTGAATTCTCTTAAGTTATTTTAATTGTTATTTTTTCCATTTGTGTAATTTTCATACATATATTTAATGCATTTTGATCTTATTCTTTTCAACCATCCTCTTTTATCTCTTTCTATTCCTTTGCTCCCCATCCTTGGGACATTATTTTAAAGTCAGTCTATTCTAGGTAAATGGTGCATTTTAGAGATCTATATTCTGTTCCTCTGTTCTATGTGTCTATTTTTCTAATATGATCTGACTTGATTCCTTTATATTTCTGTCTAGTCTTATAGTTGGATAGTGGGATTACCATAACTTTGGTCTTTTACATAACATTAGTTGCTACAAGTCCTTTGACTTTCCATGTAAGTTTTAAATCACTTTCTTTCTTTTCTTTTTTTTTTTTTTTTTTTTTTTGAGGTAGGGTCTCACTCTAGTCCATGCTGACCTGGAATTCACTATGTAGTCTCAGGGTGGCCTCGAACTCACAGTGATTCTCCTACCTCTGCCTCCTGAGTAGTGCTGGGATTAAAGGTGTGCGCCACCACGCCTGGCATAAATCACTTTCTTAACATCTGGAGGGTTTGATATTTAGCCTGAAAAGTTTTAATCTTGCTTTGTCTTAACATTTCCTTGCTATGTTCTTGTTTTTCCCCTTTGGAATGAGAATGTTTATTCTGTGCATATTGCAAGTATGTAAATTGTGTTTTGACCTTTGAGGGGCTCACATTAAGAGTTTGCTGTGAATCTCAGAAGGACTGTGATTTTTAACTGTGTTGGGACTGTTAAGACTTAGCAGTCTCTTAAATGAATTTTGCACTATGAGTTTAATATCGATTTTTAGATGTTAGGAATGAAATATTACAGCTTAAAAGGGATGTTTGGGGTATCAGGTTGACAAGAGTGGACTTGTAATGGTTAATCTTCATTGTCACCCTGACTGCATTGAAAATCACCTCGGAAATCCTGGGTGAGTCTGTGCCAGTGTTTCCTGAGAGCCGTAATGGGGGAGGGAAGGTCTACCTTGAACATTGGAGGTGCTGTGCTATATGCTGGTTTCCAAAGGTAAAGGAGGAAGCCGACTCGACCAACATTCTTGTACCTCTCCTTCCCAAGTGGAGACAGTCTACGACAAGCAGCCTCGAGATCCTGCCATGACAGGCGACTCCACGGAGCCGTCGTCTCTTCCTCGTCATGATGAACTGTCTTCTCACAACCTGTTAGAAGGTGCATCAGGTGGGCTGGAGAGTTGGCTCAGCAATTAAGGTATTTGCCTGCAAAGCTAACCACTTGGGCTTGATTCCCCAGTATCCACAAAAAAAAAACAAATGTATGAAGTGGTGCATGCATCTGGAGTTCATTTGCAGTGACTAGAGGGCCTGTTGTGCCCATTCTCTTTCTCTCTTGCCTCTCATTCTCTCTCTCTCCCTGCAAATAAATAAGACGCACACACACACACACACACACACACACATATATATATATATATGAAACAATATATATATATATATATTCATATATATATATATATGAAACAATATATATATATATTCATATATATATATGAAACTATATATATATATATATATATATATATATATATATATTCATATATATATGAAACAAAAGAAGTTTCACCAGGTCTCATTGCTATGACATAACACCTGCAGAAGAAATCTGAAGAATCAAGGTTGCATCTGGGCTTATGATATTAGGGGATTTCCACCCATCATGGTGGCAAATGTCTGTATCTGGAAGAATAGCTCAGTGCAGCAGAAGGATGTGGCCAGTATCTTGACACCACAGCTGGAGCAAGAAGCAGGGAGCTGCAGTGCAGCCAGGACTGGCAAATAGCTTTCACGGCCCAACACTAGCGATCTTTGCCTATTACATAGCCTCAAGTCACACAGTCTCTACAACCTCCCAAAATACCATGAGTAAATCAGGATCAAGTTTTCAAACACATAACACTGTACAATAGTGGGTACAGGATGGAATTCAGGATTAAACCTATAACTAGATAATATGCCTTTTTTTCTTGTAAACTTTTTTATTTATTCTGCCTGGTATTCACTGAAATTTCTGAGTCTGTGGCTTGATATATATACTTCAAATATTTATTTTCTTTCTTCTGCTCAGGCATTCCAACTTGCACTCATAATGTATAAAATTGAATATTCACTCACATTTCTTGGTTGTTCTGTCACAATTTATTCATTACTTTTTTTCTTTGAATTTCTGTTTGAGAAGCTTCTTTTGGCCTCCTTTGGCATTCACAAATACTTTCTTCAGCCTCCTGAATTCCATTGCTTAGCCCCTTAAAGTTATCCTTCACTTGGTGATGTTTTAGATTCTTAGTGTTACTTAGCGTTCCTTGTTACAGAGTTCTTAGCATGCCTTGTTATAGAGTTTCTATCTTTTTGTTGCTGGTAACCATGTGTTCCTTTGCATGGTACTAGTTTTAGAAGAAGGAAAGACACAAGATTGAGGGATCATGGAATATTCGCTATGGTTCCAGAGAGCTGTTGAAGCCAGGCAACGTGTGGCAGGGTCAGAGTCCCTGCAAGGAGGTCCTGAGAGGCCACTGCATGAGCCATAACTTGCAGTGGAAATCCCTGTGTGTTTGAGATTACAAAACTCTAGGATTTCTGCAAAGGAAAGCTGCATTTTCAAAGTGGATTTATCTCAAGAGAGGCCCGGATGTGGGGGTGGAGATACTCAAGCCCTTTGGATCTCTGATGAATCCTCCATGATCCCATACACAGAAGTACAGCATTTCATGTTCGCCATGCTAGGTTTTGTTCTTGATTTCGTCTTATCTTTCCTTTCAATATCCTATCTTCTCCCCTTTTAGAATGGGAATGTTAACACTGTGTCATTGTATATTGAAGTATTTAACTTGATATTTTTATGTCATCATAATTCACAATTAAGAGGTTGCAAAAGTCCCAGAAAAGACTCTGTCCTATACTTTTTAACAGGTGATTAAAAACTGGGAGCTTTGAATGTGACCTGAATGCAGTTTGTATTGAACTGGCTGTGAGGGTATGGGGATAAGGAGTGGAAGGTTATTGGTTAAAAATGATAAGCTTGTTTGTCAAGCTAACAAAGGGGAGGCATAATATTGATTGAATCACCTAGGAGATAAATGCCTGATGTGTTTGTGAGGAAATTTTGCTTAACTGAAGTGGGAGATCCCACTCTAAATGTGTGCAATGCCATTCCATGGGCTGGAGTCCTAGGCTGAGTCAGAAGTGGACTGAACACCTGTATTCACCTCTCCCTGCTTCCTGACCGCAGATGCAGTGAGACCAGCTGCTTACGACTTCTGAAGCCTTACCTTCCCCATCATCATGGCGTGAGCCAAAATGAACCCTTCTTTCCGTAACCTGCTTCTTGGCAGGTATTTGGTCATGAAAACAAGAAAAATTAACTAATACAGTTCATTTGCTTCACAATTATGGTTTTTCCATGCCACATACAGAAAATCAGGGTGGGTTCTTTTCTAAATCTATAGAACGAGACTGGCAGGTACTATGTACAGACAGCACATGGAAATCTGAGGCCTCCCCAGGACAAAAGTGCCCGGAGTGTTCACTCTCATCTTCATGTCTATCCAAACATGACCAGTGATCAAATCGAATAGTTTCATGTCCGCCTCTAAAGCTCCATCATCTTCATTTTCAGGTGAGTATGCACAGGGCCTGGATCAAGTTTAACTGCTGCCACATCTACGTGTTTGACTGATATTTTCCCCTACCATTCCTGTCCTCGGCTGAACATAAGAGAATTTGTAGATTTCCAATTAATCCATTTCTCTCTTGGAAGGATGCAAGTGGTAGCTTCTGAACTCTTTAGATATCAGAAGATAATTTATTTCTTCCTATAGATCACTTCCTGGTGATTGTAGATATTGTCAATCTCCCTATTGATATTTTTAAGATATTTGTTACTCTGTCTTCTGAAGTATTGTATTAAATATTACCTTGCCCTTCTCTAGGTTTTCAAAATATCTATTTTGAAATATATATACTAATCCTGAATTAGTATGTTGCTATAACACAATTCCTGATTTCTGCATTACCAATGAGAAGGAGTCATGTTTCATGTTAGTGAAATAAATCCTGATCTACATGACACAACTTTATTGGCCTCTGGGAAGTTATTTAATTCCAAAATAACTTTTCTCAAACTGATTTATGATATATCTTTTATAAGAGATCAATCTTTTAAGCCCAGTGAGAAATAAAACAACCGTCTCCTTGGGGAAGTAATATGTTGAGTTCAATTCTTCTAGGGAAAAATTAAATAAAAAGTCCTTTGAAGACAATACGAGCTTGAAAAACAAAAGTAATGGATCAGATAAACATAGAAGAATGAACAAAACTATAAAACTTCTGTGAAGAAAAGCTAAATGTGTCCTAACTTTCATTTAACCAACTTATCTGTATCTTTATAGAAGATAGTACCTAACAATTTGAGGATATAAATCCAAGTGTATCTCACCAGTAGAATGATTGGCATTCACTGTCTACTGGGAAACTATTGACTTCGTCCTAATAGATACATCGTGACTATTTTATTTTCATACATCCAAATGGCCTATGGGCCACTAAATATCACATAACTATTAGCAGATATGTAATTAAAATAAAAATATACTAATTGTTATTCTTTCTTAACTTCTGAATTTGCAGCAGTGAAAAGTAGTTCACTTTGCATATTTGTTTTAAAATCAAAACAACATTAGGTAATAATTTATTCACAAAAGCAGAGTATGGAAAATGCATTCTTCACTTTTATCCCTTGAACTCTAAAGTCATAAGAGGCATGACTGAATTCACCTTGAATTATTCATCTTGCAGAAAAACCTATTATTTCAAGGTGATGAGCTGAGCATTGTGACAGCTCCTTCTTACTTATTCAACTATGTGTTGTTTATGCAAAAATTATTAAAAAACTGGCTCTTGGTGGTGCACGCCTTTAATCGCAGTACTTGGGAGGCAGAGGTAGGAGGATCACCATGAGTTCAAGGCCACCCTAAGACTCTGTGGTGGTTTGATGCAGGTGGCCCCCATAAACGTAAGCATTCTGAATGCGAGGTTCCCAGCTGATGGAGATTTGGGAATTAATGCCTCCTGGGCAGAGTGTATTGGGGCAGGGCTTATGGGTGTTATAGCCAGTTTCCCTTTGCCAGTGTTTGGCACACTCTCCTGTTCCTGTGGTCCACCTTATATGGGCCAGGGGGTGATGTCCACCCTCTGCTCATGCCATTGTGGAGCTTCCCCTCTAGTCTATAAGCCAAAATAAACCTCTTTTTCCCAGAAGCTGCTCTTAGTTGGGTAATTTCTACCAGCAATGTGAACCTGACTGCAACAGTAAAGTGGTACCAAGAAGCGGGGTTGGTGCTAGACACCTGACTGTGCGGCTTTGGCCTTTTAGAGCTGATTTGCAAGAGGAATGTGGAAGGATTTGAAACCTTGGAATAAGAGATGCCTTGAAGTGCTGTAACCACTTTTTTGTTGATTCACTGCTGCTGCTCTGCTTGACAGGCAACCTGATCCCTGAGTTTCCAGAGCCTCTTGGCTCCACCTCTCATTACCTCAGGTGGAGTGAAATTACAGACTAGTGAGACACTTAGCATCTGGCTTTGTGTGGGTGTCAAGGAAGACTCAATCGGGGTTGGCAGCATTGCAAGCAAGTGCCTTCAACCACTGACCCATCTTTCCACCTCTCAAAATTATAAATCTTTCAAAAGTTAAAATTAATGAAATAAAAAATAAATTGGAAAAAATATTTTTAATACACCTAATAAATTTTGTCCAAAACATATAAAGAACTTTCAACATTTTGTATTAAAAAAAAGTAAATAGGCTAAGTGAAAAAGAAAGGTGAAATATTGAAGCTGTCACTTCAAAAATGTATAAGAATGCAAAAAATGGAATAAATGGCTCTCAATATCACTGTGCATTATGGAAACTCAAACAAAAGTCAGCATGTACAGCCAACAGACTGCAATTAGAATGCATGAAGTTAAAATAATATGCAGAGAAGTTCCTGCTAAGATGGGAGATGTTGGCTAGCTCCCAGAAGGAAGTTACACCAACACTGATTGTTCTACAAGGCTGACCAACCAAGCTATCATGATTATGGGGGGGGGGGGTTGGCATGTTGCAGGTTCAGAGCCAAACTTTCTCAGGTTATCTTAGACCCCCCTAGATAGCTGTCTGCTATCCACCTCTATGTATGACCTAACATCCTTGAGACTATTAGGTAAATCTTTGGAGGGGGGACACAAACAGACCCTCAGATTCCACCAATCCCAAAGCTGAGGAAGTCATGACATAGTATCTGGGGTGTCTAAGAGATATTTCTCCACCCTATTGCAACCCATCTACACAATGTACTCAGCAGAGTATTTGGAAAGTATCTTTACATGTCACTTTCTTTATTCTGTTACTATGAAAACTTTATAAAACTATTACAACTTTGCAACATGGAATGTGTAATGACAGAGGCCTGTGCTCATGGTCCAGTGTCACACTTATCTGACTCAAAAATAAACTGTCTCTTGTTATATTTGAGATGAGAGCTGTGGATTGTGTTGTTATATGTTCTTAATTAACAGAGGGTGCTTCAGAATCTCATACATTGTTTACAAGAATGTAACAAGTGCAAGAACTCTGGAAAGTGTTAATTATACTGGCATAAATAAAAATCAATGGTCCTCTTCAAATGGAATCATGAAAGGCAGGTGAAAATGAAAAAAGCTTTGGGCAATGAGCAATACATTTATTATATCATTTCAGTATATTATCACCTCCATGACAATTATCATCCCATGTATAACCAATAGTAAGTTTCACATTTTAGCAATGTTCTTTGCACTTGTATAAATTACACTTTTACAAAGCCTTCTTAGCTATGTGTGCTGGTACACACACGCATTCTGGTATTCAGGAAAATGAAAGCAGGACCGTTGGTTTCCATATATCCTGTGTTCCACAAAAACACTTTCTCTTCACAAACAAACCAATCAACCTACCTCTTAAAAATTAACCAGATGTAAATATGACCATTTTGGAGAATGTTCACTTATTAATTTCAAGTAGAACTTACATTTTAAAAAATGAAAGAAAAGTTCTATATGAACTTTTAGGATTCTGTTTGGTCATAACTCTTCAAAAGCACAAACTAATAATATGGCAAACAAATTAGGGGTTTGCTTTTTCCTCTAACATAGATTTTAAAGGTAAGTACAGTAAGTACATTTCCATGACTTCATAATTGTGGTGAATTTCTCAAGTGCTGTGTTTCTACAATGATTATTGCTGAGTTTTTGTCTTACTGGCTCAAGAATACCCTTGCACATCCTGAATAAATAGTCTGTCAGAATGAACAATTAAAATAGAAGATGGAGATAGAAAGGAGAGGATTCTATGCCAGCTCACCTATTTTAAACAGATTTTTACTTTCATGCATCTCTGTAGCCAAAAGTTTGTCTTATGGCAATGTTTCTTAGAAGAAAGTCTGAAATATGGTTTCATTTCCTTTGTTTACTTTTATACATTGCCCCTCTGTTGCAGTCAGGTTCGCATTGCTGGTAGAAATCACCCAAACAAAAGCAGCTTGTGGGAAAAGGAAGATTTATTTTGGCTTGCAGGCTTGAGGGGAAGCTCCACAATGACAGGGAAAATGATGGCATAAGCAGAGGGTGGACATCACACCCTGGACCATAGCAAGAGGAGAGTGTGCCAAACACTGGCATGGGGAAACTAGCTCTAACACCCATAATCCCGCCCTCAACAATACATTCCCTCCAGGAGGTGTTAATTCCCAAATCTCCATCAGCTGGGAACCTAGCATTCAGAACACCTAAGTTTATCGGGGACACCATAATCAAACCACCACACCCTCCAAACCAAATGAATTTTGTATGGTTTCCATTACTAATGAAGAAGGAGGCTGTGATGGATATTGAATGGATGACTTGTAGTAGATGCCAGAGGCTTCGATGGGTCTTTTTGTAAGTAGGTGTGAATTGAAGAAACAGAAAATTCCTTAAGGACAGGGATGCTCAAGTGTAGGCATTGTGACCCCCAGAACTGCACACTCTGTGTGCCCATGATCTCTAGTCTCCTTATTCCTACTTGTAGCTAGTAAGTAAATGTGAGAGTTGGCAAGGGAGAAAGAGAGCAGTTTCATGGCATGGATTATACAGAGAGAACATATGGAGCCTTTCTACCTAGTGACTGGAAAGTCAAGTACCTCATAGTAATGAGATTCTCCAACCTTATTTACTCGTGATAGATATTCAAAGAGCTAGAATGAACACAAAAGGAGAAAATACTCCCTAGTTACTCACTGATTAGGAAAGCTTGGCAGATATTTGAAGGAAAATATTAATTATTTTAGCACCTAAAAGGTGTCAAATATATATCCTAAAGAATATTTTACCATATGACATTTATTTAATATTAAAGTCATTTTTTTGAAATGCATAAAAACCAAATGAAATTGGGAAAGAAACATTATTAACTGATTAATAAATAATAAAAAGAAAATAATTAGGCAAATTGAGATTATGAAATTTGCAATAAGGTCATTCTAATCCATAGGAAATTGGTTCCAGGACAGCCATGGGTACCAGAATCCATTCCAGTCCCTTTAGTGAAATACAGAGGATTTGTGCATGAACTTTCCTAATACACTCATGAACTTTAAGCATCTATGTAATCTTCATATATTCAGGGGTGATTCCATTTATTTTTGAGAAATAAAGTCATGGTTGAGTCCTCCCAGGCAGAGACTATGGTTCAAAGTGGTGACATCCAGAATTCAATTTATGCCAAAATAATTATAAAAATTGTAAATGAAATGATCACTTTTCTACAAAGCTATGCACTATCAGAACAAGGCCAAGAAGAAAACTGGGCTGAAGTAATGATTGCACTAACAAAAGATAAGTGCATAACAACCGAAGCTAGATAATTATATATGTAAATTTTGTCATGCTATGTGAAATTTTTCTCAGTGATAACAAAAATATACAATACCAACAAAAGATCATTCATCTAAGAGAAAAGAGATCCAGATGATAAATTTAACCACTTTGGGGAAATGAATATTAACAATTAGAACCAGCATATGGCAGCATAAAAAATTACTGAGATTTTACACTTGTGCATAAAGGTGATATTTCACTTTAAGTAAGTGTGTATAGTTTCATTCTTTGTCTTAACCTGAAAGTGAAAGTTGACATAGACATATTTCCAGGAAATTCTGCAGAATAGTAACAGCTATGAACTATTTCATGAGATGAAAAAAAGTAAGGGTAAAAGGGAAAACAAAAACAACAACAACCTTAACCAGAACGAGTCAGTCAGTGCATCAGGGATTTTCTCATTGCTGTGAACAAACAGCCGACCAGCAGCAGCTTCGGGGACGCCCACACAGTGTTCCGGGGGAGCGGCACGCAGCGTACTCTCCGCAGCATTGTGTCCGAGCTTCTCTTCCTCCTGACATGTGCTGTCTTCCTTTTATCCGAACATATACTAAGTGAAATTTCACCATGGTTTTAATTTATATGGCTTCGTTTGACTAGTGGCATTGCACGTTTGTGCACGTACGTGTGTGTGTGGAGTACATGCATGTGTGCAAGTGCACATGCACGTGTGGGTGCCTATATGTGTGCACGTGCAAGCAGAGGCCAGAGGCTGGCGTTGGGTGTCTGTCTTAATCCCTGTCCACCACGTGGGTGAGGACAGAGTCTTTCACGGGGACTGTTCCCAGTCGTCTAGCTAGCTAACCCAGCCCACCCCACACATTTCCCACCTTTGCCTCCTCAGTTCTGTGCTTACAGGTGGCTTACTACACACACGCAGAATTTAGGTGAGGACAGGGGATCCAAACTCGGGTCCTAGTGCTTGTGCAGCAAGCACTGTATTGACTGAGCCCCCCGTCCAGCCCCGTAATGCAAATCTTTTCATATGCGTGTCATCCATATGCATGTCTGGTCACTTTCTCTTCATTGTATCTGCATTTCCACACCTTTGACTCATTTTTCCTGACAGAATTAATGGAAACTATCACATGTTTTTAAAAAAATTTTATGACCTTATCTTAATTATACTTATGTTTATTGTATTTATGATTAGTCTCAGTTATACCCAGAATTTATTTTGTATGTGAATTGCACTGGAACGTTGTGAGAAAAATGTCAAGCATTTAATTGAGTGTTAATTCAGAAAAGCTGCAGTGTAGCATAACTGATGATACCAATGGAGAGAATTGGAAGAAAATGGAGAGGTAATAACCTTATTAATTGTTTATTTATTTATTTTTACATGTTTCCATCTCTTTGAGTTGGAATTACTCCTCTACTGATATGTATTAATTTATTTGCCAATGTTTTCTTTTTCATATATGAGAAGTTTGCAGATTTTCTTTTAATTCTTCTTGCTTCTTTTAAACTTGCTTGTGTGTTTGTATGAATACCCATATTCACGGATGATTGTGGCCACGTACAAGCCATGAGGCCTGTATGGAGGTCAAAAGGCATCATCCAGGTTGGCTCCCTCTTGTCCACATCACTGGTGGCAGGGAATCTCGCCCTGGATTCTCATTCTGCTGTTCTTGGCTGAGTTTACCTTCAGCTTCTGGGAAATTCTCCAGTCTCTGTGTCCCATCTCCCTGTCAGCATGTAGGGATCACAGAAGCCTGCCGTGACTTCCATCTTCTCACCTGTGGCCTGTGGATCGAACTCAGGTACCGAGCTTAGCGGTGAACATTTTATCCATCTTTAGTCATTGCCCCACCACTGCTGAGCTTCTCTTTAATAGCTTTATTACATCTGTGAAAACCAAGCTTTATAGCTGCATGTTTTATTTGTATTGACAAAGAGAGGTGACTATTATACCAGAAATAAAAGAAATAGATTGTCTAAAGTGTGTACTTGTTGCTATGTTAAAAGTATACTGCATATCTCAATAATTAAAATATAATTATGAATAATTGAGGTTCAACTAACTAAATTATAGATTTCCCGATAGAAATAAAAGTTAAAATAATGTATATGCATTGCCTAAATAAAGCTAAATAATACTACAGGGGCTATAAAAATAGATTATTATTCCTATAATTACACAAAAATACTTTGTGCCACTGTTCCCTTTAAACATATGAAGTCTCTTTGGAAAACTTGCACTGACATAAGTGAATAATCATGTCTAAGGAATGCTACTGGAATTGATTACTTTAATCACAGATGCACAGAGGACCTTAGTTATGGCAACGATTTAGGTTGAAGGTGAAACAGTAAAATGAAAGACATCATGAAAATTCAATTTTATGCCATTGAAAGATGTTGCTAAGTAGAAAATCAGTTTCCATGGCTTTGTAAATAATACTGTTTTATGAGTATATGTTATGTCCTTACTGCTAACTCAATCAACTCTTATCAACTCAAAACTCAAGAGAACTTTTATCATTAATGATCCAGGACTTGAGTGATTTCAAGAAATAGTTCTAATGGTTTATATTTGAGGAGTTTGCTCCAGGATATTGGCAACTACCTTTCAGTAACCAAGGCACAGGAAGGGAATTTATTATCATAAGAGGAACTTATCAACTCCTTTCTACAGTTTTTGAAATATTTTATTCTTTGTAAATACATTGTGAGTTTTTCAGTTAACAATCGACTTCAAGATATTTTGCATCTGAAGGTCATAGAGAACTTGGCCTTGGAGTGTTGTTATTTCGCTTCTCCCACTTGGTTCATTGTTCTAAAGTTCTTGCAGTTTACATAGGCACTGTTGATACACCACCTTGGTGGTTCCCATGAGAAGAAATTGAGCCTTCTTCATTTCATGGATATTGGGTTTTTGTCTTCGTGTAGCACCCAAGAATGTTCCCACTGGAACTATTTAAAATTAATGTTCCTGTTTGTATTTGTATGTGTTTTACTAAGAAATAACCTCAAACTCCACATCACTATGGGCATGGACCTATGTTTACAATTTCTTTTTGGAAACAGTAATTTTCTTCTGGAACCTAAGAAAAGCAGACTTTTATGTTGTGTGTGTCACCCTCTGCTAGACAGTAGGTTTACTCCCTGATCTTGTCTTCACGGAGGCTGATTCCTCAGAGATTTTGGTCTTCTGTGGTGTGGAAGAAAGAAAAGAAAAAAAAATCTGTTAGGAATAGCTTTCTTTCCTCACTCTTCTGAAACTCCTCACCTTGCTAGATTCCAAAGTCTTGCATTTTGTCACCCATGTGACCTTTAAATCCCAAAGCTCTGTATAGGCAGATACTTTGGTAGAAATGTCCTTTATAGCTTGTTGATTTAGTCTTTCCCGGATATGTACGTAGCTTGCATGGCTGGGGGTCCTTGCACCTCTCAGAGCTTCTCTATCTTACCCACTAGCCTACAGCTCAGATGCTCTATTGCCCTGTGAAGAAATATTTCCTTTGCCTCAGTGCACAGCTATCTGAGGAAATTGTCATTTGTTCCTTATTTTTTTTTAATTTTTCCAACACTATATTGATATTTTCTATAATTTGTGTTGGGTTTTGCAGATACCTATTTTTTATTTTGGTTTGGTTGTTTTTCTAAATATACTTACATCATCCAGCATCACCTAGCATATTCTTTCAATTTTAACATTCCTCTAGAATTCTTTTCAAATTTGATTTTGTTTTTTAAAATAAAATAAGAGAACTTAACTGACAAGAATTCTATTGTATCTTTCATTAAATGACAACAAAAAATGTGGATTAAAATCTTTCACACTTTGAAACTGCATCATTCTCTTTTTCATTTAAAAAAAAATGTCCCTAAGTGTGATTTTTTTTTTTAAGTAGTCTCAGGATAGCCTTGAACTCACAGCAACACTCCTACCTGTGCATCCTGAGTACTGGGATTAGAGACGTGTGTCCACATACCCAGAATCAGTGTGATATTTTTCAGCCTTACAAACTTCTGAAAGTGTGATACGGACTTTTTATTTGATTCCTGGTGGGATAGTTTGAATCCTTTCTGTATTCTTTGTTCGTTGTTTGACTATTTCAAAGCAAGAATCCCTGAAATTGTTTTTATTCTTTTTATTGATTTTTTTTTCCTTTCAGAGATCTTACATCTTATTCTTCTTCATTATTTATGTGTGGGTGTACAGAGTGTATGATGGGTGGAGGTCAGAGGACAACCTCACGCTGTTTCTCCTCCCCTTCCACCTTCTTTCAAGACCAGGGTCTCTCTTCCACTACTGTTGAGGGCATCTAGATTCTCCTCACTCTGCATCCCATTGCTATAGACATGCTGGGATTATAGATGTGTGTGTCACTTTGTGCCTGGCTTGATTTGGGCTCTGAGGAAGATGAAACTCATGTCAGAAAGCTTACAAAGAAGGGATGCTAACTTCTGAACCATACTCCCTGTCCCAGAAACACTGAGTGTTGAAGGAGCCAGATACTGGCATAGTCTCTACAACTCTTAGCATAAATTTCTTTAATTTTACTGTTTGGCAATGCGGATCCTGCTGCTTATGTATGGCAAGCATTCTACCTACTGAACAATCCTCCAAGCCCTTAATATAACTGCAATGATGTGTTTTTTTTTTTCATAAACTTTGCAAAAGTATTTAGTGTAAATTCTTCAGTCTGTTTCTTCAAATAGGTAATATGCTTGGCTTATTATCTGTGTAATTAATCTTTTATGTGTCTCATGTTCCTTCCATCCACTATTTTTTCGAAAATTTATTTCTATGCTCGGTTCTCAATATGCTTTTTTCATCCCTGTTAAGTTGGTGTAAATTTGGCCTAAATATATCTCTGTACTTCTGCCATCAAGTTTGGCTCACATCACCACCCACAGTGAATTGTACGTTAGCTTGATGCACAAACACACTGTAACTCATTAGTGTGTCCTCCTAATCAAGCAGGAGAACCATGGCCAATCCTAGCAGTCGAGCTTTTACCAGTTGTATACTGACAACTGGTTGAGTTATGCCCATGAAAGGCAAATGCCAAACACCCACAAATCTATTTAATTCTCAATGCCCTTTACATTTCTCTGGCAATAAATATAAAAATTGGACATATACTTGGGTAAGGAAATATTGAACAAGCATTGGACTGGATGCTACTTTCTTTATAATTTTTGTTTGTTGGTTCTTGGACAGTCTCACACATATATAGTAACTTGATTGTATACATTCCCCAGAACATTCACAATCATAACTCTATTGTCCCTGTCCCCTTCCCTCTCCTACTGAATCCCTTCTCCCCACCCCCATACTAGTGGATACATCATCGAAGAGAATGACTCCCTCTTCCCAAGCTACCACTGACTACAAGTAGCTCCTCATGAAAGGGCTGGAGCTCCAAAATCACTTCCCTATCTGTGATGGGATGTTGACTGGCCCTGTCTTGGGCAGGTTTCCACAGCTGCTCTAAGTATGTGAGTGCACTTGCCGTGTCATGTCCAGGCAAGATAGCTCCACTTCCCTAAGTCCTATCCTCCAGCTCTTAAATTCTTTCCACCCATCACTTCGGTGTATGACCTGAGCCTTGAGGAAAGATGTTATAAATGTTCCATATAAAGCTGAGCACCCTGAAGACACTGATTTTTCCATGATTTGATCATATATGGGAATCTACACTAAAGACAGCTGACTGCCAACAGCAAGCTGTTTCTCCCCAGGGTTGAGAAGAGCGCTAGCCCATTCTGCCAGGAAAAATAATGTAGAAGAGGGGTAGAGGGAGGCACTACACCTCCGCCTCTGGCCTCCACACACAGGCACACAGCGATGAGGGGGCAGCAGAGAAAAACCACTTTCTTAAAGAGAAATAAAATAGGAAGAGAAGGTTGGCTGAGGCCTCACAGTCCCTTCCAGGACAAAACTACCATCACCCAAGCCCTCCCAGAAATGCCTATTTCTCAAAGGTTCTGAAAATAATACCACCTCAGGGATCAAGCACTCAGCATATAGAACTTTGGATAACCAAACCACAGCAATCAATGAATCAAAATTAAAAAAAAAAAAGTCAATCACTATCAATTTTCATTTGCTTAATCTGTTGTTGGATTTGCAGCAAAGTGGGAGCTGGTGAGAGAAGACCATTATTTTTGAATCTTCCTTAAGCACATCAGCAGTCACATGGCCACCATTTCCACCTTCTGAGATGACCAGATGAGCCATTAGTGTGTGAAACACACAGAGCCCTTAGGTGTTTATTTTCTCTAATTATAAAGGGTCTCTTCTAAACCATTATTATTAATGAGCCTTCAAATGGGCACATATACCAGCAGTACTTCTGAAGGAATCTTCACTTCTTGCTATAAATTATCATAACTCCCTTTATCTACTTACTTAGCTTTTCAGGCACAGTAGGAAAGGTAATGTAATAGCTGCATTTCTGCTTACTGTAAAATTTCCCTCCTGCATAATCCTGTGGGAGCACACAAAACCAGGACCAAGTGAGTTTATAACACACAGGAGTTATGTTCTTGCTTCTGATTATCTATGAGTGGTCACAAAATATCACACATAAGGCTTAAAATGTACATTGAAGCAAAGTCCACCGAATGGCAGGAGAAGAAATTGTTCTTGAAATTCAATTGGATTTTCCAAGTTTTTTTTTTTTTAGGCCTTTTGCATAAATTCTGCTTGAAAATAGAATCACCCATGATTCATATGGCCAGTCACACAAATAATGTTAGATGTATGATAGGCAGGTAAACTCTCCTAATCTTCTAAGAACCATAGCAAGTTTTGTTTTTTTCAGTGTTCCTTGGGGAGGCACAGCAAGAGTACTGTAGAAAAAGGAGTTATTCTTTCAGCTTTGAACAGAATATCTTTGTTCCCCAGACTCGCAGAGATGGACTGTGATTATCCCATTGTGGCTTGCTGTGTTCTGTAAACAATTCACATGTACTTGAGGGCTGTGGATAATTAAAGAATGAAAATAGAATTTGTGTCTTTTTGTTCCATATGGGCCAAACGGTTTCATTGTTACTGATGGAGGTCTCCTCTCCTCTGTCTCTCTTCTCTCTTAGTGTTTCCAGGTTCTTAGGATCCTACTCAAAGAATTGAAGAAAGGCGTATACACATAGTTATGCAGAAAGACACCATAGTAAGAGCAAAGTGATGGTAAAAGTTTGAATACGCTACGAACGGAGCAGGTGTCTCTTGCGTGGAGAGTTTTCAAAGGCCTCAAAATCATAAAATCATAGATTTTAGAGGAGGATAGGACAGTTGCTAGAGACATAGTTTGGGTGGTGGTCTGGTTTGACTGGCAAGTTTGGGTTTGATAACTTTATTTTTTTTTCCTATTGCACATGCTCCTTCCCAAGCCACATCTGGTTCTGATCATATGCACACCCAGTTATACCTAGACTCTAGATGACAGATCGGGCTTCTCCCCAGAAGTTCACATAGTGGACATAGTTTGCCTTTATCCACATGTACCCAAAACCAGTCTAAGCTGTGTGGCCTCTGATATCCCACACTAGATCTGTCTAAGAACATACTTGAATAAGTACTAATCACAAAGCATCACTAATTGATGATATTGAAAATATAATTGCTTTACTCATGAGCTATTTTTCTTTTATAAAGCATATGCACAAAATTTAAGAAACTATGTTAGAAAAATATTGTTATGTACCCTAAAAGGAGGCACTTGCTTAGCAAGTGCATTTGGTTGTATTTATTGGTATATAACTCCTGCTAAATGTTGAAACTGCTCAGAAAATTCACACAATACCCTTCTAGAGTGTGTATATCTCTACAGTGTGTGCATCTCTTGACTGCAGAATTAAAAGAATATTTTATTTATTCATTTATTTATTTCAGAGAGGGGGAGGGAGAGAGTATGAGGAAAAGGCAGAGAGAGAGAGAGAGAGAGAGAGAGAGAGAGAGATTGAGAGAGAATGGGGGTGCCAGGGCCTCCAGCCACTACAAAAGAACTCCAGATGCATGTGCCACCTTGTGCATCTGGCTTAAGTGGGTACTGGGGAATCAAATCTAGATCCTTAGGCTTCTCAGGCAGGTGCCTTAACCACTAAACCATCTCTCCAGTGCTTGACTGCAGATTTTAAGAGTTCTGTAGTAACTGACAGTTTTACAATACTCTTGCTTTATATAAAAGAGAAAAATGAATAAACACAATGTGAGGAGAAATATGTCCAAGTGTTCTGAAAACTGAAGAACTGGTCTTTGAGTAAGCTTTGTAAATAGCAATCAAAGAATGGCTAACATTCCCTGCAGCAATTTAAAAGACAAGTAGTTGTCTTTGAAAAAATGTTTTGAAAACAAGTATGAGATTAAGGAAACACTGTGAAGTGTAATTAGGCAATCACTATAAACACAATACAAAATAAGAGGCAAAGCTAAAGTGTGCTCCCCGGCTAACATTCCTTAGATCCTGGAATCTCAATAGTTTCAAAATCAATCCAAATTGATGCCTGTTTAATTTTGATCTACCACCCTCATATCTCAAACAATCCCAGCATTTAAAATTCTACTATGCATAGGAACCCAAGAAGATACTACACACTTCAAGTTAGGAAAATCTAATTATGGAAGAGAAATCTTTGTTAAAATAAGCAAAAATATGTGGAAATCAATCTCAAGTATAATTAAAATACAATAATTAAAAATTATGATTACATGTTGCTGTCTGAGCATGGAGTCAGGTCTCTTTAAAAATTCTATCAAGAGTAGACAGAAGGGCTGGAGAGATGGCTTAGCAGTTAAGCGCTTGCCTATGAAGCCTAAGGACCCCGGTTCAAGGCTTGATTCCTCAGGACCCACGTTAGCCAGATGCACAAGGGGGCGCACACGTCTGGAGTTCGTTTGTAGTGGCTGGAGGCCCTGGCATGCCCATTCTCTCTCTCTCTGTCTGCCGCTCTCAAATAAATAAATAAAAATAAACAAAATGTTTTTAAAAAAAAGAGTAGAGAGAATAGAAGAAAATCATAAAGAAAGTCATGCACATAAGAGAATATAAATTCGAGGAAGTTAAATAAGCTTGTTTTTGAATGGAGAGCATGCATTATGCCTACATAACCATGTAGAACCAATTTAATGAATTTGAAGGGTTTAGTTCCTTTTTTCATCCAATTTAATTATTACTTTTACCTGTTATGTATTTGCATGATTCACAGTACAACTGAAGAAGATATGTATATTGAGAAAAGTAACTTCCCCTTTGGCTCAATGTCTAGTGCCTCTGCCATAGATAAACATTTTTCTGATCTCCAATGTAACCTTCTCATAGTCCTACTGACACACCACAGTCTTTTAAAGGGTTTTAAAGATTACTTTAACTCTCCAGTCGTGGTGGCTACTCAGGTTAGGAAATTACTGAATAGGTGAAGAAAAAAAGATCAGGAGTTCAAAGCCAGCCTGGGATACACATTTTTAAAAACTTACTAACTCATTTCATTCTTTTCAGCTTATTATTAAAAGGGAATGGACACCCTTCCTGTTGCTTTTCTTTGAAGAAAAGGTGTTTTTATTTTATCCTTCCTGTATTTATCTTTTTCACATAAATCATTTCACCTTTGTTTAGCCTGTGGCATAAGTTTTCTGTGATTTTTCATTTTTGTCCCTATGGTAATTGACTTTCCTTTTTGAGGAAAACAGTTCTTGTTTTTCCTGTGAAGCCTCAAATAGTGGTAGCCATTCTTTCATCAAAAACATCAATTTAGGGCTGGAAAGATGGCTCCACAGTTAAGATGCTCATCTGCAATGCCTAGCAACTCAGATTTTATTCCCTAGCACCCACATAATGCAAGACGCACAAAGTGGCACATGTGTGTGGAGTACATTTGCAGTGGCTGGAGATCCTGGTGTGCCCATTCTCTGTCTGCCTGCCTGTCTACTCTGTATCTCTCTCTGCTTGCAAAAAAATAGTTTAAAACAATCGATTTGATTAGTGTTAGAAATTGCTTAGATTGTGGTTGTGAGCTGTAATCACACGTAGGTAACTAATACCTCCATAGCTTACATATAGATTATGTAGAAATGCTCAGGACCCACTCCAAACATGTAATCTGGTAAGGACAGCTAAGCACATCCAATCTGGAAAGCTCTTATATGTGCACCTCACTGAGCACCACACTTCTGCCTTCCTCTATGTGAACAGCATCCTTTTTAGCTCTCCTTTAGTAAAGCACCCCTGCCCGACCTAGAGATCCAGTGGTCAGATATGTTAGGCTGAGAGCAAGTATGGTTTTCAAACAAATCTTGACCATTCTTTCTGAATAGGCATTAGTCAAAGTAATTGCTGACTCACTTGAGGATGTCGACACACAGAAACTATACAGAGAAATAGTCAAAACCTTGAAAGAGAAGTAGTAGACGATTTGTAACCTGGGAACACAGGCAGAGCCAGGTGGAACTCATGTGTGGTGCATAGGACTTTCTCAGTAAAACCACCTTTCCTATTCTGTAATCTCCTGCATCTTCATAAAGGTGGATATGAATGCACACATTTTGTATTTATTACATAGCCTTACTCAAACATGCAAAACTTACTGAGCAGAGCAATGAGGGGAGATGGGTGTTTTTCCTGACCACTTTTCTTCCATCTGACCCCTGTGGGAAAAAATTGTTATCTAGGTTAATATATTGATAAGCCTCAGATTTTGAACATAAATATGAAAGTAAGAGAATAGTCAAGATAGGAATAACACTATCTTTCTCAAGGAAGAAGTGTTTAGAAGGCAGGTATTTTGTATTTTGATTTTTTTGTCTTATCTTAAGGAAAAGATGAGAAAGTAAATATTAAAGACAAACTGAATTTTGTTTTGCATTATAATTTAGGGTATACTATATATTTAGCAATATGTTTATTTCTACCTTAGCTCTGAGTTATTACCTTGATATTAAAAATAAATTGGGACAACTCAGATCTTATTATTCATTGCTTCATAAGAAAAATTAACACAAGGTGAGATGGCTCAAGGGTTCAAGGTACTTGCTTGCAAAGTCTGCTGGCCCAGATTTGGATCAGAGCATCCATGTAAAGCAGGTCCCAAAGTGCCCGGGAATCTGACATGTGTTTGCAGCAGTAGGAAATCCTGGAGCACATGTGCGGTACGCACGCACATGCACACACACACACACGCACACACGCACACACACAAAAGCCCAATAAAAACACATACATTTGGGTAGTTTGTAAATCAACATGTAATACCAAAAAGGCAGCTTACTGTCCTTAAATAGAATTTTGAAATTTTATTTTTATTTTGAAATGTGTACATAGCTGGCACATATATTTTTTGAGACAGGCCTTGAACTTCCTATGCAGTGAGTAGCTGAAGCTAACTTTGAACCTCTGACCCTTTCTCCTTAGCATCCCAAATGCTAGAAGTGTAGGCATCAAGCCCAGGGGTTTTGAATGCCAGGCAAGCATTTCACCAACTAAGCTACATCCCCAGGCAAAACAGATATGTTAACAACTTTAGGTAAATGTCTGTTAGACAGATTTAATGAGAAAGCTTCCACTGATCGATGACAGCTTTAATAACACTGCAGAGTTGGCCTTCTTTCTCCTCCTCCTCCTCCTCTCTTTCAGCATCTGTGTCATCTGCTTTGTTGATTGATGGTTTTTCTTTCTTAGATTCCTCATCCCTACTTTTCTCTTTTTATATCTATAACTTCTCTCTTTCTCTTCTCCTCCCTCATCATCTTTATCTCTTCTATATTTGCCTAGACCTCACCTCTAGTTTTACTTATTTAAAACACTCTGATACTGGCATAGAGGTGAGCACACCTTTAATCCCAGTACCTAGGAGGCAGAAGTTAGGAGGATCAGTGTGGGTTTGAAGCCAGCCTGGTATTACAGAGTGCATTACAGGTCAGCCTGGGCTACAGTGAGACCATATGTTGAAAATAAAAAAAATTAATTAATTAAATTAAGAAAAAACCTCTAATTTGAAATAACAAAAGATAGCATTCTCAGATATACCATCTACCTGTTTTTGTTTGTTTGTTTGTTTGTTTTGTTTTGTTTGAGACAGTCTCTTATGTCCTGGAGTTCACCAAGTAGCATTAGTCTGGAGTTTGTTTGCAGTGGTTAGAGGTCCTGGCATGGCCATTCTCTCCCTATCTGCTTCTTTCTCTCTCTATCAAATAAATAAATATATTAATATATATGATTAATATGATTGTTATATTTAGAAATCAATATAATTGTTTTTGTTTTTGATTTTCTTTTTGAGTAGGGTCTCACTCTAGTCCAGGCTGACTTGGAATTCACTATTCAGTCTCAGGGTTGCCTCAAACTCACAGCGATCCTCATACCTCTGCTCCTGAGTGTTGGAATTAAAGGCATGTGCCACCTCACCTATCACTGAGATCAATATAATTTTTAAAAATAGTTTTTACAGTGTTAAATCCAATCATGAATCAGATCAATATATGTCATTCTACTCACACATATATATGTAGTATTTTGGGGGTTCATGATGCCCTCCAGTTAACAGGCTAAGAAAGGAGTTACAGTGTTCACAGAAGTGATTGGTCCAGACTACCAGGGTGAAATTGGGCTGCTTCTCCACAATAGAAGTAAGGGAGAGTACGTCTGGAATGCAGGGGATTCTTTAGGGCATCTCTTAGTGTTACCATGCCCTGTTGTCAAAGTCAATGGACAACTGCAACAACCCAATCAAGGAATTGTGATAAATGGCCCAGATCCTTCAGGAATGAAGATATGGGTCACACTCCCTGGTAAAGAACAAAGACCTGCTGAGGTGCTTGCTGAAGGTGGAGGAAATAGAGAATGGGTAGTAGAAGAAGGTAGTTACAAATACCAGCTAAGACCATGTGACCAGTTACAAAATGAGGACTGTAATTACTATGCTTCTGCCCTACCTTGATATGGAATGTTTGTACATATCTACACCAATATTAAGATTATATCACTAGCTAACTGTTGTTGAATCTATTTTAGGCCTATTATATTAGAGACTAAGCATTCCTCAAGGAACCTTGCTTTGTGTTGGTGGGAAGATTTTGTGTTTCTGGTTTGTATGTGGGATAGTTTCCCCTGGATTCTGTAAGCCTGAAATAAACCCTTTCCTCCCATCAGCTGCTTCTGGTCAGATGTTTGCCCAGCAACTTGAAAGTAACTGCACCAGGAAGTATAGGAACTAAAACCTTATTTCAACTAAAGAATCATTTCTTAAGTGAGGTGCCTAGATCACGGGAGACTTTAGGAAAACTACCAAATCAAGTACTGAACTGAAATAAAGCACTGAGAGCCATGGTTACATCAGCTCAGCTACACTCATAGGAAGATCAGCTAGAATCGATGAAAGGAATGTGCCAAAGAAGAAAAAGCAAAGCTCCTTACTTCCTTTGTGCACCAAAAATGTTTACTCAGACCACATCATGGACTCTTAGGACTGCTTCACAAAGCTGAACCCCACATGTCACTGTGATTTCAAACAGTTTAAATATCCAGAGGTAGAGCTACACATTTCAATGCTTTAGAAGATGATATGAGGTGAGATTGAATGATTAAGTTAACAAAACTTATAAAATAGTGGAAGAAAGTAATAAGCCATGGAAGTCCAGGAGAACCAGGGAGAAGTAAATGTGCCCCCAACTGCCCTGCTGGTAAGAGAGCTGACGGTGTTCACTTCATGCAGAGGAATCCCTGGAACGGAAGCCACCACCATCAGAGGTGGAACAAAGCTTAACAGAGGCCACAATTTTATTCCTTTAAAGCTAGTTTACCCTTGAAATCTGAAATTTTTAAGTGGCACACATAGACCTGAGAGCTGATTATGAAAAGATTTTCAGGATGAGTGTTGCAGTCAGGTTCGAATTGCTGTTAGAAATCAGCCAACTAGAACGGCTTGTGGAAAAAAAAATAGAGGTTTATTTTGGCTTACAGGCTCAAGGGGGAAGCTCCATGATGGCAGGGGAAAGTGATGGCATTAGCAGAGGGTGGACATCACCCCATGGATAACATGAGGTGGAGCACAGGAACAGGAGACTGTGACAAACACTGGCTTGGGGACATTAGCTATAATGCCCATAAGCCCACCCCCAACAACACACCGCCTCCAGGAGGTGTTAATTACCAACTCTCCATCAGCTGGGAACCTAGCATTCAGAACACCTCAGTTTATTGGCGACCCCTGAATGAAACCACCACAGTGAGTAACAGTTTAGTTTCAAACATCCCCCAGCTGGTACAAAACAGCACAGTCAAAGGTATGTGTGTGTGTGTGTGCTATTACTTATGATTTTTCTACTTTAAATATCACTGTTCAATTTATCTGAACAAAGAACAAAGATTTGTTTTATTTTGTTTATTTATTTGTGTGTGGGTGTGCTCATGTGTGTGTATGTATTGGTGTGTGAGTGCAGGTGGATGTGTGCTAGGGATGTATGTGAGGTCAGAGGACAACTTTCAGGTTGGTCCTTACCTATCCATCTCATTTGAGGCAGGAGTTCTGGTTCTGCATACTCCTTCTCTGTTCTTTGCTCTTCCCACTATAGGCTTCCTGGAAAGACTTCAGTTTCCTTTCGCCATTAGGATCAACATGCTGGGATATGGCATCCTGCCCTGGCTTGTGGCTTCAAGCATTTTAAGTCAGGACTGGGGATTGATCTCAGGTCCTCCAGCTTCAGCAGCAGGTGCTTTATCCTTGGAGCCATCTCTCCTATCCAAGAGCGAATATTAGATCCAAGTATGTGTAACCTATTAAAGACACCTCATTATTTTTTTAATTTTTTCAAATTTATTTGAGAGGCAGACACAGAGAAAGTAAATATGGGGATATCAGGGATTCCTGGCACCACAAACAAATTCTAGAGGCATGTGTCACTTTGTGCATCTAGCTTTACATGAGTATTGGGGAATAGAACCTGGGTCATCACGTTGTGCAAGCAAACACCTTTAACTGCTAAACCATCTCTAGAGCCCAACACCTGTAATTCTTTAGCATGTTATAAAACTATAACTTATATGTGAAAAAATGCATTTATGTAAATATATATTAGGATATCATAGAGACTAACTCACTTATAATACATTTCATGATCTGATATATTTTTTCTGATTTGGTTTGTCAAACAGAACTATAAAGAAAAATTTCTTCTAAGAAGTGCCTAGAGACCCTAGCATGCCCATTCTCTCCTCTCTCTCTCTCTCTCTCCTTTCTTTTTCTTTATCCTTGCCATTAAATAAATGAAAGTATCAAATAAAGCACAAATTAGAGTCAATTCACAAAATTTGCAGATATGAGAGTTTTCTTGCAATGTTATGTATAGGCTGAAAATATTATGGTTATGAAACAATGATATAAAACTCTACAACATAAACCACTGATAGATGGACCTAGTTAATACTGGATTATAAGAGTAAAATATTTACATCTTCTCCCAGGACTCAATGCAGTGTCATCACATTAACATTTTGATATTGGCCATGCTGAGTTATTTATACCATAAACTTGGCAAACACTAGAAAATCAGACATTTTCTCCTAGAGAATCTATTTACTTGAAATTCATTTTGATATAACATTACTTTATTTATATCTTTGTTATAATTCTTAAATGCTTCTAATTTTCTCATATGAGAACTTTTTTTGGCTGATGTATAGAAGGGTATACTGCTAGGATTTATAGTACTATAGCCCAAAGATTGAAATAATCTATAATGGCTTAACAGTCATAAGAGTTTCAAGAAAAGATGACAAAGAAATAAACAAAGAACTAAGAAGAATGTCTGCATGAATAGATGTCTGTTTCACTAAATATATGCCCAATGTGGAAGAGTCAACCTTAATCAGGAATCTGACTTTTAGCAGGATTTCCCCAGGTGAAAAATATTAGAAAAAAATTTGGTTCAAGACAGAGAGAAAGCCCTTTTCATTATCAGTGTATGTACATATTAAAACACATATATTTGTATACATATCCAAATGTGCCTTTAAATAAGGAAATTTTAAAATGCCTAAAAATAAATAAAAATTATATAAATGATCATACTTATGTACATATTAGTTGGTATGCCTGTAAGTTTTGCATGTACATGCACTTGAACTAAATTGTAGGGAAGGTATATTGTTGATTTATATTCTGGTGCAAGTCTTATATTCTGGTGCAAGTCCCTTACAGCACCATAGATGAATTGGAAGCAAATTGATTCAGACCTATGAATAAGGAAAAGGCTGAAGATCTTTCAAGACCAAGAGACCAAAGGGAAAATAACTTCCTGGAGCAATTTGAAAGATTGGGGGGAGCTATACCTAAGGTTATAACTGCAAAAGCCATGAAATAGGTGAGGTTGGAAGGGTGAAGATGAGATTTTCAAACATGTGAAATGATTCTGCTGGAAATTTTCAGTAGCCACTGACAAATTGTTAACCAGCCTCTGTGATTAACCAATGTATACTTTGCAGTGACTGTTCAGTCAAGATGTGAACACAGCCTGGACTGAAATAAGGCTGAAGTTGGAGACAAAACCCGAGAGCTGAAGGGGAGATTTTAGCAGGGCAAGAGAGTAAACAAGAAAACCACCGCAGTGCGGAACTGGACAGGACATGGAGACAGATTCGAGATCTCGTAGACAGTTGAGAGAGGTGCCATAATCAGGGAAAGCCCTCAAGGTTCTCCTCTGAGATCCTTGGCAATTAGTACTGTCACTTACTAAGTTAGTGAAGGAAAGGAAAACTACCTATGCCATAAATGACCATCTGATATACCCCAAGATGCAGTGTTGAATGGTTTCATCCCACTATTTTGTCATTGTGAAAATTCACATCAAAACAATAGCTTCCATAGATATTGGTCAATTTCCCCCAGTCGCCCATGTAGCACCTTCTGGCACTAGACGCGCTGACTGTCTGGGGACTGACTCTCTTCCAACTTCCAGCCATGCCATTCTAATTTGCATGTCAATCACATAAGGTATCTTCAGCAGTAGGGTCTTACCACTAACCTTTGGTGGGTCATCAAGTACTCTGACAGCAATCTGTCTGTCTTTTAGGAAACCTTGTAGGTCTCTCTGATCAAAAGCTCATTGTGGATGATAGCCCCATGCTGGATCTGGGAGTTACAGGTCAGTGCCCACTAAGAAAATGAGGAAAAAGATAACTAATATACAAGAGTTAGAGATAAGAAAGAGAGAGACAGGGAGAGGGGAAGTGAGGGAGGGAAGATGTAGGAGATTAAGGTTAGTCTTAATCTTACCCTCTCCAGTGTCTTGTGGTTCAGGTGTTCCCTGTAAGGGCCTGGTGAAGGATCAGCCATTTGGTCTGTCTTTTAGTAAGTAGAAGATTATGGTACCATTGCCGTTTGGGTCTAGATTTGTGTTTCCCACCCCTTTGATGCCCTCCCCTCCCTCCCCTTCCATCCTAGTGTCTAGTCTAGGAGATGCTTGCTGGGTATGTAAGGTATCTTCAGTAGATTCAGGTTAGGTGCTGTAGATGAGTGAGATTATGTGGCGATTTTTTTTCTGTGATTGGGTAAGTTCACTGAGAATGGTCTAACCTACTTAGCAGCAAATAACTTGTTGTGATGCCCACACAAGTGCAGTGGTGGCACACAGCCATGGTGGGGAACCAACTGCTCTCAATTTGGCTAACTGATCCCCTCACTGGTATGGGACCCATAGCTGGAGCTGGGAAACAAGTCAGAATCAGATCCAAACATAAGCCCACTCTCCAATATCAAGCTACCATCAATTGTGGGCTACAAGAGGGCCTACACCTATTAAGTTCTCTATTAAAAAAAAAAGTAAGGGTTATCTCATTTGTCCTGATGCTAACTTACTCTCCGTTGGAGAATCTGCTTCTCTTTTTCAGATAGATGTAGATCCTAAGGAGAGAGCCACCCCATCATACCTCAAAAGGGCCCCGGCTGAAACTAAGAAAAATTGGAGAAACAAGCAAGGGGGATGTTTTCCTGATGAACCGGATACCAGCACAAGGGGGAAGGAGATCAGCACAGAGAAAAATCAACTCCTACCAAATCAGAGAGCCAGAGCCTCAGAGGCCCCCAACACCTCATCACTGAAGCAGACCAAAAATGAACCCAACATAGCTCAAGGAAATTTTGCGGAAGAGGGGGCGGAAAGAATGTCAGAGTCACATGTTGGGTCATGATATGCAGAGACATTTAGCTTACCCATAACTGTGGGCTAACTCCACAATGCATGACCCGTATACCTCAACAAGGAGGGGCCAAGGGGAGGGGGTAGGTCACGGATGAGCCTAATAATGGTACCAAACTGACTGTATTTGCTGAATACAGAACTGACTAATAAAAAGAAAAAAGAAAGAAAGAAAGAAAAAAAAAACAATAGCTTCCAGGTTCAAATCGTGATGTGCACATAATGCTTCAAGCCCCCAAGTCCACAATCAGTGAGAAGGTAGAAACGCTCTGATTTTGCCCAGAATGCACATAATAAAGATGAAATGTTTCAAAGACATAGATCTAGTTACTAAAATAAAAATTCCTCATTTTTTTTGCACTTATCATGACAAAGAAGAAAATGAAGCAAATTACTCAGGGGAAATAAAAAAAGACATATTCTTGGTGTGACAACACACTTTTCTGAAACATATTTAAAAAAGAATATTTGATTGAGTTCAAATAAAAATTTCTGCTTGCCTCATGCAGTTATTTCAGTGTTAGTGTTCTTATATCACTAAACTATCAAATTGTAGGTGTGTATGTTGAGTGTATGAGTATACTTGATAGCATTTATTCAAATTAAGGGATGGATACCTTTTTCATTGCTTTTTTTACTATTATCCTGGAGTTAAAATTGACTGTAGTTAATAACCAACATAATTTTACAGTTACTTTGAGTTGCTTTATAAAATGACTTTCTTTTCAGAACTCATTGACAAAGTGTTTGAGACATACTTTTATAGGCCTACTCAGAATCTGAAACCCACTCTGCGATCACGATCACAGAGAAGGGAAAAGTCACATAAATAGGTCAAAGAGGTTGGGGATATATGTCAGCATAATTGATGAGGAATCATTGAGACCAAGTTCCTACTTCAGCTGCGAACTTGTGAAACAAGATACTTACAAAACACAATGGGAGGGATGGGAACAAAACCAGCATTCCCTTCTAAAGTAGAGAGAAAAGTAGGGGCAGGTCATGAAGAAGTTGATCCCTCTATGCAATGTACCATGACCTCCCTGTATCTCTTTGTTTCTTTGTATGCTTTGTGATTACAAAGCATACAATGTTCCACCTCAGTTCCTCATTTCCACCTATGTGACCCATGTAACCTTGTGACTTCTTGTAATAGACCCCCCCTTGTATAACAGTATGTAATTTTGTGGTTTAACTCCCAATCCTGTTTTTACTATAAACATCATGTGGTTATTTCCAATTAAAGCTGACACTCCAAGCAGTTCAAGGCTGCATCTTGAGATCCCGAACTAGACCTGATGCACCAGCTTTCTTCCTTCTCTTTCTTTTTTACCCAATAAAGCTTTACCTAACAAAACAACAACAACAAAAAAAAAACTGTTTAATTCACTGGAATAAACTTTATTGCTTAAACTCATTTACAGATAAAAAAGAAGTGAAGGGAAATGCAATCCACATTACATTTCTAAAGCTTCCAAGTTGAGAGGCAGGCACAGGAAGCTGTATTCGGATTGCGAACCCAGAACACACACAGGTTACTTCATCTCTCTTCATGGTGCCGTAAATAGCTGTGGCCTGATTTCTAGTGAAGTCAGAGACAGTCTTAAGAGCTATATTTAGTTATATTTATTTATAGAAGTTGAGTGTGCAATTAACATGTCCAGAGGAGGTAAAGTAGGTGTCAGCTTGAGACCATTACGTGTCATAGAATCAAATTCAAGGAATTAATGTTTCCAGTTAGCAGAGTCTCCTGGAGATGTATTGGCTGAAGTGAGAAATGAGGAGGCAAATAAATTGAAAATCAATTTTTGGAACAGATAATGGGCTCTCAGGTAGTATCCCTCTGCAGATATGCTTAAAGGCTTTAGGAAATAAAATATAAGGTATGATAAATGTGCAGAATTCCTAGCTGTTTCATTATATAAGAATTGAATTACAACTATGAGTAGTAATTATTAGGTATATGTAGGTGATCTTATTATTTGCTTACGAAAACTATTGTTTAATTAAGTTTGGATGTCTTTTAAGTATCTAAAATTTATTGTGCCACATTTCTCTGACTACTGCTATATATTTTTTATATAGCTGTAACCCTGTAAATTCAAGACATCTTTATGCTTCTAGGAGGATTTCCCCTTCCATGAGACGTTTATAGAGAAGGGTCATTAAAGTAAACAGATCAAAGCAAAGGTCACAACATTCCTAAATTCATTAGCAGGGCTGTTTAAATGCTGCTATAGGGCTGGAGAGATGGCTCAGTGGTTGAGGGACTTGCCTGCAATGCCAGTGACTGTGGTTTGATTTCCCAGTACCCATGTAAAGCCAGATGCACAAAGAGTCACATGCATCAGGAGTTCATTTGAAGTGGCTAGAGGACCTGGCATACCCACTCTTTCTTTCCCTTTCTCTCTCTTCAAGCAAATAAGTAAATAAATAAAATAGAAATGCTGCTGTAATAACATCTTCAAATGTACTAGCCAAATCCTTAAAATAGTATTATTAGTGAAAGAAAAACAGAAAGCACATGATATATTAATTATTTTATTCACTGAATTGAAATGTATGAGCCTCATGATAGACTGAATATCATTTAGTTTTACATGAGTCACACCTGAAGAAGACATGTTATCTTACTTTGGTCTTTGGAAGTTCTTACTCAGTAAGACTCTCTAAGGCCATAAATTTGTATGTCAAATGATTTAAAATATACATTTTTCATGTAATTTCAAAACAGATAATTTGTATAACTTCACTTAAGAATTAATTGTCAAGAATAACCCTGTTATGGGCTGTGGCAATGGCTCAGTGATTAAATGCACTTGCTTGCAAAGCCTACCAGCCTGGGTTTGATTCCATAGTACCCATGCAAAACCAGATGCATGAAGTGGCACATGAATCTGGAGTTTGTTTGTAGTAACAAGAGGCCCTGCTGAACTCATCCCTTTCTCTCTTTTTCTCGTTCAGAAATAAAATAAAAAATTTTAAAGGATGCACTCATCAAATGAACAAGAGATTGATATCACAAGTGATATACAGAGTTTGAGACAGTTTCTTATCTTTGTCACTGATTATTTTATTGGCAACTTCCATAAATATTAACAGTATATCATTACATATCTTAATAGATTTCAGGGGAAAAGTGGCAGCTGGATGTCAGTAAGCCTTCACATAAAGACATACTATGAAGGTATAAGAATAGTTATGCCTTTAATAAGTTACTATACTATGCCATCAGAAGCCCCTCTCTGGGGACAGATCTTCACTACTGAGCCCAGCTGCTTCTCTCACCTCTAACTCAACAAACATAGCTTTGTTTTTGTTTTTTCTTTTTCTTTTTTCTTTTTGTTCTCTATTTTGTGTTTAGTTACTTGGGGTACCCAATTGCCTCTGCATTGGGGATGAGCATCACTTAGCTTCTCTGAAGTCCATGAGGATGTGTTCTCATGAGAAGTTGATGCAAGTCTGAGGTGCGGAATGGGGAGCTAAGTGTCCAATCCCCACAGTGCCATAGCTCAGAAGCTGGATGAAGACCTGCCTGACCCTTTTCCCTCCAGGCTGAAGGGAGTCTTTGATGAGATGCCTTTTCCAATCGATGCAATCACTTGGCACTAGCTTCTGTTCCTCTAGGTTTTCCTTTCTTGGGAGCTCGCTGTTGGAATGCTCTGACACCAGGTTTACAAGTCCCTGGTGATATCATATAACATCTCCCTTTGGCAGAGAAGGCTCATATAGTTTTTAACTAATTTCATAAAATGTTTAGTACTTATTTTATAAGAAGATAATGGACGTTTTGCAAAAGGGGTAGATCTTTGACTAATAATAATTAATTAAAGTCTGAATTAACCATAATGCCATCTGGAACACTAAATGGCAGGGGTATTAAGAAGAAAAGAAAATAGCTTCTTAACTTGAGTTAGAAAGATATAAGGAAAAAGGCAGAACTCTAGCAAATGAGCAAACAAATGTCTGAAAACAAACAGGAGGTTTTGGAAACAAAACAGATATTCAAGCAGATAGGATTTTGATACCTACGTCTGATTAAGTCACGGGACCCTCAGCCAAACCAAGGCATGCCTGAACCCCAGAAAGAAGAGAAAACTGGAAAGTTGGGCTCAGTAGGCCTAGTGCTGATCCAAGTAATTCCTTCATGGAAAGTGTATTGTCCTCAGAGCTTCACTATTAGACTGAAACACTGTTTATGCGGAAACACATCCCTCACCTTCAAAGGAAGATGAGATTATTCTAGAGCCACATATGAGTGACTATGGCCTAGAAACATAGATTTAGCGTAGCACCAATTCCAAGTTCCCACAGGTTAACAGTTTTAGGAGGTTCCTTCTATAGTAACAGAACAAGGAATGTTATAGATCAAGACGCTTTTAAATACACTGGTGGAAGTGTCATCGGGTGGGCAGGTTAGAGGAAAGTGAGCAAATCTTTTTATAAGCCTCAGATACTCGGATGAACTCAGCCTTTGAGGTAATGAAGCACTGGGAGAGAATGATAAAAATGCCTGTGATGTCTCCTAAGACTTGGCTCCACAATGTCAGGGCTAGAGCTCCTTTTCTTTGAGGCCTCCGTGGCTTCTTTATAAATTGAAGGGTCTAGGTAGAGGGTCATGAAGGCCTAATCTTAAGGGGTTTCAGACCATTTTCTCTGTCTCTTACTGAAAAGCTCTAACTGAAGAGTGATGCTATAGTTGATGCTGTGAATTTTTGACCCAGTTCTCTCCATCTCCCAGTGTGCGTCAAGACCAGACAGTGTTCTAATAAAATATGATATACCTTCTCCTGAGGTGGATTGGGTCAACATGTTGCCAATGATAAAGGAGAGATCTGACAGTGGGTCTGATAAAGAGGAAGGTGGGTTTCTCATGATGAAATACAACAGAGAGTAAGGGAGGAAATAAAGAAATATGCTGATTCTCCCAAAAGGGTGTGCCCAGCCTTGACTTGGATGGACACCAAGCAGCACCTCTTTCATTTGCTTTGGCTTTGGACATTGTTCCCGCACGATCTGTGTCCCTTCTTGCTGTGATCACCCTGTGTGAGAACAATGGCTTGTCCCACCCTCCATGTGGAGAATGCACCTCCTTCCTATGAGCTCCTTGGGAAAAGTTTCAGAACATGTGTTGTTACTCCCTGAATGAGACTTGGGAACAGGTTTATCATGACGGCTATAAGTGATGGCTTATTATAACCATTGTAAGAATACGGTCCTGGTATGCCATTTGCCCAAACGAGTTAATAAAATGCCATAACCTAATGGCATCTTCTTCCTGTTGGGTGGCATAAGAGTTGGGAGATGGACAATCTATAAGATGTTTCTTAAATTTGATTTAATTAGGGGAAGAATCCTTCCTAAATAGAGGGAGGCATTATGCCAGCTTATGTTACAGAAGGGATAGGGTCCCTAGCCCTTGATTCTAGAGGTTGTATTCATCTGGGAAAGTAAAATCCCAAAAGCTTAGTAATGAGAAATTTAAAGAAGTCAAGCCAGAGACAAGAAAGAAAAATTCTTCATGGCCATGTACACATTGACCTAGCAGATGCTTGGGCTTGTCTTGCCCTGGGAAGGGCCTAATTTTGTCTGTTCTATGATCCTGATACCCTGTCCTGGCAGTCTTCCTGTTGCAGGTTCTCTCCTGGGTTTTAATTGTCTGACTTGTGCATGCTGATTGATAGCAGAAACAGAAGTTTTAAAGACAGGAAGAGCAGCCATGCAAAGGTTGAGAAGGGTTCCTGTTCTTGGACTCATCCCTCAGGGAGACAGGGGGAAGGTTAGGACAGTCATGGCATGGGAGAAGTGGCTTGCTCTCTTCCAGCTCCAGTGCCTCAGCCAGGGCTGCTTCCGCCCTCACCTCCCAGAGGTTCCATGTGGCCAGCAACATAGAAGCTTGCAATTTTCCCATTTAATCTATGCCCACAAAGATTACTGGTTTCCCTTTTCCTTTTCATTCAGTCAGCGAGGCTGCCTGCCTCTTTGGTTAGCTGGTTCCTGCAAGAATGTGACATTCTATAATTCACTCATGAGAAGCCAAAAGATGGATAGAGAGAGGGGGTTAAAGAAGAAGGGAATTGTGTGGAAAGGGAGAGGAAGAGGAAGAGAAAGGAGGGGAGAATGATGAGGAGAAGAAGAAGAGGAGGATGAAGAGGGGGAAGAATAGGAGGAGGAGGAAGAGAATGTGGAGGAGGAAGAAAGGAGAAAAGGAAAAAAGAGAAAACTTAAAATACAAGCTGCACCCCAGATGTGTTCTGCTGCAGAGACCAGAAACGATATTATAAGGCTGTGGGGAATCTTACCTTGGATTATCTCATTTCAGACATTGAACTTGGTTACTTGAGTTTTCTCTGAGTCCTGGTAGAGGCCCCTGTTGTCTCTCTTTTTTCATTACTGTCTCTTCTCAGGGTAAAAAGAGGAAATCTAGCCACAACTGCTCCCTTTGCCCCAGCGATGGAGTCCTGGCATGGAGAGGCAGAGACAAGGTGTGATAGTTGTCCAACCAAGCTGGTTAGTTCAGCTGGCTGTGCTCCGCCAGGCATCAGGATGAAAAAACACTACAGAGGGGTGAAGGAAATGGGTAACTGTAATAAAGGATGGGGTTCGTTCTCTGAGCTCCTGGCTGGCTCTGCTGAATATATGATCACTGATCTCTCTTTATGTGTCTCCAGGTTCTCTGCATCTTATTCAAAACATTAAAAGAAGTGCTCACAGATAAAAAGAAGTAGAACTTTTCTTAGAGGGTAAAGCAAAATACAAAGTGTGTTGAGGGAAACACTGCAAGACAGCAATCACCATTTGGGGCTTATTTTAATGGGGGATAAAGGAACTGGTTCCTAGGGAGTATAGTTTGTGTAGTTTGGGTGGTTCTCTCTGTCTCTGTCTCTCTTTCTTTGTACAGTATATGTGATGTAGTGTGTGATGTGTGTGCATGATTTATGCACGTGTGTGATGTATGCACATTTATGTGCAAGAATGTGGATGTCACAGGAGAACATCAGATGCTCATTTCTTTTTCATTCATCCACCTGTTTTCTTGAGATAGGGCCTCTCAACAGAGAACTGTTATTTTGGCCATTTTATTTTCAGTCACTGAACTTAATAATCGCCTGACTCCCCAAGGACTGGGTTCACTGATGTGTGTGGCCATGCCCAGTTGCTGATGTGAGCACTGAGCAATCAAATGTAGGCAGTCTCATGTCCTCATGGGCTCTCATACTTGTGCAGTAAGCACTCTTAACCACTGAGACATCTCCCCAGCCTTGGTTCTTTGCTTTGATTGACCGGCTTAGGGTATGTAAGCTTTTGCCTACTGCACATGCATTTTCCCATGATGCATTTGATTCTAGTCATATGGATTCCCAGTTATGCATAGATGTAAGATGGCAAATAGAAGTTTCTCCTTAAATTTCCCTCAAGTGACAGTTGGCCTTACTGTGCGTGCACCCAAGTCCAGTCCACATCAGATGGCACCTTGTCTTTCAGAACATGTTTGAATGAAAATGAGGTGTTTCTAAGGAAATTAACTCATCCATTGTTTAAAGTAAGGGGTATGTGTATCTCAATGCAGGTGAGGGTCCCTCATTGCTAGGTACACTATTAGGAAAATTGGTATGTCTACAGAATGAGTCAAACAGTGTCCCAGGTCTCTAAACTCCCTATGCTTGCCTGCCTCCATGTAAATAACATAAACATTCGTCCTTATAATGGCATTCAACATGCACAGACACATGCATCTGGACATGGTGGCACATGCTTATAATTTTGGCTCTTGGAAGGCAGAGACAGGAGTGGGAGTTGAAGGCCATCCTAGACAACATAGAATGAGGTCCAGGTCAGCCTGGGCTACATGAGACCCTGTCTCAAAAATGTGTTGCATGCAGAGCATGGTGGTGCACACCTTTAATCCCAGCACTTGGGAGTCAGATGTAGGAAGGTTGCTGTGAGTTCAAGCCTGGCCTTGGACTACAGAGTGAGATACAGGTTAACTTGAGCTAGAGGGCAACCCTACCTTAAAATAAAAACTGAAAGAAAAAAAGTGTTATAGAACTATTGTAGTCTGAATGTGTGTGCCCCATAGACTCAGGTGTTTTATTAAAGTTTGTAATTTTGTTCTCCAGCTGGAGGAGGTGTCACTGGGTGCAGATCCTGGGGTCCAGCCCCAAGGTTTGTTTGGGGATGGATTGATTTTCACCCTGAAGATAAGTAGAGAGTTTTGAGCTCTGCCTGGGTCCTGCCTAATGTCAGCTTGTGCTGGTGTTTTGTTTGTTGAGGGTTTCTCTCTGTTTGGGTTTATGGGACAAACTTCTTCCACCATTGATGGAATTTTTCTCTGGACCTATAAGCTGAAATAAACCCCTTCCTCCTGTAAACAGAGTCGGGTTTGGGTGTTCATCCCAGCAATGTGAATTTGTCTTCCACAGAGCTATTTATGTGCTGTTTAGACCCCTGAGTGTGAAATCATCTCATTGGTGGAGCCCCTGGACTTAGGCCATTGCATGGAAGACATTGGGTGATTTTAATCTCCATTTCTCCTTCCTACTACCATGGGCTGGGTGTGAATCATATGGTAGATGAGAGAGCAGCTCCGGGGTCTCCTGAGTGGACTCTAGGTCCTGGTTTGCATTGGTGAAGTTTTATGCACTGGAGAAAGGAAGTAATCAGAGACACGTGGGAGAGGATGACTTCCGGCGTGATTTGGATGACAGCAAGCTTAACGATGCTTTAGAGTGGAGTGACTGGACGCTGACCAGCGTCATGACTGTGCCTTCCCTACTGTCTTGACGCAGGCCGCTGCTGACCTCTACCATAGCTTGTAAACATCCCATCAAACAAAATGAACAAGTATTTTTATCATTCTCCTCTTTTCTGTGCCTTATGTTTTCTGCATATTTTCTGAACTTTTTCTTTGCAAACTTGCTGACACTGTACATTATTCATAAAGTTTTTGCTCCAAAATTTAAGTGGAAGGGTTCATTTTCATGAGACGACTCCCGCACAGTTGTATTTCTCACCACTCCACATTTTATGGTGCAATATAAAATATCACAGGATAGCAGAGTCCATGAATCATTTAGTGCACCGGAATATGTGAACATAATTATCCTCTATGACAATAGGAAATACATAAAGGAATCTCACAGAATTCAATGGCATATATTAAATCCTAGAAATACTTTGTTCTTGTAGAAAGCTATGTCATGGTATAATGAGCAATACAATATCAATTGTACAATTCAATAATAATCTGCATAGATACCATCCTGGTTATTAAATTAATGACTAATTCTGATTATTAATATGTGGAATGCATGATAGATTATGTAAATCATCTAAAATATTCTTCTGTGATAGGACACATTTTACTTTGGTGTTTTCTGAATTCATCTTTAAGAGAAAGGTAATTAAACTTGGAGCTGAAATGCTTCCTCTCATTGCAAATCATACTTCATTGTAATGCATACTTTCAGATACACATTTAAAGGGTATCCATCATAAACTTTTATGTTGTACATGAAGAAAAGTGGATAATATTCCAAGTAGGTAATAACTTCACAAATTGTATGGAAATGAATGGCACAAATGTGCTGGTGCCATTTTATTTTAGAAATGCACTGTAGTTAAATTCATCATGTAGGAACATTTTTATTCAGATGCTTATAAGCTTAAAAATTGTCCTCCCCCATTCCTTTCTTTCACTGAGGTTTTCTTATTAATATCAAGAAGAATTGGATAATGACATCAGCATCCAAAAGTTATTCAGGTTTCCCTGTGTGACTTTTGAAGTTTGGGAATAATTTTTGCAGCATCTGAAGTCTGTGACAAACAAAGAAATTCTCACTCCTGTGTTTTGTTTTGTTATTTTTGTAGTTTTTTTTTTAAATTTATTTATTTTGTTATTTGAGAAATAGAGACAGAGAAAGTGAGTGGGGACACATCAGGGCCTCCTGCTCCTGCAAACAAACTCAGGACACATTTGCCACTTTCTGAATTTGGCTTTAAATGAGTACTAGGGAATCAACAGCCTTTAACTACTGAGCCCCCTCTCCAGGCCTCTTTTGCAGTGTCATTGCATGAGTGGAATTACTTTAGGAATAAAGAATTCACCCAGGGAGTGCTGGAGGTCATCTGTGAGTGAAGTGCTTGCCTCACAAGTATAAGGAGCTGAGTTCTTTCTCCAGAATCCTTGTAAATATGCCAGATGTGGTGGAACTCACCTGTAATCTTAACACTGGTGAGGTAGCCGCAGGAGACCACTGGGGCTTGCTGCCTAGCTAGTCTTACTGAGTAGGTGAGCTCCTGGCCAATGACATGATGTTTTGGATGATGAAGAATTTTAGATTGTAAGTTACTTTTGTCCTAATATAGAGAATTGTTAGGGCTGGAAGATGGCTTAGCAGTTAAGGTGTTTGTCTGCAAAGCCTAAGGACCCAGGTTTGATTCCCCAGTACCCACATAAGCCACACGCACAAGGTGGCACATGTATCTGGAGTTCTTTTGCAGTGGCTGGAGGCCCAGCTATGCCCATTCTCTCTCTGTCTCTATCGCTCTCATGTAAATAAATAAATATTTTTTTGAAAAAAAGAATTATTTAGAGATAGATAATGAAGGATCAGAGCAAGACTGAAAAGAGAATGTATGCCATCATGAGGTTGTACAAACTACTTAAGGGAAGGCAGCATATACAGGTTTATGTTGTCTATAATGAAAGGTTATTTAAAAACTCTCAAGGGGGCTGGAGAAATAACTCAGTGGTTAAATACACATACCTATGCCTGAAGTCCTGTATTCAATTCCTCATTACCCATGTAAAGCCATATGGACAAAGTGGCACATGCATCTGGAGTTTTTTTGCAGTGACAGGAGGCCCTAGCACCCCTATACTCTCTGCCTCTCTCTCTTTTAATCTCTCTGTCTCCCAAATAAACAAATAAAAATATTTGAAACAAATCTCTTCAGGGCAATCAATACTGAGTACCTGGATATATAACTGCTGTCTAATTATCTGTTTACAATAAGGTTTTCTTAAATATTGATCTGTTTTAATAATATAGAAAAACTAGCTTTGGACACAAGGATTTTTGTTTTATACTTCAAACTTGGAGACTAGACTTTATCCTAATGTGAAATTTGTGTTTTCTCATTGAATTAAAGCCTTCATTTTCTGGATAACCACTACCTTAGTAGTAAGAAAAATTCCATTAAAAATTATTATGACTTGAGGCCTTCCTGCTAAATTACATAGTAACCATGAAACTTGTTTAAGTGAAAAAATATGTAGATCTATTTATAAAAGTTGGCCTATCATATAAAGTAAGTGTCTTGCCTCTGATTTTCAATCTCTTGTGTTAGTGGTAAAAGAAACAAAGGGTACTAGTGGCCAAAATTCACTAGAGCTTTTGAGTTCTTTAACCCAAGACACTCCTATTAATTCTTCTAACTCTAAGATTTACTCCTTTTAGAAAACATTTGTGGGCTGGGGAGATGGCTTAGTGGTTAAGGAGTTTGCCTGCAAAGCCAAAAGACCTCTGTTCTCCAGGACCCACATAAGCCAGATGTACAAGGGGGCACATATGTCTAGAGTTCATTTGCAGTGGCTGGAGGCCCTGGAACACCCATTCTCTCTCTCTCTCCAATAAATAAATAAATAAAAGACATTAAAAAAGAAAAGACAACGTTGGGTAGGTCCATACAAAATAAGCACTGAGAATCCTGAGCAATTAGAGAAAGGGCTATAGGAGCCATCTCTACTAACGGACTTTGAACTTTTAAAGTATTGAGATATTACACAACTTTAAACATGATGAAAACTTCAGAATTGGGTATAGAGTTGTCCCACAGTAATATCCTAGGACACAAAAATTTAAATCACCAAGGACTAAGACAAGGTGATTTCATTAATTAGAAAAAAGACATTATATCAAAGACTTCCTTCAGCCTACAGGAGAAAGATTCTATAGTATACTTCTAACCACTTTTTTTATGCTACAAAACTTGAGAAGATGAACATTTAGATTTAGATAATTCACATTACTTAAACTTCTGCCGACTCATGAGAATGCATACACGTGGACTTCAGAAAAGCAGAGTAATCCACATCCTCAATATATCAAAATGGAGTACCTTCTACATGGTTGTTTATACCGTAGATTAGTGCTGTTCTCACTTGATTCTTTTTGCAGATGGTGGTGAATTCTGGGGAGACCCAAAACAACACATCCCTGTTACACCCACCAGGCCCCAGGGAATATTGTGGAGGAGGTAGCAGAAAGAAAAGTAGCGCTGGCCAGAGAAACTTTTTTTTTTTTAAGAAAGAATTTTTTTAATTTTTTGTTAATTTCTATTTATTTATTTGAGAGTTACAGAGAGAGAAAGAGTCAGATAGAAAGACAGAATGGGCGCACCAGGGCTTCCAGCCACTGCAAACGAACTCCAGACACGTGCGCCCCCTTGTGCATCTGGCTAACGTGGGTCCTGGAGAATCAAGCTTCGAACCGGGGTCCTTAGGCTTCACAGACAAGCGCTTAACCACTTAGCGATCTCTCCAGCCCCAGAGAAGCTTCTTTTAGGAAGTGGCAGTAGGAACTTTGGAGACTCAAACTCATCAAAATTCTGAAAGTACGAGGCTGCTGAGAGCCCAGTGCTCAGTGAGACAAGTGGTCATAGCTAGTCTGACCCAGAAAAGATGGCAGTTTCAGGTTCAGTGAGGGGCTCTCTCTCAGGGAAACACATAGACACACACACACACACAGAGAGAGAGAGAAAGAGAGAGAGAGAGACAGAGAGAGAGAGGGAGGGAGGGAGGGAGGGAGAATCAAAACAAAACAAAACCAACCTAATCTGAAAGAAAGGAGGAGAAGAAAAAAATACATGCAATAAACAAAAAAAAATATGTAGATTGAAGACTTTGGTTTAATCATGATATAATATTAAATGTAAAATTTTTTCATTCTCATTTGGAAAGAAATCAGAAAAGATTTAAAATACTAAATGCAAGACATTGCTGTCTAGAAAAAATATATCAAAACAGCACAAAGGAAAGCTAAAATTATATATATATATAATATTGTATATTATATATATATAATTATACATATATATAATATTGTATATCTTATATATATAATTATATAATGTATATCATATAGAACAATCCTGGATTAGACAAGATCAGTATAAGTAATACTAGTAAACAGTGATGTGCTGTTTAAGCTTCCGATCTCTGACTCTGGAGATAGGGCAGCCCCACCGCAGTTCCCAGCATGTTTACCTCAGTGTCTACGGAGACTCTGGGCCTTGTAACAAACAGAAAGCAAAACAGCTACACAGCTCAAAAGTCCAAATGCTGTGCCCTTAAGAACAGGGGGAAGGCACCCTATTTCCCAGACCACAGGACACCCCACCAGTCCTTGCCCACAAAGCTCAAGACGTGAGCATAAATGTGCTATAGGCATCGACCGCTAATAACATTAACATCACAGTGAATTCTACCTTAAGTGTCTGTATTTATTCACTAAATTATTTAAATTGTCCTGTAGTACAGTTAGCTGGGCTTTAACAGTAAGCAACATTCCTATTTTTGCAACAACATGTAAAAGGACAATATTGCAACACAAATTACCTGGAGTCACATTTCCCTGTACAATTATAAAATAAAAATTTGCTTATGCCGAGAAACATCAATGAATCTTGATTTTTCACAAATTTAATCAATTATTTCTAACCCTGTACAATGCATACAATCATTCCTTTGATCTATAAAGAACACTCACTGGAGAGTCCTCTGTGAAGGGATTGGTATTTCTTGGGTCCTGGGGAGAGGGGCACATTGGCTCGGTTTTTCATGTTTTCTCTGCTTTGTCATTGGAGTTCTACCTGCTATGTACTTGGTGCTGCTTCGTGGATGGGGTGGGAGAAGCGCAGCTTTGCTCACACTTACATTTGTATCTCAGCCCAGAGAGAAGACTGTCAGTTCCCCTTTGATACAGAGAAGAGGACTGCTGGAAGGAATCCTGGCAAGTGCTAGACTTCAGCATAGGTCCTAACTCCAAGAGCTGGTCATCTGTACTTACTGGGTGAAGGGAAGAGGATTTCTAAGGGGAATTTGCAGCCGCAAATACATAATAGCAGGTCATGTGCACCTACTGAGCACCTTAGTGCTAGAACTTAAATGCTGGTCCCAGTCAAGTCCCGACCACAATGTTGGGCTGTGTGTCTTTCCATTGGAAAAAGGGGTATGATATTTTGATATCAAATACCAGTCAATCTTAAAATTTACACTCACAACTTCTCATAAGTTTATAACTACAAAATAAAAGTGGATAAACTAGAACTAAAAGATAAATTATTTCAAATACTCTATATATTAAAAATATTTCATAGAGGAAAAATAATTATGAAAAAAGAGAAACGTATCATTTATCTGCTTAAAATACAGATTCTGTTTGGATAAAACCATGGTTTCAGGATAGAGAAATGGCTCATTGTTTAAGACTCTTGACTACAAAGCCTAACTACCTGGGTTCCCCAGTACACAGCATGTTCCACTTTGTGCATCTGGAGTTTGCTGCTGCTAGAGGCCTTAGCATGCACATTCATTCTCTCTCTCTCTCTCTTTTCTGTCTCTCTCTTCTTGCAAACAAAATATTTTTAAATGACTGTTTCTCTTGTTGGCCACCTTCATTTATTGAGTCCATGTTGTGTTCTTGATTGTTTCTACTACATTAGGTATAGTAGTCCCATTGTCTGTATGCGTCACATACAAATGTGTCAGAAACAGGAGGCAAAAATAATGGAAAAAAAAGAGACCTGTATCATGATGCTTGACGAAAGTTGTAATGGTTTGGGGGTTTATTCCTCAGTCACTTCCTTTCTCCTGAAGAGTGCTTTCCTGCTTATCCAGTGTCATGTGTATCAGAATGAGCCTTTCTAGTGCCATAGACACAAAACAATATTTGACTTCTATATGCACAAAATGGACTATGGCCAACAGAGGAACTTTTCTATACCCTGCTCACCTCCTATTAGTCACAGAAGCAACATTTATTAGGCATTTTTAATGTACCTTGACTTATGACTGTTCTATTTTTATATAAACTTCACGGAAATGTAACTATATTGGAAGATAGTACTTGGGTTATCTTGAATCCATGTTCCCAATCCATAGTCACTCACATTTGGCTCTACAATAAAATTATCTCATGTTCCCTTCACTGTGAGAGCTGTGTTTTTATAATGACCTATGTACATTTTATATATCACTTAACTTTTTAGTTAAAAAAATTAAAAGCAAGTTGACATGTCATTTGCTGTATAGTTTTATAAAATTACTCAAAAATTTGGTACTTTCATTTTATACTTTACAAATATAGACGATAATGATATCTGCCTCATAGGAAAAGAAGACAGAATAAAAATCATTTAAAATACTATGCATCATTACATAACTATTAAAATTTACCCTTCATATTATTATGATGATTTAAAATCAATACTCTTGGGCTGGAGAGATGGCTTAGTGGTTAAGGCATTTGCCTGCAAAGCCAAAGGACTCAGGTTCAATTAACCAGGACCCATGTAAGACAGATGCACAAGGGGGGTGCATGCATCTGGCATTCATTTGCAGTGGCTGGAGGCCCTGGCATGCCCATCCTCTCTCTCTCTCTCTCTCTCTCTCTCTCTCTCTCTCTCCCTCTTTCTCTGTCAAACAAATAAATAAATAAAAATAAAATATTTAAAATCTGTGTTCCTTTTTGTCCTCTTCTTTACACCGGTAACCACAAACAAGACATATTTTGAAATCAAAAAATTCCTCAAAAGGCTATTGAATTAAAAATTGTGTTTCGGGCTGGAGAGATGGCTTAGCGGTTAAGCACTTGCCTGTGAAGCCTAAGGACCCCCGTTCGAGGCTCAATTCCCCAGGACCCACGTTAGCCAGATGCACAAGGGGGCGCATGCCTCTGGAGTTCGTTTGCAGTGGCTGGAGGCCCTGGCGTGCCCATTCTCTCTCTCTCTCTCTGTCTTTCTCTCTCTGTCTGTTGCTCTCAAATAAATAAGTAAATAAAAAAAATAAAAATTGTGTTTCAAGGGCTATGGAGATTCCTCAGTTGTTAAAGATTTTAGCTTGCAAAGCCTCTTAACCCAAGTTTGATTCACCAGTATCCACCTAAGGCCAGATGCACAAAGTGGAACATGCCTCTGGAGTTTGAAACGGCAAGAATCTCTGGTATGCCAATTCTCTCTCTCTCCTTCTCTCTCCCTCTCCCTCTCTCAAATAAATGAATAAATAATTTCATAAACAGCCTTAATGTACAACATAGTACCTCTTGGAAGTTTATTTTTAATACCATAGAACTATGATATGATAGCCCCCTAAACATGGTAATTTGAGAAGATCTAAAATCAATCTATAAGTAGACAAATTTCAGCACACTTTAACAGCTATGAAACTATAAATGTAAGATAGATAATTGTTTGGAGCAATTTGGAAATCTAGAGACCTCAAAATCAAATTCATTATCATTGGTTTCTTTATAGAGTTGCACATAAACACTGGGTCGCTGTGATGTTTTGTTTGAGCCTGGGCTGGCAGTGGTGAAAGCAAGTCTATCCCCTCTGAGTTCCTGGATTACATCTTGATAAAAATGGAGTGCTCTTCATCATCCCACTTCAGTCCACAGGTAATTTCCCTTGAATCCTCCCAGAGCCCAGCAATTTTATACTCTTCACTTGGGGGAGACACTTCTGACGTTAAAACAAATCATAAATAAAATACTAAAAAAGAACTGAAGAAGTGCCTGATTTTTCAGTCTCTCCCATCCAAAGAAATGCTCATGTCCAACACAGAACAGCTATAAAATCTCAAGGAAGAGTTGGATTCAAATACTTCCTAACTGCATATTTTTTTTAATAATTTCTGACTATTTGCTAAAGTTGTTGCTATTCTCTGAAATGTTTTTTAAAGCAAATTGGTTTGACTATATTACTATAACAAAAAATGTGGGGGCTGGAGAGATGGCTTAGCTGGTAAGGCATTTGCCTTTAAAGCCTAAGGACCCAGGTTCAATTCCCCAGTACCATGTAAGCCAGATATACAAGGGGACACGTGTGTCTGGAGTCAGTTTGCAGTGGCTAGAGACCCTGACACACCCATTCTCTCTTTATACCTGCCTCTCTGTCAATTTCTCTCATAAAATAAGTAATTTAATTTAATTTTTAAAAAGAATGTAAATTTGCTTAAAGAAACACATTAAATAAAAGTAGAGTTCGCTGTGAATTAATTTTAAATGCATTTCATTCGTATTCAAGATCTGACTTTATTTTGGTTTGTTAGTATATAAGAAAGATGGCTTGGATTGTTCACTGTGAAGAAGTGCTCGGTATGTTGCGTTTTTGTGACAGAAATACCATCGTTGCCATAGTGTTGGACAATTGCATTTCATTGTTCCCCAGCGGTTCTTCTGGTGATTATGGAAAAGCTCCTTGATATTTGGGCAGCAGTGACTACCCTATGGCCAATCAAGGTTCAGGCACTTATCTTTATGCAAAAGAAATAAGTCATGTTTAAAGTCACATACCACATACATTGTGTATATCCTCTGTGCTTTATTATAAGAGCGGTGATCAAAGTAACATTTGTCCAGCACATAAAAATGCTGCGTCATGTGTTCTTTCCTCAAAAACTGAGAATCCAATTTGGTTCCAACCAGATCAAGACAGTTACTTCCATTTTTCCTGGAAAACTTAATTTGGGAAAAAGGAAAGTTAATTTAAAAAATGATGTTCACTAAATGCTACCTGCTTATCAAAGATCAGCTACAGTGTCAGAAACGTTACTGGAAGGCATATATGGCCAAATTTTGGTGTCAGGTGGAGCTCACATTAGAACTGTCCTGCATGACGACTTCAGGCAAGTGTCATACTTTTTTAAATGGAAAGAATTGTTTTAAGAAAGAAGAAATATTTCTCATCCAAAACATTTTAAAAAATTGTCACACTCAATACACAAGTAAAGTCCAAATTCAGGGGCTGGAGGGTTGTTTCAGCAGTTCAAGTGTTTGCATGCAAAGCCTAATGGCCAGGGTTCAATTCCCCAGCACAGTTACACAGGCATCTGGAGATCATTTTCAGTGGCTGGAGGCCCTGGCACACCTATTTTTTCTCTCTATCTTCCTCCCTCCCCCTCTCTGCCTTTCCTATCTCACTTTGATTGTTAATAAATAAATAAAAATATTTTTAAAGTCCAATTTTAGAAAAGTTCTTAATTTACCAATGACTAACAAAGTGGTTTGTGGAATAAAACTTTTACTCAACTAACTACGAGGAAAGTTACAAAGCAGACTTGCACTTTTTAAAAATAAAGGTGTTCAGTCAACCTCATGAAACTACACACTAGCAAATGCACTGGGTGGTGCGAACAACAACAATTGAAACAGTGTCTTTTTAAGATTCTTTTAAAGCCCGATGCTGGGGCCGATTCTGGCCACTTGTTATCTTCAAAGACTACAGCACAACACAAGGTCTGACCATTTCTCCAGGTCATGTGTACTGCTCAGTCTTTATGTGCATTTAAGTGCTAGGTAAAAGTCTTGTAAAATTTCCAGTACAACCACGTTTAAAACGTTGTGCTTTCCCACTGAGCTGCCAAAAAAGTTACTGATAACAACTTCTAAGTGTAATAGTGAAGATTCCTCTACAACATAAACCACAGTAAAGGGTTTATCTTTGAAATACAGTCCTTAAAGGGACTGATGTGAAAATGTAGGTACAATGTCTGAGATGAACTGAAAATACCATAGGACTTTTAATCCTAGCAAATAATATTATCATATCCTTGGACTCACATGCTATTAAATCATTAAAAGTTACTTCCTATCTAAACAAGGGTACTGCCATTTAAAAAATTATTACCACTCGAGCTTGTGACCCATCTTTGCAGTTGTGACATGGTCTGAATTCCATGATCCATGCGCAGGAGGAGACCAGTCACAGCAAAAATTGAATGCATCTACTGAACATGGAATTATGCATTCTTACAGCTGACTCTGCATCATTTGCATCTTCGAGGCTGTTCTCAGTGCTGCCCCTGCTGGTGAGGCTGCGAACAGCATGTAGGTGGTATCATCCTCCCAGGTCTGCAGGAACGTTTTGCATGGGTCAATGCCAGAGTATGCGTTCCCTTGGGAGAAGCTTGTGTGCCTCTGGACCACTTAGTGCCATGTGCAGGGTTACCTGTCCAATCACAGGATCCAATTTATGGAGGGTAAGAGTACAACGGTAACCTGATAGTTCATGTGGCCTTTCTGGGAACCACTGACATGAGCAATGTTCTACCAATAGCTCCTTCAGGCTCTGGCTGAAGATCTGCTGCCGTGACTCACTCCTGTGACCCTTGGTGTGGAAGACTGGGAAGGTGAAAGGTACCCCAGCCCTGGTCTTGCCTCTCACAGCGTCCATTCAAGTTAGAGGCCACAGGCAAGGGCTGGAAAGCCATCTTGGGCTTCCTCACCCACTCGCGTGTTGAGAAGAAAACAGGAAATGAAGGCAGGATGGTTACTGGGTTTTTCTGTTATGTTTTGATTGTTTTTCTTTTGTTATGTAAAAATTATGATTTTTCCAGATAGGAGGAGATAGGAGAGAGAAGAAAAACAACAAAATAAATCAAATAATAAAAAGCAGTGATGATAGCCTCATCACATCCCTGTGGACCTCCACAGCAGCCTCCATGGACAGCTTTGGTACCTTTGGAAAGATGAGTCCCTTACTATTTTACAAGAAACCTCAATTTATTCCTCAGCTGCAACGTAGATGTAATATCACCAAATTTTAGTGATTTCTGTAATGGTTTAATGAAATAAAATACAAAGCCTTTAAGCACCAAAACTCCAATCAAAGAAGCTTTCAGGCTCTGTAGTTGAAGTCCAAGTCTGTACAAAGCCGCATGGGGTAGGGTGCAGTCCTCAGGAAAAGAATTTCAGGGCAAGAAGATTTAGGATTGGACCAGTATCTAAAGAAGAAATAAAAAGCTGGGAGGAGATATCATGCTCTATAAGTAACAAGTCAAAAACTGGGCAGGCTTAGCAGTGAGAATCTGTAAGCAAATGCATTGAGACAGATTCTTCTGGAATCTCCAAGTATTTGTCTCTCTAAGAGGTAGTTTTTCCTCCCATTGTTTCAGTATGTCGTCAGGGGCATCTGTTCATTCTGAGGGAAACTCTCCTCATATGATTGATTGGTAAACCCACTGGAATTGCAAGGAGAGAGAGAAGAGAGACAGATCATTCCAGGGCCTCTACCCTCTGCAAGCCATTTCCAGACACATGTGCCACTTTGTGCATCTGGCTTTACATGGGTACTGAGGAAATGAACTAGGATCATTAGGCTTTGCAGGCAAGCACCTTAACCACTAAGCAATCTTTCCCGTCATCTTATTCTTTTTTTCTTTTTTGAGATGGGTGTCTCAGTTTGTAGCCCAGACTGGATTACAACTCTCAGTATTCCTCTTGTAAGTGGAATTAGGGACAGAACTATGTAGTCCAAACAAACCAGGCTTGGCCACCTGTCCTCAATAAGCTAGTTTTAAAAGAGCCATAGTATTAGCGAAAAAGAGGGAAAAAAAAAAAAAAGATTTATTCAGTGTACCCTTGAGCCCATGCTGGGAAGAGAGATAAAAAGAACCAATGACTCTGCAAGTACATTTTCTGGGTTCTGACATGAGGTTTTGGGTTAACTAGAAAGCAAGAGGTATGAATAGCTAAGAGAACCCAGTCAAGGTCTGTCCATCCTATTTTCTCCACTCCCATCTCTCCTGCAAACGCTGCATAAGAACTATCTCTTTATAACCTCTTGGCTTGAGCTATTTTAGAAGTGCTGGCACAGGGGACGCCATCTTACCATGTAGAGACAGGATCCTGCCATGAAGCCTAGGTTTTTCTCAAACTTATATTCTTCTTGTTTCAGCCTCCCAGGTCCTAGGATTGCAGGCAAGCATTACCACGGCCAGTGTGACCCCATTTTATTCTGGTGCCTTCCTCCCTTGTTTCTGACCAATGTTCTTCGAAATATCACTGACTGTCAGGAGGTTTGGTGTCTGTTGTCCCTGTTTCTGGGATGAGAGCTGACCCTGTTGGTCTGATGTGTTCCCATGTTACGGATGGGAGGGTAGGGCATAAATGTAAAGAAGTTGGCACAAAATAGACCCTTGATGGCCAGTTTTGTAAAACTAAGGGGAATAGAAGTGGCGGGTCTTAGGTCAGAAATGCACACCTGGTGTCCATTCAGTGTGTCCTATGGGCGATGCCCTAGCATGTCAGAAATATTGTTTGAATTCCTTTGTTAGAAATGATACTTCTGCCAAATATTGATAGACAACAGTGAGTTATGACTCTTTACAAAAACATAACCATCAAGAGCAAAGGATGTTGACAGACTATAAAACTACACAAAAACACAACCAAAAAGAGAACATATTTTTAAAAAACTAGTTGAATTGTAATTACTTATTTACAGGTGTGTTCCTTAGGTGATTAATGTCCAATCCAATCGCTTTTAATTATTTGTAGGCACTGCAACTGAAGGTTATTTAATGGTGTGATATTTAATCTCCATGACTTTGTTTGTGTACTTTTTGTTTTATTAAGGTCTTTGGTCATATAATTATCTGATTTTTTTTCTATATTTGCTAAGATTTTGTATGGTGTATTTAGAAAACGTTCTATGTGCTACAGAGATGAATGTGCATTCCACAGTGTTCAGATGGAATGTTTCATAGATGTCTATTAGGTCCATTTGATCCATGATGTTGTTTAACTCAGATATTTCTATGTTTATATTTTGTTGAATGACTTGTCCATTGGTGATAGTGGGACATTGATGTCACCTACTTTTATTGTCCCAAAGTTATTCTGTAACATTGTCTCTAGTAGATTTTGTTTAATGGCATAATGTGTACCTATATTGGTGCATATATTTTTAGAACTATAATGTCTGCTTAATGAATTATTTGTTCATCTGTATGAAATGACTATTGTCAGTTTTTGTTTGAATTCTATTTTGTCAGGTACTAGAACAGTGACAACTGCTTTTTACCTGGTTCCATTTGCTTCGAGTAACTTTCTCCGTACTTTCCCCTCAAGGTAGGCATCCATCTTCAATGGTAATGTGTATTTCTTAGAAGAAACAATATATTGATCCTTTTTTTTTTTTTTAATCCAGCCTGGTAGTCAGTGTATGTTGATTGCAGAACTGAGACCATTAATATTCAAAGTCGTTCTGTAAAGGTGTGCTTTACTGCTGCTCCGTTGATTGTGTAGCGTCTGGTGTTTTTCTGTTTCCCCTTTGCTAGATTCGTTCTACCTTGATTTTATTGAAAGTGTTTGTCTTTGTCACTAAGTTGTTTAATTTCTTCCATAGCCGTGATTTGCAGATTTAGTCTTCTATAAATTTGGTGTTCTATAAATTTTGCATCTTTCCTTTTTTTTAAAAAAAAAAGGTTTAGAGTAACTTTATTAGATTAAGAGGAGGAAGGAGAAGAAAGTGCAGAGAGCTTCTGCTGAGTGGAAAGGAGGAGAGGGGTGGAGAGCTCATGCGACAGTAGAGGTCCCCTCCCCACATTATCCCAGGTCAACCGAGTGAGATGAGAGAGCTTACCAGAGAAGGACCTGGAGGTTCAGGTGTCAGGAAAGATGAACAGCCAGAAAAATTCCACATGTCTTTTTAATACATTTTCATGAATATTCCTTGTCATTAGCTAAAAGTTCTAACTCAATTTTGTTCTCAACATTTGCTATTCTGCCCAATCCCCCTATCCTGTTGATATTTTCTAGTGGTGAGGATTTTCATGGAACTCTCACTGACTTATTGAATATTTCGTTTCCAGTATTTCCATTTGGTTTGTCTTCAGTGTTTCAGGTCTCATTATTGGGTTCCACTTTCATGTCCTGTGTTGCTGTTTTTATCCAACTCAGCTCTTTGCGCTTTTTGCTTGCATTCAGGAGTGTGTGTGTGTGTGTGTGTGTGTGTGTGTGTGTGTGTGTGTTTAATTTCTATGAACTTCTTTACAATAATTTTTATGAGTTATTTTTCTTAGATCTCATCAAATTCACTCATCACAGGACAGTACTGCAGGATTTGTGACTGCTGGGAGAGCCGTGTTTCCTTGCGTTGTCACATTTCTTTTGGTTTAGTATTTGAACTTGTGCCTCTGTGCTTCAGCCATTGGTTGAAAATTTTAGGTATCTTCCATTATTTCAGTAGAAATGTTTACAATTCTCATCAAGGACTACTGTGTACAGCATTGATGGTCATTTTCTTCTGCTAGACTGGTGCTCAGGGCATCAGGTTTGATTTCTAGCACCCCCTTGGAGGGGCTGAGAAGATAGCTCAGTTGGTAAAACGCTTGACTTATAATGAGGAGAACCTTAGTTCAATCAACTATATTCTTGTAAGATGCCATGTATATTAGATTAAGACACTAGGATTACAGTTGGCACATTCTTATATTCCTATATCAGGAGACAGCGACAGGCAGATCCTAGGAAATAATTGGTCAGCGAGTTTGGCCTACAGGATGAAGAATAATGGTGGACAACATAGCTGAAGAACGACACACAAGTTTACTCACTAGCCTTCACATACAGAGATACATGTTCACCCAAATACACATGTGACTACACTATGTACACACAGACAACGTTCATAAACACATAAAAACAAGTTAAGAACAAGCATTTCCAAAGAGTAGCCCTACTATAAAAGTACAATAATAGTTAAATAAAAAACACTCCCCCAAAGTACCAGTCACTTTAGGAAGTAAAGAAATGCTGGTATTACTGGTCACACTAATAGATTCATTACTTTGAGTATGACCTGAAAGAAATATAAAGCAAAGTAAAGACGAACATCAAATATTATGTTGATGGAGGGTTAGAGAGAGGAGAGAAGAAGATAGAGGAACTATAGAACCAAGATTTATTCCCCAATAGTGTACCCCCAACAACTTATTTCATTCAAGCTCTACCTCCTAAGTTTCTGTACCATCTAATAACCACAAAACCTGTCAATGGATTAATCCATTCAAGTAGTTCAAACCGCCATGATACAATTACTTGCCCAAAGCTTACCCGCTAGCAACCAAACCTTTAGCACACGGCCTTTGAAATATATAATTTTAGATCTGGAACATAACAGGCTTATTCTGGATTTGTTTTGCTGCTGTATAATGAGGGTGGAAGGGCAAATACATTAGTTTCACTTTTGAAGTTAACAGTGTAGAAGTAGCCACAGCACAATCTCATAGAGAACATATAGGTCACCAGGAGACCCTGGATCACGAGCTACATGCAGCATGGAAAGGACAAGGAAATTTCTTGTTCTACTTGAGGGCAAAACAACATGCAAGAATGTTTTGGTAAACAGTTTGATGAGTTTTGCCCATCTCTTCTACTCTTTTTTTATTTTCCTACTTAATATTAGAATCTCTGAGTTTATGGACACTAAGAAAAAAGGCTACATTTCTTGTTATCACATATAGCATTACAGCCAGGGGAACATAAGAACAACTTCAAGGTCATTCCTATGCATCCTCATCCCTAGCCCACCATGCTGAGAAAGGCCAGAAGACAAGCTGTATATTTAGGATGGCAATGTTAAGCACCCATCTGCAACTCTAGGGCATATACATATATACACCCTATATTGTCCATGAATGCATAAAAATTTATATGAATCGTAGGATTCTACTTTACTTAACTGAATAGAAATTATGCACATGGGGCTGAAGAGATGGCTCAGCAGTTAAAGCACTTGCCTGCAAAACCCAATGACCCTGATTCACTTCCGCAGTACTCACATAAAGCCAGGTGCACAAGGTGATACATGTGTCTGGAGTTTGTTTACAGAGGCTAGAGGACCTGGTGTATCCATTCTCTTTCTCTCTCTCTGTTTTTCTCCCTCTCTCTCTCTCGTTTCTGTCTCTCCCTGCTTGCAAATAAATAAATAAAATATTTAAAATGAAATTATGCATAGAGAAAGATAGATTCTACTTTATGAAATTAATTACAATGACTACATCTCACTGAAAGAGAAGTAGGGAAACATATGTAAAGATCTGGTGCTAATTGTATTAAATTACCTTCTATAAGTAACTTATAACTCAACATAACACATAAGGTGACACTTCTCTTTATTTTTTTAACACTTTCTGTTTTCCACTCAAATTTAATCTCTAATGAATTTATTTCTGTTCTCATCGAGCACTCAAGATTTTGATGAGTCAAAGGTGATAGAACAAAATATCAACTTAACATATATTTTTCTTAACTGTGTTTGAATAGTTTCATATTTAGTTTTGGAACTGACTTATGGAAACATTTTGCCTGTATTACTTGAAACTTGGTTTTATAGCTATAATCTTATACATGAATAATAGTTCTATGTAAAATTATTTTCTTTACCTACATGCATTCAATGATTTAAAAAAATATTCTGTATTCCATAAAATCTTATAAAGTATACCAGCAAACAATTTATGTATTTTTATCTGATGATTCAAACAATGGTAGTGGTATATTTTAAAAATTAATGAAATTAGAGAACATTTACTGCTAATATATTACAATACTAAATCTTTACTGCAAGAAAAATGATACATAAATGAATATATCTAAGGCAGTAACACCACATAATACATCAATTCTATGATAGTTATATGATATTTCTAAATGAGTAAAGATATAATATCCATACATCTGACAGAGAATAAAAAATATTATTTTTTTAAATAGCCTATATAAGCTCACATATTTTTTCAAAGAATATATACAAAATGAAACCAGTTTTTCATTTGTTTTTTTCTTTTGTTTGTTTTGTTTTGTTTTGTTTTTCGAGGTAGGGTCTCACTCTAGCTCAGGCTGACCAAGAATTCACTCTGTATTCTGAGGGTGGCCTCAAACTCACAGCAATCCTCCTACCTCTGCCTCCCAAGTGCTGGGATTAAAGGTGTGTACCACCACACCCGGCAAAACCAGTTTTTTAACTGATAGCAAAATATGAATTAAAAACTCTATATGTCAATAGGACTTTGTTTATAGATTAGTTGTAGAAATTAATGAATAAAAATGAAAATATTATGTGTGAGAATACTTGTACTCATAACAGAGATATAGTATTAAAGCAAAGAAGTTTATTGTGCTATAATTGGTAAAAATAACTGTAAAAATGTTTTAAGAAATCATTTATATTAATTCTATATTAATTTTTATATGCTACACACCCAATAGATTTACCTCAATATTATTCTTCTATATGAGCAGCATATTCCTAGAATATCATTTTTAAGCACATCATCCCAAAGCTGGGGAAACATGACTGAATATTTTCCCAGTTTTTCTTGTAACATTAAATCCAACAAGAGAAACAAATCAACAGAAAAATTGGCTAAATGATATGCAGACTCTATAGGCTTTGTTTGAAATTATAGTAATAAAAGAATCTCTAGTTATAAAGAGAGATGAATAAAATTCAGAATATTGGCAAATTTCTTACTATAGAATATAAGTAAAATTATCTTTTAAATAGTCATATAGATAAGTACATAAAGGATATCCATTTAATTAGATAGGTAATTGTAATTTCTCATAAAATTATACAGGTAAGAATGTTATAAAACTGTCAGAGACAAGATGAGACTTACCAGGTTATTTAATTAATTTTCAATGTGACTTTGGCCACATTATCAGCTTCTGTGAAATTTCACTTATTTACCTTTTCTTTTAAGCATTAAAATGTAGGGAAATAATCTGTAATCTGTAGCATGTGTTTCAAAGACCTCATTGTCTATCAGGCTCTGTGTTATTCTAGATAGGTATAAGGTTAAAGACAGATGTTTCTGTGAGGAAACAAATGTGCCCTATGACTGCAGGACAGTGTGATGTTTGCAGTGTGGTGAGGGCTCACAGAGCGCTACGTGTTCAGGAAGATGGGTTGTCAGCCTGAATGAGGGTGAGCCAGTGTAGAAGGCACTGATTTCTTTGTTTCTGAAAAATGGATCTGGGCCAGTTGGATGAAGAAAGGAAAATATATTTCTGGCAGAGAAAACAGACTTATAACACTGGGTGCCCTAAGGATGAAAAGAGCCTGCATGATCAACAACACATGATTGTTTTGTGATTTAATAACCATAAACATCTGACCACATAGCTTCAACAAGTATGATGAAGCCAGGCTTCTTGAAGTCTTCAATTAAGGATAAAGCAGCTTTCTGGTCCTACAAACTACATTGTAATTAGGATTTCTACTGGGAGAAATAGCTCAATCTAATTCCACTTATAAATAACAAAAGGAACAATGATAATAATTTATCATCTATCAGGGCTAAGAAAATATACTGAAGAAAATGATCAGAAAAACGAATGACTATATAGAGGCATGCATTCTAAAATATGTTAGTCAATATTCAGTGTGACAAGTTTTGGGGAACTTTAAATCTACTTGTATTTAGTCAAAGATCTATAAAATGATGTTTTGATATACTGTGTGTATTGTGAAATGATTACTAATAGAAATAGAGCAAACTAATACATACATTGTCTCACCTATTTATTTATGGTACAGGTGGACACACACTGTGTGAACACTTAAATTCTATCTCAGCAAAATTCACCTATCTACTATGCTACTGAAGGAGAAATAGGAAAAAGCTAGCTTCTGTCACACGGTTAGTTAGGGACAGAAGCCCAGAGGGAACAGGGAGATGGTATCTGTCCATCTTGGCAAAACTGAAACTTGGGTCTGATCCTGTTTCTCCAAGATGACTGCCAGTGACATGCCAGCCGGAACTTCCAGCTTCTTCTTTAGCTCATTTTCCCAGGATCAGCCCCTGAGTCCATGAGCCAATCAGACCGCAGCTCCTCCTGGGTCAGCCCCTTGGGTACAAACCCAACAGGTCTCTGCTTAGACACCTTAGCCTGATGAGGCTCACCGTTGAGTAGATGTGTAAACCATATAAAGGAGGTTACCCAAATGGCCCAATCTCTTTCTTTCTCTCTCCTCTCCTACTCTGCCCTCCTCTCCTTTTCTTTTCCTTTCCTTTCTTTTCTCTTCTTTTCTTTTCTTTCCTTTTTTAATTTTCTCTCACTTTTGCCCTGTGACTTGGCCTGAACATCCACATTAGTCTGTCCCTCCTTCGCAGAATGCCTGGAACCAGCCTGCCTGGGAAGGGGAGGGTAATTTCTTGGCTTGTATGTTTTTCTTCTTGCCTTCCGTGTATGTCAGGCTTTGGAGGCACCCTCTCACTTTTATTAGAGTTAGATTTATCTTTGATTTCTGAGTTGTCACTATTTCTTAATCCTCTCTGATCTCTTATTGAAGGGGCTTCTATATTTGCTCTCCAACATGTGTGTGCAACTACCCAAGATTTTTCCTAGGTAAAAATTTACCCTAAACCATGTGTGGTGGCACATGCCTTTAATCCCAGCACCTGGGAGGCAGAGGTAGGAGGATCGCCATGAGTTTGAGACACCCTGACACTACATAGTGAATTCCAGGTCAGTCTGAGCTAGAGTGAGAAGCTATTAAAAAAAAATACCCTAAATAAACCCCATGAATTATGATTTCTCCCTAAATAAACTCAATAATAATTTATAATTTAATCTTCTTGAGTCCATTTCATATTTTTTTTGTTAAAAATGAGGATATGGACCCACAGTTGGGCTTCTCAAGTCTTTGGGAATTCCTCCTGCACCCCCAAAATTCTGCATCATTATTACTAGCCACACACACTCTTCTCTATTGAGAATGGGGCTAGAGGTAGTTTGTATCATATTCTAGCCAAGAATCTGGCTGTATTCTCCCCATGTCCTGAGACTTTGAATAAGGATAAATTTTAAAGTCATGGGTCAGTGTGTTTGGTGGAAGGCAGGAGGGGTAGAGAGCCCATGTGAGGGTAGACCTCCCCCCACCAATCCCATCACAGCTGGGCTGGGATGGAGAAAGGCTACCAGAGTACACGGTCCTGGAGGTTCAGGTGTCAGAGAGATGAATAGCCAAGAAGAGAGAGGCTGTGTCTACCTGGTCAACATCTGTAACCTATTCCAGTGGCCTTCACTCTCAGGCTCAGGTAAGTTCTGAGAGGGATCTGACTGGTGTGAACTCGGGCAGCTGGCTCAGGAAGAGGCCAAGTTTTAGGGCTAAGCTTAACCAACCACAATGCCAGGATCATATTCAAACCTTAATTCTAGGAAAGTGGAACTCCTTACCAAAGAGGGACTCATGTTATTTATGGAAAAACAGATCTAGCAAACTCCTTTAGGCAAGAGATAAGAGGAGAGGCCCTTCTCTGATCTCCAGCAAACTGAAGATTACAAGGGTAAACTCACGGACATTCCTGCCTTAGATTCAAGGGGTCAGGCTGCATCCTCTGCTGGCAGCAGAGATTGCTAGCATCATCCATGTGGTAATTGTTTGGTAGACATGGAAGATGGATCATTTTTTTTTGTTGTTGTTTTTTTTTTTTTTTTTTTTTTTTTTTTTTTGCCATGGTTCTGCAAAGTTGCAGGGGCCAGGTTATGTGTGGAAGGGTTGGATTCCCTGCAAGGAAACCCTAGAATTCCCTTGTGTGAAGCTGAAACTCAATGGAGATTACATGATGTAGGAGATGTAGGACCATCAAATGACTGGCAAGAAAAGCTGTAGATTCAGAGTGAAGCCAGGCTAAGACTCAGGTTATGTATGCTGCAGGCAACAGGGCTGGTGAGCTGGGCTACCCTAGCACTTTGGAGCAGGTGATTCTATCATGAACCCCAGATTCAAAACATGGAGCTTCAGGGTTTGGTTTCCTTCCCTGCTGGATTCTGGTTTGTAGATTCAAACAGCCACACTCTGTAGTCTGGGTAACAGAGAGGGCACAGCCATAGTGTCTCCTGTCCTTCTCAAATCTCAGTCTTGGTGATGAGCTCTGTGCAGGGGTTTTGAGAGCCAGCTTTTCTCAGTGGCCTTGTTCTTCGCCCAACACTGGACACTTCTAATGCCATGGGCCAGATGTAATTTCCTGCACCTACTCGGGGACTAGCTCATTACTCATTACTCTCCCCTTCCTGCAAATACTCAGTGTTTGGTATCAGTAACCCAAGGGGTCATGGGAAGCTTTGCTACCCTTCCTGGGAGATGCAAGTAAAGTGTTATGCCCTTAAGAGCCCCTCCCCCAGGAATGGAAGTTGTGCAGGGTTTTACAGTTCTTAGAACATGAGCTACTGCCTTCCCTATTCTGCACAGTAGGGAGGATTTCTCATTGTTTCTACCCTAGCACGAAGCTAATCTGTCTTAGAAATACCAATGAAAAGAGAAAAATAAGGCTTTATTTTACAAAGAGCCTGCAATTGAATGAGCCGTTCCTGTGTCTCTATCCTCAGGCTCTGCTGGTCAGCCCCTAATAAATCAATAGGAGCATAATGCATACCTCCAGCATTGTTCTTTTGCTTAAGATTCTTTTGGATCTTTTAAGTCTTCATAGGTTCCATATGAAACTAAGGATTTTTAAAAATATATTTATAAGAAAAATTCCATGGGAATTTTGGTAGTTTGTAGTGAATCTGTAAATCGCTTTTGGATACCGTGGATATGCTTACATTTAATTCTTCTGATTCATGACCATGGGACATAGCTTTCTGTTACATGTGCTTTTTTGCAATTTCCTTCATTACTGTCATAATCGCAGTGCATTGTTTAACCTCCTCCATTACATTTATACTAAGCATGTACACTTTCTTTTTTTACTGTTGCTATTGTAAATGGAATTAACCTTTAAATCCACTTATGGATACATTATCATTGCTAATATTTAGAACTCATACTAGGTTTTGTGTGCCTAGTTTTAATTCTATGTATTTACTGAATTTGCTTACCAGTTTTATTATTTGTTCACTTATTTAGTGGTGTCTCTAGGGTGTTCAATAAATGAGTCTGTGTTCACCATCTAGAGACAACATCACCTCTAACTTTCCTACTATCTCCCATGAGGATGAGCTTGCCCTGCCTCTTTGTCTAACTTGTCTGTTTAGGATACTACTGAGAGCTCTAGGAATTAGGGTTCGTGAAGGAAATTCTACGCTTGGTTGAAATGGACTACCTACAGGACCCTGAGGGAATGGTTGATTTGGTTTTAATGCTTTCTAAAAGCCCATTAACTCAGTATTGGGCTTTCTGTTCATTTTTTCCCTAAAAGTTCCAGTTTGACACAGATCTGGTCACATCTGCCTTTGAGTTAACCATCCTCCTCTGTGAAACCCCAACAAACTCAGTGGTTTCCTAAGCGAGACTTGGCTGGAATCATTTCTTTGGGCGGTCAACAGTGTCCTTCCTATCTGTGGTCAGTAGGTATTTGTTCCTGTCTCTCCAGGAAATGTCACATGAAAACAATAAGTCTTGAAAGTGTGAACTTATAATAAAAGAAAAGAGAAAATCTTTGTGACCTTACATATGGCAAGGTTATGCTAGAAAGGGTGTAGCAAAGCAGAAATGATTTATTAAATGCACTATGAAAGTGACAAGGGATTTTCAAATCAGTGCTAGAAAATCAAAAGGGGGCTGGAGAGATGGCAAAGTGGCATGGTGGTTTGATTCAGGTGGCCCCCATAAACTTACGTGTTCTGAATGCTAGATTCCCCAGCTCATGGCAATTGGAAATTAAAGCTTCCTGGAGGTGGTATATTGTTGGGGGCAGGCTTGTGAGTGTTAAAGCCAGCCTTGCCAGTGTTTGGCATACTTTCCTTATGTTGGCCAGTAAGTGATGTTCACCCTCTGCTCATGCCATCGTTTTCCCCTGCCATCATGGAGCTTAGAATCTCTAAGCCAAAATAAACTTTTTTTTTTTTTCCCCACAAGCTGCTCTTGGTCAGGTTATTTCTGCCAGCAATGCAAACCTGACTGCAACAGTGGTTAAGGCTCTTGCCTACCAAGTATATGGTGCACTCATATACTCATTCTCTCTCTCTCTCTCTCTCTCTCTCTCTCTCCTTGCAAATAAATAATATATATATATATATATATATATATATATATATATATATATATATACATAGACTTCATTTTAGAAAATTAAAAGGGAAGCTACAAACAGGAACAAAACAAAGTATTCTCCATACATGGTATTGACAGAAATTGGTATTCAGAATCCATAAACACTATTACAACTCAATGATAAGCCAAAAGAAAGGAATACAATATTATAAGTGTGAGAGATATACAAAATAGTAACTCAAAACAAGAAACTATTCACAAAGTCATATCTGCCTGAGAAAATACAGAACAAGCATCCAGAGAATAGTGGTTATGGGAGGCTGGAGAGAAGAGTGGAGAGGGTGACATGAAGAATGGATGAGTTTTGATATTTTTATTATTTATTTATGTGAGGCAGGAGAGACAGGCAGGTAAATAGAGAGAGAGAATGGGTGCACCAGGAACTCCAGCTACTGGAAACAAACTCCAGTGGCATGTGCCACCTTGTGCATCTGGCTTATGTGGGTACTGGGGAATCAAACCTGGGTACTTGGGCTTTGTAGGTAAGAACCTTAACTTCTAAGCCATTTCTCCAACCCAGGTTTCTTAATCATTACAATTCTAAGCACTGAAGCAGACACAAAAACTTTAGGCTCCAAGATTTCTGTGACTTAACTAGATGACATATCCATAATCCATGGGCTGGGTATGATTACATGCAAATTACATGTACTGTAACCTGGTGACAAGTGCCATGCTGATTTTAGTTCAAAGGTGGTAGAAAATTTTCCAGTCTAAGAAATTAATTAGTATCCTCATGTTATTTTCCATGCCATTGAAATTCTAAAGCACATCAAATGTGTGAATTTTTTGACGTATTCTGTTAAGACCTTAGCCACTTTTTGAAAGTATTGTTTTAAGATTAGAAAATTAGAGACACAAACTCAGCAGAAAATGGTACAGGGACCATATAGAATCAGCTTAAGGAATATTTTTCTGGAAGGGCATGATCATGAGATGTGATGAAATAAGCAAAATGATTAATGAATCTTTTTATTGGTTTTATTTGCAATCAAAAGTTGTGTTGCTCAGGCCTCCATCTAAAATAAGTTAGAATGTTAAAAATATCAATATCCTTTATATTCATAAAACATTGGTTATAGTGCATAACATTGGGCATGTCAGAAATTTACATTTATGAAAGACTTGTTTGGGGGCTTGGGGATTTTGTTTGTAATTTCTTTTCTTTTTCTAAGAGTTGTTAAATTCAAAACAAAAGAGAGAATGCAGGGTCTGCTATTTTATGGCAATGGAGGTAAAGCAAACAGCTGGTGCATAAACATGCTTATTGATGCATCAGATCATTAATATAGCTGTGTGCACATCCAAAGTGATAAAACTTTTAGTTACTATCAAGGCCATAATGTAGCAATAGCTCATTGAACTCCATACTGCTAAAGTGTAATAAACAAGATATCCAGCCTGGAGAAATGGCTTAGCAGTTAAGGCATTTGCCTGCAAAGCCTAAGGAACCCCGTTCCATTCCCCAGGACCCACTTAAACCAGATGCACATGGGGGCACATGAGTCTGGAGTTCCTTTGCAGTGGTTAGTGGCCCTGGTGCACCCATTCTCTCTTTCTCTCTATCTTCCTCTTTCTCTCAAATAAATAAATTAAATTAAATTAATTGAGTAAAAAAAAGACATCCATGGGGTACTTAAAGGGCACAGGAATAACCGTTATTGAATCCAAAAAGAAAACAGAGCTATCCATATGGTTCCATGAGACCATCACATGGTGGTAAATACCAAGCAAATACAATTATCATTATTATAGGGTCAGATATTATTCTAAATACTCTTAAATAACTCTTTTGTGTAGACTTTCTTTAAGAAAAGGCTGATCTCAAACCGCAAATCCTGTGTCTGACATGGAGCCTAGGGTTTCAAGAGGAAGAAAATGTATGTAAGCTGAACTGAGTGCAATAAAAATGAATGAGCAATCATTTAAAAGGTAAGAGTATAAGTAATAATTTCTTATATTTTGTATGTACATTTATTGTATGCTAAAAGCATGCTGCTAAATTAGTAACTGTGAAGTAAAGTTCCTGGAAACAAGCTGAAGTTACATTGAACATTTTACAAGGCTGATTGGCTTGTTAGAATTTCAGTGATTGTGAGCAGAGAAAGGATGCGGCAGGTCCAGAGCCAAATAATTGCGGGACACCTTTGCCCCTTAAGTCAAAAGACACTATATTGCCTTTTGGGTCATCCCATTGGTCATTGCCCTCTGTAAAGAGAGGCTTCTTTAATCAAAAATGAGAGCAGCATTAATATATGAAGGTGAACATGAAGTGCAGTGCTTTCAGGGCAGTTGGGTGAGAATAATATATGTACTTGGCCAGACAAGAGCAGTCTTGATACCCCTAAGACAGGATTACTCTTAAACTGTCCAACACAATTGTTACTTCCAACTTTGTACCCTTCTTCACCTCACAAAGCCATCACCCCTTCCTCTACACCTGGGCATCCTGCAAACACTACCACAAGGCATAAGCTAGTTTTTATCCTACTGAAGCGTCCTCATGAAGGTACCAAATGCTAGTTGGCTGATACTCTCACCAGGCATCATTTTCTGTTGTTTTATTTTTGTTTTGCTTTGGTTTATTTTTTTTTTCACTTCAAGATCACAATTTGTGGCAGATGTTAGACTTAAACTCATAGAGAGATCTTCCTGTCTTAACTCTCTAAAATGCTAGGCTTATAAGAGTGAATCTCTGGGTTCCAGCTGGCTTACTTTTATTTAAAAAAATTCATATTTATGAAGAGAGAGAGAGTAAGAGAATGTATGTTCCAAGGCCTCTAGCCACTGTGAAGGAATTCCATGAATGGCATGTGCCACCTTTGTGCATCTGGCTTATGAGGGTACTGGGGAATCAAACCTGAGTCCTTAGGCTTCAAAGGCAAGTGCCTTAACTGCTAAGCCAATCTTTCCAGCCCCCAGCTACCTTACTTTGAACAATTTTGGTTTCAACTAGAAAAGTACTTTCTAGTTATATTTTAATTTTTATAGAATAAACAACTATGAAAAATATTTTAAATTATTCTGAAAATAAGACACCTATTGGAATAGATAAAAACTTTTTATAACTTGTCACTGTATTCTAAGCTATGAAAAGCACACATTTAAATCATTACAATGCTACCTGCTCTTTTTGGTTTTTACCTACACATGAAGGAATATTGTCACCACAATATTTGTTCCTTCAAGCTATTTTGCTACGCCTGAAGCAGTTTTGCATGCCAGTTATTTTTGGGACTGACAAAGATTTTGTGTTTGTTTTTCCCCCTCCCCTTCCCATAGGCCCAAACCCTTCCATCCCTATTGTCTGGGCCTTGAGTTGCCTGTCAGGCATATCAGCAACTCCAGCAGGTCCAGGTTAGGAACCACAGATAAGTGCCACCACGCAGCGTTTGTTTTTCTCTGATTGTGTGAGTTCGCTGAGTATGTTCTGTTCCAAGCCTGTCCATTTTTCATTGTATTGTTTTTTCTTACTGCTGAGTAGAATTCCATTGTGTAAGTGTACCACAACTTCATTATCTATTCATCTGATGATAGGCATCTGGGTGGATTCCAGTTCTTAGCTGTAATGAATTGAGCAGCTATAAACGTGGTTGAGCAAATACCTCTATATTGATGCATGGAGCTTTTAGGATAAATGACCAGTAAGGGCATAGCTGGGTCTGTTTGTAGCTCTGTGTTGATCCTTTTCAGGAATCTCCAAATTGATTTCTATAATGGTTGTACAAAAAAATGAGACAAACACACACCAAGCACACGGTAGCGCCAAAAATGATTGAGAGGTGCGACGCCACACCCTGCACTGCGCGCTTTGAAATACCAAGACCAATGCGAACCATGGGAACCGGGCAACAGGGATGATTTCACTTGGGCACAATTCCCAACCACTCCCCCACATCAGCTCTCCGGTTATCGGTCTATTTGTCCATCCATCTGTATGTCCATCTGTCACAACAGCAAACCCGAATTGCCCCATGCACTCAGACAGAGAAAATCTACTGTGACTAGGGTGAAGCCAACAGTACCCTTACATTTCATTCATCTTACATTCAGAAAGACTTTTTTTCTAATAATTTCTGGGTTCACGACTTTTCCTCCCTAACTCTGAACCACCTATGTCACTCCAGAGCCTGGTCCAGGGATCACATTTGCAGTCTGCTGGGCTCCAGCCCTAGGTTCCAGTGCTGGGTGCATCAGCAGTGAATCCTGGCCCTAGGGATGGCCAGCTGCATCCCGCCATCTTGGTGATACACCCCGCTGTGCTGAAGGTAAGACTTTCCCCCAATCAATACTCCCTTAGATTGACCTAAAGAAGCCACAGTTAGTCCGACGGCTGTTCGTATGGGACGTGTAAAGGGACAGAAGAGGAATGCTACGGAGAAGATGGACGTCAGTAGTGGGGCTGGGAAAATGGAGCCACAGAGCAGTTTGGGTCCTGTTCCCTGTCTGCACACCCTACTGGCCCATTGTGAAACCCTGACCCCAGATTTCAATGGCAAATAAAACCGCTTTTAGAAATAACAAAGTTTCTTCACTGACAGTCATGAGAGCAGCCACAGACCTTGCACATTCTCAAAAAGTTATTAGCCACGTGCCTCAGAGAAACTGTAGCAGAAAACCCCTTTGCACTTAAATGTCTTTGAAGCTGAAGAGAGGATGTCCCCACTTCGAAAGAAGCCTGTAAAAGAAAAGCCCCAAAGTGCAGGATTTACCTTCAATTTGCAAATTCAGTGTTTCACACCCTCTGTTTAGTCGGGTCAAAATTTTACCAATTACTGGTTGAAAATACTAGTGAAGAAAGCAGCAGAATAAAACAGGAATTTTCTTACTTATTTTGAGTATTGAGTCACAACCTAGTAAGAAGATGAAATATATATCATTTCATTGGTCCATTGCAGGGAATTACATTTTTGACAATTATGCCTGTTTGGAAATTACTCTCTGAATAATAAATTGTGCATTTAGGATATCTTAAAGTATTCTTTTTTTATTTGAGAGAGAGAGAGAGAGAGAGAGAGAGAGAGAGAGAGAGAAGTACAGAGAGAGTGACACAGAGAGAGAATGGATGTGCCAGGGCCTCCAGGCACTGCAAACGAACTCCAGATGCATACATCTCATTGTGCATTTTGCTTATGTGGGTCCTGGGGAATTGAACCAGGGTTCTTTGGCTTTGCAGGCAAATGCCTTAACAGCTAAGCCATCTTCTCCAGCCCTAAAGTCTTCTTTTCAATGAATAATATACAATATCCACAGCATTATGAAGGGCTGCAAGGAGGCTCATTGAGGCCCTGCTGGTAAAGTGGTAGAAAATTGCTAGCTTTAGGAGGCTACACCCCCTAAGAGAAAAAATATCTGCCTGTGTTTAAAGGATATGACCATAGTCTAAATTTAACATGAGCCTTTGTGGACAGGTACACCATGAAAGAGGAGCTGAGGCCATCAGAGCCAGTGACGCTCTGGGAAGCTATGTGGGTAGTCGGCATGGTGACATGAGCAGAGCCACGTGCAGGCACATGGCAGCGGGGAGTAAGAGCTAACACAGAACCTAAGTGTGCACCTTGTCACAGACAACTTCACTGAAACTAAAGAAATGTTCCCTTTCAGTAGAAGCTGTCTGTTTTCTTCCCCCAAACATATGATTTTGCCGAAAATTAGTTGGAAGTAGTTGTGTGGGTTTATTTCTGCTCTCTTTGATTGATCTACATGCTGGTACCATATAGTTTTTGTTACCTTGGCTCTGTTTTGTAATTTGAGACCAGGCATTGTGGTACCTTCAGCATTGCTCTTTCTGCTTATAATTATTTTAGTTGCTTGGGGGTGTTTTGTGCTTCCTCGTGAATATTAGGACTTTATTTTCTAACTCTGTCTAGAATATAATTGAACATTTTAAAAAATATATATTTTATTTATTTATTCATTTGCGAGAGAGGAAGAGGCAGATAGAGAGAGAGAGAGAGAGAGAGGGAGAGAGAGAGAGAATGGACATGCCAGGGCCTCTAGCCACTGAAAATGAACTCCAGATGCATGTGCCCCTTGTACATCTGGCTTATGTGGGTTCTGGAGAATCAAACCAGGGTCCTTAGGTTTGCAGGTGAATGTCTTACCCACTAAGCTATTTCCCCAGCCCCATAATTGAACTTTTTTAAGATTTATTTTTATTTATTTATTAGAGACAGAGCAAGAAAGAAAGTGAGAATGGACATGCCAGAGACTCTAGCCACTGTAAATGAACTCCAGACGCATGTGCCACCATGAGCATCTGGCTTACATGGGACATGGAGAATCAAACCTTGGTTTTTAGGCTTTGCAGGCATGTGCCTTAACTGCTAAGCCATCTATCCAGCCCATTTAAAAAAAAATAAGGGGCTGGAGAGATGGCTTAGTAGTTAAGCGCTTGCCTGTGAAGCCTTAGGACCCTGGTTCGAGGCTTGATTCTCTAGGACCCACGTTAGCCAGATGTACAAGGGGACGCACGTGTCTGGAGTTTGCCTGGCGTACCCATTCTCTCTCTATCTGCCTATTTCTCTCTCTGTCTGTCACTCTCAAATAAATAAATAAAAATAAAAAACATTAAAAAAATTAAGATTCATTTTCATTTATTTATTTATTCATAATTGAACTTTTGATTGGGGTTGCATTAAATTTCCAGATCACATTCAGTATTCTAGTCTTTCTTATACATGTACATCATGCCATTTAAGATTTTTCCAACTTCTAACATCCCCTTTAACTTCCTTTTTTACTTAGTGTATTAAAGTTTTTGTTATAGAAATCTTTCACCTCTTTTGGCAGGGCCAACCCTAGATCATTTGTTAAACAGTTCTTTCCTGGTCATTTCTTCACAAGATTGATATTGGTATATTGTAACACTATTTAGTGCGCATGTTGATTTTGTATCCTACTACACTGTTGGAAGTGTTGATCAGGTTTCAGAGTTTGGGGGTGGGGTCTTTTGGGTACATTAATGAGATTTAGGGAGCAGTACAATACCTCGTTGGCAGCTTAAGCTCAGAGATCAAAACATCAGGCTATTAATGGATCAACAGTTGCCAAAGCTGCTCTGAGCTAGAGGCTCTGGTTTCTTGGTTTCAAGAACTCAAAGGATGAAATTCATGGACAAGAAAGCCAGAGATTTTAGAAAAGGGAAGCTTTATTTGCAGATAAAAAATACAACACATAAGCCAGGTGTGGTGGCGCACACTTTAATCCTAGCACTTGGGAGGCAGAGGTAGGAGGATCACTGTGAGGTCGAGACCACCCTGAGACTCCATAGTCAATTCCAGGTCAGCCTGGGCTAGAGTGAGACCCTACCTCGAAAAACCAAAACCAAAGACAAAAACAAAACAACAACAACAACAAAAACATATATTAAGGTTTTTGAAAAGCAGAAAAGATTGGAAATCTGAGGAATGGGAGAGGTCCCTAAGGGAAGGGGGGAGGTTCCCATGGAGTGGGAGAGGTCCCCAATGGGAGGGCTACCACCAGATAGCTGTGATCCAGGTTTATAAGGGTTATTGGTAGGGAAATAAGCTAATCTTTAAAATGACTGTACTGAGATAGGATAAAGCTCAGCTCTGAAGCAGTTAGCAGTCCCCATGCATCTCCTTTCCAATCAGGGAACTGATAACTTGCTCTCCATCTCACTGCCTGGACCTGGGGTTTGGGCTCCGTCCTCTAAACATCAATGATGTGGTCACTAAGTTGCTGTGCAGGCAGTAACAGAATTAAGGATGGAAAAGGCAAACCTGTGCATTTCTAGAAACCATGAATAAAAGCCAGAGCTGTAACTTGAGCTTTCTTTTCTACTGTTGTGTGAATGGTGAAGGTCTTGTTTTGCCAGTCCCACATCCCACATCCCAGCACACCCTTGGTGCCCTCTGGATTTGCAGAAGGCTCCTCTGTGAAGTGTAGGACACTACGTTCTAGCAAAAACCTGGCAGATGCTCACTGAGCTTGGATAGTAGATGATCTTGGAATCAAGGAAAAGCAGGGGAGAAAACACACTTAGACTTCTCTGTATGTTATCACTCTAGGTGTGATTTCAGAAGCATAGCTGTTTCTTTATGGCCCCTGCCCTAGCAGCCTGGCAAGTTTCTTTCTCCTACTCTCATCACTAGATATGGAATGTCATCTGCAAACAGAAAATTTGACATCTTCCTTTGCTATTTGTACCCCTTTAATTTATTTATCTTGTCTTATTTTTACCAGCTTTGAGAGCTACAGAGTTATGTCAAGCCAATATTTCTCTGGTTCCTTGTATTGTGACTTACAAAGAATTGACAAGTGCAGACTTGGCAAAAGGGCAAGTTAACCAAGATTTATTTTAGGAAAGAAATTAGGGTGTTGTCCTCATTGGAAGAGATGAACACGTGTTTCTAAGAGGAGTCACTTTGGGTCATTGGGGCAGTCATTAGGATAACCTGTCTCGACTGAACCTATTTGTTTTTTATCCAAATGTGGCCACATTGAATGCATCTGCTTTTTCTAAGTTTCACTATTAATTATGTGTGTAATTGATTTATTGAGAGTGCATAATCAAATCTGGTTCTTAAGGCTAGGACTATGACTCCAATTCCTTAACAATTTTGTTGGCTTATCACAGGAAAAAAGACAGATGTGTGTGTGTCAGTCTCACAATAAGTTAACTCCAAATGGTGATGGAAAATTCAACAGTCCCACCTAACTATGGAATCATTTTATTCCAGGGAGTTTCTCTCTCTCTTTCTCTCTCCCTCTCTCTCTCTCTCTCTCTCTTGAGGTAGGTTCTCCTCTAGCTCAGGCTGACCTGGAATTCACTATGTAGTCTTACAGTGGCCTCAAATTCATGATGATCCTCCTACCTCTGGCTCCTGAGGGCTTGGATTACAGGTGTGTGACACCACACCCAGCTCAGGGACATTTTCTTATTCCCACTTTAACTGGCCTCAGCCACTCTTTACCTCTATTTAGTGAAACACAAATAAGTGTATTTGTTTTGAACTGTGCAGAAAGTTTGACCCTTAATCAGTTTCTCCATGGTCAGTTCACCCCAGATTTGGCCTTCAATTGATTTGGAGCTTTTTCTGAGTACTTTGGGTCCCTTTTGAACCATTGTTGGTGATCATCATTAGGTGAATAGCCTCATTGCTTAGGGTTCTTCAGAGCTATTTTGGTTCCATTGAGCTATTTTGGTGCTATTATACCATTTGTACGATAGGTCATAAACCATGTGAGTGTCTGTTGTGTAGGAGGGGAGATGTGTGGGGCTCTGCTGAGCCATTGGAGTGCTATTGAATTATTTGAGGTAGAGTAATAAGGGTATTGAAGAGATCTCTTGTGTGATTTGTGTAACTATAAAAAATACTGTTTTTTACTATCTTGGTGCCCTTCAGGGGAATTCTAGCTGACTAGACTTTTGTCAACTTACGATGGTTTCTAAAGCTGCCTGGGGCAAAACCAATCTGTCCCTGGAGTTCTTAAAAATAACTCAGTAACAAACCTATGGCCATATCATTTTTACATTTCCTTTAAAAAAAAAACCTTATAATGAATTAAATTATAATTACTGTCATGCTATTTTGGGAAGCAGGCATGTAAATGAGTCTGTGCATAATGGATAAATTTTTGTGGGACATTTTGGATTACATTAATGATTGGAGATGTTAATGCTGTCACCCGTGGTATCTGGGTTTTTCCAGGTTCTTACTCAAAGAATTAATGAAAAGTGTGCACAAGTAATTAAGCAGCAAGGGAACTTTATGAAGAGCAAAGGGATGGTAAAGGTTTGAGACATACTGCCAAAGGGACCATGGGATGCTGGAGGGGATAGTCCTCTTGGCCTCAGGAAGTGGTCTGGGGCTCCCTTATAAAGCATTTTTAGGAAAGGATGTATCAGTTACTCGTCACCCTGCTTGGGTGTTCCTCTGATTTGATTGATAGGTTTCCCTTACATAATGTTTTTTTGCTACTATGCATGTTTCTTCATTTTAAATATATATGTATTTATATATATATATATATATATATATATATATATATATATATATCCAGTTACACATAGGCATAAGATGGTAAGTAGGAGTTTTTCTCTAAAGGTTCACTTAACGAACAAAGTCTGCACCCAAAGCCACTTCAGGCAACAAGGGACGATGCTGCTCCAACCTGGGATCTAAGACTAGACTGAAGGGGAACTGATCAGGGATCATGGTCACTAAAGGGAGGCGAAAAAAAGCTCGTAAAAATAAAGCTGGGTGCCCAAGCACCTTGGTACAGGTGGGGGTGTCAGGCTCCCAACAGGTTACTGGGAGTATGGTTTAGGAGAAGGGTGTGTTTACTGCTCAGTCCAAGCAGTGTCCCCGGTGGCAAACTATTCCCTATGCTCACCTGCCTCAACTTCCCCCGAGACTCTTCTCTCTTACTCCTTAGGGCAGCTGAAGGCCGGAGGCCAGTCTTCTTGGAATTGCATCATGCTGACAGAGAGCAGAGCCAGGCAGAAGTAGTTTCTTCTGCTCTGTCCCTATAGGCTGTGATACTTCACAGGTGCTGCAGGAGAGCATTCATGGGATCTTCATGCCTGCTGGTCCAGAGCAGAACAGGAACCCCCCCCCACCACCACCAGTCATGGCTGCACAAACATCCCACTTCCTTGTTCCTGGTGGGCAGCAGTTGGTGGAGGACCATGTGCTGTTGGATTTGCTAGATTCTGGAAGAAACAAACTGTATGAGCTCACTGAGAAGGGCAAGCAAGAGTGTCAGAGAGCAGGGTCACAACCCACGGGAGGAGTGCTGACCAAATCCCATTTCTCCAGTCTGGAGTTGAAAGATTATTACCCACACATTCAGTGGCACTCCTTGGAGGGTACTTTTGACATTAAAAAAAAAAAAAATCCTTCCAGATTCGCTGACACAAAAGCAGCATTCCCAGAGGTCTGAGCAGGTTCCTCTTCCCCTTGTGAGTAGCTCTAAGCACCTTGGATTACGGAGGTCTACCCATGCCAAAGAATTTAACTGATCCGTGCCAGGCGCCATCAGCTCCCTAGGAATTCAAGGAAGTGAGCTGAGCTGGGGGAAGGCCTGGGGAGACACCAGGTTGCAAGGCAAAAGCAGGGCAGGGCATTGCCCTGCATAGCAAGGTGACCCCTGCAGTTCCCCTGGGCACCATGCTTATAGGGAGTGTGATGCAGGCGCGCTTCATACCAAGATCTCATACAATGAGCTCATCACGTGCCTGCGCAGGCGCACTTCATCATCGACGCCTGCACATAGGAACTCTGTAATGGATGCTGAATCACTGTTATATAACAAGCTGCGACGATTTATGCTCAACCGGAAGTCAAGCCTATTACCATATGAAGTATGCGCCTCTAAGCTGTGGAATGTGGGCCTTGCTTTCTACACTCTCCTTCACCAGTCCAGTTAGACAGGCAGGCTTCCCACCTGAGTTTCTTCTCTTTTTAAAATATTTATTTTAACTAATTTATTTATTAGAGACAGTGAGTGAGAGAAAGAGAATGGGCGCGCCAAGACCTCTAGCCACTAAAAACAAACTCCTGACACTTACGTCACCTTGTGCATCTGGCTCAAGTGGGACCTGGAGAATCGAACATGGATCCTTAGGCTTAGTAGGCAAATGCCTTAACCGCTAAGCCATCTCTCCAGCCCCTGAGTCTCTTCTATTATGTAGGCAGAAATAGAATTTTTTTAGGCAACTCCCATTAGATATTTGAATAAAGGTCCCCTGGGGAAGGAAAGTGTCACCACCCTGAGTTATCTCCGGAATAAACCATGTATCTAAGTATGTTCTCACGTCTTCCTCCCCAGCTGGGTACCAGCAGTTGGAACTTCACAAGGATCGAGCCTGCGCACTTGCTGCAGGTGGCCCCTCCCAGAGCCCAGGCCCGGGCTGGTGCAGGCTGCCCATGGCCTCAACCCTGTGTGGAGATACATAACCAGCAGGGTTTGGTGAGATTTAAAAGAGGAGCAGTTTGGCTTGCATAAGCAGTGGGCTCCCCAGGTAGCTATGGCCAGCTGTTCTCCCCATAGGAGACTGGGGCAGCGGAAGTCCTGGAAGCTTGCATCTTTCTGACCCACGCCCGCTGACTGACTGCAGCTAGCAGAAGTTTCAGAGGCAGAAGTGGTGAAATGAAGGTGGTGGAGAGCGGGGTCCCTGAGTGGGGTGCAGTGATCCTGGTAGGATGGAAGGCAGTATTCCTATCGTCAGTGTTTCTTACCCGCACCTCTCTGCAGGCAAACCCAGGGACCCCTGAAGCATAGCTAAACCACACAAATAAATCACGCTCCAGTGCGACCTCGTGGAAGTGCTTTAGACACAGATGGAAACAAGGAAAATGCAGGAGAGGAGAAAAAAAAATAAGCTTTTAGATGTTCAAGAGGCCGTAGGGAGAGTTGAATTGTGCTTTCGAGAGCACGAGCATTATTAGAAGGAAATGAGGAGGTCACCTTGATACCAGTGGCCCCTCTTTCTTCCCCTAGTTGTTTTCATCCCAATACCAGGTGCTGGTGGAGGGGCCTAGCTAAGGGCTGTTCCCCAAGCCTTGTGGGTTAGGTAAGGGGAGGCGGAAAGCCGCAGATGGATTGCAGTTCAGCACAACGTCAGCCTCAGATGTAAAATGCAAATTTAAAAGATTATGTTGGCCTAGGTATAGAGACACTGTTGCATGATTTTTGGACTTTTGTCCCTTTGAAATATGCATACACTGTTTTCAGTGTTGAAGTGGGCCAACTTTGCAGGAAATTGCTAATAGTACATTTCTTATTGTAAAATATGCTAATATATTAGGTATTTTAAATATCTCATTTAGTGTGGATGTGTATAGTAAAATTATTGAAAAACAGCATCATTCACAAAAAATGCAGTTTTAGTTTGAGGTCGTTTTTATTGGATCATTAAATTCAGTATTTATGCTTGCAACAGAAAATGTTCCTGTAATATATGTAATATATTATGCCACTCTGACAGATGCAACATGCAACATGATGGAAATCATATTAAAAAATGTTCAACTTTTAGTTTGCAGAGGCTTTTTCATGATATGCAATTACACACACACACACACACACACGAGTTATCAGAAGCATATGACAATAAACTTTGGCACTCCTTTTTTCTTCCATTTTGGCGAATGAACACTATTCCTTTAAATACAGAATTAGCACTCCCTTCTCTATTCTCTCGAGAGCATAACTTCCATTTCCCTCTTGTTCGGGTAACCCTGGGACTTTCCTAGGTGAGTCGGGACTCCTGCCTGTCTGTTGTAGAACTTGGTCTTACACTAACTGTATGGTGGAAACTGTGACGCTCCGCCCCCTGCCTCCTCTTGTGTTCTGGTGCTACTTAAGATGTAAGATGAACTATTTAGAAACTCTTACTAAAAGGAAATATTCTTTGTTTTTTTTTTTTTTTTCCTAGGTGTGGTATCTCTCTACCCCAAACTGATCTATAATTCACTATGTAGTCTCAGGCTGGCCTCAAACTCATGGTGATCCTCCTACCTCTGCCTCCCAGGAGGTGGGATTAAAAGTTTGTACCACTACACCCAGTGGAAACTACATTTTAAAAAGACAAATGCATCTCTAAAAATATGCTTATCAGCCTGGAGAGATGGCTTAGCAGTTAAGGCGCTTGCCTGCAAAGCCAAAGGTCCTGGGTTAAATTCCCAGGACCCACATAAAGCAGATGCACAAGGTGGTGTATGCGGCTGGAGTTCATTTGCGGCCGCTAGAGGCCCTGGCGATCCCATTCTACCCACTCTGCCTCTATCTCTCAAATAAATAAATATGTTTATCTTCACTGTCCTGTTCCTTTATTTTGACTGAAAAAAAGAACTAATTATCCTTTTAAAAGGGTAGTGGGTGGACAATGAAACAGTTTGTAGTTTTCTATTCCCTTTTTGCCCATCTTTTGGGAAAAAAGTCATAAAGTAATTAAAAATAAAATTTACTGTTCAGTCAGTTGCATGGATATGAGATTTGACTCAAGAGACATCTTACTCTAAGGAAAGAAAAAGCATTCTCTACAAAATCCAATTACTGTAGATGCCTTCTCAGTGGTTCACTAGTCACCTTTCACTGGATACCAGAAGACATCTGGAATATTTGACCTGTTCAGTGATCCAAAAGTCCTGCATAGCATGTATGTATTGAATTCTCATCTCATGTGTGTATGATTTAAGTTTCAGTAGAGATGGCAATTAACCAGTTTCATTAGTTTTCATTTTGCTCAGCTATATAAAACTATCAGAGAAGAATTTCATTTGATTAGTATTTTTTTAAAGGAAGTACAAAATTTGAAAATCTTGTTCATCTTTGTAAAAGTCTTAAAATAGGGCTGGAGAGATGGCTTTGTGGTTAAGGTGCTTGCTTGCAAAGCCTCGTGACCCATGTTCAATTCTCCAGTGCCCACATAAAGCCAGATGCACAGTGATGCATGAATCTGAAGCTCATTTGCAGCAGCTTGTGGCCCTGACATACCCATTCTCTCTGTCTGTCTATCATATGACATTAACTAAACTTCGATTTATATTTTTTTTCATTAGTCTCCAATTTCATTAATTTATCTCATGATTTATTATTTCTTGCTGCAAAGAGATCTCAAAATAATAAATCTGAATGGACAAAAATATTTTTTAAAGTGTTTCAGAGCTGGAGAGATGACTTATCAGTTAAGGTACTTACCTGTAAAACCTAAAGACCCAGGTTCAATCCTCCAGTACCCGCATAAGCCAGATGCACATTCTGGTGCATGCATCAGCAATTTGTTTGCAGTGGCTGGAGGCCCTGGCACACCCATTCTCTCTCTCTCTCTCCCTCCCTCTTTTTATCTCTATCCGCCTCTTTCTCACAGCAGTAAATGCAAATTAAAGCTACTTTATAAGTCTATTTCACTCTGGTAAGAATAACTATCTTCAAGAAAGCAGCAACAAATGCTGATGGTGAGGACGTTGGTCGGCGGGGGGGGGGGGACTTTATACACTGTTTTTGACTATGAAAATCAGGATAGAAGTTCCCCAAAATGTTATAACTAACACGTGATCAAGCTCTACCACTCCTAGGTCTATACCCAGGGCTCCGTTGAGTCAACATTTCACAGTGTTTGCACATCTGTGTTTATTTGTTGTGCTATTCATAACAGCTATGGAATGGCACCTAGTTGTCCATTAGCAGACAAATGGATAAAAATACACACACACAATGTGATATATATACACATATGTGGTATATATATGCAATGTAAGTTTTTTCAGATAGGGTCTCACTCTAGCCCAAGATGATCTGCCACTCACTCTGTAGTCCCCGGTTGGCCTCAAACTCATGGTGATCCTCCTACCTCTGCCTGCTGGGATTAAAGGTGTGTGCCACCATGCCCAGCTTCACGGTTGATTTTAATTCAGACATAAAGGAAAACAAAATCCTGACATTTGTAGGAAAATGGATGGACCTGGGAATCCTCATGTTAAAAAAATATGACAAACCCAGAAAAGTAGATGCTGTGCATTTTCTCTCATAAGTGGAATCTGGAGTTAAGTATGGGGGTGTGGTGGATAACAAAAGCTGTGAGGAGTTTAATGAAATAGGATGGCATAAAGGAACCTGTAGACTAGAACCAAAGCTGCCCTTTAATAATGCAATGTGGAGAACCTGAATAGGGTCAAAGTGATCAGCCTGCCAGTATAGAAAATTAAAATTAGCTCTAATCATTAACTAAAATGAATCTCAAATAGCTTTATTTGGGCAAGGATTCTGGAATATAGTCTATTTCACATAACCAGTTCAGTGGGTAAAAAATAGTCACATGGATTTCATATACAGGTGTGGTATATTTTCCTTCTCCATCACCTTATCCGCCTACAGTGCCTTTCCTCCATGACAAGAGAGAATGAACTTTGGAACATGCATCAAAGGGAATCTGTACCCTTCATACTGCATTGAACTAATAAGATACTATTGTCAAGAAACCAACAGGTGTGAGAAGAGCTAGCCGTGCTTCCTTTGAATCAACTGCTCCAGTCACCAGATGTTAGGTAGCTTCCTTTAACAACAGCTGTAGCTAATTCATCAGACTGCTGGTGACTTGAGGCTAAGGTACAGATTCCCTGAAAGTAAAGCTTGAGCAGATTGCCCCTTGCTATTGCTTCTCTTATCTGTGCTGCTCACTAAAATATTTTAAGCAGTTATCTTTGCTAAGCATTGCTCAAATCACAAGGTCAGTGTCATCTACAGCTTCACTTATTAGCATTATCATTTTACCATTTTTAGCATTACTACATGTCTCTATATATGCTTCTTTCTCCTTCCCCCATACGCCCCATGAGAATAGAAATTTCAGTGTACTGCTTTTCTTCCTGGGGAATCATTTGCAAAGCTGTATGTAGTTAAGTTTTCAGATTCTTTGCAACCATGTTCAAAGCATTCTTCTCTGAAAGTCTACTTAGAATGACCTAACACTCCCTAGTGTGATCATTTCTTCATTCATAGTCCAAAAGTCATTCAGCTTGAAAAGCTAACCATCAAACCTTAACATATAACTCATCTAAGTTATGTCACCCTGTGAAAGAATAGCTAAATTGATTTCCTTAGTTCCATTGAGCTCAAATCTTTTGAACTTGAATCTGTCTTAAAAACAATATACTTTTTGAAACATTCATTATTTTCCAACCTTTTTTCTGTAAATTTAATGACTCATATAGATCAATAGGTTCCTCATGACATGTGCATGTATGTCAGATCTGACGACTTTGATAATGTGAAATAAACGCTGTTCTGACATGGAACATAATTTTAAATCATGAACACATATGAAATCTAGCAAGGACCTGATTACCGTTACACATTACAAAGGAAAATGAACACCAGAATGTTATTTCATGATTATTATAGTTTCCAAGAATATTAGTAAATTAGAATCAATAAATGAGAAGAATATTGTTGACTCATGGACTACATAAAGTAAATGCATGTCTTTTTATTCATTCATTTTGTTAACAATCATGCAGTACTCTCTGTGGTCAATGTACATAGATATCTAAAATGTTTTGAAAACATTCACTTTTCACTAACGCCACTATAAAAGAAGACAGGTTGAGCTTTCATACTTTCAATGACTTTGCTGCATATCATTTGAAACATGATCATCTATGTGTGATGATATAATTATTACACTTGATATAAAGGGAACTCTCAGCTATACAAGGAAATGTGGTTGGCACTTCAAAAAAAATACAGTGAATGTAAGGTCTATAACATCATGGGATTTGTATTCCTTAGGGAGAAACAGGTTCTAAGAAAATAATTATGCTTCAATTCTGTAATGTTAATAAGTCCCCATAAATGAAAATCAGAGTTAATGTGGGTGTCTGAATATACCAGTCCAAAAGCAAATAGCAAAAACAGCAAAAAACATAGGGAAGACATTGGAAAGGTGACTGGAGCATGGGTAAGTGAAGATGTAGGTAATGATGAAAAGCATTGCGTGCAATAAAAATAAGATGTTTGGTATTAAGAGAAATGAAGTGCAAATTTTCACGAAGCTTGGTTATCTATTATGCATGCTTAATAATGACCTTTATGCAATGAACATATTTCTATCAAAATTTTTTTGTACTTCTTCAATGTTCATTTTAACTGATCTACAGCCTTTATTAAGATATAAGCTTCTCAAAATGTGAGTTATCATCATGCTACTGTGGCTTCCCTGAAACATCCTCATAAAGGCTCACGACTGTGATAGTAATACAAAAAGAAAAAAAGTCAAATATCACACATTTTCCTGAGCTTTAAAACTTCTCCCCAAAGTACTCGAGCCTATTTGCAAATGAATCTTTTATAGTGGTCTCGAAGGGCTCTCACTTACCATGGCACTTTGTCTTGTCTTTCACAGATGAGAAGCCCCAAGCTCCTGCCATAATTTCTCGTGAGCCTTTACTGTCCTTTCAAAGCAGGTGTGAAAACCTAAAGAGCCATGATACTCATCACTGCAGGATTTTTATGTCTGTAACATTGAAAGAAAGCTGAGATATTAACTTTAAAATATCTAGGAGGTCTGTGATCCAACCCAACGACTCTCCTAATACAGGCTACTTTACTCACAATTACATTAATTATCCCTCATCTAACTTCAAATGAATTTTGCTTAATTCGCACTCACATGTGTTCTAAAAAACCTTACTCTTATGCTCTTAATGATCACTACTTTTTTATTAGTTATGTACACAGTAATGTGTTTACAGTAATGAAGGGACCTATGACTGTGCTGGCTTGAGTCAGGTGTCCCACAAAAGCATAGGCATCCCGAATGCTTGTAATTTGAGGGGAGGGCCCTTGCTGGAGGAGGTGCGTTGCTGGCGTTGAAACTCGAGGTCTATTATTTCCTCGCTTGTTCACTCTCGTGCTGCAGTTTCCCAGTTGCTGCGCAGAGGTGCTCCTCAGCCTCTGCTCATGCCACGCATTCCCCTGCCCTCATGGAGCTTCCCCTCAAGACGGAAAGCCAGAACAAACGCTTCCCTCCCAAAAGCTGCTTCGGGTTAGGAGCTTTGTCCCAGCGACCTAAGGTAACTGCAAGGATTCCTCAACCTATTTTAGCTGCTACAAAAAAAAAAAAAAGTACCACAGACTGTGTGGCCGATCAACAATAGAAATTCAATGCCACTTTTTAATAAATTGGGGGATACAAGAAGAAGTGCAGGGAACTTTAGTGTTTGGCTTCCCAGTTTATAGGTGGATGGATATGAGCTAGTTTTCAGGAGAAAAAAAAAATGTGTGCATGTTTCTGCGTGATCTAGAATTTCTGATTAAAGAATATCAGCCAAGATTGCTGAAGTCAGATGTGATAGTAAAACACTCATATAGCTGAGTACTCGCATGTCAGAGGTGGACAAAAGTGCCTCTGGTCCCAATCAGAATGATTCAACCGTCATTCCCTATTCAACTCGCCCAAATCCCATCTCCTAATAGCATCACCTTGAGAGTGAAGATTGCACCATATATGGGAAGGGGGTGGGACACACAAACATTCAGACCATATGCATCAGAGCTGTGACACAAAAGTATTATTTCATCCTAGTATAAGAAACTTGTACCTAGCAGTTACTGTTACAAATTACAGTGGGCGGTTTGAGTGTAAAATGCTTCTCCCCACATGGGCTTATGTGTTTGAGTATTTGGTCCCCAGTGAAGTGACAGTGTCTGGCTAGGTTGTGGCACCTTTAGAAGGTGTCACTAGGGGAAGACCCTGAGGTTTTACATCCCAGCCCTACTCCCCGTTCATTCTCTGTTTCCTGCCTGCCGTGGGGATGATGTGAACGGCACAAAATATCCTGTGGGTATTGTCAGTTGTAAATAAATAAACCCTTTCCTTTCTTATGTCACTCCTTGTCAAGTGACTGCTCCTAGCAACTAGAAAGTAACTGATGCGCACACAGACATAAAGCATTTGTAAAATGTCAGGATTAATTATATAGTAATAAATTAACTAATCAGAAAGCCATTACCCTTAAACTTTCTTGAAATGCTGGGCACAGTGGTGTGTGCTAGTAATCCCATCACATGGGTGGTAGAGATAGGGAATCACTGGGACTCAGTGTCCAGCTAGTCTAACTGAATTGGTGAGTTCTACACTCAGGAAGAGACACTACCTGAAAGAATAAAGTGCATAGTAGCTGAGAAATACTCCTCAAGTTAACCACAGGCCTCCACATACATGTGTACCCATTTTCCTCCCCTACATACTAAGACACACACATACACACACATATATACACACACACACCGTACATACATGTATCACATAAAATAAGTTAGCAAAACAACAACAGCCAGGTTCTACCCAATCTCAGACAGCCCAATTATCACAACACACAAATGAATCAGATGATTCACTAGAGCCTACTGAGTGCTAGTGCTCTCTATCAATCTCTAACACACACACACACACACACACACACACACACACACACACACGCAATCTCTGTATATAGCATAAACTGGCCAGAAAGTTGCGATGCCCTCGTCTCAGCCTCTGGAGAGCTGGGATCACTTTTTCCTTCTGCTCTGCTTAGGTGGGAGAGTGGGAAAGCTCCTCTCACATTATTGGGCAGTGGCTCTATGTATCTGAGTGATGCCTCATTCACACCTTCTCTCTTCTCTGCTCAACTGAAACCTACTGAATTTGGGCTAGATTTTTTTTTTTTAATTTTAGCAATAGACTATTATGGAGGAAAACAGTAACTTTGATAATCAATGCATCTAAATAGAATATACATACATTCTAAAATCAGTATCACAAAGTCCAAGGATAAGTATTTTTGTTAGCTTGTTTTCTCACTAGGAAACTATCAGCATAAAAGAAGTGCTCAGGGCTGGAGAGGTGGCTTAGTGGTTAAGACACTTGCCTGTGAAGCCTAAGAACCCAGGTTTATTTCTCAGTACCCACAAAAGCCAGATGCACAAAGTGGCATATGGGTCTGGAGTGAATTTGCAGTGGCCAGCAGCCCAGGCATACCCATTCTCTATCTGTCTCTCTCTTCCTCTCAAATAAAAAAAAAAAGAAAAAATTAAAGTAGGGGGAAAAAAGCCATGCTCAAAGGTGCCATTTATTTGGAGAATTAGAACTATATAACTGTTCTGGGAGTTTCTCAGCATCCCATTTTTAAGAAGCCAACAAGACACACAGGAAGATGGTGCAAGCAAGATCACTAATGGTTAGCCTGGTGTGGTGGTGCACGCCTTTAATCCCAGCACTCAGAAGGCAGAGGTAGGAGGATCACCATGAGTTTGAGTCCAGCCTAAGACTACATAGTGAATTCCAATTCCAAGTCAGCCTGAGCTAGAGTGAGACCCTACCTAAAAAAAAAAAAAAAAAAAAAAGAAAAGAAAGAAAGAAAGAAAGAAAAGAAAAGAAAAAAAGATTACTAATGGAAAACACATGTGTGAAATGATGTTCAAGGAAGGATCAGATCACAGGGCCTGGCATTGTGCCCTTGTTTACTAACCTGTCCACTCTCCTTCATGGTATTCTCTTTGCCTCCTGATTGGTGGGTTTAACATATTTCCCTCCTTGCCACGTGTTTACTGAGAACCAGTTTCATCAAAGGGTTCTTGTATTTTTGAGATCTTAAGGCTGATGTAATGACTCCTGTGGGTTAGGACATCCCATTGGCTCAAGGGCAAGACATTCTATTACTTTTATAATATACTTCATTTATATTTTTAAGATATGTTTTATTTCTATTTATTTATTTGACAGAGATAAAGAGTGAGAGAGAGAGAAAAAAAACGGATGTGCCAGGGCCTCTAGCCACTGCAAACAAACTCCAGACTCATGCGCCACCTTGTGCATCTGGCTAATGTGGGTCCTGGGGAATAGAACTTGGGTCCTTTGGTTTTGCAGGCAAATGCCTTACCTGATAAGCCATCCCTCTAGCCCTACTTTTATGTATTTATTTGAGGGAGGGAGGGATGGAGAGAGAGAGAGAGAGAGAGAGAGAGAGAGAGAGAGAGAGAGAGAATGAGTGCTCTAGGACCGCTTGCCACTCTAAATGAACTCCAGATACATGTATGATTTTATGAAGCTAGCTTTATGTGAAAAATGAAGTCAGGCAGGCAGGCTTTTCAAGGAAGTGCCTTTAATCACAAAACAATCTCTCAGCCCAACATTCTATTACTTTTAAATTGAGACCTTATGAAAGCTGTGGCCAGGGTTTAATAATAGCAAAACCTCCAACTAGAAGCAGCTTATGGGAATAAAGTCCATTCTGCTTTACAGACGCAAGGGGATGTTCCATCATGACTGGGGAAGCATAGAGAGCAGACAGCTGGCTCACATCTTCATATCACTAACAGACAAGAAGAAGCGCAGGTGAGCTCACTCTGAACACCCACTAGGATTAAACTAATAAACCTCAAGCTCTGCCTCCCAAGTAACACACCTCCCCCAGCATGGGATCCCTCCCAATGGCTCCACCAGCTGTTGATTTTAAGGTGGAAGTTTATATACACATAAGACAATAGGGGACAGTTTACATTCAAACCACCAATTAATTTTTTCTTCTGGCTGCACCACTAATGTTCATCTTGTACCTAACAAGAAAATGACTTAATAAGATTATTATATTTGTTTGTTTATCAGGGTACAAGTTATCACACTTCGCCAATACTGGAAGCTCTCTATATATTTATTCCCAATGGCAGCTAAGAAAAATCAGTCTTGGATCCAAATACTCCTTTGTGGTTATTTTTTTTGCTTTTAAGGCACTATTTTTTGAGGTAGGGTCTCACTCTGGTCCAGGCTGACCTGGAATTAACTATGTAGTCTCAGGGTGGCCTCGAACTCATGGTAATCCTCCTACCTCTGCCTCCTGAGTGCTGGGATTAAAGGCGTGCACCACCTCACCCTGCTTTAAGGCACATTTTTAATACAGACATTTATATCGTGTTGTTTTATAATTCAGTACCATCAATTTCTGATCGTCCAGGACTCTGCCTAAACATAACAAAATACATTGAATAATACATCAACACTTGTTGAGGAGAATGGATTAGATTAGTAGAAAAAAACACCATGAGTTTTTAGTTAATCAAAGCTTAACCTCTAAAGTCCCCAGAGTTTTAATTTATTACCAAGGGTCATGAGTCTTTGATGTACTGCTTATAGTATCTGCACATATAAAGGCATTTTCTTTTCTTTTCTGAAATAATAAAGTGGTTAATGTTTCTGTCATTCCATAACATTGCATTCTTTATAGTCCTTTACCTGGGATGTTATAAACTATAGAGCAGGTAACAGGCACAGTTCCTGGGATGCTGCTCCAGTTATAACTTTCAAATGAGAAATAATGCCCTATGTTGGATTTACGGTTTGACATTAATAAGATTTATGTCATCATTTTGTTATACATTTAATTTACCTAATTATGCCCTTTCAGAGAAAAAAAATGTTCTAAAAGCTAAGAAAATAATTGGCTGGTCATGAAAGGTAATGGAATACGGTAGGGAACTTAGGAAAGATTTAATTATTGTTGACATCTGTATGAGATAATTTGCAAACATGTTCAATGACTATGTACTGTCATTTTATAAAGTGTTAATTTAAGTGTTTTTCACTGAAAATGTTTATAAGCCTCAAAATTTATTTTAGTACAATAAATTTAGTTAATTCCAAGAGTTGGCTGGGAAACTATCACATGCAGATAATTGTTTTATTCCTTTTTATATCATTTAATCCAATATAACATCAGGCAGAATATACAATTCTAAAATAAAAGAGGTTAATTTTATGTTTATTCATGCTAAATTTTATAAGTGTGCTTAATCCCTTTGTCCTTCTAACTGATTATTGTTTTGTCAATCTGGATTTATACAATTAACTTTGATGACATTTGCTCCCAGAATAAAATAGTATGAGAATGATTTTGGTACCATTTGACAGCAGTAAACTCATGGGGATGATATAATTTTGGGCTAAGAAGTTTCTTTGGATGGCAAACAGGGATAATGAAGACAACACCATATTCTTAACCATAAGAAATACAAGCTAAATAAAGAGTGCTGATCTACCTGATAAATCGCCTTTCTGTCAAGTAGTATGATAAGACTATTACCCTGTATTTAAGTGATAGTATGAAGCCAGTATACTAAGATCTGCATTGTTGCTAAATGAAGATGGTTCCATGATAGAAGTATTTTTCTTTCAACTTATTTCTGTGCATGAGTATTTCCATAATAAAACGTTGGACAACTAATCAGGGTAGAAACACACATTAGCAGTTAGATACCTCATTTAATTTATAACTAGAGATGCATTAAAGTATAAACATTTATTCAGCCTTTATTTTAAATATAAGGTTGTAGGTCATGTTTTGATCATGCAGCAGCTGGAGAGCTGTGAATGAGCAGAGGGTTCACAAGGATCATGCCAACATAGGGGGTGGACAAACACATCATCCCCTTTCCAAGATGGGGATTTGAAATTTCTTTTTTGGAGGGGGGTTGGATTTTCAAATTAGGGTCTTACTCTAGTCCAGGCTGACCTGTAATTTACTATGTAGTCTCAGGGTGGACTTGAATTTATGGTAATCCTCCTACCTCTGCCACCCTAGTGCTGGGATTAAAGACATGTGCCACCATGCCTGGCTTGAAAATTCTATTAGGGGGCTGGAGAGATGGCTTAGCAGTTAAGCGCTTGTCTGTGAAGCCTAAGGACCCCAGTTCAAGGCTCGATTCCCCAGGATCCACGTTAGCCAGATGTACAAGGGGGCGCATGCATCTGGAGTTCGTTTGCAGTGGCTGGAGGCTCTGGCACACCCATTCTCTCTCTATATCTGCCTCTTTCTTTCTATGTCTGTCGTTCTCAAATATAAATAAATAAACAAAAAATTGTGATATGAAAGTCAAAAGGGTATACGGGGTATAGGAGGGTGAAAGCAGAAGAGGGGGAGGAGTGAGCTAACTAAAGCTGAGTATGTTATTTTTGAAAATTAAAACAGGGATTATGGAGTTTGCTCAGTGGTTAATGGCACTTCCTTGCAAAGTCATATGGCATGGATTTGATTCCCTCGCACCCATAAAAAGCCAGAGACACAAGGTAACACATGCATCTGGAGTTCATTTGCAGTGGCAAGTGGCCCTGGTGTGCCCATACTCACTCTCTTTTTTCTATCTGTCTGTCTCTCTTTCAAATCAATTTAAAAATAAAAATTTTACATTTCAAATGAAAAACAGTCAAACATTTGGATTTTATTCTTAGGTATTAGACAAGACATATTATAGCCCATGTGGTCATACTTACAACATGTAATATATATCACCTATAATATTGATGCAAAACTTAATACTTGGTGCATAATATGCACATTATTATATTACAAAGTGTTGTAAGGAAAACATCATATTATTTAATACAAGGTGTCAATACCCAATAATTTTTGAGGACTATTTCTGTGTCCAACAATGAAAGCTTTCCTCATTCATTTTGAAAGTTCCCAGGATCATACAGCATGATAAAGGAGATAATGTTTCGCTGAGATTTGCCATCATATTTTGGTTCAACTGGCTATAAACTTCTATTAAGCACTGCCATGTAATTTTAGATTTAGTGTTTGGTTTGTCCACTAGAGCTGCTATAGTGATAAGCATTTTTACCTTAGTCTAAGAAGATAGTGAATGAGAAACAGCCACTGGAAATGCAACATACGAATAATACTTTTATGTTAATGATGGCTCAATATTTCTATTGTTCTAAAGAAATTAAGACACTATGGCAGTTTAAATTTTTACAGACCTAAGGAGAATTTAAGCCTTGCATGTCACTCATAAGTACAGACATGATAAACTGCTTACACCACTTATGCTATAAACTTCAAACCCATAGTCAAGTGTCTGTATAGAAACTTGTTTTCAGAACATCATTCATCATGTTTGACTAGCTAACTGAGATTTGGTTGGCATAACTCTGGTAATATTTAATCTGAAACTTTGTTTTGGCTTTATAGATGCATTGAGATTATAATTATAACAGGGTTTATTTCTTGGTGTTTTTTTTTGAGACAGGATCTTAATATGTAGCCTTCATTGGCCCTAAAGTTGTAATTATGCTTCTGAATTTGAAATGCTGAAATTACAGGCATATAGCACCATAGTTTGGCTATATCTAGTTTTTAAACTATTTTTATAGTTGATATTTTAATTATGTATTTAAAAGGTAACAGTTCTTTTGTTAGGTTATGTTTACATTCTGAGCATATGTGTGCATTTTAAATATTTATTTAGTTAATTGAGAGAGATAGACACGGAGAGGAAGAGAGGGAGAGAGTGGACATGCAGAACCTCTAACCAGTGCAACCAAACTCCAGATTCATGTACCCCTGGCTTTCAGTGGGTTCTGAGGAATCAAACCAGAGTACCTGGGCTTTGTTGGCAAGCTGCTTAGCTGCTGAGCTACTTAAACCCATATATGTATTTTAAATGGCCTGAATGTCAAAAGTAAAAATGAAATGCATAATGCACAGTCTATTACTGCAGTGATGGTATGATTTATTGGCTATGGTCTTCTTAATGTCTAGAATATTTTAGTTGGTTAATAAACATTTGCTTGAAATACCATATGTAGATAAGTATATGTAAAAGTGAAAATAGAGTATCTCCAAGCATATATATATATATATATATATATATATATATATATGTTGGTTTTCTTAAGGAAAATGAGAGTTTAGATAATAAAAACAATTGTGATAAGATCTAAGAAGTTTGGGGATTAAAGCATTAAGTTCCTTAGGTAAAATTCAATTAAATTTTAATATAATAAAAAGGCTTAAGGAAAATATTTGAATAGTTTTTCCACAATAAACATTATTCAGGCTACATGCCATTATAAAATATTCAGTAGAAGGACAAGATTTTAGAAATGATTGAATAGGCCCTCTAACTCTACATTCCATAAAAGCCATCACAAAACTGTCAAAATAGAAATAAACAAAATAAAAAGTAGTAACAACATGAAGGATATTTGTTCAAGAACAAGATAAATCTTAAAAACAGTGAGCCCATGTTACTGTCTTTGTCTTCATATCCCAGTATTTAGCTCCACTGTCACCTTTAAAATGTCAACCTGACAACCAGGGTACATGCGAACACTGAAGTCCAGATGGCAGGGAGGGAGAGACGAATTGTGCCATTCATTCAACAGCCCGTCTGAAGAAAACTATCAGAGATGGAAAGATGGCTTGGCAGTTAAGATTCTTGCCTGCAAAGCTTAATGACTGGAGTTCAATTCCCCAGTACCCATGTAAAGTCAGATGCACAAGGTGGTGCATGCATCTGGAATTCGTTTGCAGTGGCTGGAGGCCCTGGCATGCCCATTCTGTCTGTTTCTCTTCTCTCTCTCCCTCTTTCCATGCAAATAAATAAATAAATATTTTAAACAGAGATCATTATAGAATTGTTTTAAAAAGTTAAACAAACATGGAAAACAGCAAACACAAAGTTAAATCCAATAACAAAACTAAGAAAAGAGATAATAAAATATCCAGGCTTACCATTAATGTTTTTCTAAACACAGTTATTCAAGAAAAAGCATTGCAAAAAATGTAATAAAACCACATATGGTACATATTATAATCTATAAGAAGAAAATAAAGCAACCAATAGAATTTGTTTCCTAAGAAGAGTTAGGTAATAGACTTAACTAGACAAAGATTTTTTTCTTTGGTTTTTCCAGGCTGACCTGGAATTCACTCTGTAGTCTCAGGATGGACTTGAGTCATGTTGGTCCTCTTACCTCTGCCCCCTCGACTGCTGGCATTAAAGGTGTGTGGCTCCACACCCAGCTATGACAAAGACTTTTAATGGGCTATTTTTGATACATTTAATGAACTAGTGAGAATAAGGTATAAAAGACAAAAGGTAAATATAGATGTTTATCTGGAACAAAATGCAGATTATAAATGAAGAGTGGAAAAATTTACAAAGGAATCAAAAATAAATTGTGATTTGAACAGTATATTAATTGAAATTTTAAATAATCAGTAAGGGTGGGTTAACAGGCCAGCTAAGAAGGAGGGATTTATAGGCTAGGGCATAGGAGTAGGTCTAGGTTGGTTATTTTTACAATATTAGCTTTTAAAATCCATGAATGGATTTTAAAATGAGTCTGGAATGTTTTTCCATCTAGTGTCTTCCTTAATTTCTTTAAGTATATTGAATTTTTATTGTAGAAGATTTGAGTTATCTTATTAGGTTTATTCTGAGGTATTTTTTAAATTTATTTTTAATTAATTTATTTGAGAGAGAGGGAGAATAATAGGCAGATAGAGAGTGAGCAAGCGAGCGAGAGAGAATGGGTGTGCTAGGGCCTCCAGCCACTGCAAACGAACTCCAGATGCATGTGCCCCCTTGTGCATCTGGCTTACGTGGGTCCTGGAGAGTCGAACCTGGATCCTTTAGCTTTGCAGGCAAATGCCTTAACTGCTAAACCATCCCTCCAGCCCAGTTTCTGAGGCATTTTTTGAGGCTGCTCTGAATGAGACCTTTTCCCTGATTTATTTCTCAGTATGTTTGTCCTTGGTACACAGGAAAGATACTGATTTTTGTGTGTTAATTTTGTATCCTTTCCATTAGCTGAAAATGTCCATCAATGCTAGGAGTAATTAGGTTACAAAGTAGAATTTAATGGTGAGACCCCATTCCTGAGGACATCACACACTTTGGGTATAGGATATAGAGAAATCAAGAGCTTCCTCCAGTCTGGTTTGTAGATGCAGAAGGTACTGCTGGGGGCGAAAAGTAACTGGTGTACCCAGCAGTAGACCCTGCAAACTACAATACTGACCTGCCAGGCAAGATGAGCTCACTGGAGGCCTGGTGGTATGACTGCAATGGGAATAACCAATTGTTTTCTGATTGATTTTGAGGCCCATTGCCCAAGAAGGTATTAATGTCTGGTACTGTAAACTTGATCAAAGCTCATTTCTGGGGAAGTCATTAGCCTTGGGTGGGGACCCACTGCTATTGTTTTATGAATGTTTTATCAGCCTGCCTTCCAGGTGTTTACATTTATACCCACAGATGAGTGCTGCTTCCAGCCTTGATCAGGAAAGTCCATGTTGCTGTTGATGTTGTTTGTTGCTGCTGCAATGGCAGAAGGAGTGCAGACCAAAAACTGGTCCGAAAGCTGAGGCTCAAATATCAGTTAATGATTTCTAGGTAAGAAAGTCATTCTTTTCAATGGCGCCACCCCTGGTAAATGTTGGGAAGAAGAAAGAGTTCAGTGGCAGTGTGTTGGGGACCATGAAAAGTTAATGAGAGTTGTGTATGATCAAATACAATGTACACATGAGTGAAATTTTAAAAGAATAAAAATCACCTTATATAGAACTAACAGATATTATGAAAATAAATACAAAATGAAGGATTTTAAATTTAAAATTTTCACAAGGAAAAACCCATAGATAGTGGTCAAATGTTACCCTGATAGCAAAATAAGGCAGAGGTTTTCACTTCCTCACCTTGATTTTACAAATGTAGGGTTGACTATATGCCCCAAACTGTAAGATATCTGGAATCATCTTTATCTTTGTGCAGTAAATTCAGTCTTCTCACTAATCAAAATAATTGAGAATCACTGCTAAAATCCTGTCTTTTTCCATTTTACACTATTGCCTAAGAAGTATCAATCCATGATAATAGTTTATTTTAAACCATTTGCTGTCAAAGATAAATCTGCACAGTAATGACAGTTTTATAAACCACATCTATCATTTTTAAAAACCAAAGAAATTAGAAATTTAAAAAATGGTAGGGTATTTTATCCTTCTTTAACAAAGAAGTTGCCTTCTTTCAAATGGTAATATTTTAGTAATAAGTATATGACATATCAAAATCTAGTTTTTTTTGTTGGCTTTTATTCATTATTCCGATGAGATGTTCAGTGTTAACACCTGCATCTCCTACTGATTTGGAGGTTGGAAAGAAAATTAAGTCTGTTTCTTTACTTAGCCTTGATGCCTTCTAATAGGAATAGGGTGTGTAAACCAGGTAACAGACAAGCAATTGAGATCAATTTCAAGTGCAAATTACTTCTAAAGCTTTGCATGCTAACAACTCCAGCACATTGATAGCAAGAGCCAGTGCAATTAAACTGGTGAATAAAATTATACTTTGATTATAAAGACCACTGTTTAGCATGAAAGAACACTTAAAGTGTCACACCAACAGCAGTTGCTTTAAAATATGTTCAAGCAAATTTTACTTTAATAATTGCAATGCCAAATAATTTCTTCTATTAATACATAGAAGAGGTAAGATATTAACATATCTCTTGAGCTATAGATGAAAAAGTTTCAACTTGTCCTAGAGACATCCCTGGAGGTACAAACACTGCATTGTCCCTGGTACGCCACATTCAGTAGGCTCTAACACTCACAATAAAGTGACTAAATTAGGTTCAATGAACATATATTCACACTTAAATGGATGGGCATCATGTTACAAATTGAAGATAAAAATGAAAGTGTATATTGTCAACAATACAAGTTGTTCATAAAGAAAACAAGATCATTATTTTTAAGCTATATATTAATGTATCTAATTACTTTATTGTCAGATTTTAGTTTGTTTTTAACCAGTCTCTCTCTCTCTCTCTCTCTCTCTCTCTCTCTCTCTCTGCTTTTGGGATAGGGTTATCCACCAAGTTTCTTAAAAATTGTCTCCTGTTATAATCAGTCTTAGAATGTGGAGGAGAAAGTGAATTGGATGAGGACTTGGAGATAAGAGAGAAAAAGCATTTCACAGAAAGAGGGAGGGACTAAGGAAGAGAGAGGAGGGAATAGAGAAGAGGAGGAGGGAGGTCAGAGGGGAAGGGAGAGGGGAAGAAAGGAAGGGTACAAGGAGTCCCACACTTTTAACACCTAGAACACAGTGATCTCTGTCATGGTGGTGAAATACATCCATTTAGGAGATGAAATGCATCCATCAGAAAGACAAAAATTCCTGAAAATGAAAATAATTACATTCATCATTTCTTTTTATTTATTTATTTGAGAGAGCAAGAAAGAGGGAGAGAGAGAGAGAAAAAAAATGGACACAACAGGGCTATACCTAGTAAATGCTCAAAATTTGGCCACTGTTATTCATTGCTATTATATCACTACACAATTGATGTTCTAGAGACAAAAATGGAGAGGGGCAGTACAATACAGGAGGAGTAAGAATGGCAGTCAGGAGAAATGCAGCTTTATATTCAGTAATTAAAAAGAACTAAGGTAGAAACAGTTAAAAGGCAGGTGAAATCAACACAGAGATTGTTGGAGTAAGAGTCAACACACTGCTTGCCACTAGCAATGGCTTGTTTCTGGGTTTCTGGTTGGGATATGAAGAACAGTCCCGGGAGTCATGGTCACCAGGTGTTACTCTATAAAACTGCAAGTGATACTGCTTCTGTGCTAGTTTCCTACAAGTGGCACTGATGGCTGCTCTCCTGGCATTCTGGCCATGCTACCAGTAGGGACCATTCATGGCCGAAGTGGGTTGGAACTATATGCAAGTGGATCATGGAAAATGGGAGAAGCAGCGGGCCGAGTGATACATCCCACCTACTTTTGCTTTCCTAACTATATACATGACCACTTGCTCAGAAGTGGTGTCTATACCATCAGCTTATCTAGAAAAGCTAAACCGTATTAAATCCATTCTCTTTTCCAAGAATTATAGCATAAGAAACATGTATAATATACAAAAGTATTTAACTAAGTCATACTGACATGTGCTAATTCCTCATTAATATTTTTTCTAAATATATGTAGCTTAACCTCCCATTACTTTTGACATATCCTAAAACCTGTAGTCAACAGAAGCATTTAACTCTTTCCATTGTTACTGCCTGAAGATTTTCCACAGAAAATAAGTATAATGATCCACACATTTATGTTGACCTTTTCTTAATGATACCAGCATGTTGTGTGCTGCTTTTGCCAGCTGCAATTAACAACAAATATATTCCAAGGACACATCTGGTCCAGAGAGTGTCTATTTTCCAAAAGAATAGGAGCAGAAAACATATAAACATGCTTTGTCCAAGTGTAACATAGCCAGCTCTTAGTAGAGTAATAAAGTATGTAGCCAGGTTCATCCTAGTACTCAGTGAATATGAAACAATCAGTCAAGAGCCTCTGCTATATTTTTATAACAAACTTCTCAAACCATCATAAAAATGAAATGTCTGATGGTTGTTTATACTCATTTACTGATGCACTGTAAATCTGTCATTTCTCATGTGCTTTCGCAATGCAACAGACAGGAGGTTAAAGGAGATATGTTGTCACAATCTATCTTTATCACCTTCAGAGAGGAGGCCTTTTGAAGATTCCAGACCAGAGGAATCAGATAGATAGGTTTATAATTTATCTTGTCTATGTGACTCCTAAAAAGAGTATGTTTATATAAAGGGCAAGATGTACAAGGAGAATGAAATATATCTTTAGGTGAAAATGCATGTCTTTCTAAGTATTAAGATACTTTTTAATCAAAGAATATGCTGTTCTTCATTTGGAAATAAAGATGATGTAAGACAGTAGAGAGAATTTGATATCTAAACATTTAAAGTCTTTATGTAAACTAAGAATGACAGTTTAGGCAGCTTATGTGAACCAGTCTAAAATCAAAACCAACCAAGGGAACTATCTTTTCTCACATCTCCTCTGATGTTCCTGATCTAAATTTCCACTTTAAGATTAATTATTATCTAAGACAAATTTTTACTTCATAAAATCCAACAGCCTGCATCAGTGTTACATACACAAAGTATGTACTGATTTGGTTAAGAAATCTATGTCTCTTTGGCTTGAAGCACAACTGATTTTTTTTTAAGTTCAGATATTAGTTTCATTTTTACTTCTGTCCTTATGTTTGATCAAAAAGACAGGGCAGAGGCTGGAGAGATTTCTCAGTGGTTAAGGCACTTGCTATCAATGCCTATTAATATGAGTTCAACTCCCCAGTACCCATGTAAAGCCAGATGAATAAAGTGGTGCATGCATCTGAAGCTTGTTTACAGTGGCTAGAGAGTCTGGTGTACCCGTTCTCTCCTTCCCTCCCTCTCTCTCTCTCTCTCTTTACAAATAAATGATATACTTTTGAAAAAGAATGAACAAAAGTATAAAGTAAATTAATTTAAATTTCATCTTAGGGGCCAGAGACAGCTCAGCAGTTAAGGCACTTTCCTGTAAAGCCCAACTACGTGGGTTTGATTCCCCCATAACCATGTAAAGCCAGATGCATTTTGGGCAAGCTCCTTAACTACTAATCCATTTCTCCAGAACTTTCTTTTCATTCTTTATTATTATTCCTATAATTATTAAAATGGAATGTGTTGATTTTGAGATGGAAAACAAAAATCTACATTAAGATAGATATTAATTTATATGAGACAAAATTCTACATATCAAATTGGATGAAAATATAATTTTCAGTTGTAGAGCTATTAAAATGGGTGATTCCCTATCTTTCTAGTATAGTGTTTAGCTAACTTATTTAAGGTAATTGTTATCATTCATTCTATGCAACATTGACATTTTAGTTTTTTTCTAATTCACTAAATATATTTCACTATACCTCTTCCCATTTTATTCTGAATAAGAAATTATGAGTATCAATGGTAGCTATAATGTGTAAAAATTCCCTTCCTTATAAATTTTGGTGGATATCTAAAAAGGAAGTAAAGTGCCAGGCGTGGTGGCGCACACCTTTAATCCCAGCACTCGGGAGGCAGAGGTAGGAGGATCACCGTGAGTTTGAGGCCACCCTGAGACTACATAGAGAATTCTAGGTCAGCCTGAGCTAAAGTGAGACCCTACCTCGAAAAACAAAAAACAAAAAGGAAGTAAAGTAAAGGCTCAAGCCTTATGTGGTTGTGTACATCTGAGTAGTTGAAGGAGGAAGAATGTGGCCAATCCAGGCTCTACAGTGAGGTTCTGTCTCAAAAAGAAAGAGGAGAGAGAAGTGGGAGGAGAAAGATGGAGGTAGGCAGGAAGAAAACACACACACAAAAAAACTGTTTTCTTTTTGAAGTTTTGATTGATTAATTGAAATGTATTTAAGTAATTTAAACATCAAGTATATTTTTATTAAGCATATTTCATATAATTTTAGTAACAATGGTTTTATCTTGGACATATCTCACAAGTAGGATAAGATTTGAGTAATCAAGTCAATTTTTCTCTTCAAAATACAAAAGCCTCTTTCTCAGGAAAGAGGATGGAGATATGATAAGTCTAGTTTAATATAATAAACATGTAATAAGTTACACAAACCTTATATGAACATTCTAAATAAGCACATATACACAGAATGCACCCTGCACTTAATATGAACTCTTGCTCAACATTAACTTTGGCTATTAATCCAGTTTGAATTTACATGCCAAGTCTTCATAGGCACTGGAGTAGAAATGGGAATAGAAGGTTTGATTAAAGGTAATTTAAAGGTTTAAACTCTACAGTGTAGAAGAAACACATTTAGCCTCTGCACTGATGGCAATGTTAACAAGGGTTATGCCCTCTGTGAAGGCAGTTAGACCTTATGAAGCATGTAGGTACTCTCATTTGAAAAGCAGAGAGTGGTAAACATAGGATGAGAAATGCTTTGAAAATGGACAAGGAACTAGGATTTACAAGAAGATACACAAGGTGAAAATGTAATTTATCTAAATGATTTTATTATTATTTTAATTCACCTCATTATAAAATATATATTTTGAGAGAGAGAGTGTGTGTGTATAGACATGCCAGGAACTCCTGCCATTGCAAAAGAACTCCAGACGCATGTGCCACATTGTGCAACTGGCTTTACATGAGTACTGGGGAACTGAACCTAGGCCATTAAGCTTTTCAAGCAAGTGCCTTTACCTGTTGATCCACCTCTCCAGCCCCCCCATACTATGTCTCACTCTTATAAGATACTTAGCTATTATAAAAATTATGTGATTTTCCCAAAGGTGTATCACTAACTGATTTTCTAAGACAGATTAGAAACATTGTCAGAAATACCTTTGTAATTTGGCATGCATTATTTATAATTTACTTTTAAGATAAAGGGGTAAGGTATAGCCTAGAGAATAATCTTTCATGACTAATAATAGCTGAATATGGAATATCCATCCAATTGTTTAACTCTAAAGGGCAGAATCCTCCATGGCAAGTGAAGTGTGGCAGGAAAAGAAAGTTAGCTCATATCATCACATCAACATGGAGGAAGCAGAGTATGATAAATGCTGGTTCTCAGTTTACTTTCTACTTTTCATATAGTCCAAAACCAATAGATCATGGAATGTTGCTACCCAGAATTAAGGTGTGTCTCCCCTCCTTAATTAATCTCATCTAAAAAATCCCTAACAGACATCCCAAATAATTTGTCTCTATGGTAATTATAAATCCTGTAAAACTGACAACCAGAGATTAACAATCACAAATAAAAAATAAATAAAATTAAATGCACTTACTGAAGAGAATGTGTATGCTTAGAATCAAAATACAGAATACAGTTCTGGGAAGAAACTCTATTTGTTTGCATTGGTGTCTAAAAAATTCATTTAAATATCTAGCACACATGAGTAAAACCACATATGTCTGACATCTAGAGAATAACTGTCAGGATGGATCATATATAATCTACCTAATGGTGTCACTTACTTCTTAGAGATATACGGGTGATAGAAATTAGCCCATTCATTTTCAGATTTATGAGTCTTAATAGCAAAGTCAAGGTCATATTTGATAGTACAGCCAAGCTTCCTGTCATCATTTCTCCAGCTCATGGGACAGACTCAATTACTGTGAACATTTCACAGGCTTGGATCTGAGACCCTCTCAACATAGTCTGGACCAGGAACTGGAGGGCAGAGGAATTCAGAGGAACTCCCAGCAGTGAGTCAAAACTCAAGCGGAAGGTGTATCAGCTTTAACATCTAGTTCTCTTTTCTGCCAATAGCTACTCTTCCTTACATAATCACCAGGTAAATTTATCCAGCGACTTTAGCCCTCCATACTTCTCATCACATGTGTTTTCCCTCTCTTTCTGTCTCTCTCTATTTCTCAATGCACTTTCATCTTCTTTTTTATTTTTTTATTAACTTGAAACTTTGTATGGATACATCATAAGTTGGTACCGTTTTCTTATCCCTAAGAGCATAGGCTAGACTGTCCTTATATCTTTGTGGCGCAGCCTCATGAGCCTCATGAGAGAAGAGCCGATTATAAATTATCAGATGGCAGATCTTTATCCTTTTCTTCTCAGTCTACTTTTAATCAAAACCATCAACTATCCCCAGGTTTATTTTTTTCCTTTAGGTCTCTTCCTTCTCTGTATATTCCCCTCATCTAATTCTCATCTACCAACCTAATTCTAACCATTTGTCCCACTCAATTAGTCAACATCTTGTTGCTTGGACAGACTAATTGACAATAAGCACTTTAATGGCTGAAAGGTTTATTTCAGCTTGCAGTGTCAGAGCCTCAATTCCATCATGGTGAGGAAACACGAGGGGAACAGAAAGCAAGCATTAGATCAACCCACGAACAGGAAAGAAGTGAAGGCCAAGGAATGCTAGTGCTCAGCTCACCTTTCCTTTGCGTGTGCTCCAGGATCCTCAGCTCATGGAACGGCACTGAAAATAGTAAGGAAGGGCCTCCCCGCCTTAATTCATCTAGTCTAGAAAATCCCTAAAAGACATGCCAAGACTGTTGTTTCCATGGCAATTCTGAATCTACTTAAATTGATAACCAGAGATTTTCCCACCCATTGTATTGCTTTGAATGAAAAAAAAAAATCACCCATAGAATCATATGTTGTGATTAAACCTGAGGTTTGATCCCAAACTGGTGTAAGTTTGGGGAAGTGGAGCCTTGCAGGAGGATGTGTGTCACTGCGGGTGGGCCTTGGGCTATTGCAGCCCAACCCTTCTTGCCAGGGCTAGTTGATTCTTGTTGCTTCCTCCAGCTAATGTGACAAGATATTACATCTCTTCTTCCCACTGTGATGAAGCTTCCCATCAAAACTGTAAGTCAAAATAAACTCCTTCCTTTCATAAGCTGCTTCAGGTCTGGTATCTTAACTAGCAACAAGAAGGTAACTGCTATACCCACCATGCCCTTTCTTTTCATTTTTTTCTACTTATAACTTTGAATCACTTTTCTTTTTAAATTTTTATTTTTATATTACCTTTGATAATTTTATAAAGGAGGGTAATTAAGAGAAGGAAGGAAGAGAGTGTGGGAGGCAAGGAGAGAGAGAGGATTTACAGCTAGTCTTTTTAAATGTTTCCTGTCCATGCATACCCATAGCATCAGGATGAACTGATTTTAACAACCATTAGAAGATTTAATCCCAGCACTTGGGAGGCAGAGGTAGGAGGAGCACCATGAGACTACATAGTGAATTTCAGGTCAGCCCGGGAAAAACTACTTCGAATAACTGAATAAAAAGAAAAAAATAGAAGATGAAATAGGTTAGTGATCCTAGGCATCTGATTTCACAAGAGAGCTTATGGCACAATGGAAATGTGGGGTTATTACAATGAGACTTTTAGTAACCAGAATTATAAAGCAATTAGCACAGTACAAGTCAGAAATATGGTTTAGGGACATGTATTAAACCATTAGTGCTTTCTTTATGCAGTTGAGCATTTCAAGCAGAACACAGTCAAAGAAGCAGAGTTAATATGATTGCAATGAGGGTTTTACTATACAGATTTGCCCTTTTAAATTCATGGGGCAAGCAGGAACACTAAAGTCTGGGAGATAAATTAGAGGTGCAACGATGACATTAAGTTATCAATCTGAAAAGATAATCACATTCAGGCCTAAACATAGAGGAACAGACATGCATGGAGTTGTCCTGAGGCAGCAGGTGACCCTGCACATTCTCATTTAAATAGGCCAATTGTCAACCCTATACTGTGGACCTGAGGCCCCTATTGGTCCTTGGGTTCAGCAGTTGGAAGAAGAACTGAGATCAATGAGAGACTGAGGCTATTCTAAGCCTCAGGAATTAATGGCCTTGGCTTTACTCCTGTGTTCAAAATATGTTCAACTCCCTTTTAACCAGCTCTGATCTATAACTATACATAAAACAGGATTCTGAAAAATAAGATTCCAACTAAATCCAACCAGTAGGGTACAAAACATGACCAAACTTTTGGGCCCTACAGATATCATGGTATTTAAAACTTCATACATTGGGTGAAAGTAGCAAATTCCCCATGTCACCTTATTGAGATGAGCTAACTATATGATTATTTTTTTAATTTTTTTTAAAGATTTTATTTATCAGAAATAGAGAAAGAGAATGGGCACACCATGGCTTCCAGCCACTGCAAATGATCTCCAGAGGCATGTGCCACCTTGTGCATTTGGCTTGCTGGGTACTGGGGAATCAAACCTGGGTCCTTAGGCTTTGTAAGTAAGCACCTTAACCACTTAGCCATCTCTCCAGCACCACAAATACTTTTTTAACGTGGTGGTGTAGATACCTCTCATTGCTGTACAAAAGACCAGACCAAAAGAACCTGATGAGAGGAAATTTATTTATTTTAGTTTATAGTCTAAAGGGGAAAATCCATGATGGCAGAGGAAAATGTGGCATGCGCAGAGGTTGGACATCATCACCTGGCCAACATCAGGTGGACAACAGCAGCAGGAGAGAGTGTGCTGAACACTGACAAGGAGAAGTTGGCTATGACAGCCCTGAGCCCACCCCCAACAACACACCTCCTCTGGCAAGACTCCAATTCCCTCATTACCAACAGGTGGGAACCAAGCATTCAAAACACATGAGTTTATAAGGGACACCTAATTCAAACCACAACATGTGGTATTTTGGGGAATCATTTGAAAAGAGAGATGGCATGAGGTTGCTAATAATATAAAATGGATAAGAGCTAGAATATAGCTTAGTTGCTATAGTGACTGCCTACCATATGCAATATCCTGGGTTAACTCCCAAGCAAAACACACACACACACACACACACACAGTCACACCTGTCTTTGGAGGTGGAATTCAACCAAGGAAACTGCAAGTACTTAACATTTGCAAGGAAATGCAGAAAGATAAATGTTCAGTGAGGGAAACAAGGAAAACACTTGAACTTGGCAACCATAAAACTTGTGAAAAATCTTAGTTTATATAGGTGATATTTTTGATTTTGAATGTGAATGGATGTCCTACAAAATGACTTTTGTAAATGTCAATGTCACTTGCCAAAGGAAATGACAAATGATTAAAGAAGATTGTTTTTCCTAACTGCACAAGGGGAAGATGTCCCTTGTACCTAAAACTAAAATTTGCTCTTAGTGTAAAAAAGGAGAGAACAAGGGCAAGAGGACAGAATCTGATAAAAACCACCGAGAGTCAAACAGCGGGAGCTACAGGAAAAGAGCAGCCACCGTAGTTTAAGGAAACTAGTACATGGTCAATAGGAGAGAACCTGGAATTGGCACATCTTTACATAACGTTGCCTCAGGAGAAAATGCCTGGCATGGGAAGACAATGCACATTGTAAGGAAAGACTGGCAAAGCAAAAAAAAAAAAAAAAAAAAAAAAAAAGCTGGGACAAAAGGCTGGAGCAATGGCGCAGTGGTTAAGGCACTTGCATGCAATGCCTAATGAGCCACATTTGATTCCCCGGGACCCACCGAGAGCCAGAGGCACAAAGTGGTACATGCATCTGGAGTTTGTTTGAAGTGGCTAGAGGCCTGGTGCGCACATATTCTCTCTCTCTCTGCCTGCTTGCAAATAAATAAATAAATATATATATTTAAAACTAGGACAACATGGGACCTTGCTTCTAGCTATCAATGATTTGCTAAATGACTTGAGAAGTTCTTGATGAAGGTGAATGAGCAAGTACACAAAGTTTTATGTAAGATATGTATGTAATCTGTCATCCTTTTTAAGATCACTTACTTTGGTGGTTTGAAGGTTCTATGTCCCCCATAGCGTCAAGCATGACATACTTGATCCCAAGGAGGTGATGATTGCTGTAGGAGCTGTGGCCCTCAGGGTGGGCCTTGGCACTTCATAATCGTAGAACCTTGTCAATGAGAGCTAGCTCCCCAAGACTACTTCCTTCCTCCGCTGCTGTTACAAGATGTGGCAATCCATCGTCTCCTCTGTCACACTGCCCCACCATGATGAAAATTCTCGAAACTATAAGCTCCCAGAAGCTACTTCTGGTTGTGTGTTTTGTCCCAGCAAAGTGATGGCAGCTGCTATATTTACTTACAATTTCCAAGTTTGCATTTAATTACTAAGTACAATTTGATGTGATCCGTGCTTTTTTTTTTAAGTTGAAATAGAAATCCTCACAATTTAAGTCAAAATAATTAAAAATAACCTTGATGTACTGCTGAGCAGCTCATGCGCTGATATTTAGTCTACTCACACACAACAGGCCACACAGCGGGAACCTGCCTTAACAAACAATTCTATCTGCCATGCAGCATGTTGTCATCTGTAGCTGTCATACATTTGTGACCCTTGTAGTCCCTCCCCTCATCATTTGTGACAGTAAGAATAGATGCTATATTTGTAAGTAGTGTTACTTGCAGGTAGGATTCTAATTCAGTTTAAAATTTATAAATAAATAGTATTCTCATGACATTTGAATACTGTTTGTTTGAGAGACCAAGAGAAAGAGGGGGGATAGAGAGGGAGAAAATGGGCACCCCAGGGCCTCCTGCCACTGCACTTGAACTCCAGACATGTGCTCCACTTCATCCATCTGGCTTCGCAAGGGTATTGGGGGTGCAAACCTGGGCCATTAAGCTTTACAAGCAAGTGCTTTTGACTGCCAAGCCATCTCTCAGATCCTAAGTCCTCAATTTATGGTATTTTATTAATTTATTTGCAATGAGAGACAGAGAGAGAGAGAGAGAGGGAGGGAGAGAATGGGTGTGCCAGGGCCTCTAGCCTCTACAAACGAACTCCAGATGCATGCACCACTTTGTGCATCTGGCTCTACATGGGTACTAGGGAATCAAACTCATTTCCTTTGGCTTCACAGGTAAGCACCTTAATGGCCGAGCCATCTCTCCAGCACCTAAGTCTTCATGTTTGTATCTAGCCACAGATTTCGTAGATTTTGGTTAAAGCTACAAGATCCATTTGTATCCTGCCTTTTATCCAATGTCATAACCCAAAACAATTACATTAAATTCTGTTTCTGCATATGTATGTATGTGATGTGTGTGCATTTGTATATGCATGTTTAGTGTATGTGGGTGAATGTATGTGTGTGTGTATGCACACAATTGCATGTGTGTGCACATACAAGTATGTGTATTTGTTTGCGTGTGTGTGTAGGCCAGAGATTAATATCCAGTGTTTTCCTCAGTTGCTCTTTATTTTATTTACTGAGGCAAAATCTATTGCTTTTTAATGCAGATTTAGTCTAGCTTGCCATCTTGCCCTGGGGGTGCTCTGTTTCTACCTCCTGAACACTGGGATTACAGGCAGGCCATCATTGCCACCCTGCATATATGTGGTTCCTCATCATCAAAAAGCCAAAGGACCTTGGTTAGATTCCCCAGGACCCATGTAAGCCAGATGCACAAGATGGCATATGCGTCTGGAGTTCGTTTTCAGTGGCTGGAAGGCCTGGGTGCCCATTCTCCCTCTCTCTATATACATATCTTTCTCTCTGCCTCTTTCTCTCTCTCAAATAAATAAATAAAAACAAAATATTATTTTAACATTTAAAACTGCAGACTTTAATAAGTACAAAGTACATAATGAGGTGAGCTTGTGGAGAAGCCAACCAAGTTACATAAATTAGGTGATACAAGTATCCAGTTAAAGTTTCTATATTTCCTTTTTTGTGCAGAATATTTATTTATTAAGGTTGTTTAATATACATTTTTTTCATATGTGGTTTTGGAAGTCCTTTATTGTAAGGATTACTCTTCTGTCTAATGAAAACTAGTAGCCACAGTGATCATTCTGGGCCTACACCTTGGATAAATTCCATTTCTTCTTGAGAGATGAGTTTCCTTCTGTATTTCGAGGTAAGGTTTTGATTACATCTGCAGTGTCTGGTGGACCCTGATGCATCAGCAAATCTGGTGTTTTACTTCCTTTAGAATGTTGTGTGATTCTATGGGCTGGAGAGATGGCTTAGCGGTTAAGCGCTTGCCTGTAAAGCCTAAGGACCCCGGTTCGAGGCTCGACTCCCCAGGACCCACATTAGCCAGATGCACAAGGGGGCGCACACATCTGGAGTTCGTTTGCAGTGGCTGGAGGCCCTGGCGCGCCCATTCTCTCTCCCTCTCTCTATCTGCCTCTTTCTCTCTCTGTCTGTCACTCTCAAATAAATAAATAAAAATGACAAAAAAAATTTAAAAAAAAAAGAATGTTGTGTGATTTTAGAGAGGGGCAGGAGCCCTGCTGATCTCATAGCTTCTGAGGCACTGAGTTTAGGATTGTCTCTTCTGTTAGGGAACCTTATCAGTGGAGCATGTGGCTTTACCACGTGAACCACCCTGGTGGCGGACGCCATCTTGCTGCCCATCATGACCCCTGAGAAGGGGCAGCTTATGGGGCTCAGGCAAGCCACAGAGCTTTCCATAACAAAATATTTTGGGCAAAAAAAATCTGGTTGAAATAACAGGCATGGGTTCTTACTCTTGTGTCTTAACTGTGACACATAAGCAACACCCTCTTACAATTACTACCTGGGCACACATAGAACAACTAAAATCCTAACACACAATTACCCAAGAAACTAAATGGTACAGACTTTAAAATAATATTTGCTTGATTGAAGAGGAAAATGTGGTGTTAGAATGTGAACTAGTGATTGCATAGTAACGCATTTCAAGCAGCATAGTAACCTGCAAACCAAGACAGATAGGCTTGCTTTCAACCTCACATCTCAATTTTCCCGATTCCACTTGCTTGCTTTTATAATTAAAATGAGATAAATGTGAACATGTTGAAAAGCTCCTAAGCAACAATCCTGAGTTATATTCAGTGATCATGCTGCAAGTTACATAATGATAAAGGATAGTATTTCTTACCCATAGAAAATATCTACAGGATTTGGCTTCCAATTTTGAATAAGGAAGAAAAAAAAGACACTGAGAATATATAACATTGATTATCTATATTTGTTACCATTATAAAATCTTATCTATGTTTAATAGGGAATACACAGTCATTTAGTACTGTTGCCATCAGTCAAGCTTCTTTCATCTCGAAAGTGTCCACAATTGCCTTCCTCCCAAGATTTTCTTGCTTACAATTTGTAATGTGCATCAACTAAATACCCCATACGTCTATGTCCTGTGCATGTGGAGAACAATTGATGACATCCCCCAGCGGGTGGTCGGCTTTGCAGCCAGCCTTTCTGGAGCCCTGGTATTCCCAGTTGTAGGAGCCCTTGTTGTCAGGACACCCACTGGCTTCCTGCCTTGCTCATCTGCCGACCATGGCTGCATCTGCATAACCAGACTTCCTCCAGCCACGATTTTCCTGCTCAGAGCATGTGTAGCACTATGTCAATCAACCCCAAGCTGGGTGTAACCCTGACAGTTATTTTCCTCCTCTTCAGCCCCTCACCCAACATTGTGTGTTTCCATAGAGACGCTGATCTGAGTCAACTTCATTTGACTGGAGGGTTCTACTAAGTGCTTGTCTTGTCTGCAATTTCTTCTTTTATAATTGAATTTTTTAATAATTTATTTTTATTTATTTATTTGAGAGAGAGAAAGAGGTAAACAGAGAGAGAGAGAGAGAATGGGCACACCATGGCTTCCAGCCACTGCAAACGAACTCCAGACACGTGCCAACTTGTGCATCTGGCTTACGCGGGTCCTGGGCAATCAAACCCAGGTCTAGCTTTGCAAGCAAGTGCCCTAACCACTAAGCAATCTCTTCAACCCTTGGCAGTTTTTTCTGTCTCATATCTTACCCAACTGAACAGGTTGTTTGGCCACTGAAGGCCCCCCAGAACCAAAGCCACAGCTGCACATGCCTCTAGGAGCTGAGGTGTTCTGATGGGCTCTATTTTTCTAGCACACACAGCTGCCTTAGTCAGGGGGCCGCCTCATTCTCTGTGCTGCTCAACTCCACCTATTCAGTGCCTTTCCTTCCTCGGTTCATGCTGTGGTCTGACATTTTCTGTCACTCTATGGAGCCCATAAATCCTACAATGTGAAGCAAGGTGAGCCTTATCCAAGCATTGAAAAACTAATTTAAACAATATTCTCTGAAGTGAGGCTTATTCTGAAGAAATGGAGTTTTACTGGAAGTTAAATAATTATCAATAGTATCATACAGTTTCACATTTTAGAAGTGAAATAAATATTAAGAATACTTCCCAGGACTTCTGGTCAAGATTGTGACCACCTAACTGCGTCACACCTCCGGGGGAAAGAAAGGCAAGGTGTTAAGGATTCACTGGATCTTTTAGAGGAGATCAATTTCTAATAGATCACCAGTGGGAGGGCGCAGTCTGGGGGGAGGGGGAAGGAATCACTGATTCCCTCACTTGCAGGTAGCCCACCAGTCCAATCCCCCCCATGCAGCCGCCCATACCCACAGTCCCAGCGTCAGGATACCCTGCACTTACTGTAGGAAAGGGGACCCAGGCCAGCATAGTTCCACTTGCCTCACTGCACAGGGCGATGGCCCTGCTACCCCCGCCCACGCAGGACCTTGAGCAGGCTCTGCCCGCTGGCCCACTCGGGCTCCACACGTGCGCCGCCCATCCGCTCGTCCGATCTTAGCCTGCTCTGCCCATTTGCCTGCTTACTGCTCTGGCCACCACCGTCCACGCGCAAGCTCAGGCCCAATCCCCCTTCTGCATGGCAGGCCACCCGCCCGTGTCCTGCTGCGCGCAACCTCACGCTGCTTCGGTGTCCCAGTGTCCCGCCACACCCGAGTTTAGGCTGCTCCGGGGCTTGGTGCTTCAGCGTCCCTCCATGCCACATGGTCTTTGTAGGTGGTGGTGTCTCTGCGGATCTTCCTGACCTGCTGTCTCAGTGAAAATGCATTTTAGAAGTTTAAATGAATAAAAAATGTAAACTAATGTAGAGTTATATGTCCTCTTGCGTGCAATAAGTGCCTGCTATATTTTTTCTTTTGAAAGTAATATTCCTTTTATGGTATATTAAGGGAAATCTATTTTAATGAGGGTAATATGACTCTTGATTTATTTTGCATACTAGTAATTGATGCCGTTGATACATCCATAATCATTTAAGGGCTAGGGAGATGGATCCCAGGGATAAAAAAGGGGTTGAATCCCCAAGGCTTACATAAAAGCTGGACGCAGTAGCAAGTGTCTGTGATCAACGGCTCTCCTATGGTGAGATGGGAAATGAAGACAGGGGAAGCCAGGAAGCTCACAGGCCAGCTCGCATGTTGTCCACAGTGGTGAAGAACAAGAGGCCTTGCTTCAAACAAAGTGACAGGCATGAAATACACCTGAAGTTGTCCTCTCACCTGCACATGCATGTAGTGACCCACACTCACGCACTCACACACACACATACACACATAAGATGCAGCAATGGGAATGATTCAAAAACTTAAGAAAAGAAATACATATATTTAAAAACATACAAAATATATAAAAGGAAATAGACATTTATAATTTTATATGAATATTTAATCACCATAAAATATTTAAGTAATAATTCTATATACACATTATTTTTTGTGTTTATAATTTAGAAACAGAATGTTGGAGAGTTGGCTTAGTGATTAAGGTGCTTGCTCACAAAGCCTACAGACTCAGGTTTGATTCTCCAGTACCCATGTAAGACAGATGTAGAAGGGGGCACATGTGTCTGGAGTTCATTTGCAGTTGCTGGAGGCCCTGGTGCACCCATCCTCTCTCTCTCTCTTTGCCTTGTCCACTCTCTAAAATAAATATTAAAAACATAATTTAGGAGTAGAAATAAGATATTAAGTGTATAAGAGAGCTGGGTGTGGTAGTACACACCTTTAATCCCAGGATTTGGGAAGCAAAGGTAAGGGGATCACTGTGAGTTCAAGGCCAGCCTGAGACTACATAATGAGTTCCAGGTCAGCTCAGGCTACAGTAAGGCCCTACCACCAATCCCCCCCCACACACACACAAAAAGAGAGAGCATTAAAGAGAGAATGCAATCCTGATCATGACAAGAGGTTTGATTCAGAACTTAAATGTCACAACACTAGTTATCATTAATGGCTCCCATTTGTTGTCAAAATTCACTAGATTAATTATTTACCAAAAGCTATGAATTTTTAACTATTGGATGTTTGTGGAATGGATGAATAAAGTACATGGTAAAATAAAACTGTTTTGACTAATATTTCTGAACTCTAAAGCTCTTAGAACACAAATATAAGTGAGAATATAGGCAAGAGAAAATTCAAAAACTTCTCTGACAGAGGGTATGCTTGTCATGCCCCGTATTTTATGAGTCCTGATTATTTAATAACTTACTGACAAACAAAAGGTTCTAAATTATGACAGACAGATTTCTAAATTCTAAAAGGAATTTCTTTCTCTGGGTTTATTCTTTTTCCTGTCTGCTAGCACTAGGTAGCCAGATATTATCGGTATGCCCTAAAAGTAATATGTTGAAGTCTAGTCTTTCTAGTATTTGGACAAAATTGATTATGGGACAAGATATCTTACAAAAGATAAGTGACTACTATGAAGCAATTAAAAATTCATACATACCTTTCAAATCATGAACTTCTATCTATTTTAGAACTATTGTCATTAGCTGGCTTAGTTCTCTTTTGAACTTTAGAAGGCACAACAATATGAGTATTGCCACTAAAGGGGAACTTTGTCAGTTGCCAACAGTCCAGACTGCCACTCATGAGTCAATGTTCTTTGAAGCCACAAGACTGTGTAATTTGATTTAAATACTAATCAATGTACTCATGTATTGAAACGCCCAGTTACCCCAGCAGCATGTGCAGTTTTAGGTATTTCTGTGCCAACTATACAAATTTACTTTAATACTTAAAAACAGATGTTATGTGCTAGAACAGATTTATACTTGCATAGATACTGAGGTGAAGATACAGACAAAGTGATCTGAAACTGAGGAATACACATTATGTCTAAAGATAACTTTAAATGTGAAACCTTAGCCTCATTTTCTTTTTTATTTTATTTTATTTTTTTCTTTATTAGTTAGTTTTGTATTCAGCAAATACAGTCAGTTTGGTACCAATATTAGGCTCATCTGTGACCTACCCCCTCCCCTTGGCCCGTCCTTGTTGAGGTATATGGGTCATGCATTGTGGTGTTAGCCCACAGTTATGGGTAAGCTAAATGTCTCTGCATATCATGACCCAACATGTGGCTCTGACATTCTTTCCGACCCCTCTTCCGCAAAATTTCCCTGAGCCATGTTGGGTTCGTATCATCATTTAAAAATATTAAGTCTTCCAGTCCATGAATCTTAAATATGGAAGCATTTGTGTACAATTTTCTTTCTTCAGAAATTTTCTAAATATTTATAAGTGGTCATTTTTGTATGCTCTTGTAAATCGAAGGTTTTTAAACTCAATTTCACTTTTGGAACCTTTGTAACAACTTTAAACATTGATTTTTTAAAAATATATATATATATATTGGTTCTGTTTTCTTACACCTTGTATTCAACTCAGCGGGATTCATTACTTTAGAATATTCAGTAGGCTCTTGGAATCTTCTGCATAGCTTGTTATGCTCTCTGCATCTCTACTTGTGCCTTTTATTCAAATGTAGATTCCTTTTTTCTTTTCTTTACTAATTGCTGTCTAAACAATTATGATGTCACTCAGGAATATCTTCTCATCCCAAGACATATAAACAAGAGGAACAGAAAATGTGTGTCTGCACTTATATATGTGTGTATGTGAAGAGACTTATTATAAATTAAGTCCATGATTTTCAAGCTGGAACATTTGAGACCTGCATGTGGTGAGGAGGTTGGAGATGCTGTTGTGAAATCGATGCTACAATCTCAAACAGAGTTCTTTCCTTCTCTGAGTATCCCCACCTTTTCTGTCAATCTAAATCATCTCCCTTCATAAAGCACTATTTACTGAAAATAAATCACAGCCACTTGTGGCTGTGTGTTAGTCATTTCTCTGTCACTCTAACACATATCTGTGATAAACAATGTAAAAAGAACACAGATTCATTTTGGCTCACAGTTTTAGATGTGTGCCAGTCTATGATGAGTTGGGGAATTGCCTTGGGAAAGGTATCACTTCCCGACTCAGAGAGGTAAGAAAGATACTCTCTTCATGGCTGGGAAAAGAAAGCAGAGAGTATGGTCATGGGACACAACTGGAGGTATGCCTTGAACGATCTAAGAACTTCCCACCAACTTCCACTTTTTAAAGTTTCGTCTATCTCCAAAGGACCACTTTTTAATGTATGGACCCATGGGGAACATTTAGATTCCGACTTGTGGCAAGATGTTAGCCATTGCTACAAAATATCTTCTCAATACTGAGTGACTTAGTGTTGGAACAAGCAACAGATGCTATGGCCTACCAAAACTGATACATTAAAATCATTATTATAGATCATCTTTTTAAACTTGATATTAGACATATAACTTGTCTTAATTTGCCATCCTTAAAATGGACATAATAATATCTATCAAGGTGATTTCTATGACAATCCAATGTGATAAATTATGCAATATTATTAACATAGGAATAAACATATCATCTTTGCACAATATCTATTACCCTCTTTCCTACCAGTTTACATTTTTTCTATATGATTAACTTTTTATTATTCTTTCATTTAAATCTGTAACATTTGTCAAAGTCAGCATTCTTATAATTCTTGACTTTTAAATAGTACATGTTCAGGTCTGTATCCCTGGCTCTTAGTCAGAAAAATCATCATAAAAATTTAGCTCTGTACATATGTCCCATTTTAATGAAGTCAACATCTACCCACACTCATACAAAAGGTCTTTAGATGAGAATAAAATAATCATATTTTCTGTTGCAGTCATATTCTCATTGCTGGAAGAAAACATCCAAACAGAAGCAGCTTACAGGATGAAATGGTTTATTTCAGTTTACAGTATTGAAGGGAAGAAAGTTTCCTCACAGTGGGGAAGCATGACAACCCTAAGCAGAAACCTTGGGTCACAGCTCCACATCCACCAGAAGGAAGGAATCTGAGTGAACACCCTGTGGGCTGAATTAATAGACCTCAAGGTCCACCCTCAATGGCACATCTCCTTCATCAAGGCTCCACCACCCAACAAGACTCAAATTGCCACCAGCTAGGGACCGAGTTCTCCAAACACATAAGTCTGTGGGGAACATTTCATTCAAACCATCATATTTTTCAATCTGCCTCTTTTCTAAACACTTGTGGGTTTTTTTTCCATATTTCAAATCATATTGCCAGATTGAAGAAGTACTCATCACCGCAGGTAGGTTTTGTGTAACTCTTAACTCTTCTCACATACCGGCATTACCCTTCTTCCTTCTCCTACATGGCTTTCCCTTAAAAGATAGTTTGGCCGGGCGTGGTGGCACACGCCTTTAATCCCAGCACTTGGGAGGCAGAGGTAAAAGGATCACTGTGAGTTCGAGGCCGCCCTAAGACTACATAGTGAATTCCAGGTCAGCCTGGGCTAGAGTGAAACCCTACCTTGAAAAACCAAAACAAAACAAACAAAAGAAAGACAGTTTGTAACCATCAGATTTTCACAAGGTAATTTCTGTTCACTGATGGTTGAAAGTGACACTTGGACAAGTTCTACTCAATTTAGATAAGCTATCCGTCAGACTGATAATCCCCTTTAAATAAACTCAGCAAGTTTCATTCTGCCAGTCAGGTCATATTTGATAGCTTTTTCCTTTGACAGAGCTTGACCTTATATGGCTTATTTCCTCAGCTCGTTTGACTATCTGACTGTGTCCATTTGAACTGAGATTTCCTGGACCAACAAAGCATTTGACTCACAGAAACTCTCACAGACATGTGAATTACATATTTTGTATCTTAGCACACTGGTAATATTAAAATAGCACATTATCACAGAGATAAGGTGAAATAAGCATTAGCAGGACAAATGTTGACGTTTGGATTTGAATTCAGTTTTAACTGAACTGAAAGCTACTATAACATACTTCACTGCATTTAGAATGCAAATATATTTGAAAGGCTGAACAGGGAAGGAAGTTTGAAGTACAACCCCAGGGAGGTTATATAATCTGTTCAATTTATATTTCAAACTTTCCAAAACTAGAATCAGGTTCATAAACACAGAAGATATGAGAATACTCCATTCAAAGTCAATTCCACTGATCATGAAGTCTCGATTCTAGTGGAGTATTTATGTATGTGAACACGACACTTCTAACAATGTTTCATCAAATGGTTTTAAATAACAGATATTAGAGAAAACACAACTGATATTCCTATATGTATATGTGTGATGGGCATGTATGTGTACATGCATGTGTGTGTATACAAGCAAATTAAAATTTTGAAGCGTATGCCCTCCTTTAAGTTGTTAGGGGATAAAAATTATTTTCAGGGGGAATATAATGAATTGTATAGTTGCTTTGACCTACTAAAGAGGTGACACCACAAAAAATATTTTTTTAAATTTTATTTATTTATTTATTTGCAAGCAGAGAGAGAAGAGAGACAGACAGAAAGAGAATGGGCCTGCCAAGGCCTCCACCCACTGCAAATGAACTCCAGATTAATGTGCCCCTTGTACATCTGGCTTACGTGGGTCCTGGGGAAGTGAACCTGGGTCCTTTAGATTTGTAGACAAATGCCTTAACCGCTAAGCCATTTCTCCAGCCCACTATATATATTGTTTTTTCAAGGTAGGGTTTTGCTGTAGCACAGGAATTCACTATATAGTCTCAGGGTGGCCTCCAACTCACGATGATCCTCCTACCTCTGCCTCCCAAGTGCTGGGATTAAAGGCGTGCACCACCATGCCTGGTTCCACAAAATATATTTCAAAAAACTAATCTTGAGCTACAATTTTAAGGATAATTTCTTCATGCTGACAGTGTGCCATCGTTTCAGTCATGATCCTATGTAAACCATATATTGTGCATTGCCCTGAATTAATCAATAGCTCAATGTAGACATACATACGATAGACATATGCATGTATATAATCTTTATTATGATTAGTTTACATTTATTTAGTTTCCTGTGCTTCTGGGGCTATGTCCAAAATCTTTAGAAAGACCTGTCTCAGAAAGCTTATAAATTGAACTAAATAGTTTTAGACTTTTCAGTCTTATTTTCTGATTTTTATGACACGATTTCTTTTAAAAAAACATATGGCATTATTTCTAAGAAATACCATGTAGATTTACCATTTGCAACTGAGGTATTGGCACGACACAACAATAATCCATGCTAGGGCTGTTATTCTGCTAAACAAATCATGACTATTAATACTCATGGAATACGTCTATGAAAGTGATCAGATTAATCTTAAGAATTTGAAACAAAAGATGCCTACGACTGTGTGCAGGTGTTGGGGGGGCGGTGTGCATGTATGTGTCTGCACATACATGGAAAGGTCAGAGGACAATCTCATGTGTCATCCTTAGCAGTGGCATTTACCTCATTTGAGACAAGGTCTCCCAGTGACCTAGAGCTCACCAGTTTGGCTATACTAGCTGGGCATAAAGCCCTCGGGTACCTACTCTTTCCACATCCTCAGCACTAGGATTAGAGGTATATGCCAACATGCCTGGTATTTTACAGAGGATGACAGTTTGAATAAAATGTCCCTCAGAAACTCATTTGTTCTGAATGTTTGGTCCCTCATATAGCAACTTGGGAGCCTGCTGGAAGAGGTGTGTAGCTGGGGGTAGGTTTTGAGGTGTTACATCCAGCTTCCTCCTTGCCAAAACTCAGTTCATTTTCTTGCTGCTATCTCCCACCTGGTGTGGTAAGAAGTGATTTCAAGCCTTACTATAGAACCATCTTTTTCCTGCCATCATGAAGATTCCCCTAACGACTATAAGCTGAAACAAATCCATTCCTCTCATCAGCTTCGTTGGGTCTAATACTTGGTTCTAGCAACAAGAAGGAAACTATAACTTACAGGTACTAATGTTCAAACTCAAGTTCTCATGCCTATAAAGTAAGTATTTTACCAACTAGATGTAACCCCCACCCCAAACCCTCAAGTCAGATATGTATATTACTATATTATTATATATTATTTATAGAACACTGTACTGCATTAACTTAATCAAACCTGCTAGGATTATAAAGTAAGTGACATAACATTCTTTTCCTGATTAATAAATACTATATATAACGACTTCTACCTTTGGAATAAAAACAGTTTGATTTCCTTTGGCCCATATTCTAAAATAAGAAAACTGTTATAAAACCTTTACTGTGGGAACCTGTTGATACTTTACTCAAAATACTGTGGAAACATTGGTCGTTAATTAAAAGTTATCTAAAATGCTACTTTGGGAGTCTGCGGGTCCTCTTTTCATATTTTTTATTTATTAATTTGATAGATGAGATAGATAGATAGATGATAGATAGATAGATAGATAGATAGATAGATAGATAGATAGATAATAGATAAATAGATAGGGAATGGGTGCACCAGGGCCTCCAGCCACTGTGAATGAACTTCAGATTCCTGTGCCACCTTGTGCATCTGGCTTATGTGGAGCCTGGGAAATTGAACCTGGATTCTTTGGCTTTGCAAGCAAACACTTTAACCACTAAGCCATCTCTCCAACCCTGAGCTCCTTTTTTACTAAAATTTTATGTCCAAATTCAAACATCAATAAACATATTAATTGTTAATGTATTAAACACTACATATAAAAGGCAGTTTTTTCTGAATATTGACAATTTCCATAATTATAGACAATAAGCCTTCATAATTACCTCTTCACCTCTAAGCTCCCCTTTAGAAAGCCATGAAAAGTTGTCTAATAGAAAACAAAGGGGGCTGGAGAGTTGGCTTAATGGTTAAGGTGTTTGTCTGCAAAGCCAAAGGACCCAGGTTCGATTCCCCAGGACCCACATAAACCAGATGCACAAGGTGGAACATATGTATGTAGTTTGTTTGCAGAGGTTGGAGGCCCTGACATACCCCCCCTCTCTCATAAATAAATAAAAAATAAAATAGTCAAAGAGCACAGGCAGGCACCATTTTTTAACCACTTATAAATTTTGATGTTGGAAATTTTTATTTATCTGTGATATTACTTTTTATAAGATAAAAAGACTTTCTTAGGAAATTACCCTTGAGATATGCTATTTACATAATGCTGTCTGTACAAGACACTCCTGCTCAAGCCCTTCCAGGGAATATCTATGGGTATGATGGATCACATACACTTCATGATGATCTTTTTTTTTAAACTTTTTAATGATATTTGTTTGAGAGAAAGAGAGGCAGATAGAAAGAGAATGGGCACGCCAGGGTCTTCAACCACTGCAAACAAACTCCAGACACATGTGCCACCTTGTATATCTGGCTTACGTGGGTCCTGGTAAATCAAAACTGTGTTCTTTGGCTTCTCAGGTATGCACCTTAACCACTTACCCATCTCTCCAACCCGTCATGATGAGTTTGTACTATTATAAATTTCATCTCACTTAAGGGAATTTAATTATAATCTAAATATAAAAATATAATCATTTGCATCATGTCTGTTATTTTATCCATGTAAAATATTATAAAAATTCCCAATTTCTGCCCTTAGGGTCACATCTATGATATTTATCATGCTTATGAGTGTGCACATGCATGTGTAGTGTGTGTGTGTACATGTGCATGTGCGTATTGTGTAAATGCATATGCACATGTGTAAACGTGTGTAGAGGTCTAAAGTTGCCATTCAGTGTTTTCGTCAGTCACTCCCCACCAGATGTTTGAGGCAGGGTATCTCACTGAGTCCGGGCTTTCCATACCAGCTAGACTAGGTGGCTGGCAAAGTCCAAGGGTCCTCTTGCCTCATTTCCCCAAGCCTGGGATTACAGGTACACACTACCCTGTCCAGGGTTTTATGAGGGTGCTGGGGATCTGAACTCAGGTCCTCATGCGTGTACAGTAAGCACTTTGCCAGCTGAAACATCTCCTAGTCCTTATTAAAGTTGATGGTTACAAACATCAATGTTATTATGGAAAACAGTTAGTAAAATTGGTAAAGTGCCTCCTTACCTACATGAAGCCCTGGGTTCAATCCCCAGCACTGCAAAATAAACATAAATAATAATGAAAATGGAAAAAAAAGAAAACTCATGTTTAGAAAGAAGCAATTTTATTATAAGGCAGCACTCTACTCTACTACTACAATTTGAAAAGGATAACATTTTGTTTTTATAGCATGGAGAAACAGCTAATACAAGGCATTTCAGAGCACTTTCATACAAAACAAAGGGTCTTGTCTATCATAATTCTAGTGTCTAAGAAGGATTACTGCAATGAAATGAAGTTAAACAGCTTGCTCCATTGAGTATTTAAGAATGCCTGTCATTATGCTGAGAAGAGTAAGGGATGAGCAAGGAAAGATAATCTCTTAGGTAGATTTTAAAATAAACAGAGCACAGAGCTCCCAAACTGTCACGCTGAGTGCTTTCTAAGGGGCTTTTATTCCACTCAGGGTCTAACAGCCTGACAGCTCTCTTTACAAATAATAATATCTCTCTTCCTATGAGAAACATAAAAGGCAAATTAAGTAAAATACAGAGGGTATTAGTTTAATTTGCAATATAAGAACACTATGAGAGAATGCGAATGTTTCCATGGGTCTTTTAAATCGGTTTACCTAACAGGATGGCTTAAACAAGCTGCAAAACTATTTACAGGGAAAAAAAAAAAGACACTGATGGTAAGCATTTGCTTCACAGTTTACATGTCTGTGAAAGAATTCTCTGTAACTCAATAACATTTCTCTGTACCATATCATGGAAACACAAGTCATTCTTTAAACATTTGTCAGAAATTCTTTGGAAGGTATATGCTACAAAGTATTTAGTTTGAACTCTTATTTCTCTTTGACAATTAAATATTTTTGCTCTTGTGTCTAAATTATCTATAGTTTGAAAAACACTTCCTTACTTGGGCATTAAAGGATGCAATAGACAGTCAAATAGAGATGGAAAAATAGTTCCCATTTAGGTACTAATGTAGGGAGGGAGAAAAATCCTACTAACTAAGTAAATATTAATCAAGGCTATAAAATTGGAAGCCTGGGAAGATGGTTCATTCTGTAAAGTGCTTAATGTACAAACTTGAAGAGTTGAGTTCAGGTTACCATCACCATGTAAAAGCTGGGCATGGTGGCATACGCCTGTAAGTCCAGTACTTCAGAGGTAGAGACAAAGGAGATTTTACCCACTTTTAGAGCAATCCTATATACTTAGGAAAAAAGTAAAATTTAATTTAATACAAAGTTCAATTGAACTGAATTGAATTGAATTGAAAGAATAAGAGAAAGAGGCAAATAGAGAGAATGGGCACACCAGGCCCTTCAGCCACTGAAAATGAACTCCAAAAACATGCACTACCTTAAGCATCTGGCTTACATGGATCCTGTGGAAATGAACCTGGGTCCTTTGGATTCACAGGAAAATGACTCCACCCCCCACCATCTGATTTTTTTCTTATCTGAAAGTATTTTGTTGTTCTCTTCAACCTTCTCTACTAAAAATGTATCTCACATCTATAGCTATCTACTTTCTTACTTTATGTTTGCTCCTTTCTCTTTCATTTTTCTTTATGAAAGTGAACATTTTATTCTGTATAAAACAAGTTTATATTTCAATACAAACATAGAACACTTTATCTGAAACATAGGCGAAGTGTTAAAAGTCCTAGAGACTTTTTTCTTACCAAAATATTACTAAAACAGGATAAAACTTTATCATCTCTATTTTCATTTCATGTGTCTTCCTTTTCTTGAGTTACCTGTTAAACCCCACAGGTAAGCATATTAATTGCATAAGGAAAGCTGAAAACACAGAGATAACTTGCCGCCCCAGTCCTGAAACAAGCCAAGCAGAAGCATACCCCCAGAAGAAAGTGATTATCCATGAAGGAGAGGCTACAACCTGGGGCAGACACAACTGTCCTTTAAGATTTCATCCACCCACAACACTAGGGACTTCTAGGACCATCTCATAGAATTAGAATTAAGGCAACAATCAACCATCCTGACCAGAATTATTCAATTGCACAAACCTCTCTAGTTTTTTTTTTTCTTCTATCCAAATTTAAAGCTCATGTCAGTATCCCAAAGATGGAAGATGGACCTGGGCCCTAAGAGTCTTCTGTTTACTTTCAAATGTGGTCTCATTAACTAAATCTCTTCTTTGTGTAGTTTACCATTACTATCTTTTTAATTGGTATATTGGGAAAGTAGACAGGCCTTTTGGGTCTATTGTAGCTTTTATTTAAATTCTAACTACACTGTGAACTGAAAGGAATATGAGCTAATTTCACAATTTTACATTCATAAGCACTCACAGATAAGTCAATTTGGTCCCATATAAACAACATAAAATATAAGCACATGTAGACATGCATAGTCATACCTAAGGATAGATTTTAAGAACATAGATCTCATAGTTTTAATTTATAATGATCAGTTACTATTTTTGATTTAGACTGGTGGTCTGATTATTTCCTCCATGGGATTAAACAATTCTCTATCCTAAACCTCTACTTCCAAAGTGACTATACATATATATATATATATATGTATATATGGTATATATATATATATATATATATGTATATATGGTATATATATATATATATATATATATATATATATATATATATATATATATATATTAGAAACAAGTAGAACATCTGCATCTAGAAGACATGGACTTAGAGCTGAATCTGAACCAGATAAGGGTCAGCCTCAAGCACACAGCCAGTAAAACCAGGAATGGTTACAGTGTGCAGAGAGTCAGGAAGGCTCGGTGATAGTAAGACCTAAGCCTCAGATGGGGTCATGTCCTTACAGAGGGAACTATGGTCCTCAAAATCACTTTGTGCCAAAGCTCTTCACCTTCTAATTTATAGTGAGGCCATACTGCATTCCCTGTGGGCTTGTGTATGGCGGGTGGGGAAAGAGAGGAAGACAACTAGGGAACTCGGCTGAGTGAGGTGCCTGGATCACAGCCATTGGTTCATCCAGTGAAAACAGGAGATAGATCCTTCCTGGGCATTGCTGGCATGTCCGATATGCAGTGAGCTGGGCAATGGTTACCACCCATAGCTCCAGTGGCTATTTTTCTCACCTGGATTTGACACCATGATCCATCTTGTTTTAGGATAGAGTCTAGAGTTGTCACCTGAATGACCAAGTTCACTGGAATACTCTATCTAGGGTAAAGCCGAGTTTTCTACTTGGATCGCATGCCATGGTCTATTTAGTGCAAAGTTCAAGGACATAGTTAGAATCACAGTAACATAGTTAGAAACACAGTAATTTCTCGTAAGAACATCTTGAGTCTCAATTCGCCTCTTTTAGACTTGAAAGTTATGAAAATCTCTTCCTCAAGACATCATTTTTGAGACTCCAGAATCAAAGACAGGGGATGAATCTCACAAGGAGAAAGGCTAGCTAGCAATATAGTGGGAAGAGACTGTTAGAGTTCTCCTTAACATAACTGAGCCTGTGAGGCAGGCTACTAAAACAGCACTGGGTGGAGGGAATGCCAGCAAAGATCTCCTCACCTAAGACTTCAGAGGGGAAAGAGAGAGAGAATAGATGCATGTATTACTAGTATCTTTTGGGTCCAGAGTGTGCTCCTTTGAGAGCAGCTCTCCCACCACTTATCAGGCTTGCTGTGAATGTTTATGGAAACCTTAACGGGCTCAAAATTAGATGGTCAACCTTCATGAGTGTCTTCCTGGATGGGCCAATAAACCTCTTTATATACCAGGAATGGGGTATGAATAGAGCTTGGGAGTTTCTCCTATTGGTGCCGTGTGGCACTCATTAAACATGTGTATTTCTAAACAGAAAACAGGAACAAAGAAATGAAGGTAACATCTAAGCCAAGAGTAGAGCCAAGCAGCTGAACAATGGCTAGAGAGAAACCTACAAGGATTCAGCGAGATCCCAGATGAGCCCTGATGATGTCCGCAGCAAGTGACACAGCTCCACACAGTCACCAGCAACAGCTGGAGGCACTTCCTTAACATGGTATGGAGCTCAACCCAGGCAATCCAAAGATTCATGGCCTTAATGCATAAAAAGAATTTTAGGACTGGCATCTATGAAACAGAAGTTTATTAAAAGATGTTTTCATATAGACTTTCAGCATGAAGATTTAAGAGAAAGAAAGACACTCAGACAAAGCAAGATGTGCTCCAATGTACTTAGGCTTTGCTAAGAGAGAGTCATAATAAGTAAGATACACCCACTCTCCTCAAGAAAGAGTAGTTATGAAATTGTTTAGCATTAGCCACATATAGCATTTTGGTAACTTTCAAGTTATATCTCAAAAAATTGCAAGTAAAGTGTTTGTAAACTTTACTCTCCTTTTCAAAAAAACATATATTTTTACTTGCAAGGAGGTAGATAAGAGAGAGAGAGAGAGAATGAATGAATGAATGAATGGGTGTGCCAGGGCCTCTAGCCACCATAAATGAACTCCATAAGGCATGTGGCTTTATGTTGGTACTGGGGAATCAAACTCCAGTAGCTAAGCTTTGCGGGCAAGTGCCTTAACTGCTGAGCCATCTCTCCAGCTCTTCTCTCCTTTTTGATTTATATTACAGGTGGCTCTGCAGGGGACATGATGGCATTGCAATCTGATAAGGTGAAAAAACTAGGAGCCACCAGAATTGTACAAGGGGTTACAGTATGTCTTTTTTGTAAAAGGAATTTCGGGTGAGATTACTAGACAATTGCTAAGCTTATGGCGGTGAAGGGAGAAAGGCCTTTGGTGGACGTCAACTGTGCTGGAATTCTTGATTCTGACCTAGTGAAACTCTTTATCCAGACTGATGTGAGGGACTTCTTTGTGCATCTAATAATGGTACTGTCTTTCTATCCTACCTTAGAGTAAGTCAGCACCAAAGTTAGAAGACATGCATTCAGTTAGTTACAGGTAACAATGCATAAAAGCTGTGTCTCCACAACCTCTTGGCTTAATTACTTTTGGAAGAGCTGGCACAAGTGGCTCCATTTTTATTTTTCTCTTTGAGTCAGGGTCTCACTAGGAATCCCAGACTGGCCTCAGATACACGGTCTACCTTCTTCAGCCTCCTATGCAGAGTACAGCCAATTTCTACCGTGGTCAAAGTGGCTTTATTTTGATTCTGACGTTGTCTCCCCTTGCTTCTGAACAATATTCTCTGAAGACATCACCTACTAACCATATTGACTGCCCTTAGTTGACTCTATTAGTTTGATCTGATCTGATCTGATCCCATGTTTAGGGCAGTGGGGGAAAGTGATAGGAATCAAGACGTTAGTGCCAATAAAAGACTTTATGACCAATGTTCACCAATTCAGAGGTATAGAAATGGTTCTTGGTTCAGGCTTATTCAGAGTTAATTCTCATGGTAAAAATTGATTGAGCTAGATGTGGAGACACACACCTTTAATCCCAGCACTTGGGAGGCAGAAGTAGGAACGATCACCATGAGTTCAAGGCCACCCTGAGACTACATAGTGAATTCCAAGTCAGCCTTAGCTAGAGTGAGACCCTACTTCAAAAAAACAAAAACAAACAAAAAAAATTGCTTGATATTTTGGGCTGGAGAGATAGGTCAATGGTGAAGGAACTTGCCTGTAAAATCTAACAACCTGAGTTCAATTCCACAGTACTCACATAACCCTGATGTTCAAAGTAGCACATGAATCTTAAATTTGCCATGGTTAGAGGCCCTGGCATGTCCATACTTGTAATCTCTCTCTCTCTCTCTCTCTCTCTCTCTCTCTCTCTCTGCATGTGTTTATCTCTCTGCTTGAAAATGAATATATTTTTGTTGTTTTTTTGAGGTATGGTCTCATTCTAGTCCAGACTGACCTAGAATTCATTATGTAGTCTCAGGGTGGCCTCAAACTCATAGCGATCCTCCTACCTCTGCCTCCCAAGTGCTGGGATTAAAGGCATGCACCACCATGCCCAGCTTTAAAATGAATATTTTTAATTAGGTATTATTTTTGTAGCAGATTCTATGTATAAAACCATCTAAAACGTAATTAGTTCCAGTCTAGAAAACATGACATAGGCTATGAATTTGATGAGTTTGATCATGCATGAGACAAAAATAAAAAAAAAAAACACATGTATCACACTGGAGAGATGGTTTAGCAGTTAAGGCGCTTGACTATGAAGCCAAAGGACCCAGGTTTGATTCTCCAATACCCATGTAAGCCAGATGCACAAGGGGGCACATGCATCTGGAGTTTGTTTGCAGTGGCTAGAAACCCTGGCATGCCAATTCTCTCTCTGTCTGTCTCCTCTATCTCTCTTTCTCTCTCTGCTTGCAAATAAATAAAATTAAATTTTTAAAAAGACATTCTTTTTTTTTTAAATGTCATGTTAGAACAGTAGTTGCAGTGGACCGTGGACTCAGCAAGGAGACAAGCTAAGTTAACTTAGGAATCAATGGAAAGATTGAGCCATAGACTTCTTCCTGGTTAAATTTGTGAAGTCAGGTGGCTTGTTTATAAATTTTCTGTACTTTAGTCTCCCCCGGTCTGGAGCTGGTAATATATGTATAACTGGAGAGTGAGATAAAATGGAACAGATGAGTCCATAAAGAAGTAAAGATAAGAAGGCGTGTGAAAGAAAGATTAACCACCAGAGTAAGGCCTTTCTGAACGCATTATTCAGCAGTATGGTGTTTATCTATATGGGGAAATGCTCCACCCCCTGAGGGTCTTCCTTGTGTAGGGGATGCTTAGCTCATGACTTTCCACAGTCAGTCTGATGTTGGGTTTGGAATCCATCAGATTATGGAGTGATGGACTTAAGGGCTGTGTCTGGTGATTTTTACTGATGACAGAATATACAGGTGTGTGGACATTCCCACTCATTCCCCGACTAAGGAAAAAAGAGAGAAATGTCTGCCTCTCCTTGGATCTCCTTATCTCCAATTTTCAGGATCAGTCATCCCCTTTGTGGGTCATTCCGAAACACAAAGGCTGAGCTCCCTGGAGAGCAGAGATCGACTGGCTCTTCTGGGAGTAGAAGACATGGTAGGCAGGGATAGTAGACTTTACTGCACTCACACCCATCTTTTTTTCCCTATAGAACCCTAAAGAAAGAGGGAAATAGGAAGGACTTATTTTAATTTACCAGAGCTTTCCACTGTAGTCCAAAAACTGTACAAGTAGAAAAAAAAATTGTGCCAAGATTCAATACTCATCACTTGCCTTCAAGACCCCTCCCTCCCATGGAAAGGAGGCAGTGATCAGAATATATTTGACCACACCTGTAGTTCATACCCCTGGCCTACAATAATCTCTGGACTAAAATCAGTATTTGAAGAGTTGGTTTTGTTTTGTTTTGTTTTGTTTGTTTGTTTTTTGTTTTATTTTGTTTTGATTTTTGCTGGAAGTTCTAAGAGAATTTATTTCATTGTCTACTCAATCCTTAGAATCCCCACATTCTTTGGCATGTGGGCCCATCATCAAAGGTGGTAATGCGATTATCCACCTAGTACATCCTTGCAATTCCCTCTTCTGCTAAAGGGTTCTTGTGGATTATATTGAGGACACAAGGTAGTGCAGAATAATCTCTTTATTGTAAGGTGACATGGTGATCAAAATTAACCACACCAGCGACCCTAATGTCTCACTTGGACATAATCTAATATTCACAGCATTAGGGGATCAAGTATGTACTTCTTGGGGAAGCTGTAATTCTATCCATCAAGCACATTCAACTACAGTGATGAAATTCTAATATTTCCAACTCTTGTCATTATAATAAAAATGAAGAACATTGTGTCACGATCACATAAGCAATTATGCCTTTACATAACATTTTTGTTCATTTCTCAGTATTTGAAGAGAGGCCAGGTGTGGTGGTGTATAACAGTACCCTGGAGTCTGAGGCTTGAGCTACATGGCAAAACCCTCTATCAAAAGCAAAAACAAAACAAAATCTGCGTAGAGAAATTTCAGGTATTTTCAATTGTGTGTTGTTTCATGTGTATATGTTTGAAATTATCAGTGCAAAATCTAAACATTTCCATCAATAAAATGTGCCCGGTAACATCATATTACATTTGTGTACACATGTGTGTCTCTGTGTGTGTGTCCCCTAAGGTCTCATTTGCTATGAGATTTTTTTTTAATATGCGTGTGTGTGTGTGTTATGTAAATGGGGGCGCTCCATGGTATATATGTTTGTTTTCTCCTTCCGTCCTTTGGAAAGGGTCTTCCTTATTATTTTCACTGTTTCACCTGTTCTGCTTTAGATGACTTAAAAGCTTCCACACTCTTTTGGTTCTAATTCCCATGGGTGTAAGTACACTAGGGTCACAGAAACAAAAGCCACTTGCATCTGGGCCTACTTGGATGCTAGGGAGTTGAACTTAGGCCAGCAACTTTGCAAGAAAACACCTTTAACTGTTGAGTCATCTCCCCAGCCCAAGACTGATATTTTTAGTTTGACTAAAAATTCAGACACATCTGTTCTTTAGCATGTTCTTTTATATGGGCTGTAATTTCAATCATTATCTTCTCATCTTAATACTATAATACTCATGATAATACTGTATAATGGTAAAGAATCCTTTTAATAGGTAGCAAGGTAAAATTCCAAAAGGTAAAATTTGCTTAACTGGCATTTATAGTAATACATATGAACTTTAATAGAAATGTAAAACCTACCAAGAATCTATATTTTTATTCATTTCTTGTTCTTTAAAGTGGTAAAATTTGTAATCTTATATTACTTTGGATTTTCTTCTTGAATTCTGGTTTCTTTTTAAAATTATTTTTATTTATTTGCAAGCAAAGAGAGAGGGAGGAAGAGAGACAGACAGAGAGCGAATGAGCACACCAGGGCCTCTGGCTACTATAAACAAACTCAAGATGCATGCGCATCCTTGTGCATTTGGCTTACGTGGGTCCTGGGGAATCAAACCTGGGTCCTTTGGCTTCACAGGCAAGGGCCTTAACCACTAAGCAATCTCTCCAGCCCCAGAATTCTGGTTTCTTATTTAAAAAAAAATACATGATGCAGAATAAGCTTTATCATTTTAGGACATAGTTAAGCATGAAACTATAATTTTATTATTTTAATTTTATAAATAAGTGATATGATTTCTAGTGTATCAATATACAAAGAATTTAGGAAAAAAATCAATGAGAGCCTTAGATCTTATTTCATGTATTCACTTAGTTTTGTTTTTGGTGTTAGTATATTATGAAAAAGCAGTATTTACTTCAAGTTGAAGGGATCCATTAACAATGCAATCACTATTAGAGGAGTTCTGGACATCGTTGACAATGCCCATTAATAGTGAAATCACTACTAGAGGAGTTCCACTTATCATTTGACAATAACCAAACTGTTACACCTCAAAAGCTTCTTTATGAACCTTCATTAAGATACTTCATGGCATAGTAACTATCACATTCCGTGCTACATCAGTGGTATCATTTAGTCTTTACATGCTGAGACCACAGTTGACTAAAAATTGTTTATTGTCATGACCATTCTAAACAGTTCAAGGACAAATCTTGCTGACAGAAGGAGTTTGCTAAAGAAAATTAACAGTGTCAGCTGTGCAACCTTCCAATATTAGAGTCCAAGATATATGGTTGTAGATTCTCAAGAATGCTACAAAGCATCAGTTATACTGACCCCCCGAAAGCCTGTAGGCCTGCAAAGAGCAGACACTACACAATTTTAAAAGAAGGTTAAAATCACTATGGGTAGAATAAAGTAAACTGTAGGTCAGTGAAGTTTTAGTGCCCAGCAAACCTGGTCCCACAATTGCAGATCTCTAAGCATATAGTGTTGTTTATTTATTTATTTTTAAAAATAGAATAAGTCTCAGCCAAGATGGAAAAATTCAACTCTCAAATGGTTTGCAAATTGACATGCTGTTCACAAAATATCATAGTTCCTCAAATATTATAATACAGAAAAATATTACTTATTATGTCTAAGGTGACCTGGAGTACAAATCTTTTTTCCAATTTACATATTTATTCCCCTTCAATTATATGACCCTCCAAAGGAAGTTTCCATCCCCTGTGCTCAGCTAGTTCTGATCAACTCTCTTATTCCCAAGTGCTCTCAGCACACCAGGGTTTACACTGGCATCTTTAATTTTCCATGTCATGATCTTTACAAATGGCAACAACAACTAGCCTTAGAAACACAGAAGAAAGAGGACACAAATTGTATCACTTTAGACGGCTCATCTAAAACAAAAACAAGCCAGTTTTCAATAATCACTGATTCTTATCACAATAAGAGAAATTATTAAAATGCCAATGTGTTGACTGTTCACCCTACCTCCTAACTAAACTCAAAACATATTTTTAATTCCAAATGTATCTGAAAGGAATTTAAACTTTCAAATCACTGGATACATTACAGTTTTTGTATTCTAATAAGATGTGCTTATATTTAAGAAATGGAATATAAACCCAGCATGTAAAAAAAGAGATATTCATAGTATAACTTACTTTTCTTTCCTTGGGCAATACAAAATTAATTATAGCCAATACTGCTCTCCTTTACATGCTATTTTAAAAATTAGAAAATACAATTGATTTTTTAATTTAAAAATATTTTGATGATGTCATTTGAAAATTGTGAGTTTTAACAAATACAGTAACTGAAAAGCCTGAAGCATAAAAAAGTTATCTGTGATTCTTTTATATGTGCACAGTGAAGACATTTCCCATGTTTGGAGTCAGAGAAGAAAGGATACATTGCAGAACAAGAGACATCTAATTAAGTGTCTTTCCATGGAAAACCATCTTCACAAGTAAGCCTTCCTAAACCAGGCATGTTGGTGCATGCCTGTAATCTTGGCGCTTGGCAGGTGGAGGAAGGAGGATCAGAAGTTTAAGGTCATCTTTGGATGCATAGTGAGTTTAGACCATCTGAGCTGCACATGGCCTTGTATCAAAAAAAAAAAAAATTAAAAACCAGACAAAGCAAAACAGCCACAAAAAATTGCTTTCCATGTCATCCTACATTTTATCTGGGGAAATAGATAAGAGTCTTAATGTATTCATAATTTGTGGTCCACTATTCTACGTTCTATCTCTCTACTACTGAACTATTTCAGTTCATCTTCATAAATACCACCTTTATCATTCTCTCAGCTAAATACATGTATGGGTAATGTAATGGGTATTCCAAACAATTTCTAATAAAAATTTATTTTTCATAATTAATGATTTAGATTCTTCGAAATAAAATATAAAATAATTTTAGAGAAGTGCATTGCGTTTTTGGACCATTTTCTTGCCAAAGGAAGTAGATTATCTCTCTGCAGGAAAATCCCGCACCACCTGTTTCCTCCCCAGGCAGAAGATCTACATACACAGTATGAATTCCGTAACGTAAGAGCATTTTTCCTACATACATGGTACGAATTCCGCAAAGTAAGAGCATTTCCCAAACTTAAACACTTAGACCCTGGTATTCTATAATTTTTTTTTAAAGGATAAATTCCTATCCTTCAGGAAACATAAAGTAGATTTTCGAGATGATTGTGAAATACAGAGATAGCAGTTTTTCTCCTTGCTATAAGCACAGAGAAATTGTGTAGATGTTAGGCGTGGTCATGAGCTGGGCCTGGCCCCAGAATGTGAGTGGAACACACTCCATCCATGCAACTGCAGCACAGATCTCTCCACAGCTCTGCCCTTTCTGTGGACATAGCCTAGTGCAATGCAATCCCAAATGTTGGAAACACAAACACCTCAAAATGAAAAAAAAAAAAAAAAGAAAAACATTTGAAAATTATCAGCAGAAAAAGACAAAAGCTAGTCAGTAAACCTGTCCCGTATTTGGGTCTTTGTACATTTTCTTATATGATCACTGTGTTGCATTGACCTGGTGATCAGATGATACATGATAAGAAAATACACATTGCTAATTTTAAATCTGATGATGAGTGTGGGAAACTAGTGAATCAAGCTGTCACTTGGAGAGTGACTGTGTTGTCTCCTAAACCCAACTATGAGGAAAAGCGATAAAACAAATGCATTGTGTGTTAGCCATGGTTATCATCTTTTACTGAGGTATTAAAGGAGATTAGCTGAAACAAGAAATGGCTTTCATACAAATTGGGAGACAGGAAGATTCTGGATAATAAAACACCTAAGGGGTTGGAAAAACCACCAGCCCACTTCTAGGCACAATTTAAAAGATACAGAACTGAAGAAAACATGATACGAACCCAAGAAGATTCCTGGGTCGAACAAGTGCCTTCATCTGGACATCAATGCCATGTAAGCTAACGCCGCTCATGTATTTTCTTTCTACCTGAAATTTCCCAAAATTAAGTAGGAAGAAAAACATAAGATGAATAAATCTTATTAGATTAGTGAGGAAGGATTGAGAATTGGGTACAGAAAGATGTTATGCAAATTGACGGACACACTGAAATGCCTTCAAGGAAGCAGATCCAAAGCTCACCACAGTTTTTCAGGGAAATAGTCTTTCAAAGAAACAAGAATTTTAGAATGTAAAAAGACTTTTTAACTTTCCCTTTTAAATCAATCCTGATGTTCAGTGTTGCGTGGCGAGGGAGAACACTGTTATCAAAATAGCTCTCTATTCTTGCTAATTATTACCCTCAACTAAAGTCTGCATTTTTTGGAAGATAGCAAATAGATGAGAATATTTCAGAATATTATAAAATAAGAGATCATGGAGGAAATAAATGAGCAGAAAAATCAGAGAATTCTCATTCTAGAATTCTCTAGTAAAGAATCATTGCTCTTATGTTTGAATCCAGGATTGGATCATCTTTCTGGAAAAGTGGTTTCCAAATGGAAATTTGATCTTGGACTTTTCACCTCCATAACCTTGAGAAATGAATTTCTGTTGTTTATAATCAGCTCAGGCTGTAGTAATATATCACAGAAGCCTATGGCAGTCAGTTATGTCTAAATCCAGATTCCAAAGTAATGTTAGAAAGCCTATGGAGAATGCATATGACTGCAGTATGATAAAGATGAAAAGTCAAAGAGAGAAGAAATATTCAAGAGTTATAAGAAAGAAATACCAGAACAAAGTAGTTTATTTATATTGACTGATACATAAATATTGGAATTTGATGTAATTAATGATTTTGAGTTCTGGTATGCTCTTAATCATTTAACTGAGAATGCCTATGCATCAGAAATACAATATGACAGAAATCTTTTATATATTATACTGTAACATAGTATTTCTGATATTCTCATAGTCAGTATAAATGGATACAGCAAAACCTATTTACTTCTAAATTTCACACTTTTGTCTTTGTTTTTCTGCTCTTAAATACATGAAGACATCATATGTGACTTAAAGAGATACTCCTCGGAGGAGAAGTATAGGATTGTGCATTTCTATCTGTTTTCAGGTGTACTATTTATTTTCAGACCCAGATACATGACAAGTTCTCTTGCACCATGAAGATCTCTTTGGAGGCATCATGTACTGCCCTGAAATGTGTGAGCATCAGACCTCATGGCAATTCTTCAGCCTGCATCTGTCTTCTGTTTCTGAATTCGCATTCTGAATGACCTGCTATGGCTATGACACAGATTTGTGCATATTTATATAAAATAACTTGCAGCAAAAATCAATGGAAGCACAGATTTTCTGTTCTATAAGATTACTAAAATTACTAACAAGGTAGCTGTTTAGACATATTTGGTACTATCACTTGAATGTATGTGTCCCTACAGAATGTTTATGTTGTAACTTTAAGAACTTCATTTATTTATTTATTTCAGAGAGAAGGACAGATGGAGAGGAGAGAGAGAGAGAGAGAGAGAGAAAGAGAGAGAGAGAGATTTGTAGAGAGAATGGGTGTACCAGGGCCTCCAGCCACTGCAAATGAACTCCAGACACATTCACCACCTTGTGGTGTGTGTCTGACTTACATGGGTACTGTGGAATCAAACCTGGGTGCTTAGGCTTCACAGGCAAGTGCTTTAACCACTAAGCCATCTCTTAATTTTAAATTTCAATGTGACGGTGTTAAGAGGAAGAAAGCATGGAGAAATGAGGAAGATGTGAACCTGCATTAATGACAGTAACACCCTGCACTAGCTGCCTGAACCTCCATCTAGTCCACTACATTACGATGATACCAGAAACTACCACAATCGAAGTAGGTTTCAGGCCTGACCACACATTGAATCTTTTTTTTTTTTTTTTTTTTTTTTTTTTGGTTTTTTGAGGTAGGGTTTGCTCTAGTCTAGGCTGACCTGGAATTCACTCTGTATTCTCAGGGTGGCCTCAAACTCACAGCAGTCCTCCTATCTCTGCCTCCTGAGTGCTGGGATTAAAGGTGTGCACCACCAGGCCCCGTAGAGACATTGAATCTTATGGGTGCCTTAGAGATTTATACCACTCAGCTTCAAAACTGTGATAAATATACTTCTACTGTGTATAAATCACTTGGTCTGTGTTATAGCAGCAGGCATTGGTGAAGATACTTGCTAAGTGGCATGGCATAATGTATGTGTTAGGCAAAGCTTACACTGAGTGACATCAAGTTAGAAGAGTGAATTCTCCGTTGCAAGTTCCAGCTAGTCTACTTTCATCTGCAATCGAATAATGGAGGAAAATATCCGGAAGCAATTATGTGTGTGTGTGTGTGTGTGTGTGTGTGTGTGTGTTTTCAAAGAAATGACCCATACACAGAGGATGTATTAATTAACAGAAGCTTACTATTTTAAGCAATTTTGTCATATCATGCACAAATCAATTTAAGATCATCGCAAAACCATTGAACAGCTGTGCCACAATATAGCATGTGCAATGTTACTAGTGTATCAATTTTAATTAATTAAAATACTAATAACACCACACAGGTTAAATTTACTTTGTATGTTTTGTCTTGAGAGAGTGTCCTGAAGCCCAAGTCGTCCTCAGAGTAAACAAGTAGCTGAGGCTCCTTAAGCTCCCCACCCTCCTCCCACTTCATGAGTGTTGGAACAGCACCATGTCCCACCACGTCTGCTCTATACAGTGCTGAAGCTCAAACCAAGGCTTGGCCATGTGAGGCAAGCATTCTGCCAACTAAGCCCCACTAATTAAAATTTAATTATATGCATAAAATACAATAATAATTTTCAGGTAGCTCCAGAAAAAAACTATGCAGTTTCTTGTTGCTTGGCAACTTTTACCCTAAACATGAGAGATGGATTTCACTATTGTTGTTTACTGATTTTTACTGGTCCTGTGGTATTACACCATTTCTCTAGTTACCTGTTATACATCCTCTGATTTTTCTGTTATCAAAATGTGTTCCTTTGTTGTTCTTTCTATTTGGAGACACACTATATACAACATGTACTTAAATAGTGACATGATGTGGTATTCTCAGTAATCAAAACTTTCATTACCTATCCCCATCAAACTAAAATCAAATATGGCTTAATCTCTGAAAATATTTTGTGTAAGGGATGCCTTTTGAGCTAAAAATTACTAATAGATTTTTGACATACAATGAATCTCTGTAAAAGTGTTTCTGTGAGAGACAATGTCTTAGTCACCTCTGTGATCCTGTAACACAATTTCTGAGACTGGGAACTTTACAAAGAATATCAATGTATTGATTCAAGGTCTGGAGGCTGGGAAGTCTCAGATCACCAGCCTGGATTTGATGAAGTCATCTGCAGGATCCCATGGTGTGAGGCTGTGGTGTGATGGGGTTTAAGGTGGCAAAGGGATCTGAACTCATGCTCCTATTGACAACTCATTCTCATATTAGGAAACTACCATCATAGTGATGATCACTCTGCTTCACGGACTAATCTCTCAGTGCGTCCCAACTCCCAGTATTGTTCCATCAACAATAAAATTTCTAATGCATGCTCTTTGAGGGACACCTTCATGCCTCACTCAATAACTATGTTGACTTTCAACTGTGAAATAAATTAAAATTAAAATTAAAAATTAGCATGAAAAATACATTAACAAATCCCATGCTACAAAATTTCTAATGATTTTTGCATATTATATACTCCCAAGGCATGAATAAAAATGGAGAATATTTCCTGAGATCTGTCTGATAAGCTATACTTAAATGTATATAAATAGTTGACTATCAGCTCAAGAAATTAAATTTACCTTGGGAATAACTCTGAAATGGGAATATGATTTGTTAAAATGTAAATGGGAGAGAGTACCTAATTTAGAACTGTGTTCTCTCAATTACGCTTCTTATTATTATAAGAATTATAAATTACCATGAATCTTTTTCAGACCTTCATGTAATATAATTATCATTTCTTTGTTAAACAAACATATATTGACCAATAGTTTTATAAAGCTAAGCATATAAAACACAAATATGGATTATTGCTTGCATTATAGGCAAACTTGAATTTTAAACAAGGTTTGAAGAGAAAAAGTGAAAGAAAAAGAAATGTTTTCTGTTTGTTGGCTTGCTTCTGTGCTTGCCTTGTGCTAGATCTTTTTTAGCACATACCACTGTTTCTTACTCCTTTTGGAGACAACCTGTGTTATTTGTATTTATCGCTAAGATGTAGACAGCATCTGCAAATATTTGTTACAATCACAAATCGTTGTGGGAAAAATCGTGTCTTATGAGGCTACAATTTAACTACTGTACAGTGCACACTGCATATACAGGTGCCACTAGTCCCTCATTGTGTCACTGTGAATTGGAGTTCAGGAAGGCAACAAATATTGTGTGGGTACTATTTTCATCATGAGTTACACCTGGTATTTGTCTTTGACTCAGGGTGCTCACATTTTCTTAACAAACTGATGGAAGGTGTAGTTTTAATATGGACTTGACTAGCTGCCTCCCATGTCCTTGTTTATTTTCTAAATACAATACATTCTCCTAATGGTTGCATTTTATGTATTGCTTTATACAGATTTTTAACTTGTGCTGTGAATAAAAATCCTCTTATAAACAAATATGCTTCTTTGAAAAGGGTTGAATGAGGTGCCTAGAAGGAATATTGCAATACTTATTGTCTTTACATATTTTAGTTGTAAAATTTGACCATCAGAGTTTGCTTTATACATTGCCAAGCTTGTCATTATTACCCTGGTTTACATACACATTATGCTGCAAAGCTTCGGAAAGAAAATCACATGTATATAAGTATTTACATATATTATCATTCAACTCTCCAAATACTTTCTTCTCTTTCATTTCAAAAGGGACTTTTCTTTGTATGCTTGACCCCCTGCTGTCTGCACATTGATCAATATATTGAAATATATTTAGATTGAAATTTATCATGTGATATATATGTATATTGTAAGTAAATTTAAAAAACTGCTGTGCATGGAACTTTTGTGAATCTGAATTCCTGTACAAGTAGGCTTTAGTACTCCACGATCTGAGCACTTTATCAAAGACCCCATCAGGGTATGTCTGCGGCGCATCCTCTGGATGCCATGGGCCTTTGTGCAGCATCTCCACTGCCATCCCATGGGGAGAACAGACATGGTAGGCCCAGTAGTACCATGTTTTCCTTTTCTTCTTTTTGGCATTACTGAAGTGTGTAAATGGAGATATTATTATTATCTCAGCGTGTCTTGTTGTTTGTTTGTTTGTTTGTTTTTTCTGACTACCTTGACACAGGATGTATCCATGCACAACAATCTGCAAGCACATGCTTTTTAAATCCCCAGGAATGTGTCCAAGGTTTTTAAAGTCTCTCATGGACATTTCATTCTCCTTCGCTTTCTTTTGAACATCAGAATATCATGTCCTTGGGTGTTACCTACTACCTCAAGTATCTGCAGTTTTCAAAAATTGCTTCTGACTTTGTTTATGGAAACCCCCCTGGGCAAAGCCTGTGGGCAATAGACAAGTCCAATTTTAATTTAGTAAAGATGGACTTGTGAATTAAGCCTTACAGGGAACAACAGACAGGTCAAACCATAAACATTCTCTCAAAATGGGAACTTGAGGGGACCCCAGTTCAATCTTATGGCCACCAGAGCATGCCAGACTATTTGTTTTTTACTCTGAACATAGAATATTGAATTTTAAGGCAGCCACACAGTTGAGGATAAAAAGACAAGATGTAAAGCCTAGCTTCAAACTTATAGATACGTGGATTTAAGTGGGAAGGAGTATGTAGAAACCCAAAAGTTATAAAGGGACTATGAAAGTGAAAAGGCGAGGCATTAATGGAGGAGAATAATAGATCACATGTGGTATTACTGTAGAGAGGAGATATTGGGAGTGGAAAGGTTTAAACATGAATGTTGGCCAGGGCAATGGGGGAGAGGATAGAGTGGGAAGGATGTTCACCCAAAAGAGCACTTATGAAAAAGTAATAAGGAAATCTATGAGTTTGCACGCTAAATAAACCTTTAATTCAAAAGAGATTAAAGGGGGATACCCTCCTTTGATATATAATGCTGTTCTCAGATGCTATTTTTTTTTTTTTTTTTTTTTGGCTTTTCGAGGTAGGTTCTCACTCTAGCCCAGGCTGACCTGGAATTCACTATGGAGTCTCAGGGTGGCCTCGAACTCACGGCGATCCTCCTACCTCTGCCTCCCGAGTGCTGGGATTAAAGGCGTGCGCCACCATGCCCGGCATCAGATGCTATTATTTTTTTAAACTAAATCCCAAAGCCAGGATTGGGTTGTCTCCCTAGGAGTTATTGTTCAGGGAGGTCCCTAAAGCCCCCCCCTCCAAATAATACAGCCTGTTGCTCTTGCTTCTGGTTGCGTGCCAGGTCTAGGTGGTAAGACAATGTTGCTGAAGACAGATCATGCTTTGGTAGTTGAACATGAAGGTGTCAAATTAGAACTGAGTTAGAAGCTCTGTTCCTGCTGGCTAATATTCACAGTGCTAGAAGGTTCTGTGCAAGTTTCTGAGAGAGAAAAGTCATCATTTGTTAACTCGGCCATGGCTGTGTGATATACACTTGTTCAGGCAGACAAGGTATGCCGACCAGTGCCATAGTGCCTGAGTGTAATGGGTGGAAACACCTGCTTTCCGATTTTATTTGAATCCCATGGCATTGGAAGTCATATGCCCTAGAAGGGATGTTACTATTATTGTCTTGATAAAAAGCTATGTTGTGCTCATCAAGATGCCATCTAAATATTTATGTTTATGCCCATGAATTAGTGCTGCTTTCAGCTTTTGTCAGAGCAATTTCTTTGGGCAGTGGGTGATGGTTGCTACAAACACTCGTAACTCAGGCTACAAGGTGCTCAGCCCTAAGTTGGATATTCTTATCGTTATCTCCAGCAGAGGGAACATCACAAAAGAGGGGGCAGAAAGGATGTATGAGCCAAAGAGGTTAGGAAGAACTGCTGTGTAATACCATCGTCTAGATTGGATGTGATGGTTGCACTCATGAACTCGCAGCTCTATGGCCACCTGACATGACCTGCATGGGATTTGAACATTTTGTCATAGATGGAGAATGAGCTCATGAAGGTTTACCTCTCTATAACGGTCCATTGGCTGTTCACAATTGACAGGGGCAATAAGGGAAGAAGAGACATTTTCTCCAATAATGCAGCCACTGGTACATTTCCATGATCTGTTAAATAACCCCTCACCTACACTTATGCAAGCTATCCTAATTAAACAGTAAGTCACCACAAAGAAGGCATTGAACTATAGGCAGACTAACTGAGAAGGAAAACTGGCAAAGAATGAATGGGAAAGGGGACAGAATAAAGAAATGGAATTGAATGTGACCAAAATACATTATGAATCAATTATATACTCTTTCCTCTGTTCTTACTTGAGCTGGAATCTCTTACTGGCCCCAAAGCTTACCATTTTCCTGGTCTTGCTCCCCATAATATTATGGTTACAAACATGTGTGGTCACAGCCAGCCATTTATGTGGGTCCTGGGGATTGAACTAGAGTGATTTCTCAGGCCTCTTCAGGAAGTGCTCTTTTTTTTTTTTTTTTTTTTTTTTTTTTTTTTTTTTTTTTTTTTTTGGTTTTTCGAGGTAGGGTCTCACTCTAGCCCAGGCTGACTTGGAATTCACTATGGAGTCTCAGGGTGGCCTCTAACTCACGGCGATCCTCCTACCTCTGCCTCCCGAGTGCTGGGATTAAAGGCATGCGCCACCACGCCCGGTTTAGGAAGTGCTCTTAACCATTGGGCCAACTCTCCAGCCCCGACATCTTTTCTCATTAAGCACTTTGGAAGTAATTGAAGTCAATATTAAGATTAATCATAACTTTTTGCTCATGTTGTATATTTTAAAATATCATCTCCCACATTTAAATGTGAAGAAATATAAATGTTCACAGGCAGATGTTGGTGGGTTATCACTTGAGTAGGAGAGGTATGTAAAGCCTTCTTCCTGGAATTTAACAGGAATGAAAGCAGTTGCTTGTCTCTTACATGTGATCTTCCTGCTGGCTTGCTCCTCTCACATACAAGGAAGATATCTGATGTCCTACTTTTGGTATTACCACTTCAATATAGTGAATTTGCTTTGAATTTTCATGCTGAGGGCTGGAGAGATGGCTTAGTGGTTAAGATGTTTGCCTGCAAGGCCAAAGGACCTCGGTTTCATGCCCTAGGACCCATGTAAGCCAGATGCACAAGGTGGCACATGCATCTGGAGTTCGTTTTCAGTGGCTAGGTGCCCTAGTGTGCCCATTCTCTCTCTCTCTCTCTCTCTCTCTCTCCATATTCGGAGAGAGAGAGAGAATTTTCATACTGATAAGTTTCTTTTGTCTAGAGTAAGGTAAACAAAAGCTTTCCTCTTTCTTACCTCCACTTTGTCTGGCATACCTTAGAGGATTCATTAGATGAAATGTATCTTAATTACTAAGACTTATTAACCACTTAATATGCCATTATTGTTCTAATGAACATACATGCTTATTTAATATTTATACAATCACTTTGAAGATGATTTCAAAGCTCATAAAAGAGACAACTGAGTCACAATGAAATTTTGTATCTACTAGCCTATTTTCCTGGTTGTTATGTCATCTAACCTGCATGTTCTTACCTTAGGCTCCTCAATTACAAGTGCTGCAAACAACATTTCTGACTGTGACTGACTTCTTATTACATCTGGACAACAGGGGACACATAAGAAGGAAATACTAAGGCTAAAGAAGGAAGAAGTATCTTGTACATTTTCTGTTCTTACCACCACTGTCTCAGCAGTATCTCTTTGCCCAGAGGCAGAAGCCGGATCCACCTTCCACATACATATCACCCTGCCAGCACCTGCGCCCCTGAGACCATCTGGTACTAGTAGCAACAGGTTGATAACTGTGCTTAGAAGGTACGGACCAGTTTTGAGCAGTCTTCATTACAACAATTCCAATATTTTTCCATTATCCCCTGAGACACATGGATAATACATTATTCTTTTAGTTATTAGTTATGGTTTCCTTCAGGATTCTCTAGCTTTTTCCCTTGTTTAGATCATTCAGTACTTATCTGATCAATTTACTATCGAATTCCTTCATTTCAAGATCAGGGTATAAAACATTCTCTCTGCCAGGTCCTTGGTTAATAAACACTGTTGGATCATTTCTTTGCAATCTTAAAATTATTAACTTATATTCTTTGTGTAGTTAAAAATAAAGTTTCCTAATATTTTTGAAAAAAATTATTAGAATAAATAAATGAAATTCTTCTGCTTCTTTCTTCTAGATAACTGTACCATAGACCCCCTACATTTTCCTCCCTTCCTCACTTATTATCTGGATCCATGTAAAAGGTTCTGAAGTATATTTGGCATTACCATGCAAACTAACCCATACAGACACTGAAGGAGGAAGTATTTGGCTATAAGTCTGCATGCCTGCCAATATAATAGTGTGTGTACTGTTATGGAGAGTCTACCCATCTGGTAATCTTACAATATTATCCTCACCCAGCAAGAACCACCTGATTACACCATTTTGCACAGGAATGGGTTTGTTATTTTCTCTTTTTAGCACATTGAGTAAATCATTCTAACTCTCCATGCCTCCGTTTCTTTTTAAAATTGAAGACTTTAAAAAGAACTCACCCAAAGATTACTGTGCAGTTAACAAAAATAGGGGGATGATGCTATGATATGAAAATGGCTAACAACTAATTTAGTTGTCATTATTTCCTCTGCTTCCTTGAATAGCCAGAGAAAATATGGCCCAGAGAACATGTTCATTCTACTACACATTTGTACAACATGTCAATAAGATAGAAATAGTCAGATAAAAACAAAGTATGATTTTCTCAGACAATTGTTTTCTTTACACTTGGTGAAATAATTGAGTGGAAATAGCCTATCAATTACTGTTTCACACCTCTGGAGAAGAGAATTTAGGTGAAAGGATGTGTTAAAATGTTCCCTGGGTCTTTTTACACCTTGTTTATTTCCCATATGTTCTTAAAAGAAATGTGAAGGTAGACACCAAAGGTGTGTGCAGTTTTGATTTTCTTACACAAGATAAGTGCCAGTTACATAAGGTTATTGTGGAAGCTACCTTCTCTTTGCTGGGAAGAAACACCCAGCCAGAAGAGCTTGCAGTTTCCAGGGGAAGTGTCATCACTCCAAGGAAAGCATGGCAAAGCACAGGTTGGGCATCACAACTTGCCAAAGCAGCTGGGAGGAAGCAGCAAGTGAGTGAACGGGGATGGGAACTATAGAATCCCAAGGCCAAACCCAAGTGACACACCTCCACCAGCAAGGCTCTGCCTTCCAAACTGTCACCATCTGGGGACTGAGTATGTGGCTTAATAACAAACACATGAGGCTATAGGAGACATTTCACAATCAAACTCCCACAGCAATCAAATTTTGTGTTTCATGTAGACAAGTTTCTTCATTTCTCTAAGAATGGATTCCTGTTATTTTCATTTCTTATCATCTTTGGTGCTCATCCTTCCTGGCTAGGGATGATAGCTGAGAATATGTGTGTTTATAATCTTGGAATGTGATAGAAAACAGAACTTAGAGGGAAAATAATTAAATAAAGAACTTCAAAACCCTCAACTTCTTTGATCTGATTCTAGTCATAGGCTACTGCACTTATATTGTTTTATTTAAAGCATATATATATATATATATATATGGCACCAATGTTTTCAAGGAATAAGACACATTGTGCAGAAATACAACATGCAAAGTATGCTGCAATGTTTCTACCACCACTAACCATGCACACTTTTCTGTTGAGAAAGACCCTGTCTCCCAAGCAGGCAGCCAGGAAAAACTTGGTAGGCAGGATATGAAGGCAAAATATTCCATATAGTGAATTACTTGAATGTTAGTTTATCCTACAGAAGACATACAAATGCCATAGTGTGGCAGTGTGATTCATTCATAACGGAAATACTTGTATTTTATCTCATATAAAATGTATTTTTTCACTGGAATTAATAGGCCATTTCTGTTATGCTGAAACCCAGCAACTTTGGTCCAAATATGTCTGTACCTCTTCCTCTGCTTCTACTCTTCAGTTCTCACATTTTCACTTATCCCTTCTTCTTTCCTCCATAGCTCAAAGCTTTTTCTATGTTTTAAAATATTTTGTTTCATGAAAGTTAACCTTATTTGCACTGACAAAACAGCATGCTCTGTCAAGACATAAAGCTTTTATATGTTTATACATTTCTTAAGATTACCCTCACAAGAAAAACAAACAAAAACCCAGTGGGAAGAGAAAGTGACCACAAAGCTATATATTCTGAAATATATCTAAATTCTAGTTCTTTACTACTCCTAATTTGCCTCAGACCATCCCTGTTGAATCCTCATTTCCAGCCACATCACCATGAAAACTTCTGGTCTTGTAAAAGCTCGGATGCATTAAAACCAAGGAAACTGAGAATTGGGTTTATAAAAACAGGAGAAATCATCCCGCTTCATTCCACCACATTTTCTTGTATTTTTCAAACAAAACCCAATTTATCAATTTGAGAGAGGGCAGGATATAAAAGTAAAGGATGTTGCTATAAAGTTGGAAATATATTCTCAGTAACAGCTCCTGGGCCAATCTGCATAGTGAGCTCTTGGTTGTTTATTCAGTGTGAAAGCTAATAAATCTATTTGCAAGAATCCCTAAAAGGCAATCATTTTCAGGAAAGAGCAAATTCTGGCAAAAGCCATTGTTTCAGCAAATCCAGATGACAAGTGCTTTAATATGACAATATTTGCAGTTTGGGGACACAGTACATTTTGGAATCATAAAAGTCGCAACATATTCTGTGTGGCAAAGCACCCTGTGTGTAAATCTGTCTTACTGCAATGCGCTAAGGATGGTATTCTGAGGAGAAAAGAACAGTGTATTATATATATGCACAGATCTAGTTATTATGGAAGAAAATCTGTCTTTTAATTTTTAGCTTTTCATCATCTGTTTGGGTCACGCATATTATCAAAATTCACTCAGAATCTCTCTCCGCAGAGCCCTTACATTAACTCGTTTGTTTGTTTATTTGTTTGTTTGTTTGTTTTCTAAATAGGTCTTGTGTTAAATGTTCCAATAACTTCTACTCTAGTGATAACTACTAATAAAACATAATAATTTTCAATGAGTGAATTTAGAAACCATTTTAGTTTATCTGTGTGCAGGGTGAATATCAACTTTCACTTGATTTATGGTTTTTTTGTTGCTGCTGTTGTTATTGTTTTTATTTGGTGTCTGTCACTGGGGTGCAGTGCACTGAACAGTGTAGAAAATGAAAAGTTGATAGTCTTGCCCTGAAGCCCACACTCTAAGTATAAAAACTCAGGACAAGCAGACTCAAAATCAGAGAGCTATAGCAAAAGGAAGTTAACATTGTTAGAAATAAGGCAATAGGGAAACAGTTTACAGTAAACTTGGAGGCAGAGACAAGAGAGTGTTTTAAGGATCGCCAGCTGTCCAGCATATGCTTCTAGGCACCCACTAACAATCACAGCCGGTTTAAATTTATTTTCTTGAGGAGATATTTAGCTTCTCACCTACACATTGATTCCTGCCTCAATCCTCTCTGTTACCACATGGACAGGCAAACAAGTTTCTGACTGTCTTCCTTCACATTGTAGTCTGGCCCTATATCCTGGCACATTTAATCTAACTACAACACTACCACATCAACTATAGTCTATATCTACAGTCCTTTAAAGTGATCTCCCACACGGATTCACACTAACTTTCCAGGGCCAAGTTCCAATTTCCTGTGACCCACATTCTTGATAAAGTATTTGACTTTCTGCTTCCTACCTATTGGAACTCTAGACATTACCAATACCCAGAGGAACACCCCCCTTTTCCACCAATCTGACCCTTGGCCCTTTACAGATCTCCATTATTAAATTACATAATAAGTAAGTGCCTATATGTTGTCAGTGTCTGTTTTGGTTGCCTTGTCAATTAGAGAATTTGCTGCTCAAGGAAATCTGGGGCCTACTACATAACCATCTTTCTCAAAATGCCTGCTTAATGTCCAACACCATTCCTATGAACAGAAGGAACAGAGCTATGATGTTTAGACAACTACTACACTAATAAATAGTTTAAATGCTCATTACTATTAATTGTATTAGGCATAACTGACGCCTTAATTATATTAAGTCTTTAATTCTTACTCTTAAAAAAGTGTTTGGGCTGGCCATGTCAGTTCATTCCCAACCCTTTGGAGGCTGAAGCAGCAAGATTGCAATGACTTTCAAGCCCAGCCAGGGCACAGAACTGCTAAGACACCAAGTGAGACCTCATTCAAGCAATACAAAATGAGAAAAAGCTCTTACTATCTTATATTTGGCTCTTAGGTAGATTTTTTTAACAATTATATTTTCTGAATTTTCTCAAATGCAATTCCTTCTTAATTAATGTGAAAGGACAAGAGAAAGGGTTCTTTTTATAAATTTCAGAGGATGTCATACAAGTGAGATAGGGTGTATGGAATCAGGTACCCTACTGTACTTAACATGACACAGCCTGATGTGTTGTATAATATTGTTGTGGGAGTCTCTGAGTCCTTGCCTTCTCAAAGGCAAGACTTTGATCGAAAGGCACAGTTTCTGAAGTCTATTTAGCAAAACGAATCCAAGCAGGAACTTCAGAGATGATAGAGGGATGTCCCAAATTTGGGTCACTGCACAGTCAGTTCTGCATTGTGGAATTTGAAGAAGTACTTATGAAAATTTATTTGTGCACCAGGTGGCATCATCATGGGGTAAGGTGACTATTTTTTGTTCCCAAAGCAGGATGGATCTTTTAGGGTATTTCTACCCAGTGACCTTTAGAAAAGCCAACAAAGGGGCAGGGGTGTCTAAACCACAGTACCAGTGATAACATAATGAAGCACAGGTGGAGAAGTGCCCTGGCATTGTACAGCAAAAATAGCCTATCTAGCCCCAAGGGCATCTTACCACAAAGCGACGTTCTGTCCATCAGGAAACAGCCACCGAAACAAAAGTATGATTTTCCTTATTCATCTCATAGCTACCTGACTTTTGACACTTCTCATGGTCCAGTTGCTAATCTCATGACTATCTGTTGGCTAAGTCAATTTGTTGCCCAAGGGTTAAGACATTGTTATTTTTAAACTGTTTCTTTAGATTGATGTCTGGAGCCAGGGTTTTCCCCTACACTAGAAGTCTACTCAAATAGAAAACAGGTCTTCAGCTTCTTCTCCCAGACTCCACTTCCTAATATTTATCTTCTAAAGAATTATATTAGTAAGTAAAATGCAAATTAATTAGGAAAATATACACTAAAATAATTCCAATGCTAAAAGAAGCATCATTGCAGATATCAATAAGAGTTTTAAAATATCAAAGGGAAATGATACTATATTTGGAGAGAACAGCATTATTTTCTTGAGACAATATTCAAACTCTGATCTCTCTTGCTCTAATGACATTTTTTTCACCTTCTTGTCTAACCTGTTTTTTTTTTTTTTTTTTTTTTTTTTTTTTTTTTAGAGGTAGGGTCTCACTATAGCCCAGACTGACCTGGAATTCACTATGTAGTCTTAGGGTGGCCTTGAGCTCATGTGATCCTCCTACCTCTGCCTCCTGATTGCTGGGATTAAAGGCATGCACCACTACACCTGACTTAACTTACTGTATTTATGTGCATGTGGTCAGTATGGTAAGAGAATAAGGAGAACTGTCTCAGTGATAATGAAGCTCTCATGTAAAAATTACCCATAAGCATGTGTAGTTCACTTTGTTGTCTAATAGAGAATTGATGTTATATAATGAGGATTAATTAGCTATCTCTGAATCACAGGGGATTTAGTTCACATACATTTCTTAAACACATTCTATCTGAAATATTTATCCGTGATAAAGCTCACATTTCACAGATGGAGATTCAAATCCTTAGCTACCTTTTATCCAATTTTGCTGGGCCCTTGCTCACTGACACTCTGAACTAAACTCGGCTCAAATTTCTAGCAGCTTCAAATATATGACCCAAGGTATTTTGTCAATCTCTTCATCTGAGCTGTTCTCTTTCTGTTTGGGATTCTTGCTATTCTCTCCTAATTGCCAGCTGCTAAGCTCTTTGTCAGCGTCCTTTCTACCTGCAGCTGCCTGTGCCATTCTCCCTTACCCCATCGCCTTCATGGAGGTTTCTCCTCACTGGGCTTTACAGCTTTGATGTAAACTACCTGAGAGAAATTTTAGTTGTTCTATTGCAAGCCAACGGCCCAATATCAAATGCAGTGTCACTCAGACAGATGTTGGCGCTATTGTTGAACCTGGACCACACCAAGAGCGCTAGGAAGAATGGTGTTAAAAGTTGTCAGAAACTTCAATGTTGAAAAAGAGGGATTTAGGAAATGTCCTTTGAAGAAATTTGAACTTTTGAAGCTTCTCTTTTTTGAAACTAAACCAGGGTGCACTCTAGGGAGTAGGGGACCTGAGGGGTAAGGAAGAGTACTTACATATGTGTTGTTTAAACCTGTGTAGACAGGTTTAAAAACAGAGTCCTGAGTGTGCACTGCTGTTGCAATACCACTAGGAGAGCTATAGGCCTTTTAATTTCAGAGTTATTAGTGATAAAAGTAGAAAATATATTTTGATATCATGATAAGGCTTAAAGTGAGAGACCTTGGTAAAATATTTCTCTATTTTCATCACTTAGAAGAAAAATTATTCCACCAAAACAAAACTCCATTGGCAGAGAAGACTAATAGGAACGGGATTTGTGAATTATTCCTTCTCATTTTTGTGTTGGAATTTGGGGGCTCACTCATGCTATTGAGTGCTCTGCCATGAGCTAACAATCCCAGCCTGGCAACTTGAGAATTTATATCTGTAATTCGTGTACCAAATGAAAATCGCGAAGACACTAAGCCCACATTTCAAAACCCTAATCTTTTTCTTGCCAGACCTCCCCGTCTCTGTTGATAACTCCAACCTGCTCATCATTCCCAGATCATCTCTTCATCACACCAGCATCCAGCAGAAAACTTGTTATTGTCTGGTTCTGCCATTTCTCTCGTCTGCCCTAAACCATAGTTCTGCCATGTCAAGGTTACCTGAATTAGAACCAGTGGTTCTGTCCCTCCTGTCTAGATTCTGGTCTTAAGACTGATGCTACCATGACCCTATGAGATGAGAAGTCATTGTTCTCTCTTCTCTAAACAAAATCAAGAATTGATTCCACCTCTCAGATGCAAAAGAATAAACAGGCAAACAGAATTTTGGGATCTGACTCTGTGGTAGACTAAATTGCATACTCCCCCACCCCTAAAATTCCTGTCATGTAGCCCGGTCCCCATATGATTTTTTTGGAGATGAGGCCTTTGGTGGATAACTCAGCTTTGATGCGGTCATATAGGTAAAGCCCTCATGACTGGATGAGTGTCCTTGTAAGAAAAGAAAGCAGGCTGCTTGCTCTCTTGCTCTCTCTGTCATGTCACCACACTGTGAGAAAATAGCTGGCAGAATGACAGGAGAATGCATGCTAGAACCTGGCTGTGTTGACACCCTCACTGGGACAGAGCTGTGAACTCTAGGAAATGTATCTCTGTGGTTGTCCCCAGCCCACCATGCTTTGTATAGTAGCTAAAACTGATTTGAAAAGACCCATATTAACCTTTGGGATTATTCCATTTTCTGCTTAACTCAAGCCAGAACGTCCTTTCCCCCATTAATTTCAGCACACAAACCTTAGCCTCAACATCTACTTGCAATGACTTCTTCTACCTCAAATAGTTTATTTTCCTTTGGAAGATATTTACATTGAGTCATTGATCAATCCACACTTTCTCAATAAATTTGATCCAACCAATCCTGTTTGTCCTGCATTAGTCCTGCATGTGTCTGTTTCCAGAAGTTTCCTGACAAGTTAACTAGCCGTATATTTTGTGTTTTGTTTCATTTCTTTTTTTTCTTTTCTTTCTTCTTTTTTTTTTTCCCAAAATAGGGTCTTGCTCTGGTCCAGACTGATGTGGAATTCACTATGTAGTCTCACGGTAGCCTTGAGCTCACTGAGATTCTCCTACCTCTGCCTCCCAGAGTGCTGGGATTAAAGGCATGTGCCATCATGCCCAGCTATTTCATATTTTTATACAATGTATAATTGTGTTAAATAGCTGTGTTGGCTTGAACCGGATGTCCCTCATACACTTCTGTGTTTTGGGTGCTTGGTTCCCAGTTGGTGGAAATCTGGGAGGAGGACCTGTGCTAGAGGAGGTGCATTACTCGGGGAAGACCTTGAGGTTTGCTATCTGCCCATTTGCCAGTGATAGCTCAGCTCACTTTCCTGCTGAAATTTTCCACATGCTGGAGATGATGTCCAGCCTTTGCCCTAACAATTCCCTTGCCATCATGAAGCTTCCCCTCAAGACTGTAAGCCAAATACACACTTCCTCCAGTCAGCTGCTTTCAATCAGGTGTTTCGTTCCAGAAACATGAAGGTAGCTACCACTATATTAATACCATTTACTCTTTACGTTTAATATTAAGTACTATCATCTCTTATACCATAAGCCTTGCCAGAACACATACTTTTTGCTCCTTTTCTTCTTTCCTGACACATCACAAACATCTCTTAAAAGATAAATTATTTTTCTTAGCTATTGAACTTTCAGGTATTTTACAGTCTATAGGTTACTTCTTTTTCTCAGCACTCAGAATTCCTTTGTTATAATGATTATCTCTTGAGTCTCATCATTAACTTGAAAATCTTTGCTGCTGGCTTCCCTCCCCCTGAAACTTTTCTTCTGTTGATCATAAAAACAACTTCAGTAGGACATTTCATTCAGAATATTGAATATCCTTTTACAAAGTAATAGGACTATATATTACACATACATGATCTAGGATTGTGTCTCAAAATTCAAGATACTTGTGACATATATACAATTAAAACAAAATTATTCTAATCCTTAGAAATATTACAGTGACCGTTTGTCACACATCCAGTAACTTCAAGTCCAGTCTTTCCCATTCTAAATGCTATTCTGCTCTTTTACTGTCTTACAGATCAAAAACTCCATGTAATATCACAAGGTCACTTTCTCCAAGTCACTATTTAAACCAAGCACCTGCCCCATATATTGTCCTTTCAAATTATTTACAATACTTACCTTTAATTACTGTCAAAATGCTCTTCTGAAACTTCCATCCAAGGTCTGTAGAAATGCTTTTCCTTGCCTTTTATGTCTTGTATGCTTCTTTCTGTTAAATTAATCAGAGGCATGTGCAAAGTAACTGAAAATAAACTACCGTCTTTTTACTCAATCACAATGTACCTTTACTCCATTTCACCACTGATTTTATAGTTTTAGCCTACCACAAAATTATAAAATTTTTATTAGTACATTTCACTCCTTTTACATTCATTTTTTATATCAGTTTCTTTCCAGAATACATTTTCATTCCATCATGAGAATAAATCTGAGAGGTTTTAGCTACAAGTTTTTGTTTTCCTTCTATAGTCTCAAGTCACTGCATGGGAATGATTTGCACACGTGAAGAAGAAAACAGAAGTTGAGTGTCAGAAGCATGTACACCTGGCACGTGTCTCTTCTGGGACTTGATTTCGGAAAGGGGAAAAGAAGAGGAGGATGAGATGAAAAGGCTCCTGAGAGGCCATCTGCTTCCTTCCTCGCTTTCAGACGGGTGACTGTTGGTAGATTCCAAGGCAGAACTAATGACTCTGTGGTTGTGATATCTCTTGTGCATACACTACTCCTTGTTAGTGTGATGCACACCCTGGCACTCACAGATGCTTCCTGGATGAAGTGTCTACACTGGACCCTTTTCTGCTACTTGTAAGTGTTCACAAGACAAAGGTAAATGTGGTTTACTACTCAGCGTGTTACATTTAAATAAGGTTGATATTTTATACATTTCAGTTTCACTGTCAAATGCAACCTAAACTAGGTAGAGATTAGTTACATGTTTCCTCACTGTGACAAAATACCTGATAAGAAGCAAGGAGAGAAGGCCTAAAGTTCAGGGGACACGGGATACCGTCCATCATGGCGGGGAAGGCGCGGTGACGATGTATGAGGGGTACAGTTACACTGCGCCTGCTTTGTAGAGCAAAGTGAAAACCTGGGCATGGTGGTGCACACCTTCAGTCTAAGCATGCAAGGCCAGCCTGGGACTACAGAGTGAGATTCATCGATTGTGTTAGAGTGAGATACGGCCTAGAAAAAGCAATAAAAATCCCAAGTATGATGAATGTTGGTGCTCAGCTCGCTTTCTACTTTTCATTCTGCTTGATACTCCAGATCATGGAAAGGTGCCACCCACATTTAAGATGGGTACTCCCTCCTTAATCTAGTCCACAAACTCCCTGGCATACATGACCTGTGATTTGACTCCTAGTTAATTCTACATCCAACCAAAATGGCAAAAGAGAATGACTACCACAACTCTATTCCTGTGAATTTTACCTCCAAAAATTACCCCTTTAAAGCAGCAATCTTCTTAATCCTTGTATCAGACAGCTTCAGGTTCACTGAGATAAACTTCTAGACCAGGCACAGTTATGGAGGAAGGGATATCTATTGAAGCTTACAGATGCAGAGGAAGTTCCATAAATGGCAGAAGAAGCTGGCCTGCCTTCACAGGACCAAGCAGAGAGAGAGAAGCACAAGCCAAAAGCCAACAGCCACAGCACACTTCAGGAACTCCAGCGAGGCACACTTTGCATATCTTTAGACTGAAATCTGAAACCCACCACCACACCTTAAGATCCACACAGTGACACTGCCTCCAGCCAGGTGGCTGCAGATTCAAACTACAAACAAATAAAAAACTGAATATGTTGGGGCCATCTATTCAAACCACCACACTCCTTGTCCCCATGAGCATTTAGTCTAATTTCAACAGTCCCGACAGTTTTCAGTAATCACAGCACTGTTCAAAAGTACGAAGTCTCTTCTGAGACTCAAAGCAATTGCTTAACTCTGAGTCTCTATAAAATTAATAACTAAGTCACATATGTCCAATATACAATGGCACATAGTAAACATTCTCATTCAAAAAGACAGTAGTGGAAAAACAAAACAACAACAACAAAAAAAGAGAGTAGTGGGAACCAGTGGGAGAAACAAACTTTTTAGCTTCATGTCCTACATCTGAGGTGTGAGGATCTGACTCTAAAGGGCTTGGACAGCCCGTACTTCCAGGTCTGCTACCTGCAGCAAACATAGCCTCTCTCCCGAACTAACACCACTACCTGTGTGCAGCTTTCCTTAGGTGACATCTTATGGCTCTTGCTTCTCCTTCACAGCTTCATGCAGTGAGTTCTTACGTACTCATTACAGAGACCCAGACTCTGGCACACGTTGTCTGGTCACAGCAGCTCCCAGAAACCATGGCACCAGACTCCATGATCTCATCCAGCTTGCATATCTCATGCCTGCCAAGCCAGCACAGTGTGGACAATGCTGCTGAGTTCTGACTACAGTTTCAAGGTGATCCTGGAACCACTCGGACCACAGTTGCTTTATCTTTTGTGCACTGACAGTGGAGAAATATTCCCTTTCAAGCAGGGAAACCCTTGGATAATATTCTCAGTTTAGGCTCTCTCCTTTCAAATAAATTTGCATTTTAACAAGATGGACTCTTCTATGGGTGGGGTCTTAACCTCAGTATATCACAGGAAAGTTCTTTTAAAAAAATCTATTGAACTTTTTTTCTCTAGTGAGAGAGTGAGAGTGAGAATTGGTGCTCCAGGGACTCCAGCCACTTCAGTTGATCTCCAGATGTTTGTGCAACCTTGTGCATCTGGCTTATGTGTGATCTGGAGAGTTGAACATGAGTCCTTAGGCTTCTAGGCAAGTGCCTTAAGTGCTAAGCCATCTCTGCAGCCCAAATATATTCATTGTTTAATAAAAAGTTGCACACATTGACCCCTCCCCTGCCCCACTTCTGCTGAGGGTCTTTGGTGGGAGATATTGGTATTCATTGTGGGCACAGAGAAGCCTCAGTCAGTCTCTGAAGGGATGGGGGAAACATGGTGTCTCAGGCATCCTGAAGCTCTGACCATCTCTCCTCTCCCTCTTCTGTAATGCTTCCTGAGCCTTGGTGGGCAAGATAGAGATCTGAGTTCTCTATAGATTCTGGATCTCTGTCTTTATGAGGATTGAGTGACCTTGGTTGCTATGTCCCTGGAACTGGTTTTCAGGCTAGCCGTGAGAGCACTATGTGTGTCACCGCTTTCCCTGTAATGACTTCTGGGCCTGGGAAAATGAGGTGGAGGTGACCCATCTCCCAGAAGACTTCTTAATGGTGCTGATCTCATGAGAAAGTATAATTGCTTTCTCAGAACCAGTCTTGTTTGTCACTTTAAACCCCCCTTTCTCCTCCAAATGATACTTTTTTTTTCCATATCTTTTTGTTCTGTTTGACTCCGTAGACCTGAATCACAGCAATGGGCAGGGGCCATGGCAGATGCTGGCAGTTGCCTTTGTTGCTAGACAAACACCCAACCAGAAGCAGCTCATGGGAGGAAAGGCTTTATTTCAGGCTGGTAGAAGCCAGGGGAATATCATCAGCGGTGGAAGAAAGTGGCTCACTTCCATAGATCACAGCACAGAGACACCACCAAACACAAATTTCAGAGCTCAAACTGCTCCCTGCATACCTAATAGGACTAGACTATAAGATCCACCACCACCCCACCACCCCTTGCTCCAGTGACATACCTCTTCCCTAGCAGGGCTCTGCCTACTGGAGACTCAAGTTGTAAGTTCAATCTTGATAAAAAAAAAAAAAAAAAAAAAAAAAACACTGAAGTCTATGGGGTCATTCATTCAAACCACCACACAGCCTGAATGCTATTCTGTCTTCATATTTCTCCCACCAAATAAATAAGTACATAACTCTTGTGGTCAGCCCATTCAAGTTCTCAAAACACAGGCAGAATGTAACCAGATTATTTTCCAGAATGTAACACAAACTGCTTCCAGCCTAGCTTACCATGGAGGTCTCATTCCACCTGAAACTGCGTGAGCCAGGCTTCGACTGTCTGCACTCTGCTCTTTCAGACTCTCACTAGAATGGCTCATTAAACACGCTCTCTTTGAAGCATTCTAGAGGATTTTTTTTTTTCTAGCCCATAGCTCCAGCCTATTCCACATTCCCTCTGTAAACCAGTTCCAAAGGCACATGAAACACATAGCTATGTTTATGTAAGTAGTGGCCTCACTTCTTGATAATATTTTTGTATCAGTTACTTTTCTTATTTTTATAATCAAATACCTCACACCAAACAACTTAAATGAAGAATTTCTGCTTCAGCTTATAGTTCAAGGGGAAACAGTCTGTCATAGTAGAACAGGGCTGGTGACCGGAGCTTGAGGCAGCTGGTCATATTCAAGCTAAACACCATGGGCACTGCCGAGTCATTTGTGAAATTTTTCATAGCTGACACTTTACAAGTCACAGAAGCTAGCCAGGCCTGTAGCTGTAGTCCCCTAAAACCTGCACTCAGGGGGCTGAAGGAGGAGGGTCGCAAATCAAGAGCTACCCTGCACTACAAAACAAGACTCTATCTCACAATTATAAAAATAACGACTAAAAAACAAACATGCGAAGTGCAGGCTGGAGCTTCATGGTGCAGTGCTTACTTTTCGGGCACAAGATCCTCACTGTAGCCAAAGAATCAAAAATAAATAAATGCATAAATGTGTAAACATCATAGAGAAAATGGAAAGTTTTACTAAGCCAGAAATATACTTTTTATTTGTGATTTGACATGCATACTCCCAAATTATATACAACTTAAAAATAGAATTTGGGGCTGAAGAGATGACTTAGTGGTTAAGGCACATGCCTGTGAGGCCTAAGGACCCCAGTTTGATTCTCCAGGTCCCAAGTAAGACAGATGCACATGGTGGTGCGTGCGTCTGGAGTTTGTTTGCAGTGGCTAGAGGCCCTGGTGTGCCATTCTCACACACACTCTCTCCTTCTCTTTGTCTCTAATAAATAAATAAAAATAAAACATTTAAAAAGAATAGAATTTTATTATCCTCCCAATAATTTCATTCCTTGACACATAACTTCAGGAAAGGCTGGGAACTAACCTCCTTTCCATTTACCTGAAACAGCTTATCTTGGCATGTCACATGTCAGCTGACTGAGAGATCATTTCCTGACTGACAAGTACATGAAATCATTAGTACAGTTTTTTCAGAGCCTAGAAAAGACTGCCATGATCTTTCTAGAAAGATTACACCATTATATGAATTATTAACATCATTAAGCAGAATCTTATTACCAGGACAACACAATACATTGAAATTTCCCCAAATAAATGCAGACTCTTCCTGGTGAGCTTGAAACTGGGGTGGGAAATGCTAGCATGAAGATCAATGGTAGGGTTTTCCAGCTGCCTAACTTCCAGTCCTCCAAGGATTAACAGCATAGGCTCTATAGATGGATGTCCAGTGCCACATCTTCCTATCTGGGCAACTATGGCCCAGTAGTATAAACAAGGATACATGTACATTTTATATCCTGAGGTCTCCCAACTGCCAATACTTTTTCAAATTTTCCTCCACTTTCAGCGTTAGTATAAAAGTTAAGAGATTTCGGTGCTGGATTGATTTCTTAGCGGCTAAGGCACTTGCCCACAAAGCTAAAGGATCCATGTTCTAATCCCCAAGATCCACTTAAGCCAGATGCACAAGGGGACGCACACATCTGTAATTCATTTGCAGCAGCTGGAAGCCCTGGAGTGCCCATTCTCTCTCTCTCTCTCTCTCTCTCTCTCTCTCTCTCTACCTGCCTGTTTCTATCTCTCTCTCTCTCTCAAATAAATAAATAATAAGTAAACTATTAAAAAAAGATATTTCTATTCTGCCTGCTCTTTTTTTTCTGCTTCCACACATGCAGGCCTGTCACAGTTACATTTTTATTACCTCCAGTTCTGAAGCATTTCATGACCAGCATTGTGCTTTGGGGCCATTTGTTTTAAACAATAAGAAAAAGCATTTCTTTAAGAAAAAAGGCACATGCTCCTTGAATGGGCTGGGAAGCTCTCATCCCCTACCCTTCTTGGAGCGTAGCGCCTATGGGCACCTGTACTGGTGCTCTGGAAGCATTCAACAAAGCGACCTTTAGCCTCCCCAGCCCCTTGTCCCCTTCCTTCCCTAGCAGCTGGGATGAAGGCAGCATTCCTCACAGCTCACTTGATCTTCAGGTCCTTCAAGGCTGACTCCCAGGCCCTTCACATCCCAAGTGCTCATGCCACCATCCATGCCTGTAGTGCAGAAATGGGAACACTTGGCCTCGCCCCCACTGAGCACGAAGATCTGACATTGTTCTTGTGCAGCGAGTCCAGGCCCGCGCCGGAGGCCGGGGCGCCCTCGGAGCTGGCCTTCTTGTCGAGGTTCTGGAAGAGCTCGCGAGAGAAAGGTGGGGCACCCGCAAATACGCTGCATTTTAGCCCCAGTCACAGTTTACACATCACTGAATTACAACAATCGCCGTGCCACTCAAAAGGGATTCATGCTCTTGACTTTACATCGTCACTACTGCCCCACATCTGTCCAAGGTGGTTTAGTCCTTAAGGTATAAGCCCTGAGTTACAAGGAAAAGTGTGCTTCTCCTATTTATGCAAATTGTGTGGCCTTGATCTTCTCTGGTGCAGCTAACAGGAAGACTCAAGGGTTTTTTCCTTTTGAAATTCCAATGTCATCTAATGAGGAGACCCCTAAGAAGCCTCTTCATGCTCCACTGGGATTCCACTCGCTGTGATAAATCTCAATGTGTGGGTCTCAGTGGTCATTGGTGCAATCAGGGGCTACATTCTTCCACCCACTTCCACCCCATCCCACCGGAATTCTTCCGCCGAGATTCCCCCTAAGTAGATTATAGCTTCTTTAGAAATTATTCATCTGAACATATGGATGTCAAGGTATTCATGAGAACTAGAGGTGCAAGGTTCTGAAACTTGAAAATTCTCAAGTGTTCCAAAAAGCGATCATACGAAAGACAGTCATATCCGTTCTACAGGATGCTCAGGGAAGCCATCTGCTCTGTATAGTTTTATGCAGATGTTCTTGGTAAACCCATCAGAAGGTGGAAATGTCATAAATCAAATATGCATTCAATATGATGCTTTCACAATTCTCTAGAAAAATATCCGGGAAAAGGGGAGGCTTTAATTTTAATAAAAAGTTGTTGCACTGCAGCCACATTCAAAAAACAAAAAAACAAAAGAAAATTCAAGCATAACTGGAAGAGGAAAATGGAGAGCCTAACTTGAGAGAGCAATCTCTTTGGCAGGGTATCTCCTCAAGATTCATATGCCAATGAGGGATGCCAACATGCTTCATTATAATTTGTTGGCTTATGTAAATGAAGCAGATACAAAAACAAAGCCCATTCCTGATTGATTGACTTTTTACAAATATGATGGAGTTGTAGTTCCCAACATCCAAATGAGACTGTGTGGTCAGCTGTGTATGTTGGTGATTGGAACAGGAACATGACTCTGTAGAGACTGCAAAGCTCATTGTGAGAATTCCATGACTCTGACGTATGCATATGAATCCCCCCAATCATAAGTGGCTACCATGCTCCATCCTGCGTTCCAGCCCCGTGGCACCCAGGATCATTGCAGGAGGTGAACTTTGTCTTCAGGCTCACCTCATCTGCCTTTCTGCACTTCATGGTTTTGGAGCGGAGTGTACTACAATGTGACTTGCTCCTCTTGGGATCCAGCAGATGATGATAGAGATCTGCAATTTGTTGCCCCTGGCCAGCTTCATGTGAGGACCACACCATGTAGCACAGCCTGGACAAGACCAACATTTGAAAGATGATTCATATTGAACAAATGACTCTGTCACACCATGGTAAAGTCCAAAGTGTTAAGTCAAACCATTACATGCTGGAGATCATGTATACATAGAGATTGAGAGCCACTGACGGACATAAACTTAAAGTAGGATGTATGTCTCATCTGCACTGGGTATTCCTATATCCCTGGTAGCCAGAGGGAGGTGAGGCACTCCACGCACCTCCTCTGTCACGTACAGGCTCTTTGGGTTGATGACATCAAGCACACCATGCTCTCTGAACTCAAAGTTGTAGAATTAGAATAGGTGTCAGAGCTGTAGGGGAACAGTCCCTTAGGTAACCTACAGGCACTGGGTTTGACATTCTACAACATTACGATTTGTGTGTGTGTGTGTGTGTGTGTGTGTAGCATGTGGCCTATAAGCACATGTGTGTGTGAAGACACATACCCTGTGTACATGGATGCAGCAGCTTCAGGGATGTTGGGACTCTTCTTATCGCTCATCTCTGTGTTCCTCTCCTTGAGAGGAGGGGCTTTCCACCCACCTGGGGCTCCACTCTGCATCAGCAAGTGCCAGTAACTTTCTGGTCCCCACCTCTGCTATCCTGCATATTGGTTATATGTAGGGTCATAAACATGCACAGCCATGCCCAGCTCTCTATAGTGGGTTCCAGGGAGATGAAATTGGAGGTCTGCAGCCAGTGAGGGGCTCATACTTAGTCAGCAAGCTCCCATGACCATGCATTCATCCCCTCAAGCCACTCCATGATACTTTAAAATGAATGTGTTAAATGCAATACTTTGATAAGCTCTTATATGATCAAATTATCTGTACTGTTCTTGTACAATCATTTCTTAAATTTCAATATTAGGCAGGAAGCCATATTACTGTGTATTGATTTTCCTGAACCAGGGTAATGCATGTGTACTCAGAAGATGCCCAATGGCTTAAGACTGAATTAACAGCAGTGTGACAATCTTGACAAAGAAACCATTGTCAGCTGTGGAGAAAATGTCCACTGTGCCTTTGTGAAGTGACGGCTCCTCTAACCGTGTTTTAACCTAGTGCATTTGTGTTCGTGTGTCCCTTCTAGCTCTTTCCCCAGGGGGCTTAGCACCCTGTGATTGAGAGCAGAGGAAGAATGATGGAACCATTCAGAAGTGGTGTGCAAAGAAAGAATGAGAGGACCATGATAAAGGGTTGACCAGCAAAGCACAGAGAATAGAAATGGGAAGTGGTTAGAGCACTTCTTTTGAAACCACCAAGATTGGTGTCAGGCGTGGGGTGATGGGGTGGGGACAGGCATCAAAGTAAAAGAGTTAGGAAAGAAAACAACAAGGTTTGTCTGCCTGGCTCTCTATCCTTTCTGGAGATTAAGTTCCCAAAGCAAGGCCTTTTCCTGTTTGTTTGTTTTTTAATTTTGTTTTTATCTCATGTATAACCAGCACCTGGAGCAGAGCCTAACAGCTACTTGCCAGAGAGCTCATATGAGAACCAATGCACAACAGAACAGTGTGCAGTAAACAAATCTTTGGAAGACTGGGGAATTAGAGGAGCTAAGGAAAGGAACACTGCTGTCAAAAGTCCCGCTACTAATATCAGCAATGCCCACTCATCTCTGCAGCATGTGTTTATTAATTTGGGGAAAGAATCTTTACTAACAAAGGCACAATGACACCATGCTCGTATCATACACTACATACAAATGTCTATGTTAGCAGTGCTGAAGATCACAAGTGTAAATGGTCAAGATGATGAAGTTGAAAACAACAATTTGGGGCTGGAGAGATTGCTCGGCACTTAAAGACACTTGCTTACAAAACCTCATGGCTCAAGTTTAATTCCCCAGTACCCAGGTAAAGCCAGATGCACAAAGTGGCACGTGCACCTGGAGTTTGTTTGCAGCAGCTGGGGGTCCTGGTGCATCCATTCTCTCTTTCTTTATGTCTGTCTCTCTTTGCTTGAAAACAAATTAAAATATTTTTTTCAAAAAAGAAAACCAAAAATTTTAATGTCTTTGTTTGTTCCTCACTAGATTGATGGTTTAAGGACAGAACTAGTATTCCAATTGCCTATGTTCCTTGTAATAGATTGTCTAAATTCACTGTAGATGTGAAATTATTAATTTAATTGAATAAAATCTCAAGAAATAGTCCATCCTGCCAGATAGAGTCAGGACTATTCATCACTGAGCACAAAGGATTTCAGTTCTGCTACTTTTAAATCTTCTGTAAAACAGGTAACATTAGCAAAATGTACCTCTGGTTTTTAAGAAGTGTGACAACGACACTAATTTGATCTCTTAAATGTTTCCTTCATAATCTCATCACTTGAGGCAAACACTGAAATCTGTCTTGTCAGGCAGCCTGTTGCCACCCACTGGCTGCCATCCTTTCAAAAGATGACGGCTTTGCAGGGAGAGAGAGAGAAAGAATTTACATCAGCGATAATTCACTCAGTTGGCCCTGAAAAGAGTCTCTTCTAAAAGAACACAGCTTCCCCACAACGAGAGCCTTGCATCCAGTACCTTGGGCGATAACTTGATTCTTGTAGATCAAATATTATCTATACGAGCCAAGTGAGAAAGGGATGGCTAGTACACAGGCACCAAAGAAGGCAAACACCTTAACAATGTGGTACTACTAGGTGGTGAGAGAATATACAAGAAGGTGAAACCATACGGTCTTCTAACTCTTCCATTTTAAAGACAAGTTTGCACTTCAGACATTAAGTGGTGAAAATGAACCTGTGAATTAGAAATCATAGTTTACTTGCTATCTCGAAGGGTTTGTTTCCACTAAATTAAGGGCTTTCACACTGGGAACTTGACAAGTTAGTGTTATTTAATAGGGAAGGCACAAACCCAATGCAGTCAAAGTTGGAATTGAAATTGAACCTGATTTAATTGCCATTCAGATACTAGCTGGGCATGCTGGCACACACCTATAATCCCAATACTTGTGAGCCTGAAGCAGGAGGATCTGAAGTTCATGGCCAGCCTGGACTTCAAAGGAAGACCCTATCTCAAACTAAACAAACAAATAAATAATCAAATATAAAATTCAGATCCTCAATCATGAACCCACATTTCAAGTACCCAATAAGCAGAAATATCTGCAGCAACCAAATTATTGATCCTTCTTTCTTCGCGTTCTTCCAGCCAAACATATTTGACTTCTATGTTCAGTTTCACTAAAACTATTTTTTTAGTATAAAATACTGTGAAGGGCTAGAGGGATGGCTTAGTGGTTAAGGTGTTTGCCTGCAAAGGCAAAGGACCCTGGTTTGATTCCCCAGGACCCACATTAGCCAGATGCACGCGGGGGCACACAGAACTGGAGTTCATTTGCAGTGGCTGGAGGCCCTGGCGTGCCCATTCTCTCTCTCTCTCTCTCTCTCTCTCTCTTTCTCTGTTAAATAAATAAATAAAATACTGTGAACATCACAACTTGATTTTGCTTCTGTTCCTCCCAGAGTAGTTTATTACCCTTATTTATAAATTGTCTGTTTTGCAGTTTCTTAGTTACTTTTCTTCTTGTGACCAAATACCTGACAAGAGAAGGACAGCTTATTCTGGCTTCCAGTCACAGGGAGCGCAGTCCATCCTGACTGGAAATAATAATAAGTGGAGTATATGTTATCTGTATTTCAATACTGATTTGTCCCTTCTCTTATATCATCTTCCTCAATTTTTCTAGAGAGTTATCAATTTTATTTTCTTCAAAGAATCACTTTGTCTCAGAGATTTAATCAGTTTCTCATGTTGGGTGGCTGAGATTATTGGGGCTTGTCTAGTTGAGTGTGAGTGACAGGCAGGGCTGAATTCTCTTGCATATCTCATGGAGGGGATGGACAATTGTAACACCAGCCTTGTGTGGGCACACCATGCAGGAAGGGTTCATTAAGTTTCTTAAACATGAAGGTTAGTGCTTCCTACAAAATTTGTAATATTTAAGCCATTATTTTTCTTATTTTCTCCTCTGCTTTATGCCCTGTTTCATTTCCCTTAAACTTATTTTGTTTTCCTTCCTGATGTTCTACATTTATCTGAGGCCTCTTTTTTGTCCTGCCTTTATATTTCAAATCATTGTATGCCATAATCATGATGTTACCTGTGTTCAACCACACTGGTTGTATCTTCTGCCAGTTACAATGTAATGTTGAGCTACTCTAGTGACACTTTCTTTCATGTCACTTCACTTTCCAATTCCATGATTTCAATTTGTTTCCACTTTCATTGTCACCTTCACTTCCACCCTTTTTGAAAGATATTGTTTGGGATAAGACATTGCTATGATATCCTCTCTTACTTATTTAAACAGTATTTGCTTCAGTTATTTAAGCACATTTTCTGTGTCTGTAATTGTTCCAGTTGTAACTGGATCCTCTTCCATATAATTCTGTTGTTGATCTTTCCTACTTACATTTTCTTTGTACTTTGAAATTTCATCTGTCTCTTTGTCATAAACAAAGGGTAGGTTATATAAAGTATTATGTCAAGTCCATAATCTAGCAGGGCTTCGTATTTATTTACCACACATGTGTATATGTGGGATGGCTTGAACATAATGTCTCCATAGCCTCAGGTATGTTTGATTAAGATTAAACTTTCTACCTAAGTCTCCAGCAGGCAGTATCCTGCTGGAAGGAGGTGTGTCACTGGGGTCAGATTTTGAGGCCAGCCCTAAAGTGTATTGAGAATCAGCTGGTGCTTACTGGTTCCAGCTATGTTGTCTCTCTTGTATGGATGTATGGAAGTGAACCAGCTCCTTCTGGCCTGATGGAAGTTCCCTGGATTCTATAAACCTGAAATAAACCCCTTCCTCCTGTATGTTGCTTCTGGTCAAGTGTTTGTCCCAGCAATGATAAAGTGTGTGTGTGTGTGTGTGTGTGTGTGACAGAGAGAGAGAGAGAGAGAGAGAGAGAGAGAGAGAGAGAGAGAGACAGTTGTGTGTAGGTGTACTTGCAAATGTGTACACATGCATGTGGAGGCCAGAGGTTGTCATTGGGTGTCTTCCTCAATTGCTCCTCACCATATTATTTGAGACAGGTGATATTGCTGAGCTTGGAGCTCACCAATTTGGCTAGATAAGCATGCCAGTGAGCCTTGGGGAGTCCTTCTCTTCACCTCCCCAGTGCTGTGATTATAGGTGTGCACTACTATCTCTTCTATTTTAGATGGGAAGTGAGGATCTGAACTCAGGTTCTCAGGATTATGAAAGCACCTTCCACAATGAATATCTTTCTAGCCCCTATCAAAATTTCTTAGTGATGGTGCATTTGTTTAGAGATTTCACTGGTGAACTATGGTCCCCAGAAACTATACATCCTTTAAATCAATCACTATTCTTTGGGTTCAGCCTTTGGTATTTTTGCAATAACTGTAGAATGAAATTTGCTAGTAGGACTCTTGTTGGTTATTCCTCTACAAGGATTCTCTGTCAGCTGTACCTCTATAGGTTTGACACTCAGCTATTGATTGATAGCTACATTTTATGTTTTAACAATATCTAGGGTGCAGGGAACAAATCACTTCATAGTCTATCAAAATGTAGCCAGGCCTCTACAAAAGGATATTGTATGAAGTTTATCTTTGTACTTCTTTCTCACATCAGTAGTTTTCCTTGCTGTTACTTTATCTAGTTCTTTTTGGAAACACTATTGACCTACAATTTACCTTGTTATTTTCATGTATTTATCAGATTCCATTTAATTGCTTAAAACCAAACCTTCACTAATTTTAATAGTGCCCATAAATTGAGTTTCTTCATGCACTGTTACAAATAGTCTGTTTTTCAAATCTAATTTTAGAGCTTTTTCTTCTAATGTCCTCCTTCTCCTCTTCCACAAAGCACATAAGCATTATCTGGAAATAAGTGTAGGGACAGGGACTCACTTTTCTCAGGGACACATGCTGGAAAAAAAGAACACTAATCTTGAGTTAGTATTCTGGATTTCCTCCTTTTGCATGAACTTCTGGATTTCAAGTAAGTTTATTCTATCAGGCAAGGTCTTGGTCCTTTCAGCTGACTTGGAGTAAGGTCTATTCTCTACTCTGTTAGTGGGCTACAATGGACATCCAGTGTCACACGTGAGCATCTCCGGTCATACTAATATTCTTGTGGGACAACGTAGATACAAGTAACTTTGAACAACATGGTCCACAGGTTATCATCTCTAAGCAAGCATGCAGTAGCAAACAATAAGCTGCTTTTCATTTAAAGATTATTTTGGCCTGGTGTGGGGGTATGTGCTTATCATTCCAGCACTCAGGAAGCAGAGGTAGGAGGACTACTGGAAGATCAAAGACAGACTGTCAGCAGGACATCATTGATAAGGAAATGATACAAGAGACCTCAGACAACCCAGAGTAGCTAGTGTCAGTTAATGGTTCCTGGAAGGGGGGAAGTTTGGTTCATCAGTAGTGTAGCCACTGGTAAGTTGCTCCTTCCACAGTTGAAAACCTTCCAGTCATGACCAAGTGTGCTTTGAAATTGTATTGAAAACTTAACTTTTTTATTGCCTTACCTCACGGTCTCAATTGATCCCTACCTCATGTTCTGAATTCTGTCCTCCTGCCATATGAAAATTTCCCTCCCCCACCTCTTATGATATGTATATTTGTTCAACCCTTGAAGTAGCACATGTACCTGCATTGGGTTTTACAAGTGAAAAGAACATGTATAAACAATAAGTTAAGTTAAAATTAGTAACTATTTTACAGAGGAAATATTGAACTTTAAATTTTATGAAAGAATTTAAAAATATGAATTCTGAATATCATACCTCAGCACAATAACTATATCCAGTATATTTATTTTTCTATCATAATTTTCTTTAAAACAGTATTATTTTGTAAATAGTGATTTTCAGTCCAAGTGATCATTAGTAATAATATACAATGAAGAAACTGTGAGCTAGCCACAGAAGGGAAGTCAATATATTATTGCTGGACAGCATAGTTTACAATTTTATCCACAACACATGTCTATTGGAGAACACAGAGATAAATGTGTTAGTTACATTTATTGTCGCTGTGATGAAGTAACAGAGAAAAGCAACTTAGGAAGGAAGGAAGGAAGGAAAGAAGGGAGGAAGGAAGGAAGGAAGGAAGGAAGGAAGGAAGGAAGGAAGGAGTTTGTAGCAGGAGCCTGGAGCAGCTGTTTCCATTGGGTACACACTCAGAAAGCAGAGTGATGAGTGCCGGTGCTCAGCTGAAAAAGCATGGAGTGCACTGCAAGATACAGGCATTGGTAACGGCACCAATCACTCAGGAAATAAGACCAGCAATGGAGAAATGGTGCCCCGTGAAACGAAAATCTTCTGTTTAGCAAAGGAAGCTGTTAATTGAGTGAAGACAAGCCTGTAGGGTGGGAGAAAATCTTTCCCAGCTATACATATCTGACAGAAGGTTCCTATATAGACTATAAAAAATTCACATAACTAAACAATAAAGACAACAAATTACCCCATAAAAAACCAAGCTATATAGCTGAACAGAGAGTTTGTGAAGAAAGAGATACAAATAAGTAATAAATATTATGTAATGTGTTCAAAGTTCTTAGCCATCTGGGAAATATATGTTAAATCATAATGATTTTATCAAGAAACCCAGTGACAACAAATGCTGACAAAAATATAGGGAAATAGAAACCTTATTCACTGTTGGTGGGATTGTAAATTGGTACAGATATTATGGAAATTAGTGTGATTTCTCAAAAAGCTAAAAATAAAACTAACATAGACCCTAGCTATACCACTCCTGGGCATAAACCCAAAGAATTCCTTATCTTACAACAGAGAAACCTGCACATCTATGTTTATTGCTACTCTAGTCACAAGAGCTAGAAAACAGAATGAGGCTAGGGGCCTTTCTAATGATGATTTACAAAAATGTGTCACATATATACAATGGGGTTTTATTAAATTGTAAGGAAAAATGAAATTTGCAGAAAAATGGATAGATTTGAAAATAATATACTGAGCAAGGTATCACAGGCCCACAAAGACAAATACTGTATGTTTGCGCTCATATGCAGATCCTAGCATCAAATTTTTCAGTTGCATGTTTATGTTAGAGTGTGTATCCAGGCCAGGAAGCTAGAAAGGAACCATGTGTATAGAAGTTTTGATAAGGCCATGAGGAGATAGTTGAACACATTAGATATGAAAGTGGAGGACAGTTATAGCGGGGAGAAATGTTTAAGCAGAGATGGGGTGGGGAGAGCAATGAGAGGAGGTATTAGGGGAAAAGTTATTCAAAATTGATGGATGTATCAAAAAGCCACATGGAAACCTACAATTTGTAAGCTAATCAAGCATAAAATTAAACAGAAATATTGGGATGGAAGTACCTTACAAGGCTGCTGCTTATTAAAGGAACTTCCAAGTGCCAGGGGTGAGCTAGTCCCTCCCTATGAGTTCTTCACCAGGGAGGCCAGAGAGGCTCCTAAAGCAGTCCAGGCAATTGTCATTGCTCTTGTTTGTCTGCCAAAACCAGATGGCAAGATCCTATCGCTGAGGACTCCTCAGGTGCTGGTTGAAGGACAAAGCAAAATCAAGCTAGATCAGAGCTAGAAGATTCCTCCCTGCCAGGTCTAGTCTAGTATTGTAAACATGGTTGAAAGCCCATAGCTAGGGAACTCATGGGCTCATAAGTATTGCTGTGGTAAATGGAGAGGTTGTGTAACTTTTCTTCTAAATACACCTGATGATTGACACAGATTAATGCCGCTCCCACCTTCATGACAGAAGCTTCTTTCTGCAGTGAGCACAGAAACACTTGTGCCCAAAGTTGAGAATAAGTGACTCCTATGTGCTCAGCACTACAGAGGGTATCTATTTCACCCTAGTCAAGGTTGAGGGAGTTTTGAGAGAGAGAGTTCCAAAGGAATGTAAAACCAGAGGATGGAAAGGAGTGCTGTGGGCGATGTCTTCTAGACAAAACATGGACATTATACTCATGAATTCACAGCTCTTGCAGTTTCCAACACACCTTTAGGCCTATCAATTTCTAATATGGATGGCACAGGGGTTCAAGAGACCCCAACTCTCCCTGAAGAAGCAGTGGAAGTTCATGATTATTAGTGGAGAGAGGGCCATGCTCTTTAATGGTGCTACAACTGGCAAGTGTCCCATACTCTAGTAAAGTACCGACCACGCTCATGCAAGCAGTACTAGCTTCGCTTAGCCACACACACACACACACACACACACACACACACACACACAACAACAACAACAAAAACAACAACAACAACAACAACAAAATAATAAGGGTACTAGTTGGGGAGAAAAAGGGGTTTAGCAGAATTTTGAGATGTATAAAAGGGCAATGGGGGGAACATAAACAAAATATAATAGGTAATTATCAAAAATAAAATGAAAAAATATATTAAAAGGATAATAAAAAACACATTATGAATTTATTATGACCAAACTCTAGTATGAAAGTCCTCAGGCTGGAGAGATGGCTTAGCAGTTAAGGCGCTTGTCTGCAAAGCCAAAGGACCCAGGTTCGACTCCCCAGGACAACATAAGCCAGATGCACAAGTGGGCACATGCATCTGGAGTTTGTTTGCAGTGGCTGGAGGCCCTGGTGTGCCCATTCATTCTCTCTCTCTCTCCCTCCCTCCCTATTTCTGTATCGCTCACTCTCAAATAAAAATATTATAAAAATACTACCTGTAGCCAGCCAGCCATATGAGCTTAATCCTACCCTGAGGAAGCTGAGGAAGAAGAATTGTGGGTTTGAAGTCTGTGTCACCTAGAGAGATACTGCCTCAAAATAATCAAAAAATCCCAAATAAACACAAAACAAATAGAGAATTGCTAAGTCTTTTTACTTCATCAACTAAAGCTATTAATTACTATAAAATATGTGCTTAATAATCAAGAAATACTATAGAATTTTGCTGGTGAATACTACTAGATGGGAGTTCCTTTCCATTTACAAATAGGTCTGTCATTTACTAGATGCAAACAAAACCTGTGTACTGATTAAGGTAGGATAGAAAGGTGGGGAAAATTAATGTCACACAGGAAAGGAAAGAAACCCCTCACACTGGGATCTAGTTTAATTATCCTTCTGACTAACTGGCAAACTTAAATACAACTGCTGAAACAAAAATCGCTGAAAGAGGTGGATAATGCCAACATGTAGGAGGCAGAGGTAGGAAGATCGCTGTGAGTTTGAATCCAGCCTGAGACTGCATAGTGAATTCTAGGTCCGCCTGGGCTAGAATGAGACACTACCTCCAAAAAAAAAAAAAAAAAATTGTTGATAAATAATGTGTGTTTTTCTAAAGATGTCTTAAATTGGGATGTTACAAACACAAAATGAGCTGTGCTTGTATAGAACCAGAATGCTTGTAACATCTTAGTTCTATCATGTTGTTCCTACATATTGTGCCATGTAAGAATACTGTATTGCAGGGCTGAAGGGATGGCTTAGCCACTAAGGTGTTTGCCTGCAAAGCCAAAGGTCCCAGGTTCAATTCTGCAGGTCCCAAATTAGCCAGGTACACAAGGGGGCACAGGCGTCTGGAATTCATTTGTAGTGGCTGGAGTCCCTGGCATGCCCATTTATTCTCTCTCTCTCTCTCTCTCTCTCTCTCTCTCTCTCTCCTTCTCTCTCTCCCTCTTCCTCTGTCAGATAAATAAATTTAAAAAATAAAATATTTAAAAAATAATACTGAATGGCAAACAAATGAGGTGACACTAGCAATGGCCCCTCATGAGTTGCTCGGGTCCCATCTAACTCTGTTATACTAGTTTCCACAAATAGACAATATTTTCATTTTTATAATTTTTATTTATTTATTTATTAGAGACAGAAGGATGGAGGGAGAGAGAGAGATCGAGAATGGGCACACCAGGGCCTCTAGCCACTGCAAACTAACTCCAGATGCATGTGCCACAATGTGCATCTGGCCAATATGGGACCTGGAGACTCGGACCTGGGTCCTTAGGCTTTGCAGGCAAGCGCCTTAACCACTAAGCCATCTCTCCAGCCTAGAAAATATTTTTTTTTAATTTGTCTCACTTTAAAAATTTATATGATAAATGGTCATATGTAATTAAACATACTGTTTCACCCTGTAAAAAATAAAAATCTCAGCTACTGAATATAGCATTCAATTTAAACCTAATTTCACAAAAGGAAAGTCTGAAAAATTTTGGAGTGGTGCTCTTCTAGGTGGTAAGGTTCTGAATTGTGTTTTTACAGTGTTTCAACCTCACATAGATATAAATAACCTGATGGGAGAGTGAATTCTGAACACAAAGGTGATTGGCTGTATGTAATTTAACTCCTCCTCTGGGAACATAACCATATTACATATTTTATTTTATTTTGGTTTTTTTGAGGTAGGGTCTCACTCTACCCCAGGATGACCTGGAATTCACTATGTAGTCTCAGGGTGGCCTTGAACTCACTCACTGCAATCCTCCTACTTCAGCCTCCTCCTAAATGCTGGGATTAAAAATGTGAGCCCCCAACACCTCATCACTGAAGCAGACCAAAAATGAACCCAACATGGCTCAGGGAAATTTTGCAGAAGAGGGGGCGGAAAGAATGTCAGAGCCACATGTTGGGTCATGATATGCATAGACATTTAGCTTACCCATAACTGTGGGCTAACTCCACAATGCATGACCCGTATACCTCAACAAGGAGGGGCCAAGGGGAGGGGGTAGGTCACAGATGAGCCTAATAATGGTACCAAACTGACTGTATTTGCTGAATACAAAACTAACTAATAAAGAAAAAAAATGTGAGCCAGGCGTGGTGGCGCACGCCATTAATCCCAGCACTCGGAAGGCAGAGGTGGGAGAATCACCGTGAGTTCAAGGCCTCCCTGAGACTACATAGTGAGTTCCAGGTCAGCCTGGGCTAGAGTGAGACCCTACCTCAAAAAACCAAAAAAACAAAATGTGCACACCACACCCAGCTTATTACATATTTTAATGCAATTTACCTTGCATCTGAATCTTCTTTCTCTCATCTGAACCTATTTTACCTCCAGGCATTTCTAATTTATACTGATGTTATATGTTAGGCCTGTCGTTTTTTTCTGAATGGTATTTATTGAATTGCTTTTTCAGATATGATTCTTTAACAAGAGTTATTTTATAGTACATATTTTCAATATTTTGTGGTTGTTCAATATTTTGTCTTAAATACCATAAACTGACAATATGCTTAAAATAACCACTGCAATGATACTTTTCCCACTAATTTCCCCTTTTATCAATTAAATTTTCACTGCATTTGAAATAATACAGTTTCATCCGGGCATGGTGGTGCATACCTTTAATCCCACCACTTGGGAGGCAGAGGTAGGAGCATCATCATGAGTTCAAGGCCACCCTGAGACTACAGATTGAAAAATACAGTTTCCATGTACTGCTTTTCTCATCATTGCATTTCTTTAAAAAAAAAAAATAAATAAATAAATAAATAAAAAGCTATTCCTCTGGCTGTGGAATGGTCATGATCTTTGATGGTTTCAGCCTGGCGTGTCATCTTCTCTCTTACCTTGGCATTATTACCATCTTTCCAATAATGCTTTTCTACATCCAGCAGGTTTGCTTGTGTTTTTTTTGTTGTTGTTGTTTTTGTTTTTGTTTTTGTTTTTTGTTTGTTTGTTTGTTTTTGAGGTATGATCTCACTCTGGTCCAGGCTGACCTGGAATTAACTATGTAGTCTCAGGGCAGCCTGGAACTCTTGGTGATCCTCCTACCTCTGCCTCCCAAGTGCTGGGATTAAAGGCGTGCGCCACCACGCCCAGCTTCCAGCCAGTTTTGACTAAAGACCCTCCGTGTGCTTCCCCACTTTCACACCATCATTCATTCCCTGCCCTTCGTAGCTGCAACTTCAGTTTTTTCTTCCACTCGCTGATATTACAGCTTCTTTTTAAGGCAGATTGTTCACTATTTTATCCTAGTTTTTCTTCTCCTTCTGTATGTATACAGTCTCATAATTATTGTGATAACTATGAGCAACAGACTTTCAGCCACCTCGTGCACAGAGCAGCACTGGGGAACAGAGCCTCACCTCCTGCTCTGTTTTCTACGCCACATTTTAAGGAGCATATGCAACATGAACATGACATCCACTTTTCTTCTCAGTCCACAAATGAGCATTTTAACTATCATAATGGTCTCTCAGAAAGTGACTCAGAGGGGGAGATAGCTCAGTTGGTAGAATGCTTGTCTAGTGTGTGAGTTATTTGACTTGTGACTGGACCAGAGACCTGACCAGAAGCATCTTAGTAAAGAAAGAATTTATTTTGGCTTACCATTCCAGAGGTACAGTCCATCCTGGAGGGGGAAGGATTGGGAGCAGGAGAAGGTGGCTGGCTGTTCACATTACATCCATTCAGGAAGCAGAAGGCCAAGGAGGAAGTGGAGCCTGGTCATGAAACCTCAAGTCCCACCCTCAGTGACAACATCCTCCAGCGAGGTTCCATCTCTTAAATGCTCCTGAGCCTTTCATAACAGTACCACCAGCTAGGGACCAAACGTTCAAACACGTGAACCTGTGGTGGCCAATTTACATTCAAACCCTAACACTTACCTTGTACCTACTTGTGGGTTTGATTCCCTGGACCGCATAAGCAGGGTGGTGACTCATGCCTCTCATCCCAGCACTCGGGAGGCAGAGGCATACAAATCAGGAGTTCAAGGCTATCCTTAGCTATATATTGAGTATGAGGCCAGCCTGGGATACATGAGACACTTCCCAAAAAGGAAGGCCAAATCAGTATGTCAATAATAAGTAAATAAACAGTGGCTCAGACTTGGAGCATGGCTCAGTGGTAGATCACATACTTAGTGTGGGTAAAGCCTTGTTTTCTTCATTGAGAAAGGGAAATGTGAATAACTGTGTCCCCAATGTCCTAATGTGCAAAGGTATGGAAAGAAAGCGGCTGCATGTGATTGAGTTCACTTTTTTTATATCCTAGTTTGATATTGTTCCTGTAAAATATGAGATTCCAAAGAAACTCATCTCATATGTCTTGCAAAAAACACTCTATAATGAAGGGATATAGCATTTGTGGAGATATAGATAGATAGATAGATAGATAGATAGATAGATAGATAGATAGATATAGATATAGCTAGATATAATTTCTTTGATGTCACTGTGCTTTCCCTCCACTTCCACCCACACCACCACTTTCACAATAGCACAGAGCATGAGATTACAGTGGAAGCATAACAAAGATGGTGTGCACACCTCATCATTGACTGAGCACACGAAAGTTAAAGCATCAGAGGTTTATTCTTTTCTCAAGCAGTGACAACCGAAGGAGCATCCACACGGTGTGAGCTACTGAAGAAGTGTGTGTGACAGACTTACACTAAACTGTTAAGTCACCGACACTCTGCATTGTTCATGTTCACAGGGGAGAGAATTGCTGGAAAGGAAAGCTGACTGGATAAGGAAAAACATAAGCTGATTTTTTTGTTGTTTTATTAAATCTATCTCCCTTAATGTTTCCTTAAGCTAAGAAGCAACCTACTGTATCACACAGCTCAGGATGCTACAATGCACATGAGATAGGACACATTACAGAAATTCCAGACTTCTATGCAGTTTTACACCATTTAAACTTGAGTAAAATTTGTGTTTAGAAAAGACCTTTATTAGATTACCTTCAGTAAATGGAAGTCATTTCAACAGCCTGTTCACATTTTACCAACAATAGAACAAAAGGCAAACAGCATTCTTAAATCAATCGTGTAAGCGCTTCCTACAAGCCTGGGTAATTGTCTGCTTATTTCAATGATTCAACTAACTGGTATTTATCTATGTCTACTTGCCTTCTGTTGTCCCTTTTTAAGACAAGGGAAGAAACAATCACTTTTATTTCTCTGCAGTGTCTCAAGAGCATCAGAACTACAGCCCAAAGGGAGAAGGTTGCTTGAGGGTCATGTCTGAATAGAAGTCATCTGGGAAAGTGAAGGGCGGGGTTCTGGATGGGTCAGGTCTGAACAGCAGGAGCAGGGGCCGTGCACTGCTCTCCTGGTCACTGCGGACTCCACAGTGCTCTTGGATGTTGCTCCCTCATCTTCCCTTCCTTAGATGTAGCTCTCTCTAAGCAGACACAAGTAATGTTGTTTTTCCTGAACTGAAAAGGTCTCTGATTATGCAACACTGGGGTTACCAAAAAAAAAAAAAAAAAAATCCAGACAAACTTACATTAGAAATACAATCAATGCACTCTAGCGAGTGAACGTAGAGTGCTCAGAACATGGCAAATGCTTTCACCGTATCTAATTTTCCTCCCTTTAATCCACGTTCTATTGCATGCTCAGACTGAACTGTAAATAGCAAATGGTTTGTCAACTGTATATAACTTAAGACCAAATCAGGCCGTCCAGTGATATCTCATTGGGAGTCAAGCGAATGACTGGACACACTGGACATTTCTTACTGACAATATCCGTATCTATGAGGGTGTGTAGTTATGTGACTCTTAGCCACCATCCTTTTCCTCCTATGACATTCCTTTCAAGGCACAAAAAGATTATCAACAGTGGACACGGGAAAGAATATTTTTGAATTGAGAATTTTAAGGTGGCACAGTACCTTCTATTTCTGGGTTAAGCGTAGTGAAAAGGACAGAGAAACGATTAGACTACCTTAGAAATGAAATTATACTCAAGTCACCTGAAATTCCCTGCAGTTTAATTTTTTTTAAAGTAGTTTTATAAAGAATTCAAAACGTCATTTTATGGGCTAAAAACACACCATTAAATATTCAATTCTTATGATTGGTGTGATTCCTTATTAAAGATCGCAGTAGTAAATGTCTCTAATCAACCAAGGAGATGGGGGGGAAGGATTAGCTTGTCTGGGGCAAGCACGTGGACGCGGTTCGGCTGGGATGGACGGACGTCAGGGTGGACAGTTAGGGCGGACGCTGACGTGCGCGTCCAGGGCGCGGCGCGGGGACCCCGGGGCGGGCGTCAGGCGTCGCCCACCCAGACCAGGGTGTTGCCCGCGCGCACGTCGGTGATCTCGCAGTTGAGCTTGCGCAGGCGCCCGTCCAGGACGAAGAGCGAGTCCCGGGAGGGCGTCATCAGGTACTGGCCGAACAGGCCGCTGCCCTGCACCCTGCGGTTGCACGCGCTCCACGGCCAGCGCCGGGGCTCGAGCGGCTCCTTGAGGCCCTCGAGGACCGTGAGCTTGCCCGAGGCCAGCTCCAGCAGCAGCCCGCGCGCGCCGCCGCCCGCGCTGCAGTAGGCGTCGTAGCCGCGCGCCTCGGTGCTGGACGGCTGGAAGGCCAGCTCGGCGACGCGCACGTCGGTGCGCACGGCGAAGGCGGCCCGGAGCTCGCCGCGCGCGCTCACGCGCTGCACCTGTCAGCAGGCCCCGCGCCTCGTCCACGCTCACCACGTAGCGCCCGTCCGGGGACACGTACGGCGTGCCGCTCACGTCGCCGTTGGCGCCCACCACCGCGTCGGTGACGCCGTCCACCAGCAGCTGCGGCGGCGGCGGCGCCGACTGCGCCCCCGCGCGCCCGCGCCCGCAGCGCACCACGTAGTGGCCGCCCAGGTGCGTGTAGGCCAGCGCCTGCGGCACGCACCGCCACGCCTGCAGGCTGACGGTCTTCACGTAGGACATGGTCTCCAGGTCGATCTTGTGCAGCGCAGCCTCGTCGCGGTGCAGGATGAAGCCGAACCTGGAAAGGCGAGGGGAGGGGGACACCACAGTTAGAGCGGGGAGCGCAGGGCCCGGACCCACAGGACCTGCCGCGGGGACCAAGGGGGGTCTGCAGGAAATTTAGGATTAATCTTTGGGGTGCTCTGCACACCTCCTGCCGCTAGGTCACGATTCCTTGACACTCGAGCAATGGTCACGCATGCGGAAGAAAGCAAAGCAATTGAAAATAAGGAACCCATGGGCTGGAGAGATGGCTTAGCGGTTAAGCGCTTGCCTGCGAAGCCTAAGGACCCCAGGTTCGAGGCTTGATTCCCCAGGACCCACGTTAGCCAGATGCACAAGGGGGCGCACACATCTGGAGTTCGTTTGCAGTGCCTGGAGGACCTGGTGCGCCCATTTTTCTCTCTCTCTCTCTCTCTAATAAATAAATAAATAAAAATGAACAAATAAAATAAGGAATCCTGTCAATTTAAATAACCAATTTTAGGGGGCTTGGAGAGATGGCTTAGCGGTTAAGGCGTTTTGCCACCAAAGCCAGGTTCGGCTCCCCAGTACCCATGTAAAGCCACACGCACAAGGTAGTGCATGTGTCTGCGTCTGCCCTTCGTTGGCTATAGCTAGAGGCCCTGCTGTAAGCCGTTCTCTCTCACGCTTTCTGAAATAGATAAATCAATTTTACAAAAATAACATGGCTCAGGGAAATTCGTGGAAAATGGGGCGGAAAGATTGTTAGAGCCACATGTTGGGACATGATGCACAGACATTGCCTCCTATCCATAACTCATGGCTGCGCGCACAATGCACGACCCACATTCCCCAACATGGAGGGTCGCTGCGGAGGGGGGAGGACAGGGAGGAGGCTAACGATGGTACCAACATGGCTGTTTACATATTGTGTACATAACTAATAGTAAGAAAAAATAAAATAAATTGAAAAAAAAAACAAGCAAATTTTACTTGAATATAGAGGGGATAAAGAAAACATTACTTCCTATGTTTCTAAAACTCTGATCCTAAATAAACTTGGATAGATTATATTAAACCCTACAAAAAAAAAAAAAACAAGGCGTGAAAAAGTAGGTATCTGGGTTTATATGTATGCACTTACATAAAATTTCATTCAACTCCTTTCATTATTTTTTTTCTAGTGCAGGTTCTCACACATGCTTGCCAAGCACCATTCTGTGGCTGTTTACTTTGTATAATGCCTTTTGAATATTAAGGGCGCTTAACAAGCAGGTGCCACCATGTCTGACATTTTATGTGGGTCTGGGGTCAAATTGAGGTACTCATGCCAACTAGGCTAGCACTTTACTGATTGAGCCATCTCTGGAGCCTTTAGCTAGCCTTTTGATTTTAACATTTATTTAATTATAAAACTAATACATTTTTCAACCTTGAGAAGCTTATATTGTTACCATTTTTAATGGTGTACACTCATTTCATTGGCTATGGAATATGGAACAATGAAAACATTGGGGATTAAGGGCATTTTCTATTAAAGCTAATTCAGTTTTTCCTTTTGTTTTTTTTTTCCATTTTTATATTTATATATATTTATATAATGCATTTTGTTCTAATAACCTTCTCTTTCCCTCACTACTACTAAGATCAAATTTAATTCCTCCTTTTATTAGTTATCTTAAAGATATTATTTTTATTTATTTGCAAACAGAAGGAGATAGAAGAAAGACAGAGAGAATGGGAGCTCCACAGTCTCCAGGTGCTGCAGACAAATAAGCTCCAGATGCATGCATCCCTTTTGTGCATCCGGCTATATGTACGAACTGGGGAATCAAACTCGGGTCGCTAGGCTTTGCAGGCAAGTGCCCTAACCAGTTAGCCGTCTCTTCACCCCTTTTATTAGTTTTATTACTTTACTTGTTTTTCAGTCTGGATGTTGACTGAAAACAAATATATACAAATATAAATATAAATATAAATATATCTTTGAGAAAGAGATTGAGAGAGAGAAGCTGTACAAGCAGATTTCCAGAAATATCAAGGAAGTTGAATCAGAGACAACACTGGCCATGGTGGTACACACCTGTGATCCCTGCACCATGGAGGCAAGGCAGGAGAACCACCAGTTCAGGTCAGCCTGGGCTATGAAGCTACAAAACAGGGAGGAAAGGAGGAAAAGAAACGGGAAGAGTAGGAGGGAGGAAAAGAGAACAAGAAGTATAGAGCAAAATTATATTTAAATTAACACTGGCCGTCAGAATGATGGAGAACACGCTTTTGTATTAGTCATATTAATTCAATAACTTTCTGATAATCCCACAAGCTCATGAAGGAAAGGTCAGTGAGACAATATTCAATCTTTTATATTTGTAAGTGAAAAAATAAATGATGCTATTGTAGTCTGGTGGAAAGTAAAACAAAAGCTTAAAAAAATGTTTAAAGAGAGACAATTACACCACCTGTGTAGTTTATTGTCTGCATGCTTATCATCATGTGGAGTTAATTTATGTTGATAAAACCATCTCTTAATTGTAATACAAAATAGATTGCATTTAAGTCTCCTCAAAATTCAAATAGAAGTATTCAGACAGGACAAAAATATAAATAAATCCATGTATTTAATATCATAAAATAACATATTTTATTCAAAAATTAGCCATGTCTTAATTATGCATGACAGAGATTGACATCACGGAAATGCAGAAATATATAAAATATAGCTTTCTATTTTGATGACATTACATACAGTTATTAAACCGTGTTTAGCTATTTTTGAACATTTGTGAGACACTTGCAGCTACAGAGAATGTTATTTCATAGTAAAGTCTTAATGTAGCTACTTCTTTAAAGAATTCTATTAAGTATTTCCTGAAGAAAACACACTGAAGGGCTGGAGAGATGGCTTAGCGGTTAAGGCGCTTGCCTGTGAACCCTAAGCATCCAGGTCCCACACCCCAGAACACACCTATGCCAGATGCACAGGGTGGCACATGCATCTATAGTTCATTTGTAGTTTCTAGAGGCCCTGGTGAGCCATTCTGCCTCTCTCTTTCTCTCTCTCTGTCTCTCCTCTCTAAAATAAAGAAATAAAAATAAAATATTAAAAAAGAAAAAGCATTGAAGATCACCTTTCATTTTGAGTCTAGACATTTTAAGAAATAGAAAAAATGAAAAGTTATTAGTGACTATTAGCTTTTATTCTGTTTAACTATGACCTAATTCCTGAAACTATTAATTTGCTCATTTATATGAAACAGTATTTTGATGGTAATATTTCTAATGTCTTTATGAATGACATTCACCACTTGTGACTTATTTCTTGATTCTTCATCGTCTTTTCTCTGTCTATGTTCTTTTAGTAAGCACGACTTGTATGTATGTACCCAGACAAGACTTAAGTCCTGATGCGAGACAGGAACATTCATGTTGTAAAAATAGTCACCTGCAAACATTCTAAGTGCTATCTAGTGCAAAAGCACATTGTAGGTTTTCATTCTTTTCTGAATACTAAAGCATAAAAGTCCTTCAAACTATTAGTTAAGTTTCATATTTTTATTTCTCAGAATGAAGATTACAACATCATATGTTCACTATCCACTTAGGTGGATAAATAGGTGGCATAAATGATTATATTCATCTATTTTTTTTAAATTTTTTTTGTTTATTTTTATTTATTTGAGAGTGACAGAGAGAGAAAGAGGCAGAGAGAAAGAGAGAGAGAGAATGGGCGCACCAAGGCCTCCAGCCACTGCAAACAAACTCCAGACGTGTGCGCCTCCTTGTGCATCTGGCTAACGTGGGTCCTGGGGAATGGAGCCTCGAACCAGGGGTCCTTAGGCTTCACAGGCAAGCACTTAACCGCTAAGCCATCTCTCCAGCCCTATATTCATCTATTGTCAAAGAAAAAGCATTACCTTTCTTATAGTTGGTAATTACTATGGATATGTTGGTGTAGATGTGTATTTTTGTGAAATCATACATTAAGGGGAAGATGTCATTTTTTCCTGATATGAATTGTACATGAGCTCAGAGAAGGAAAAAAAAAACCCACAAACAACAGTAATAGGCTCATTTAATGAAAGCAACAAGCCAATCATGTCCTGGTATTTCAGATCTCCTCTTAACTCTGAGCTAACTAGTCCCTTTGGGCAATGAATTTTGAATGCTAATGAGAAAGAATGAGACAAGCTCAGTGTACCCCTGAATTATCTTCACTATGGCAGTAAAAGAATGTGCCCGGTTTTTCTGAGATACTGCCTCATCACTTTGGCACATAGATTTTTTTAAAGTCCAGGTTTAAAAAAAAAAAATGCAGACACTGAGCTGGAGAGATGGCTTAGCAATTAAGGCACTTAGCCTGCAAAGCCTAAGGACCCAGGTGCCCACATAAAGCCAGATGCACAAAGTGGCACATGTTTGTGGAGTTTGTGATGGCTGGAGGCCTTGGTGTGCCCATTCTCTGTCTGTCTGTCTCTCTCTCTCTCTCTCTCTCTGTCCTTGCAAATAAATGTATACTTTTTTTAAATGCAGACACTCTGCAAGGGGTGATAACTTTGGCATCCACACACTCGATCAAGACTGGCTGACAAAGGTAAGTAGATGTGCAAGGTACCTTTAGTCCTCACCAGTGAGTTATTGGTTAGGAAGTGGCCTTTCCATTCAAAGCTTCCCCTTAGTATGGCTTGATATTGGAGAGTCTCCCACTGTTGATTAGGCTGTGGTTAAGTGTTAGAAGACTCTCAACTTCCCTGCCTGCTTACTATGACAAACTTTGCCAAGAACTGGGCCTCACATGGTTTACTTAACATTTGTCAGAACATAGATAGTAAGCTGCAGACTGAGAAATGAGATTGCTTAAATCTTACTCTGGAATGTTTACTGGGAAACTGATTGCTGCTTTTGTATTTTCACAGTGTAGTGTGGACTGGTGAGACTGGGTGTCGAGAATTAGTGTGATGGTGTTCTTTTCTCAATAATTTTATGAATCTGTAATCAGTGTAGCCTGTTGTGAAATGTGTGAAATAAGCCTCATCAGTAATTATCGTTTGCAGGCTTCGAAATGGGGTCGTGACATGAGGGTCTTGTTGACTTTGGTAAAGGATGCACTTCATCCCAGGCTGACTTCGTTTCCTGTCCAGTCATTCACTGTGATAGCCTTGTTTAAGGATGACTACATGGAGTCCTTACTTCCAGAAGTTTCAATTTTAGCATCAGTAGAACAAAGACAAAAGCATTACCTTTCTTAGAGGCTGGGAATAAAAGCATGTATGTTACCAGACAGAAGTTCTTAGACCATAAGGAGTATTAGTTGCCCATTATGAATCCTAAAATCTATTCTTTCTCTGTAACCTTGAATTTGACTTGTACCTACTGGCCACACTCCAAGCAGCTAATTTTTCTTCTTTAGAAAATTTTAATTGCATATATTCATTGTACATGGAAATGTGTTACATCAGGGCACTCTAATACAAGTCTATATTGTAGGTTGAGCATATGCTCCAAGATCCCCTTTCTCTCCTTCCCTCTCCCCCTCATCAGACCTCTTTCTCCCCTTAGCAGTTTGGCTTCAACTTTCATATAATATTTGTAGGCATCATTTTATTTGTGACAAATTATTACAATACACAAATGGTAAAAGCAAAAACAAAACAAAGTTACTATCAACATTTTGCAGCTAATGTTTTCATGTGTTAAAGATAAACATACTCAGTGCTGAGGAGATGGCTCAGTGGTTAAAGGCAACAGCTCCAAGATCAGCACACTCTGTAGAGCACAGTGCTTATTCTCTGAAACCATGCAAATAATATTTTTCCACTGTCCCTTGAACAGTCAATGAGGGTCTGTTCCTAGAGTCTCCTGTAAAACATTTACCAGTCATTGTCACCCATAGTATCGTGATAGTTATTCTATGCCAGCGCTGCCCTCAAGTTCATCCCCTGAAAGGCTAATAAAGAAATTCCATGATTACAATTTACATTAAACATAAATTTGCCATGATTTGTGCAAAGAGCAAGTCCTCATGTGGTGGGAGATGTCCCAAGGGTAGTAGTTAAAAATGTCTGTAAGATTTAATGATTAATATTCGTCATAGTTCGTTAGTCTTCATGTAGACCTTCCATCCTCAGAGTCCTTAGGACAGTCCTCCATAATGACCAGTTCTGCTATTTAAACTTCAATCTTCACATAAGAATCCAGGAGAGGACCAAGTGCCTCTTCTGCCTTTCCTCCTGAGCCCGTTTCTCAGCACCATACACCTCCACAAGCTCTCATACCAGTCTGCCCACACACACTGATGGACAGCAATTGAAAGTGGGGAGGAGAAGCTGAGTGTGCCTGAGCAGCTGTTCCTCTCCTAAAGAGGCTACAATCCATGCATTAAGAAAATGTATTTCCTAATGCTTTCTGATGTCCTGAGCATTAAAACTATATCCTTTGAAATAAAATTTTACAGCAAAATAATTTCACCAGGAAATTAGCCATATGGATATTTTATCTATAAAGCCTTCATCCAAAACATATGATAAAACCAAAGGTAATTTTAAATAATGCTATGCAGAGTTATTAATATTTTTTCCAACGGGAAAGGTGAACATGCTGAAGAGATGAGATATAAAAATGTCATGGCTTGGGCTGGCGAGGTGACTCAGCGGTTAAGGCACTTGCCTGCAAAGCCTAATGACCACGGAAGCCAGATGCACTGAGCAGCACAAGCATCTAGAGTGCGTTCACAGTGGCTAGAAGCCTGGTGCACCTAATTCTCTCTTGCTCTGTAACTCTCTGATTGCAAATAAATGAATAAAATATTTTTAAATGGCATGGCTCAATCCTACATAGTGAAAACATATAACATACTTTCACATACATGGCCACATACCCTGCCCGTGCCATGACCCTCCAGTCTGTGACTGTTCAGTGTTTTGATGGACATGGGTGGTAAATGCAATAGGAGTGATTATTTACCAGGTTACGAATTCCTTTCTATTTGGCCTTTTTCTGTTATCCTCCACCAGCGCATGTAAGCAAAGATTGAACTCTGTTGCTGCTAAAATACCAGATTTAATTTTTATGTGAACTTCACATAAATAGCTGAGTAAATCACACCTCTTCATAAGTAGTGGTCATGTTCATTGTGGGAGAGGCGAGGCACTTATAAGAGAACTGTGACATTTTTTTTTAGATTTATCACAAGAACAAAGACAGTTTCTAGGTTACTTGATGCTTTGGTGTATTTGTGAAATGATGGCACTTTGAAGTTTTCTGTTTTCAGAACATGGGCTGAAAACACTTTAAAAAAAAAACTGTGTCATGCCCCCTGTCCTCATTTCTATAGGTATGTTACCAACATTTTAAATATTATGCCTACATTATTTCTTTCCCAGCTGTTATTTTTAGAAGTAAGGGGGCCTGGAGTGACGATTTAGCCAGTAAAGAATTTGCCTCACAAGTGTGAGGAGTGGGGCTTGGACCCCAAGAGCCCACACACATGGCCTGTAGGCATGGCAGTCGCCACAGTGACAGGGAATCCTCAGGGAAGGTGGCTAGCTACTCTATCCAGATTGGTTAGCTCTGGGTTCCAGAGAGAGACCTTGCCTCAGTAAACAAGTTGGAGATGAATGGAGGGAGACATTCAACATGAACATCTGGTCTCCACATGCTGGGCACACATGCACATGTGCTCCAGAGCACACACACAAACATGCATACATGCATGCACACCACACACATGCAAAAAACTGCTGAATTACATTTCTGATGTGCTGGCTGTCTTCTGAGGAGTCTGTATTAGCTTTCATCCCAGAAGGAAAAGGGCGATTTACAATCAGAATAAAGAGAGGAACACATCGAAGGAACTGTGTGTGGTGAGGGAAATAAGCCATAGGGTTGGTGCAGTGACTTGGTGAGTCCGCTAATAAAGCTGTTACCTGCCGGAGCCTGAGAGGAACTGAGTCATAGGGAAATGTGTTCTTTGTGCAAAATTGTAAACTTTAAGCTAAAAAAAAAAAAATAGCTGGTCAAACATGCATCCTCAGAAAAGGAGCTAAATGTGGAGGCTATAGACTGTGGTCTCATTCTTTTGTGTAGTTTTCAGTCTACCCATTGCCCAATTAATATGAAGTCAAAATCCTGATATGTGGATATTAAAATCCTACACAAAAAGATCCCTACACTCTTCCGTGGCACCCTTTTTACTTTCATCCGAGATCAAAGGAAAAGTAGAGTCAAGAGGAAACAGAGATTAGAGTCACTGTAAGAGTGCAGAAAATTCAACTATGACAGAGACAAGAGAGATATTTTCCTACATGTATGTGTGTATATGTTTTAAACATGTAGGTTTTTTATCCATTCAACAATTTTATTCCTTGGTAACACATGTGAAGGAAAATTTCCATGCATGGCAGTTTAGTTTAGTCCCAGCACTCAGGAGGCTGAGGTAGGAGAATCATTGTCATGAGTTTGAACCCAGTCTGAGGCAACAGAGCAAGTTCATGGTCAGCCTGGGCTAGAGTGAGACTCTGCCTCAAAAAAAAAGCAAAAACATTAACAAACAAACAAACCAAAGAATATACAAGATGTATTTGATTTTTTTCCCTGAGAAAATATAAATTTTCTAACAGTATGTAAATGCACACAGAAATACATATGTCCACCTGTATACTATACTCCATCATTAAAAAAGTCCATCATGGCCAGGTGTGGTGGCACATGCCTTGAATCACAACAGAGGTGGGAAGATTGCCATGAGTTCAAGGCCAGCCTCAGACTACATAGTGAATTCATGTCAGCCTGGGCTAGAGCAACACTACCTTGAGAAAAACAACATAAAAAAAAGAAAGAAAAAAGAAAGAAAGAAAAGAAACAGTCCATCACGATGTTTCACCTAAACGGAGAAGTACTGGTAGAACAGTTCAGAAGCAGAGTCATGACATGTAGGAGGTTAATAAATGATTTAGTTCCTATTTCACATTTAAGACAAGATACAGGCTTGTATATCTGCTCTGTAATAAAAATGTATATATCACAGTTTTGCACAAAATAAAATATATGTAGATAGATTTAGTTAAAATAACAAAAGATCAATACAAAGCAGTCACACAACAAAAGACACATAAATATTGATAGATAAAGTCTTTTCAACAAGACATCTTTTTCTATAAGTCAGAAGGATAAAGCTTAATAAGTATGACAATGTTATTAATAAATAATTTTTAATGCAACCTGAAAGTGAGAGAGGAATGTCAGAAAAGGTCACTATTCACCTATATTATTAAATAGTAAAATTAAAAAGGAATAAAACCTGAAGAATAAGCTACTAAATACATAAATGAGTATTTCTCTTGAGGAAAGAAATTTATGGCCTGTAACATGAAATAATCAAAAATCCTGAAATAATAGGTGAATGTAAATTAAGAACCAAAGAATTTTATCAATTTGTTGTTAATAATATTCAAAGGATGTTAAGATCCAAGACCAGTGTTGATGTGGATATGTATCATCTCACACACAGTTGGTACAAGTATCATTGGCTTAGCCTTTTAGAAAATAATTTGGTATTATGTCCTAAAAGTTAAATTGTGACTTTGATTTAATGAAGCAATAATTTATGTCATTATATCCTCCCCCAAATGCTCACGAGATAGCATGGATATTAATAGTCATTGCAATACTGGTTACAATAAGGAAATTAAGAGAAATCTAAATGGAAAAAAAAAGATGGAGGTGTGAATCACCTGCCTAATGAATTTCCATAGAAAAGTTACAAAAACAATAGCATACCACTATTGACAGAGACTGATGATTTTTAAATAAGAATACATGCTACATTAAAACATTATATAATTTAATGCATTTAAGTAAATGATCTCAAAGATCACTCAACAATTTTTGATGAAAGCTCTTTGGGCTTGTGATAACGCATCTCCTGATTCACTTTCCTGAAGAAATAATAATAATAAATACAGAAAAAAGTTGTGTGCAAATACACTCATAACACCATTGTGTACAAAAGTAAAAGAAATTACGAAAAAATGTACAAGCCCATATAAGTGTGTTTTATATAAACTGCTCATAACTACCAAGATAACTACATGTAACCATAGAATATACATGTCTAAATGATGTTTGCAAAACACATACTTTAGAGTGATGCTTGTTCCATAAAGCTATATGAAGGTGTAATGACATGTTATGAATGTATAATTAAACATTTAAAAATAAAGCCAAGCCTGCGCATGGACTGCAGATGTCTTCAAGAGCGTAAATGAAGACAGAGGATGGCTTGCCTTGTCATCTTCTTTAATGTTCCTATCCTTGTTCAATGAGCACAGCATACTTCTGTGATAAACTACATATACAGATTGACACAAAGACGTTGCACAGACAGAAATACAAAAGCCTGTTAGTACTAAATTAAACTTGAATGACTTTCATTATAACTGCTCATCCTGTTAATCTTCAGTATATATTCCTCAGCCACTTAATATACATGTCCAGACGCCATACTGTGCATTAGTAAATGATTATCCATGTAAAGATTCACATTCAGAGACAAATTTAATGATTACTAAATACCAGAATATGTTTCGCTATTAAGAAAATGGAAAAGATTTGTAGGAACAAAGACTATCCGTACAGTGAATGAATCCTTCAGATGCAGGCCAACTGACACACCAATGGTACAGGAAAGACAGTGTGTAACAGTTAAACAGGAAACAGGGCCAACATACCATGTTCCTGTCTGTAATAACAACAAAGAATTTTCACAAGGGAATTAAATTAAACATTTTCCAGAAAAAAAAATGCTTGTACCTGTGTTTCAATGTGCAGCAGGTTACACCAGAAAACAACTCCGTGGTAACAAAAAAAAAAAAACAAATGTAAGTTTCATTGTTCTCTGAACTATTCACTTTCTGAAATTTTCCCTCAAAATCCATTCTGGCACTAACACAAATTCTGCACTCAAATGTGTACCTGTGATAGCTTCCTGAATGTTCATTTTTAATTATATTTGAATAAATTTTATTTTAAAAATTATCATTGTCAATTTAATGACCGGAATCCAGAATTTAAAATTCTATGTGAAGTTGCAAATCTCAGAAAGTATGCCTTTTCCAGAGATGGACCAAAAACATAGAAGTAAGGGCAGAAAGAAGGAAAAACAAGGTAGAAGGAGTTAACTTTCAATTCTGCTGAAAAGCCTGGTCTTGGTAAATTCATAGCCATTCCCTGCTGATTTCTTTTTAATTGGCCCAGTGGCACAACAGAGAAATGCTGAGAAATGTTGCTGAAAATGATGTAGAAATAGAAATACAAGAGTGTGCCTGATATTACTAATGTAAGTCTTTTCAAAGGTTGTCATTTCGTGGATTGAATTTCTGTTTGTGTAATTGTGATTATGCTAGCTAATTCCCAGAATATTCAGAGAATAAATTAGTTTTAAGAATGTCAGTGTTTTAAATCATTACTTTCCTTTCAAGGATGAAGTACATATAATTAAAATGGTTATAATTATAAGATGAAAATTAGTTGTAGTTCACTTGGAGGGAAAACGCATTGCTGTACTTTCTTTTTTGCATGAGGTGTGTGTGTGGCATACATAAATGTAGCATGTTCACATGTGTGTGACTCTACATACGTATGAAGCCATAGATCAATGGGGGCTGTTTTATTTGTCACCTTTCACCTTACTTTTTGAGACAAGAACTGTCAATGAATTCGGCCCTCACCCACTGGGGTAGACAGCCTGGAGAGCAAGCCTTTGGGCCTCCTTGCCTCTGCCCCCGAGGGCTGGCATTACAGGTGGGCACTGCCATGCCCAGCATGCTACATGGGTGCTGATCCTCATGCTTGTGTGGCAAGTGCTTTACCTACTGAGCCACCTCAGCAACCCTTTTTTGCTATTTCATAAAAATGCATAATTAACGCTAATTAATTTGGAATTAAATAATGACAGGCTTTGTTCTTTTACTTATGTTGATTTAAAATTTTCTTCCCAGTTTTGATCTTAGATTTTGCTTAAAGGATTTTAAGTGATTTTACATATCTCTGCATGGTATGAGTCAGTTAAGAGTAGATGAAAGACATGAAGGAACTGTTTCTGGGACCTATTCAGGTAGAAGGATATACTTCACATTTCTGATTAAGAAAGGAAGTGGTGTACACAGATATATTATCCAGAAAAACACAATATTTGAAGACAACAACTGCCCATTTAACAAATCATATGAAATACATATTTAAAGTTTGTTCAAATAAAATTATCATTTTAAACAATGCTATAAATTATCAATAAAATTGTAACTGTTGATATAAATTATTTGACACTTGAGACTGAGACCTCCCTGTAATTGCTGAACAATGTCTTTGTGAACTAGCACCATGATATATTGAACTTTCAGAACATGGTTATAGCATCTGTGGATTATGTGATTTGTTTTGAATAATAGTGGAATTTAGTAAGCTTTGCTCTGAAATCAAAGGACTTGTGGCTTCTTCCTCCTGTTGAGTTTCTACGTAGACAGATAGATAGATATAGATAGATGATAGATAGATAGATAGATAGATAGATAGATAGATAGATAGATAGATAGATATAGATACATGTTACACATCTGAGGTCTGAGGTATCGGTCTTTGAGCTGAGCCATGTCTGAGATCCCTTCATGGCACCACCATTTCTTTTCAACCAACTTCAAGGCAAGGATGCAAATCCTATTTATGCGTGTCTACTTTTCAAGTATGTATACAAGATTTAGCTCTTCATTGAATCCCATTTGCTTCTCTGAAAAATCGAAATAATGCTGAGAACTTCCAGGAATGTTTAGTAATTCCTGAATGCAAAGGAAAATAAGATCACTGAATCAATGTGACAATAGCTTAAAGCATTTCAACACATAAAATGTACTGCCATACATCTTGACACTTTCTGTCCTATTCTTTTGGTATTTAAGCCTTTAAGGCACTAGATTTTCCTGCTATCCTTACAAAATTAATTCATCTTACTTTGTCTAAAACCCAACAGGAATCTTTTAAAAATTAACAACATTCATGAAGCTTTTCAAACTTGGAAAAATGATTAATGGTTCTAGAAAATGTGTCCTAATGAAATATGAAAAGCAGGTGAGACTCTTGTGCACTCTTTCTGTGTCAAGTTCCAGATGTTTTCTTCCTGTTTTCTTCTATCACTGATCTGTGTTTGAAAATGGAACTCCGTCCCCTCACTTGTGTCTTTGTGAGAAAAATAATTCAGGGTTTATAATAATTAGGTATTTACTACAACCTTGGTCATTACTTAATATTAGCTAATGGAGTTTTCAGACAAACATAATCATCCCATAAAAGACCATCAAGGCCTATTAGACATAGACACAAGATAAAAGTTATCAATGCAATGTGAAGGTCATTTTCTTAAAACAAAGGAAGCAATAAACACATTTTTAATGTGTAGATAAAGATCCTCTTGGTCTACCATAACTTTGTATCATGTATATTTCTTGAGTCTTTGATGTGATTATTGTTTCCAGTTCAGAAGTCACTCATTTGTCCTGGGAAAATGAGCTAGCTGTCCTGAACCATTTTATGTCTAATATATACAAGCTAAGTGTAGATGTTTGCATAACATTAAACAATCAAATTCAGCGCAAAGTAAGGAAAACATTACTAGTAAAACAAAAACAAAAAGAACATGGAAGAATTAAGAAAATATCTAAATGAAAATAACAAAAACATTCCAGCAATTCAAGAAACATTTTAACTGACAGTTGCTTTTGTTCTCCCATCTGAGGAGTCATACTAATAGACTTAGTATTTTCTTCTTTTAAATATTAATATGAATTTTACTGTTCAAAGAGAATGCTCTAATTAAGATTGCCAATCATTTCTCAGCTATGAGAAAGATGTGCTTCAGGGTCAGGCCTGGCTTAAGAACTTGTCTTTTATGTCCTCTTTACTGAAAGCTTGAAAGTGTTACTTTATCAGAACTTTGGTGCTCTCTTTCTTTTTGTTTGTCTGTTTCCTACTAATGCTACTTTGCCGCTTTTTCCTAGTAATGCATAATCAGACTTAAGGGAAATATGTGTACTAAGTCTGATGTATTATGGGTGCTTAGCAAATTATAGCTATTATCATTAATGCTAATGCTAAGATGTCAAGAAAATATATTAAAATGACAAAGAATGTAAATACCAGCTATTAGTTTATTCTTGTCAGGAATTTAGAACACTTGCCTGAAAAAGAATGATGCAGAGATATATGTAAGGTCTACAATTTTCTCCTGAGGCAGTTTTCTTTTAAGTTCATTTTTGAGACTCACTTAACTATTTTGAATAATCTCTCAGCTTTAATTAGTCAAAAAGGGCATGTTGCACATATAGGCTACCTGTATAGCATTTGAAATCACCAGGTGCTAATTGCACTTGGCATCCTGTTTAATTCATGTCTGCAGTGAGTGGGTGATGATGGATGACCAGCACATGCCATTTATGTTCTCACAGACTTCAGGTATTTTCCAGTGCCATAGAGAGGAATGCTTCTGCTTCACACATTCCATTCTTTGAGGCATGGTTGACTTTTATTCTGATTGTACCTTTTAATTTTTGTTGATTTTTTTCCATGACAACCCATCAGCATTAATACATAAATGGTGAGTGATTTCCCTAAAGCATCACAACATAAATTGACAAACTGTTTTTAAGAAAAATATATAAAAGCCTAACATGATTCTGTGTCATCCCGCACGGTTCTGACATCTAGGAAAGAGTGGGTGTGTTGTCTGACAGATGCGTCTCAGATTAAACACAGTAGAGGATTGTCTGAGCCATAAACCTTCACTCAACAACCTTTGTCCTTTTCAGAATTACACTGCAGTTAAACCCCAGGGTAGCTTGGGGAGCTGAGGTCTTTGGACAAGTCTCTGCAGTCAAGAATGGGATCAGGTTCCTGCATGAAAAGGACTTCCTCATTTTTCGGCTTCTGTCCGCTCATCACATGAGGACTCAGAAACAAGTATTAGTTCTGGCTCAGCCTTAGATCAAGGGAAAATTTGTTAACTGTAATAAGATGAAGGCAAGGGAGAAGAAGTCTGAAAAATGAGAGATATTTTAACATATCTCTTAGAGTTGCCACACTCGCCAGGCATGGTCTTGCATGCCTTCAATCCCAGCACTCAGGATACAGAGGTAGAAGGATTGCTATGAGTTTGAGACCAGCCTGAGACTATCTAGTGAATTCCAAGTCAGCCTTGGCTAGAGTGAGACCCTACCTCAAAAAAAAAAAAAAAAAAGAATTGCCAAACTCTGTGAGTAGAGTGAGATCAAAGAAAGACTGCATCAACTTAATCAAGGCAGGATTAATAAAGATCCACATCCTTCAGAAATGAAGGTTTGGGGGAAAATTAGAAGAAACGAAAGATTGAGTCATCTTACCAGGTGAAAAATTGTGCCCAGTGAAGGTGCTTGCTAAGAGAAGGGAAATATGGAATAGAGTGTGGAGCAAGGAGGCGACAGATGTACCTGAGCCAGGAGGAATGCACCTGTCATGAGTATTTTCACCTTAGCTTGTCATGAGTGTATCTGCAGAGTAAGCTGGTATCTTTGAATATCTTTGTTTTCTTTCCTTTCTTATTCTCTTATCATGTAACATGTTGATCTTTAGATAGCATAAATTACTTTCCACTGCATAGTACAGTATTTACAAGATAGCATGGAGAAAAGTGTGCAATATTCTCTTCTAGGTAAGGACTAGAGCACTTCCCGTTTTATGCAGCATAATTATGGCATGAACCTTGTTCATATCTTTATTTGGGCAATAAATATTGTGCAAGTAAGTATGTAAGTATTCCAAGTTGACAAGAATCTGAATTTTTATGATTAATTTTATTGTTTAATTTTCTGGACCACCGGATACCCAACAACTGGTTAAACATTATTTTTGGAATACCTTGGAGAATGTTACAGGAAGAGATTAGCACTGGAATTGGCAGACTAATAAAACAGATGGTCCTCCTCAGTGTGGGCCAAGACATCCACCTGTCCAGGGCCAGGTGAGCAGGGAGTTAGATCAAAACTAAGTCCCCATCAGCTTGGTCGGGTGCTGGGCGTCAAGAGTGTGCTCGCCTCGCTGCTTGCGGCTGACTCGTAAGCCTATGGGATTAGACCAGAATCCACGCCACTCTCTAACTGTGGGCTGTGAACTATGTGACAAGATCTCCTGGTTCTCAAGTTTACAGATGTCCTGTTGTGGACCTTAGACTCCACAATTACATAAACAGGGCCTTCATGCATCATGTCCTGTATCTGTGTGAACTTCTGGTTCTTTCTCTGGGGATTTTGTAAGATTGTATTTGGCTTCATGTAATTTAAATGTGTCATCCTCTGTTAATGTCTGTAAATGCCTGCCTTGCAGGACTATTGAGAATACTATGGGAGACCTCAGCAGAATAGAAAAAACAGCCGGGCGTGGTGGCGCACGCCTTTAATCCCAGCACTCGGGAGGCAGAGGTAGGAGGATCGCCGTGAGTTCGAGGCCACCCTGAGACTCCATAGTGAATTCCAGGTCAGCCCAGCCTGGGCTAGAGTGAAACCCTACCTCGAAAAACCACAAAAAAAAAAAAGAAAAAACAAATGGTAGGACTTCTTTTTTCTTTTTCTTTTCTTTTCTTTTTTTTTTTTTTTTTTCATTACAGGGAGTGGAGCCCATGGCCTCACCACTTACCTAGTTATATACCTGTATACTTTGGCCCTTGGTGATTTTAAATAAGGTCTCGCTATGTAATCCAGGCATATTTTGAACTGGCATAATAACACAAACTGGCACAGAACTTATGGTCCTGCCTCCACATCCAGGAGGGTGCCTACATGCTTGTCTTGAAGCGAATTCACCATTTCTGCTATTGGTGTTCTAATGAAGTTCTTGAGAGTCCCGACTAGGAACATTTAATTACTACACCTGAGGTAATCAACATCATTTGTCTTGAGTCAATTTTCCTGTTTAGATTGCCTTAGACTAACATAGAAGCCAGGTAAGTAGGAAATCATCACAGAGGAGAAGGTGGTCTCCAGAGATGCCGAGGATGCAGGAGGCACCAGCCCCTTTTGGGGAGCCTGGGCACCCACAGTGGCCTATCATGCTTCTCTTGCTTTCTCCCAGCAGACAGTGTAGCAGCAACAACAAAAATAGCAAGTGATTTGAGCATCCCTGCAGGACGCCTAAATGCTGCCCTTCAAAGTGCCCAGGAGCGTTTGTTTTATTTCTCTGAAATAAGCAATAACATAATACAACACGTTTCTTTTTTAGAAACAGAGAGTCTGAAAGAAGCCAAAGTGTTGCCTTGGACTGGGCCGGTGGACTGAAACACATTTCAGTCCATTACAGTCCCCATCACAGCCCCACTTATCTATTTGGAGCAGCATTTATATTGCTTTTATTACCAAGTACCTGCTAAAGCTGTTTATGGAAACCACAAGGAAGAAATAATTTTTACACTCCTTTTAGTTTGCTATAAATTCAGAGACTATTTTGCTTGAACAGCTGATCTGTGAATTAATAATGAGAGATAACTTTTTTTCACTATAGTGTGTCAAGCACTTCCTTTGTGTTTAAAAATTGATGAGGCTCAAAACTCCATTTCTTTACATGAAACAGATTTCAAAAGCATATTGAGCAATCACCACTTCCCTCATATGGAAAATTCTTTTCCAGCTCATGTCTTCACCAGTAAAAATGAAATAAAAGTAGCATTTTGTTCAGTATGAACTGTGGTAATTCTCCTTTAAAGACTTCCTAAAATACTGTCTTGAAAAATCATGCCAACAATTATTTCTAGTGAAACAAATAATTATTTTTTCTAAGAAATTTTGTCTACATAAACAATTAATTTAGTTTTTAAATACTGTGAATAATCCTCTCAATTACTTCTATTGAATATATGTGTTTATACTTTTGTACATTTATAGGCCAGATAGAAGATGACTTTGAATCTTTTTTAAATTTTTATTTATTTATTTGAGAATGACAGAGAGAGAGAGAATAAATGCACCAGGGCCTCCAGCCACTGCAAACGAACTCCAGATGTGTGCGCTCCCTTATGCATCTGGCTAACGTGGGTCCTGGGGAATCGAGCCTCGAACCAGGGTCCTTAGGCTTCACAGGCAAGCGCTTAACTGCTAAACCATCTCTCCAGCCCTACTTTGAATCTCTAACATACTGTGCAAATAAGATTCCATTTTAAGAAATTATAAATTGTAAAATGTATGAAATTGGAATTTTGTGGAGACAAACAGTAAGATTAGAGAGAAACTAGAAATTGGGTAGAAAAAAAAAATACTAGAAAATGTCACTAACTTACCCGTGCTCACCGTATTTATACACAGTGTCAGTGACATGCGGTGCTTAAAACCTGGAAGTGCTTACCCATGGCACAGCATAAAGCTTGTGGCTTCCACATAGTTGAGGGCTATTGTGTGGTGCTGTGGTGAATGGAGCTACACTGGAGATGCCCTGCATCCCTGATGACTGTGCATTGCATCTGTGAAGATGTCCATTGCCCAGGAAGTTCCCATTCCAAAGAATGTGTGCCAACCCAAGAGCCAGGTTAGGTTGCTGTGAGTCACCATGGGGGCTCAGAAGGAGAAGCAGACGGCCAGACATTCCTGGCTGAGGCAAGCTTGAGACTTCAGAGTTTGCTTTGGAGCTGGAGGACTTTGGTGATGATCTGTTTAAATCCCTTCATTTTAAAATGAAATCCTTGATAGCCAGTGAGATAAAAGGATCAACCCGAGCCACACCGCACATTGTTGAAGAGCTTGGATGACAAGCCTACATTCCCAAATTCAGTTCTCTCGGGAATGGCATGGCCAAGGTTAGAGTCTAAAACTACTGTGGGGAATTAAAACAAAAAATTCCAACTGGTAGACAATGAAACAGTAAAGGCTATATATGAGTTTTAAAGGTTCTAAACAACAAAATAAAAACTAATTTTAAAAGTGAGCTAGAAAGTATCACACTTTCTAGATAATATCTCAATCTGTGCTTCTAGCTCAATATTATTTGTATTGTCTGACTTATGAACATCTTATCTTCACATATTTTCTACTATATGCCATGATTAAGTATTAAAATAACTGAAGTTAATTAACTGTGCGGAGTGAATCTCTTCATGTAACATTGATTTAACAGTAATTGTCAGCCCTGCATGGGGAGAGCGGTTTTCCATACTCTAGTGCCACGTCCTCTGAAGATTTCTATCAGCAAAAACAGAAACACACAATCATTTGATAAGAACTGCAGCCCAGTAACCCTTGCCGTAATCTCACCATAGGCTCCAAGAAAATCAGAAACAGTAGCTTGGATGCAGCAAATGTCCCATGTGCCCTGGGTTACAGGATACATTGCAACCAGCAGACAGAAGAGCACAATTTTAGGCGGGCTTTTATCAAAAGGTAACACTAGAAGGCAGATGTGAGAGTGGGTGTTTCAGCTTGGAAATGACCCCGAGTATACCTATACCACATGACCGTACTCCTGTCTAAGCTCAAGGGCACAAATCATAGCAGAGAAGGGACTGTTTGCTTTAATTACAATGAATAAGTTAACGATGTAATATTGCCTGATATCTAGCTATGAGTGACTTGAAGTAATCTTTTCACATTGAATCAGTTACTTCCTGGTTTAGAGTCACCCAGAAAATATTTCAGCAAAAGCAAAAAAGGAAAAGTTCATGAAAAGATATATTTCTTATCAAATATCATGTCAAATATAATTTATGCCAATACTCTCATGATGGATTTTAAATAGGCTACATTAACTGGTGAGTGGGTGAGATTACTGTATTCAATGCTGGTGGCGGATTGTCCTCCCTAGGAGTCGCAGAACCTCCCCTGTCAGCCAAGGAAAGGAGCCTCTTGGAGCCTCCACAGTGAGAATTTAATTGAGCACCGATCCCAGCACATACACTCTGAAAGACTACAGTTGTGAAAGGCAGAAGCATGTCTCCCACGGGCTTCTCTGAACCAGCAAAAAGACCCAGTTCTCATATGAAGGTAGTCCTAGCTCTAACTCTGAATGGGGATTTGGGGCTCTAAGGATTTAACAAACTCACTAAGTCTTCCTGGCCCACCATGGCACTGTAAGATGCTTCCACCAAAGCTACCTGCCTTTCTTCTAGCTCTTCACTCAGGAGTCTCTAGGGTCAGGTGGCTCCTCAGCCTTGTTGGGTTTCCTCCAATACTGTTATCATAAGTGCTGCTCCTGTTAAATTCCATGCATTCTGCTTGGTGGTGGCTTTTCAGATGACCCATAATGTGAAGCACCCACGTGTCAATGAAAGGCAGTATTTGCTGGGAAGCCACATCTTGAACGTGACGGATTTTCAACAGAGGTAATAAATAAATAAGTCATTCCTCATAGTAAGTGATCAAAAGCAAACTTGGTGACTCCTAAGGCAATGTTCACACTGGTCAGTGAGGAGAAGGCAGAGGTTCATGTTTCTGTGACAATAAACAGCAATACTAATGGTAATGAACCTGCATCCCAAGCTGGCCTGATACTTGTTATCCTCCTGCGCCAGCTTCCCAAGGGCCAGACTGTAGACATGGACCGAGACACTGATTTCCCAACAGTTTTCTAGAGACAGATGAAAGCTTTTCAATATTGCAGAAGAAAATCAGAATCTTTACCAATAATTTAAACTGAGTACATTACCCATTGCCTTGCAGCCTACATGCACAGCACGTGCAGCCCTGTGTGAGGATGGCGGGAACTATGTGGTGATTGTGGCCCTGGTACAAGGGGCCTCATCCCTGTGGTAAAGGTAAACGTCAGCTGGGACGTTTGTTGTCAGAGGAGCTGGCATACAGTTCCAGTAAGTACAGAGTGGGGGAGGGGGACAGGCTCAGCAGAGAAGGCCACAAGAGCGAGCAGAGGAACTGAAGAGAGCCGGGCAAAACAGAGTCACGGTGGGGGATTTGGCAGAAGGGAGAGATGAGCAGGAGGAAGGAGGAGCTACTGAGGATAAAAACAACAGAAAAGAGTCACGGTCGCAAGGGCTCTCAATCCATGGAAAATTGAATATTTAGTCTACAGATGCTGATGCTATTATTATATCTGAAGCACTGATTTGACTGCAAATGCAATGCATGAGGTGGAGGAACAGGTAAGCAAATCAAAACTCCACGATGGTGCTTGAGTCACTAACTCTTGGGGATCTTGCAAGAGCGGGAAGTGAGGCAGCAGACGCGCTGTCCACAGGGAAGCAGAAGGTCCACGCAGGGGACTAGCGTGGGGCAAGCCAAGTTCACAGTGTGGCCAGTAAGTGTCTGTGGACAGAGGATGGCATAGCTATTTTTTTTCCATAACTAGTAAGAGGATCTCAGACGGATGCAGCTGAGATGCAAAAATGACTCTTTCTAGAGGATATCATGTTCAGCTGGTCAAAAGTCAGTATCCATCCATGAGTGACTGCACAGGCGACCATGGGGAAGACAAACAGTTTCTCCCCCACCCAGGCCATCTGGAAGCGGAATGAATACCAGGCACCTGTGTTAAGAAACCTCAGTGGGTAGAATGGATTTCTAGATGTGAGAGCGAAGAAAAACACTGGTAAATGTCTGAGATTGTAAAAACAATTCAAGGCAAATAGCTGCCTACAAAATATACAATTTTGAGCCATGTGAAGTGATTCTGTCTATGGCTGATCTGCCCATCTGAGATCTCCCATTTATATCTAAGTGGGCAAAGCTTAGGATTTTACATTTTTTTTTTTTTTGCCTTATATATACAATGTGCCAGAGAGGAAATAACAAGTGCTACTTCGAAATGGGCAGAGAGCTCACTGACTATTAGAAGCATTGATGGTGAAATGAAAATCCACTACATCTTAACTCTTTTGTGTGTTGCCTTTTAATATCCACTTGCCTCACTTGCTGGGAAAAAGCTAACACAATTAGCTGCTTAGAAGCTACAATAGCGCTTTTACAAAGCCCTGCAATAAAAATATCTCTAAATGTTTAAAGAACATCTGGGATTATTTTTTTTCAGTTCTGTAATTTATACAGATAAATGAGAGCAGAATAACTGAATTGGATTAAAGTATATCATGACTGTACAAGGATTAATAAAAAGTAACACTGAATCAATAAGCATAATGTAATGATTTAACAACAAAGAAGATGCTTAAAAATTTTAGACCATTTAATTATAACATGTGAAATAATGTTTGGAAGAGCCAAAACACACTACTCTGATATACTAGATCAGAAATAAAAGTCTACGAGGCCCCTTTTTCCTTAATTCTTGAAATTGGAGCTTTGAATGTTATCCTCTCTGAAGCCTATGTTGGTATTATTTCTCATAAGGTAAAAACACTGGAATTAAAAGTGTTTTTGATAGCACTTTGATGACTATAATGGGTGATCTTAGATAGTGAAGGGTATAATGAATATTCATATTTACTTTCTAGCGTGTAAGATAAGCAGAAAATGCCAAATTAGAGTAACTACGGAGCTACCACCTAACATAAACTATAAGCAATACAATGTAATCTATTCAATTTTTGTAATATGATTTGGTATTTATAACATGTTAACAATAGACACATCTCCACAGAACACTCATAAAACAAGGAATATATCTGACCACATCATAGTTTCCATGTTCCTCCACAACACAAGGAAATGACCAAACAAAACGCAACTGCCACATCCACAAACGGATAGATTACGAACGAGGGCAGCAACGTCTGCGTGCTTGTGCGTGTGGGCGAGACGCCGAGGCCATCTCATTCAGGAACCCAACAACGTGGTTGAGGAGAAACTGATGACACTCCAAGTAGACTCCAGAGGTCTGTCTTATGGACCCAACATGTAGTAATCATACAAAGTCAAGTAAAGTCAGTCAGTCCTCTGTAAGTTTCTTAATTTATGAAATAGGACTAGCATAGTAGCTTTGATTACTGAACATGCAAAAGATAACATATTTAATGCTTAATCTGTGCCTAGTACAAATTAAGCATTAAATTAGAAATCATGTCTGTGAAATGTTTTTTATTTTTTAAATATCTCAGGCTTGGGATGTATAACAAGTCATATACCTTCCTTATAAAAAGTTCTGGTTATTTTACATATTTACGTATGTGGGTGTGGGCAAAGATGTACCTGCATGGTGACTGGAAGCCAAGAAGCACTTCTGACATTTCATTACTCTCAAGTCAGGACATCTACACACCAAGCCCCAGACTTCTGTGCATCTAAGGAAGATTTTAGGTAAGCCCCCCCAAATAATGGCCAAAGAGAGCTGTCTCTGAGTTAAGTCTTGCCCTCCCTGTTTAGGAACGTTTGTACAAACTGACTGCTCCTGTCTTCACAAAGGGCAGGTTCTTGCAGAAGCAGGTAGTGCCAACCGCAGAGCGTCTGCCAATACTGTCACAGTCATCCAAAAGAACATGACGACTTCACGGGTCACCTAACAATGGCAGGCTTTCTATTTATTTCTCTCTGAATGTAGAAAAGAGAATGGCCGTGGTGTTCCATACAGAGAAATGAGTACATAGGTCCTCACCAGCATTCATTTATGTTGAGTGCAGGGTGGGCGTAAGAGCACACATGTGGGTCTGTTGACTCTGTTTTCTCTCAACACCTACAGAGAAACTATGACTACCTTATTCTCCAGCCAAATGAGGCTCAGTTCTCTTTCCCTTAAGGTATTCCGACTTTCCTAGTGAACATCTGCAACTCTAGTAGTCGGTCAGCCTCATTAAATACGACACCTGCCTTGAGAACTCCTGGGTATCTCATCTCAGTGTCTTATTTTGGAGATTCTTGGTTCTGACATATTTTTCTTTCAGCCTTGGGGAAACAGATATCTCTACAAAGCTATCATATGAACTCACTAACGGCCTTTTTTTTTTTTTTTTGCCTGAAAGGCTCTGAGGTACATAACACTATAAGATTGATATTTACAGTTGTGGACTGGTTGACATATTGAGCATAACAAATAACTGAGTGGCCACATGTATTTTTTTGAGTACATATTGATATTGCTATCAAATTGACTAATGGTTTTTGAGAGTATTCAAACATTTACCTTCCTGGTCTTTATTAGGCAGGAAACACTTTGTTATGCATTATCTGTAACACGGATATTAAACAAAATCATTTGATGTTCTCTTTGACAGGCATTTTTCAGAATCCTTTCATGTCCTTTTTGTTAGAGAAAGCTTTTCTCAATTTCTGATCACGTCAATGAAGTTAGCTACAGGATTTTCTGAAGAATATGAAAGATTTTCTATGTAGTACTAATATTTAGAGTCCAAATTAAAATAAACAACTATGCAAAGATTCCTAAGCATTTTAGCCGCCCCCCCAGTAAGGGGGATGTAAACCCAGGCCTCTGCATTTACTAGGCAGACATTAACTCTCAGCTATTTTCCCAACTGATTTGTAGATCATTTGATAATTTCTTTTTCAATGTCAGTTGTAAATACATTTCTTCCATTGTCATACAATTTCACAAATTTCATTTCATGAACGCTTTACAGATATGCTAGCATGAGCTGGTTGAGTTACCACTTACTGATAAGACTAACATTTCTCATTTCTGTAAATTAGCTTGATGCAAAATAAAAACTGAGAAACAAATTTGCTCTAGTATATCATGCCCTGAACAAGAAAGAAAGAAAGAAAGAGAGAGAGAGAGAAAGGAAAACTTCAGTGAGTAAATGTCTTCTAGGACATTTTCAAAATTGTCTGAAAGACATAAATCTCAAGCATCTAAGATATTTATAATGAAATCTACCTGAGTGCAGAAACATGATTCTCTACAGCTTAGGAGAATTTAATATTATCCCCAATATCAAGATTTGGTTCAATCACAGCTTTTGGTGAAGTCCTAAATGAAATAAAACCACCTCTGAGGAAAGTTCTAGTGAGTTGTCTATTAGTGCTGTACCAATAGACAAAGAGACAAAACCAGGCCTGCTCTGCCATGGGGTAACTTTGACCTTTCTTGATTTTCAAGCATAATCCAAACATTGGCTAACATCAGTGAAGGTTGAGCTATTTTTTTTTTAATTCAGTATCAAAGAAAGACATAACTTAAGCTCACCAATGAAGCCGCCAACAATATATTTCAACTGCTAGGAACTTCCCACAGGGGTAGACCCAATGAGACATCACACATCTGACCCCAGCAGGGATATTTTTTATTTCCATGTTACCACCTTCTCTTACTCCCTCACCTACATATGAAACGATGTCCAGGCTAGTGATCTCTAATTCAGGAATTATCCTTTCATCAAATAAATTCTTGAAAATTTTATGGCTGCTTTGTGTGCTTGTCAGAATCAATTTTCTAACAAAAATTTAGGGAAACAAAGTTAACAAAAGTTAGAAAAACCTTCACTTTTACAAGCCACAACGATACTATGCCCAGAATGAGACTAGAATCCTCATCTCCAACACCTGCTATGGTTTAAAAGACGATGAGAAAGTTTCTACAGAGGTCATCTGGATGTCTCGTTTTACTCAGGTGTTAATGCCACTACTCAAATATGATCACCAGTAGCTGGCATCCTGCCATTCTGAAGCACTAAGCAGGTAACTGGTAACTAGCTATCCAGTCTTCATTGTACTTGAAGCCAGAGAGAAAGGCTCAGAAACCACACGTGGTGTCCTAGCTCACTGTGCTTGCTCCTTTGTACTGAACAGGCATTCAGACGAGTTGTTTGCTCAACAAAGATATACCAAGTGTTAATTTCTTTGACCACCATGGGGGCTGCTCCAGTGAACAATCCGTCATCTGGAGGAAAATGGGGAGCAGCGTCTGCTGGCTGCCAGGAGCTGCAGTGTGTGCCCGGATCTGTGCAAGAAGCTGCACTAAGAAGATCACATGGGTAATGTGCACGTTTTAAACAAGGGGGGACCATGATTTAGACCTCTTAAGTAATAATGATGAAAATCATCCAGACATCATTAAAGCAAAGAATATGTGGCAGTGCACAGGAAGAAAGAGTTAAGTCGGATGGTCTCGATTGCAGCTGAGTTCTGGTCTTCAGCAGTATAATCACCACTCACCTTTTCATCTGAAGAAAGATGGCTCCACCCCATGTTTACCGCCACGTCGGTGAAGCCCCTGCACAATTCTGAGTGGCCATGACAAAGGCCTGGCCCACCACACGGAGCCCCCACGAAGGCCTGGACCACCACACAGAGCAGAGAAGGAACATGCAAGACTCTCTCTTCAAAAGTTTATTGCAACATAGGGACTGCACTAGGTCACATGCATTTGACTGAGTAGACATCACGGCCAGAGGAAATTTAGGGTATTTGTACCCTGAACCATGTGGAAAGATTTGGCTCCTCAGTCACTAAAAAAGGCTTTAGAAGACAAACTTCTATAAAATGGAGCTGGAACCCTTGGCTAGGAAGCTTTGTCAAAACACTCATCCATCATTTCGTTTACTTGAAGTCACACTGTAGTACAAGGCAGAGCCATATTTTTAGATCTACATCTAGAGAATTCCAAAGTCTCTCTTTAAAGGATGACTTAGGTTTTTTTTTTTGTTTTGTTTTTCTTTCATAGTGTGCATTTATATGGAAGCGCGCACATGCGTGTGCATGTGTTTGTGTGTGGGGGTGTGGCCATGCACTATGTGCACATGAGTGTGGAGGCTGAAGGACAACTTCAGGTGATCCTGAGGAACACCAGACATCATTTTTGACACAGGGTCTCTCATTGGCTTTGAAATCGGTAGACTAAACTGGGGCCAACAGTCTACTTGCCACTACCTCCCTAGCACTGGGTTTAGGTGTGTGCATACCACAGGTTTTTTTGTTTGTTTATTTGTTTTGGTTTTGGTTTTCCATGTTGGTTCTGGGGACTGAATTTAGGTCTTCATGCTTGCATGGGACGTACTACCAATTGAGCTACCTCTCCACCACATACATTTTATAAAGACACTGATGCAGCACTGTAATGAAGGCAGGTAAAATCTCTATTCAGCTTCCTGTTGGAACCTGTGCTGGGAACTGACAGGTGAGCAGTTGGTGTTTAATGCACCTTTACCAAATAAACCAGCGAAGTGTGTGCATAGTGACATGATTGTTGGATGCCTTTAATAAGGAGGATGTTTGGAGAACGTTGTTATAAATGACTCGAGAAATAGCAGATTTATGAAGTGGAATGTAATTGGGTTTTTCGAGACTGACATAAATAAGGAGTATCTAAATCAGGATCAGAAAGAGTTCATTAGATAAAATGAGTAGTTAAATGAAAGCAAGAGAAAAGGGAGCTACTACTTTCCCTGGACAGTGCTATGTGCTGTGTGCTGATCAACACTGGGAGACAAGACTGTGAGAGGTTATGCAATCACACAACTTAGCTCCACAGTGACAGGCAGTCATAAACATTGCCTTTTTTCATTTTCCAGCCTGGGCACAACGAAGGAAGGGGGTCTTAATAACTGATTCCTTGTTGGTGAAATGGAGTATGGAGAAAGTAAGAGGGATGGAATTAGGAAAGTGAGTTGTACCAGGTGAGAGGTGATTGAGCTCAATTTAGGGCTGTGTTTGTGAGACTAGAGAGGAACAGATTAATAAACAGGCCTTATGAAGTTAGACATGAGCCCACAACCAATCATTGCAATGTCCTTAGAGACTGAAAACAACAAACTTATATGTGGACTCCAGTCCACAGCCAGGACTTCCTCCAGACTCCAGTACAGGGTAAACGTTTCATCCAACCCCTCTAAACATTCCTTAATAGTGCCTTCTGATATAATCTGCAATTAAATTATTCTTATATGTCAATTAATTTGTTTTAAGGAGCTTTGTAAGTAAAAAATGTTCAGACATAGATCCTTGTATCTATGTTATACTAATACCTATAGCTAAGTCTTTATTATTGTGTGTGTGTATGTGCACATGTGTATATAATTTGTGTGTGCGCTTGTATATGGAGACCAGAGAACAGCTTTTACATTGGTCCTCGACTTTCATCTCATTTGAAGCAGGAATATTCTTGGTTGTAGACTACTGTTGTTCTTGCTTCGCTCACTCTGACATTCTGACAGATTCTTTTGTCTCCCCTTCCCATCTCAGCATCAGTGTGGTGGAATTACAGAAACCCACTTCCTGCTTTTTACATGGCATGGTAGTTTGAATAGACGGCCCCAGTATGTTCAGTGTTCTATTACAGGTTGTAATTTAGGTTCTGCAGCCACCTGGCTGGAGCAGGTGTCACTGGGCTGGGTCCAGCCCCAAGGTGTGGGGGTGGATTTGAGATTCCAATCTAAAGAGATGCAAAGTGTGCCTAGCTCTAGTTCCTGAAGTGTGCTGTGGTGTGCCTTTTGGCTTGTGGCTTCTCTCTCTGCTTGGACCTGTGAAAGCAGGCCAGCTTCTTCTGCCATTATGGAACTCCCCCTGGATCTGTAAGCTTCAATAAATATCCCTTCCTCCATAACTGTGCCTGGTCTGGAAGATCATCTCAGCAAACCTGAGGCTATCTGCCACACAGGGGTCAAGAAATTGAACTCAAGTATTCATAATTGAGAAGAGAAAACTTTATCCATTGAGCTATCTTCTACCCATCACTAAGTTTGTAATTGGAAGCTAAACAGTATATGCTTTCTAATTTCATATGAGCATTGCATCTCATCATGTAAAACTGATGAATAAATTTGATTTGCATGATCGAGGAACTTCTAGGACACTGTAGGTTTTTCTGAGGTTCCATTCAGTGAGACTTCACCACTTATTCAGCATCTGAAAATCCTGATTCTCTTCTATTTAACCTTGACATATTGAAAAGAAAAAAATTAAAAGCTGTATTTACACATCCAAACTTACATAATCATAAAAAAACCTTTGACATTATAGGATAAAATTAATCACTGTTATTTTTATCTGTTTTTCCTTGAAATCAGTTTGGAGACAGAAAAATGAAATCTATATATATTTTGTCATCCTTCTTTCCCAAAACAGGAACAATCACAGGGATGTAATAAGAAGAGATAAGTTCGAGGTAGAGGGATGGCTTACTGGTTAAGGTGTTTGCCTGCAAAGCCCAAGGACCCAGGTTCAATTCCCCAGAACCCATGTTAGCCAGATGCACAAGGTGGTGCGTGTGTCTGGAGTTTGTTTGCAGTGGCTGCAGGCACTGATGTGCCCATTCTCTCTCTCTCTCTCTCATTCTCTCTCTCCCTCTTTCTCTCTGTCAAATAAATAAATAAAAATAAAATATCTTCAAAAAGGAAGGGACAAGTTCAACACTAGGAGAACACTGAGCATTCTTCAGTGTAGCTGTATACACAGGGAGCTTTCATCACAGCTAACTCAGTTAAGCAGTTTGCACAATGAGTTCACCACAGGGATCATTTTTCTGTCCTCAGGGACTGTCTGTCATCTCTACTGGTCTGTAACGGGGGTGATGTGGTAGCTTGAATAAACTGCCCTTGTATATTCAGTGTTTCATTAGTTTGTAGTTGGGATCTGTAGCCATCTTACTGGAGGGGGTGTCACTGGGCAGATCCTAAGGTGTGGTGGTGGGTTTGAAATTCCAATCTAAAGACATGCAAAGTGCCTAGTTCCTTCTGGAGTTCCTGAAGTGTTTTGTGTGGCTTTTGGTTTGTGGGTGGTGGTCTCTCTCTCTCTCTCTCCTTGAAACTGTGAAAGCAGGCCAACTTCTTCTGCTATTATGGAACTTCCCCTGGATCTGTAAGCTTAAATAAATCCCTTCCTCCATCACCGTGTCTGGTCTGGACATTCATCCCAGCAAACCTGAAGCTGTCTGCTGCAGGTGGACTGTGCCATATGCCCCAAAGGACACTGCCCTGGAGCAAAACACTGCCTTGTGTTGCTAATACACTCATGCGGCTGTGTTAGGTATGTCGATCATGACAGACGTCATATTGCATTTAATGGACCCTTCCTCCAATGAATGCCTTTCTGCAGTAAGGTAAAATTTAAAGGCTCTCTCACATTCTTTTCATGTGTTTGTTTTTAGTCAGTTTTAACAATGTTATAACCTGGGCTGGCTTGCTTAGTGGTTAAGACCCTTGCTTTCAAAGTTCGATTCCCCAGGAATCATGTAAGCCAGATGCACAAGGTGGCACATGGGTCTGGAGTTCGTTTGCAGTGGTCAAAGGCCCTGGTGCACTCATTCTCTCTCTCTCTCTCTCTCTCTCTCTCTCTCTCTCTCTCTGCCCCCCCTCTCCCCTCTCTCAAATATATATATATTTGAATGTTATATCCTGATACATTTGCCTGTTTTTTTTTCAATATGAGAATAAAAAATAAGACAATATAGACCAAGAAGCTTTATCAATACTTGATTAAACTTTAGGTACATATTTAGTAAAATATTCTGGATTGGCTCACAATAATTTCTTTATTCTACATGAATAGCTATAGTGAGGCTATACTTACAGGCTCACAACCAAATTAAAATGATACAAAATATTAATCCATTTGGTTTCACAATGAATAATTTTTGTAATTTCAGATTATAAAGATGAGTATCAGTCCAGCCAATATTGCCCATCCATGGCCCACTTTCATAATGCTTAAGCTTTATGAAGTTAAAAAAGCATTAGAAATTATACTTTAAACTTTGGATTTTAATGTTCCCTGAGGCTAGGGATAGGTACTGTGGATGCTGTCTCAAGATGCTTGGTAATAGCAGCAAACTGTAGCTCCCACTTAGCCATGTGAGCACAGAGAGATGCATTATTACACATCATGCACACTTATATAATGGGAATGCTGCTGATATATGGTGCATTTTCATGTTTTTTTTTGTTGTTGTTGTTGTTGCCTCCAACCATTGCAAACACACTCCAGATGCGTGCACCCCTTGTGCATCTGACTTACGTGTGTCCTGGGGAATCAACCTGGATCTTTTGTCTTTGCAGGCAAACACCTTGACTGCTAAGCCATCTCTTCAGCTCTTATTTTCATGTTTTTAACTTAAGATTATTTTCAACTAACCATGGGACTATGAAGGTGCAGCCCCATCCTAAAATGATAGGAATCTAATTCTTTAAATATTTTATCTATTTCACTATAAAGAAAACTGAGCCCAGTAATCTTTGAAATTATTTAATTTCCTTGTTAATGATAAAATATTTTTGATTTATCATTTCTAACACACCAACAATCATATGAGAAAGGGAAGGAAGGATATAGACATTTGCTTTACATATACATGGTAGCTGTCTCTTAAGGAGAATGCTAGTACTCTCCAATACATTCACCTATGTGTACCTGAACTCTGGTGTATTTGTTACTTTTCTCATTGCCGTGACAAAATTCCTGACACAATCAACCTAAAGAAGGAAAGATTTATTTTGTCTATAGCTTAAAGGAAAATAGCCTATCATGGCAAGCAAGGCATGAGGTAGACTGTGTGCTCACATATGGGAGATAAGAAAATGGGATGTCATGCCAGCACTCTTGTTTTCTCTCCTTTTTTTGTTCTGCATTTTATTTACCCTGAAACCCCAGCCCATGAGGTCCTGCCATCTACATCCAAAGTGGCCTTCCACCAAACCCAGGAGTGTGTCTTCTAGCTTATTCTTAGTCCAATCGAGATTAACCATCCCAACTGTGACGGGTTAGCATAAGGACCTCTGAGAGAGGAAGCAAGAACAATTTTGCTTTGCATAATGAAACTCAAGAGTCAGATCTGCAATGTGGAGTGTTTCTAAATTACACATTATTAGAGCTCCATTGATTCCTGCAGTAAGCAAATGGTGTAGAATGAGTCTATTTAGAGACTTTCTTGAAACCAAAGCTTAGAGTCTACTAATAGTACCTATACAAAACATTTATTTACCTTTTTTAAAAGAATATTTAAATCTCCACATCTGAACAATAGATTTCTCTTTAAATCCAACAATGTTTTTGCTAAGAAAAATATCCAACAGCAAAGGTATGCTACAGTTTAAACTATCATTTTTCAAGAAGAGTTGATGGCCTATTTGGCCCTTAGGCAGTAAATTGTTTTCTGTAAACATGGCTCTCAAGTAGAACAGAAAATGCTGGAAATAGAGAGGAGGGACTAGCCAGGCCCCTGTAACTCAAGAAGTAATGAAAATAACAAACAACAAACACACAGAGACCACATATACATACTTTGTCTTAAGCAGCCAGTTTTTTTTTTTTTTCCTGTCACTAAGCATTATAACCATTGTGTAGGCACATAAGTATGCTAAGGATTGAAAACAGTTTAAATGAAAGAAGATCCCGCCATCATAATGTAATAGAGGCAGGAGGAAATCATATATCAAAGTGTGAAAGATAATGTGTTTATTTCTTTTAATAAGATGATGCCACTGTGAAAATCAGTATGGAGGTTTCTCAAAAATGAAATCACTCTTGGGTATATAATGTGAGGACTCCAGGTGAACACACCAGGCAAATGCTGGCACATCCGTGTTTATTACTGTACTAGTCACAACAGCCAAGAAATGGAACTAGCCTAGATGCCCAGAAACAGTAGAATGAATAAAGAAAATGTGGTGTGTGTATATATATACACAACAAAATTTTATTCAGCTATAATGAAAAATGAGTCATGACATTTTTAAGATAATGGATTGAACTGAAAAAAATATTATATTAATTGAATTTAACAGACTCAGAAAGGAAATATCTCATAGTTCATCATATGTGCAGAATCTAGATTAAATTTGTGTGTGTGTGTGTGTGTGTGTGTGTGTGTGTGTGTGCAGTGTACATCATAAAACTAGAAAGGAAACCATGAGAGGGGAGTAAGAGACCTTAGGAGAAGGGTGAGGTAATGAAAGAAAGGATAATGAAATAGTCTATGAAAACAGAAGGGGCAGTATTTATGGGGGAAGGGGACCAGTAAGAGTGGGACAGGGGAACGAGGGAGTCAATGGGAATGGAGAAGAATTAAAACAAAGTCTAGATTAAACTTCTTCATGGAAGCAAAAAGTTTGGGCTCAGGCTTGGTTCACTAATCAGAGCTCATAGGTTTAAGGAATATTCTGTGTAAGATCAAATGTTTTGTGTCATTGCTATACTTGGTGATCCTAAAGCTTGGGCTCACATTATCTTCTAATTCCATTAAACAAGAAATTAGTTTATTATTTCAGTTCATTAAAGCCCAAAATGAATATTTTCTTTAAGAAGCTATTACTCTGTAGGATAATCAGCCAAGACAGTGTAGGGTGTGGGTTGTATCACTCCTGGAAGGGCAGAGTGCTCTGAGAAGCCAAAGGAGAGGAGGGTACCAAGCCCTGGTTTTGAGATACTATGAACATGAAAACTACTTTATCAATATTCAAAATCCTAAGACATTCTAAAAACTTGAAAATGCTTTATGAATTTTTAGCATATTAAGAGTCAATCACTTTCAAAATTGAACCTCTTAAATTTTATGAAACTAAATAGCTTTATGAGCTATGTTTATAAAATGTTAATATGAGCTTATAAATTATTGTTATGTTTTATTGTACACATTTGACATCTGCTACATGGTGTTTTTATATGCATATTGTACATCTATGTGTATCCTGAGGTAAGTATATATAGGCATACATATGCACACATATGTGTATATACATATACATAGACCTATATATACATACACATATGTGTATGCATATGTGTCTCAGGTTGTTAACGCACACATACACCCACTACAGTCAAACAAATTATCACATCCATTTTGATATCTTTGAAATTCTTCAATCCCAAGTAATTTTACAGACTAGAACAAAGAAGCCTGAGGATTATAGGTACAGAAACAAACAATGGGCAGGGTTTGAGGATAAAAATGACCCAAACCCAAACAATGAAAAGTACAGATTTTTAGCAAAATTATAACTATTCTCAAAGAAGTCAGTGTAAAAATGCTGATTACAACTCTCAAGTTAGCAATGATCCTGCCTAACTTAACATTCCAACATTATGTCAGTAGTAAATCAGCTGCCACCACAGCCAAGGACGATGCTATCTCTATGGCACTCAGGTCTGGGTTGATGTGATCTAAGATGATATTTTTCTATCGGGATGAACCAAGTCCCCAGCATCCCCGTGTTCTGGATGCAGAGTAGTTCACTGCGAGTTTGACAATGAGAAACCAGGTACATAAGAAAGACAGCTCTTCCCTAAGACAGATTATAGGAAGTATCCCTTTCCCCTTCCTATGGGACACATGAATTACTCATCCATCACTTTTTAGATACTAAGAGTATAAAATTCTGACTCATGTCCAGGAGTCTTCCAGACAATTATATGAAATGAAGATGATGCAATGTGACAGCAAGGCAGATTAATGTGATACAAGGTGTGAGAGGAAGAAAATTAATATCAATCAAATACATATTATGTGTCAGACTTTTTGCTTGGCATGGACATGTCTATAAAGTACAGCAGACAGAAAGTAGTATCAAGTCTGGAAAACACGCAGTCCATAAAATTCAATCCCAATATATATGTACATACATGGCAAATTGATTAGAAATACATCCTGTGAAATAGGTAGAGCATATCCCATTTATTGCTCAGGAGTTTCAAGATGAAATGAATTCTTATGTTAAAAATACTTTACACACATAATAGTTTATATTTGAAAAGATACATCCATTTCCAGTCATCATTCCCTGTAGTAATAGGCTCATAACTTTAAGCTCCAATAGGAAATTGGATGATCACTCTTGTTCATTATGAAGGGATTCTATGTGAAAATAGGATGGTTAATACTCATAATAAGTTAAATACTTATAAAATACTGTTTAGACACAAAATGTGTCCTCCTATATAGCTTTAAAAAGAATAAAGACACTTAAAGTACTTAAAATAATCAACAGTGTTTCAACCCTTTTCATAATATGATGTAGAACTGCAATAAAATGATGTGGTCTGTGTGTGGATGACACATGGATGTTTTTCTACCTGTCATTGGCTCTGACACAAACTTCATGTTAATCCTTCAGAGCCTCAGATATGCAGGGTTCCGTCCACTGTGCATATGAGTGCGGGTCACACATGCCTGCACCCCCTCCACTAGCATTTCAGCATTGCCACAGAGCCCTGGTCAGACGTCACTGCTAGTTAATGTTAATTTAGTACGTTTGCAAATACTTGGGGAGAGAGAAAAAAAAGTAACAGATCAAAGTTTTGGCCTCAGATAATTCATATCAACCTACTGTTCCTCCTCATACAGTCTTACATTAATTTTGATATGAGCAAAAATGCTATGAGTATAATGAAGCATACTGAGCAGATTTCGATGACTGAGACCCTTTTCTCATGCTAAGCTCAAATGAACAGTCTTCACTGAGAAGTAAATCAATATTAAAGTTATTTTTTTCAGGAAATATGAACATTTTATAACAGCCTAGGACCAAAGACCCTAGCAACAATTTGTAAAATTATTAACTGTTAAGTTGATAAGAACAACAAAACAAAAAGTCCATTTTCATAAATTCAGTTCTCTCAGGCATTGGAAAGAAACCTTTGATAGTAAAATCACCGTCAATATGGATAAACAAATTGCATGAGGCAGATGCGACACAGTTTACAACCATTTGTGACTGTATCCATGTGTCCTTTACAAGTGAACTGTTTAGTGATTTTATGTGGCTTTTATTAAAATTAGAGAGAAAAGAGAAGGCGAGTCATGCAGTTTAGCACCTACCTTATGTGTGTGATGATGAGTGTTGTGGTGGGAATGTAGAAATCATCCACTCTGTCAAACTGTTTTCCAACTGGCTGGGTGTGGATGGTGTGGTGAGGCGTATTCCCGCTGGCCAGGGTTATCACCTAAACACAACACACGATGCTTAGAACCATGCAGTACATTTCCTTAGTAGTATTAGATTCCATGTTATTTAAGGTAAAATCTTTTTTTTTTCCTGCGTAGAAATCTATTTTCCTCCTCAAAATTAGCTGATTTTAAGCAACTTGCAATTTTTAAGCTTTGCTACTTATTCATATTGAAAACTTTTGTTTCTATCAAGATATAAAAAGTAATGAGGAGAAGAATCTCAATAGAAGCTTCCAGAACACCCTCACACCTCAAATGGGCCAAAAGAAATCTCTGTGCTCACTAAATTGTTCCTCTCTGGAACTATGCTATAACAATAGCAGATATTAAGTATGATGCTTCTATTTTTTAATATTTATTTTTATTTATTTAAGACACACCCAAAGAGAGAAAGAGAGAGAGAGAGATTGGACAGAGGGAGGGAGGAAGAATGAGTGCACCATGGCCTCCAACCACTGCAAATGACCTCCAGGGGCTTGTACTACCGTATGCATCTGGCTTTACCTGGGTCCCACGGAATTTAACCTGGGTTCGTTGGCTTTGGAGACAAGCACCTTAACCACTAAGCCATCTCTCCAGCACTGATACTTCTATCTTTAATGGTAAACTTTGTTACCATGGTTTATTTTTTTGCATATAAATGTGAACTTTAATGAATATGGCCTATGATATTTCCCATTCAAAAAAAAATACTGAGTACTGCATTTGTTATTCTCATTTTTGCGATGACAAAATAACCACCAAGAAGCACCATATGGACTGGAGAGATGGCTTAGTAGTTAAGGTACTTGCCCGCAAAGCCTAAGGACCCATGTTCACTTCCTCAGGACTTACATAAGCCAGATGCACAAGGTGATGCATGCATGCATCCAGAGTTCCTTTGCAGTGACTAGAGGCCCTGATGTACCCATTTTCTCTCTCTCTGCCTTCTTCTCTCTCTAAAATAAAAAAAACTAAAAATAAAATATTAAAAAAAAGAAGCAATATAAAGGAAGTTTGCTTGGGCTTTCAGATTCGAGGCTGCAGTCCACCATGTTGGGAAGGAAGTCATGCTGGAGTTGGCTCTGTGAGGAAAGCATGGTGCGGGATCATGAGGAGGGTAGATACTTGCAGTTTGCAGTCCAGAATCAGAGAGAGAGAGAGAGAGAGAGAGAGAGAGAGAGAGAAAGCGACAGATGCCTGTGCTCAGCTTTTCTCTCTCTCTCTCTCTCTTTTTAATTTAGTCATTGAGCCCAGCCCATAGTATGGTGGCACCCCCATTTAGGGTGGTTCTTCTCCCCACCTCAGTTAACTCACTTTAGGAATTATCACAGACATGCTCAAAGATTTGTTTCCAAGGTGACTCTTTTCCTCTCTTTTGGCCCATGTGTGTGGTGTGTGGTTGTGGAGTAAGTTTTGTGTATGGTGTTCGCACATGGGTGTGTAGGTGTGCATGCCTGTACGGGCCTGCAGAGGCCATTGGATAATTTCACTGGCCGTCCATGTGTTTTCTTCAGATGAAGTCTCTCACAGACTCCAGTTATTCCGTAGACTGTCTGACCAGCGAGCCCCAGAGAGTCTCCATTCTCTGCTCCTCACATGACTGGGGCTACAGGAATGTGCAGTCACACCAAACTTTTTATCTGGGCACTCGGGATGAATCAGGCTCTGAGGCCGCCGTGCTTGCCTGGTCAGCTGGAAAGCACTCTTCCCCACTGAGTCTTCGAGTCAAGTTGAAAGTGAAGATTAATAGTAACAACTGGGGCATTCTTTACTCTGTGCACATCCAGTGATTAAAACTGTCATTCTCAGATGGGAGAACGCCATAGTTCAAAGGCCACAAACACCCAGGGAGACGTCTGAGGCCCATTCCAACTACCCACCAAGAAATCTCACCTGCAGTGTGGGCGACATCTTCTCCATGCTGCCCCAGCTCAGCACCCAGACCTGGTCATGTGATTTGTCATAGTGTAATTTAACGGGGACGGGGTCTGTACTCACTGCCTAGAGTAAAGAATCGAGAAAAACAGAAAAGATTTCAGACGGTGGCCGTAACTGAATACTGAGCAAGAAATGATGGAAGATTCCAAAGATTGAGGGGTCAGGTTAAATTTTATTTTGCCAGTTGTCTTTATTTCCTAAGCCCTTATTTGGATTAGCTTGGAAATATCACACCTTACTCAGTATTTGCAGTTTCACAAACTCTCCTTATTTTCATTCTCTCTGTGAGTGGTGCGTCCAGGAGAGCTGTTTAAAAACACGAGGTAAGCGAGGTGCCTACGCTCACTTGTATCCAGTGCAGAGTACTGGGCGTGGGTTTCTATCCATGCTTGTTTCCTTACCATACTCGTGCACATTATGGAGCGTGACTGAACTGTAGTTACCAGAATAAAACCATACTTATGTTAAGGACTTTTACAAAACTGTACAGCTGATTAGGATTCATAATTGCGGAGAGTGAGAATGAATAATCATGGGTTGGAGGGATGGCTTAGCAGTTAAGGCATTTGCCTGCAAAGCCAAAGGACCCAGGTTCGATTCCCCAGGACCCACGTAAGCCAGATGCACAAGGGGGCACACACATCTGGAGTTTGTTTGCAGTGGCTGGAGGCCCTGGCACACTCATTCTCTCTCTCTCTCCATATTTCTCTGTCAAATAAATAAATAAATACTTTTTTAAAAAAGCTAATCATTTGGGGCTTATATTTGGCTCAAAATAAATGATCTGAAAATTCCTTTGTGGTGGCAGCTGTATTTTGCACCAATACAGCCATATACAATATTAAAATGGTAATGATTCAATAAGTGGGTATAACTATAAAACCTGATTTCTAAATTAGTTTTCTTAATGAGAAATCCAAAACCACACGAAGAAAAAAAAAGCAATTTTTTTTGCATTACACTTGAGATGGTAAATGTGGTTTTCTACAAATACTTATAATATTAAGGATTTACTTGAGGCATAATTGTTGAAAAACAAGTTACACCTGGGAAATAATTTTACTCACTTTAATTTCAAACTATTTATTTTACAAGTTAACAGCTATTAAAAGTAATTTTCTGAAGTAGTTATTTATATATATTTAGTAATTTTATAAGATGATATAAATTGTATTAGAAAACAAACTTTATACAGTAGTGGTATTTCTTCTCAAAGCTCTGTTGAATTTCATTAAATGATTTCCTAAGACCTAATTCACACAGGTATGCCCTTCTCAGTGGGTTAGTAGCAGGAAAATTACATTTATGTCAGATATATGGAAATTCATATTTTAAATTATATGTTAGAAACTTTTAAATTATGTGTTTTGAATAATAGCAAATAAAAAACAAACAATAGCAAGAAAAATTACAAAGTAGATGTTTCCTCAGCCCTTGAAGGTAAGGTGATTTAAGCATGCTAACACCTCGATTTTGTTCTGCCCAGAAGGCCATTTTGAATTTTTGACTTACATAATTTTGAACTAAAAGAGGAGGTAATTTAACCAACTCAGCATGTGATAATTTGTTAAACTGTAGAAAACTAATATGTAAATAGATTAGGTAAAAAATGAAACTAAATCTGCTTGAGAAACTGATGTGTAAATAGCCAATATCAAAACAAATACAATGTTTCAACCTTTATAAAAATTACATGTTTTGAAAACCTTATAGTGCATTTTACCTGTTGAAAATTCTTACTCTTCATGAACTACTGCAATAATGAAAGGATTTCTGGAAAGGTCTATCTCAGGAATTCTTCAATGACTCTCTTACTCTTTCCTTTCTGGCTACTGGGGCCATAAGATCATTTGTGTATCAGCTCAGCCGAACTGTTCCCGAGTGGGTCACCATCTGTGGAAGCCACTGTATAGTTCTGCTCCGCTTGGATGGGCAGAAAGTTTTCCAGCCGGAACAGGGGCTGGAGTGGCCACCGCTCTGCTCTGCTGTGCTGTGCGCTGTAGAGGTGGCACTTCCATGACTCCTGAGAAGACAGCGAAGGGACAAGCCTTCTCTGCTCCCTTTCTCCTCGTCCTCCTGCTTTGAGAAGATTTGCTCCAAGCTTCTAAAGCCATTTTTTCAGCTGTGAAAAATAAGCTTAAGGAACAAAGGGCCAACCATTTGAAAATGCAGCAGGAGAAAAAGGGGAATGCGTTTTCCTTAATAACCTTCAGTTGCTCCAGCAACTCTTCCTAGACTCAGTATTATTCGGGCAATTAGAACTTTATTCCTTAATATTGTTACGAGTCATTTTGTTAGTTATTTTTGAAGGAATGCCAGATGTTTCATTAAAATTTCTAATCAATAATTTTAACATGAATATAGCCAAAGAGCTATTATCTGCTGCTGTACTGATAATAAAGCAAAAAAAATCCTTGGATTTCATATTTTCTCATACGTTAAACTTAATCAATGTATGACCATGTAGCTTACAATCGAATAACATCAGGTCTTTGTGATACAGCTCAGAGCAGACAATAGTGATGGTGAGGACAAACACATCGCTATTTGATCATAAAAATACAGTAACAGGGGCTGTGGGATGTCCATTGAGTAAAGTGCTTGCCACACAAGCATGAAGACCAGAGTTCAGTCTCCAGAACTCATACAAACTGCTAGGCACTGTGGAGTACTTATAACCTCAGTGGGGTGGAGACAGGGACTCCCTATGATGCACCGGCTGACCATGTTGCTGAGCTCTACGTTCAACCTAGGACACCCACTCCTAGGCTACAAGTGGTCAGTGACAGAGGAAAAAAAAACCAACATCAAGCTCCAGCTCCCACACATAATTGCACACACATGAACAAGTCTGTGCACAAACGTACCTACATAATACACACACACACCCACACACACACACAAACACACACACGCACAAGAATGCTACAACAAAATGAGCAAAGGTTTGTAAGTAACTATTAATGTGCCAAGGAACTTTTTTTTAAAATGAGCATTTTCACTTTGCTCATTAGATGCTTTCTTTACCAAGGCTTTCATAGGTAGAGTCTATATAGGACACCACCATCCACAGGTTTTACCCTACATGGGACACCATCACCCAAAGGCTGAATCCTATATGCGACACCACCATTCACAGGCTATGTTCATACCTATGTGGTAGGAGAAGAAAACCATGGCTGTGTTGGTAGAGGTCATTCAACCAATGACCAGACATGAAAACTTCCACACACTATATTCCTTCCCCTGGGAACCTCTCTGACCTTGAAACATCCTCTTTCCTAGTTGAATGATATTGGCTTATGAATGTGTTGCCCTTCTATTTTTGCCACGTGGGTAAGAACATTATTTGTGATTTTTCTCTTTTGCAAGATGAACAGAAACTCATAGGAGCTCAAATGTCTTCATGTCCTTAATTCAGAATCAGGGAGTGCACCGTGCCCCTGAACCCAATGTCCAATCTCAACTTCTTGACTTAAGATGAAAATAGAATATTTTAGAAAATATTATTGTATAGGAAACACCTTTTGGCTCTGTTTCCTCTAGAATAAAATGGAAACCAAAACATCCACCTTTCAGTGATTTTGTGACTATCAGGTGAGGCACTGAGAGATCCTCTCCTGACTGACGTTAGGCACTACTGAGAAACCACTCACACAGTTAAAACACAAAACACTACTGAGAGACGACTCAGACTATTAGAACAAGAACTGAGGTTGGGATGTAGCTCAGTGGTCCAGTTTTTGATTACTACTGGTGTGAAGCCTGGTTCCTCCCAGTGTGAGTGGTACTGTTTGAACCAGAGCTATTTCTATGACCATTAGGCTACAACCACTCAGACATTTAACACAGCAACTGAAAAACTGACACCTCTGAGGCAAAGATAATGAACACAGCTTTTCTCTTTGAAGGGTTTAGAGAATAGAGGGAGTAAAGATATGATCAAGTCCCGTGACTATTCAGAGGAAGGAGGGCAATGCAGGATGAGGGACAGGGGAAAATATTGTGTTTTCACTGAGCCATGAAGTATGAATATATTCATGGATGGGAAGACAGAGGCCCTTTTTTAAAGTTGACTTATAAAAGTATTTTACAGGATGTGTCAGAAGGCAGCCCATGATCAATTGCCTTCAAATAAACAAGATATGTGTATTTGGAGGAGGAAATTACCAGTCAAATTTCAAAACAACTACAGATTTTTTTTTTAAAAACAAGAAGCTGCTAAGTAACTTACAAAAGTTTGAAATATTTTGTTTCAGCATTTCAAAACTTTAGTTCCAAATGTAGTTATTTTAACATTCCATTACAAAAATTAGCCAGAACCAAAAAAGAAATACAGATAAATGTGAAAAGGTAACATGATCTATTTTCTGGAAAAATTAATTGGAAAAATATCTACTAATGGGTTTTTAAGTGTAACTACTTAGCACCCATTACAGAGAACACATTCACATAGTTTTCAGCAACAAAATATCTGACAGTGAATGTTGTATTTCAAATGATTAAATTCATGATAATCTTCTCAAAGCAACATTTTTTATTGTCTTGTAAACTTAGGTTCTAGAACGTAAATCTCTTAATTTTTCATGTAAATACTACTTTCAACGTTATGTTATCATGTTGAAATAACTTCATATCCTATTTATTCTTAAATTTATATATGCATATATATATTATATATTTAAGATTGCATTTGTTGCAGCATTAAAAAGACAGTGATAAATGCATTTTTGTTTAATATTGTTAAAACATTTTAAGGGTACAATTCACAGAGACTATACGTTTTCATTTACTCATTGTTTACTTATATGCTTGAATCTATAAATAACAATCCCCACATATATAGTTTCATGACAGCTCTTCAGAATTCCTTGAGTACAACTAGTATAAAAAATTAAAATCCAGGACACACGGGATATGGGCACATTGCATCCAATCTGTCAAGAGGGTTCCCTTCCTAAAACCAGAACACTGGGGAGAGCAGCCAGGGTGCACTGAGCGAGGGCTGAGACTTGACAGGACGCGTCAGTGGAGTGCAGCTTGTCCATCAGCCTGACATACGAGGGCCAGCTGGCTAATTAACTGAGCCTAATTTACACTAACGACGTAGATTCTCCAGATAGTGTGCTAAGGGCTGGAGGAGACCTCGGATGGTCTTAGGAGCGCTCTGGAGTTGCGGTGGCCTGTCACTTCTGCACTCAAGCGGAGTCTCTGACTCCATAGAAGACAAAACGAGGTCGGCTGTTTGCTAACTCATCTTCACACAGCCAGGTATTATCTGTGTGCCAGTCCAGGAAATAGCCCAAGCATCTGACATTTGGAGCAATATCAAGTTTATAGATGTCGTTGAAATACCACAGCCCTTTGCTGAAGATCAGCACGTGGCTGATATATTTACTGAAAACAAATGGGTGTTCCCTGATATCAGCAGTTCTAAACAAAAGGTGAAAAACAAATCTACCCTCCCCCAAATGCCTGTCGCTCTAGAAAATAATATGCAATGATGTGGTTTAAACTGTAAAAATGTGCAGTCACCAAATACACATTTAGCATGAATCCACAGATTCAATGCAATGGAAAAAGACAGAGAGAGGGTTCCAGATGAGGGCAGAATAAAGCGGTTCGGACCCATGGGCACGCGCAAGCATGCCTGCAATGCCCCCAGCCATGCGGTGTTGTGGCCCACGCCGGGACCTGGAGCTCTGTCTAGCACAGCCTGCCATGTAGCTCAGTAACGGGGCTGCTTCCCCAACACGCTAAGGACTGGGGGTCCTGGCTACGGTGGGATTGGAAAAGAAACCTTGCAGCTCAAATTCAATTAAATGTATTGTAATTTACTGCTCATTTTCAAGAATAAGACATTTACTTTTGGGAATCATTGTTCCATTTTGTTATGCCCAGTGTAGGTAATTCTGTGGTATTTTTCTGTACTACGTGGGAGATAATGAAATGTTAATTGTAGTTAGTCTTTTGTATATGTAAGAGATTTAGTATTTGAATATATAGAAATATAGTCACGAGAATATTCACAGTTCACCTTTAAGCAATTACTTTTGAGAACTGAAATGCATATGCTACCGAGGTCATTTTAAGACAATATAAGGATGAGTTATTTCACCCAGAAAGTGACAGATCATGAAACTTATTGTCTAAGTAAGTGAATTGGCTAAATTATATGTGATTACCAAACATGTTTAGGTAAATTCAAAATTATAATGTTTAATTAAAATATATAAATATGTATGTGTCTGGGATTTTATTTTGGGGACCATAAATAACTTTTGGAATTGTTAACACTTTTACAATCAGTCTTCCAAATTAAAAGCATACATTTTCATTTATTCAATGATTAAATTACTTTTAGCAATATGTTACATTGATTTGTGTAAATCATCACCTCTTTTATGAGAATCTAGTACTTTATTATTTAATTAGTATTAAAAACTGGAATTTCCGGGCATGGTGGCACATGCCTTTAATCTCAGCACTTGGGAGGCAGAGGTAGGAGGATTGCCATGAGTTTGAGGTCACCCCAAGACAACCTAAGCTAGAGCAAGACTCTGCCTTGAAAAAAAACAATAATAATAATAATAATAATAATTTAAAAAATGGAATTGTTTTTAATTTCTTTCAAATTATTCACTATGAATATATAGAAAATGCAACAATTGTGTATTGTCTATATCTTATTACTTTACTAATTTCTTTTTTGTTTGTTTGTTTGTTTGTTTGGGTTTTTCTAGGAAGGGTCTCACTCTAGCTTAGGCTGACCTGGAATTCACTATGTACTCTCAGGGTGGCCTCGAACACATGGCGATCCTCCTACCTCTGTCTCCAGAGTACTGGGATTAAAGGTATGTGCCACCACGCCCAGCCTACTTTACTAATTTCATTTATTAGTTCTAATATCTTACTGAATCTTAGTTATACTTAAAACTAACCAAATATTGTCAGACAGAACTTTACTTCTTTCCTATTTGTAGGACTTTTATATTTCTTGCTTAGTTACCCTGGCTACAACTTCTAAGAACTTGTTGAGTGGAAGAGACAAACATGTGCATCTTGCTCTATTCCTGTTCAGACAGAAAACGCTCAGTACCTTTGGACATGATTTTTGTGGGTTTTCATGTATGCATTTTATATGTTGAGGGGTTTTATTTTTTCTCTTAATTTGTTAAATATTTTAATTGTGAAAGGTTATTATGTTTTACCAAATGAAATTTTTCTATGTCAATGGAAACTTTTTTTTTTTTTTTTTTTTTTTTTTTGGGTTTTCCAAGGTAGGGTCTCACTCTAGCTCAGGCTGACCTGGAATTCACTATGTAGTTTCAGGGTGGCCTTGAACTCTCCGTGATCCTCCTATCTCTGCCTCCTGAGTGCTGGGATTAAAGGCGTGCGCCCCCACGCCCAGCAATGGAAACTAATTTTATCTTCATTCTTTTGAATTTACTTGCTGGACTTAATATGCTAAATTATGCTTATTTTACTGTAATACATCTAATTTGGTTGTGGCATATCAACCAATTAATTCATTGTTGAATTTAATATGTACTATTTTACTGAAGACTTTTTATCAGTGTTCACAAGAGATATTTGTATGTAGTTTTCCTTTCCCTATAGTGTCTTAACAATGCTTCTGGTTGCTTGGTGAAGGGGCCTATCTAGAATGAATTAAGAAATAATCTCTCACTGGGCATGGTGGCACACACCTTTAATCCCAGCACTCAAGAAGCAGAAGTTGGAGGATTAATCACTATGAGTTCAAGGCCAGCCTGAGACTACAGAGTGATTTCCAGGTCAGATTGGACTAGTGTGAGACCATACCTCAATAAAGTAAACAAAGAAAGAAAGAAAGAAAGAAAGAAAGAAAGAAGAAAGAAAGAAAGAAAGAAAGAAAGAAGAAAAGAAAGAAAGAGTGAAAGAAAGAATCTCTCATCTTTGATTTTGGGGAATAGTTTTAAAATAGTGTTGATTTGTGTTAATTATGTCAATAGTAGAATTAACACATGAAGCCATTATGTCATGGGTAATTATTGTGTTGATTTTTTTTATTATTGATTTTGTTTCTTTACATGTTACACATCTAGTCAAGTCTCATTATTTGTGAGTTAGCCTTAGATAGCTTTGTGTTAATGTTGATTAGTCCATTCTTTGTTATACAATTTTCCAGTATATAAGAATGAATAATATTTTCTTATTATTTGACTTTCATTCTTGGATTTAGTAATTTGAGACTTTAAAAAAAAATTCCCTCACTGTCCGTGCAAGGTTGGTCATTATTGTTCTTTTGAAAGAATCAACCTTTTAATGCCAATATTTTATTTTATTGTTTTTGAATCCACTATTTCATTTATTTCATTTGTAATCTCTGAAATTCCTTTCCTCCTTTTAGTCTAGAATCAGGTGAATAAGGTTTGGTTGTTGTTTTGAGATCTTCCTTATATGTAATGTATGAGTGTCTCTGAATTTCTTTCATAGCATTTTTTTTCACTATAAGTTTGGGTATATGTGTATTGAATTTTCTTGCCTTTAATTTATTTCTAATTTTCTTGGTGATTTATTATCTAGTCTACTGGTTGATTAAGAGTTTTTAAATTGCTATACATTTATAAATTTTCTAATTCAACTTTTATTATTGACTTAATTTTACCTTACTTTTGCAAAGGCTGGTATTTTGTATAATAACTATTTTTTAAAATTTATTTGTATTTAACCTGTGGTTTAACATGGTCTGTTCAGAAAAAAAAAAGTCCCATGTGTACTTGATGATTATTCTGTATATGTTTGATAATTCCAGTGGTTTATTCTGTTTAGCCCTTTATTTCTTTATTTTCAACCTGGCTGTAGAATACTGAAGCTACTATTTTTGTAGGCCAATTTCTACCATCTGCTCTCTCCAGTTTTTCTTCATACATTTTGATGGTCAGCTATTGGATTAGAAAATGTTTATATTCTAATGATTTCACATAATAAAAATCTTTTATGCTGGGTGTGGTGGCGCACACCTTTAATTCCAGCCCTTGGCAGGCAGAGGTAGGAGGATCACCAAGAGTTCATGGCCACACTGATACTACATAGTGAATTACAGATCAGCCTAAGCTAGCGTGAGACCCTTACCTCAGAAAACAAACAAACAAAAATTTATTAATAGATAATTGTCTTTATCGCTGGACATTATGTATGTATGTGTTTACTTATTAATTTGAGAGAGAGATAATGTGTGTATGGGCATTCCAAAGTCTCTTGAAACTCCAAGTGAATTCCATACGCATGTGCTCCGACCTCACCAATATAGTGGAGAATCCAACCTAGGCAGCAGTTTTTGCAAGCAAGCACCTTTAACTACTGATCACTTTCGCAGCTCCTTTCTCTCTTTTTATTACTAACTACATGGACTATATTTTCCCATCTTTTCACATTCATAAACTTTTACAAATATTTTGTATTTATTAACAGTCACTCAGCTAATATATGTATTTGGATTGAGCAGCTCAATTAAATTACATTTAATTACTAATAAGGAGAGATGTACTATTACCAGTTTGCCAAATATTTCCTAAATGCATAATTATCTTAAGTCATATAAAAACAGGATACAGTTATAAATGGAAGTTACTATAATGTTAGCTTTCAACAGCTACAGCTTCCAATACATATTTTAACCTGTATTGCTTTCAAATAACGTCTGGAACCAAAAGTAGACATTAAAAAGTTTTAACACTAACTCTTATACCTACCCATTCATTTACATTTATTGAGATCTTTATTCACTCAACTTCAAGTGAGTATGACTTCATCTCACCCTGTAGAACACTCAAGCGTTTTTGTATGATGACATTAGTGGTAATGATGGTAGCTTTCATTCATCTAGACATGCCTTAACTGCTCTCTCAAAATTGCAAGGAAATTTTGTTAGCTTAGGATCAGGCTCTTATTCAATGATATTTGTATCCTTCCCTCCTTCTCTCCGTCCCTTGTTTTAATCCTTCCTTATTCCCTTCATTCCTTCCTTCCTTTACTTTTTTGTGTATAATGGCCCCCTGACAACTGGCTCCCATTGTTTAATGAGAACCTTACCAAGTGATGTAGTAAGGATTCCTTGTTTGTGTTGCATCGTTTTCCTCTGTTCCTTCTCGGTGGTATTGCCCTTTCAGGCTACACACTTTGAATTTATCTCACTTGAGTTTGCTGAGCTTCCCCGATGTCTGTAATGACATTGTTTTCATTGACTCCAAAAAAGGCTCAGCTGTTATTTTTTCCAAATGTTCTGACTTTTTCTTCCTGTCACTCTTTTCCTTTTGCAATTCTCAAATCTATGAGCCATCAGATTGCTGTGTTCCATATGTCCTGTAGGTTTTATATGTGCTTCTTTAATCTATTGTTTTCTGTTTGGAGATTCTGTCTTCTGTCTGCTCTTATCTTTTTGTGAGTTTCTCCAGTGAATATTCATCCAATTATTGTATCCTTCAGCTCTTGAATTTCATTATTTTTGTTCTTTCACCCATTTATTGATATTTTCAATTTGTTCATACATTGTTTTATATCTTTAATTTTTCTCATATTATTTTTATTTACTTGTTTGAGAGAGAAAAAACAGAGAAAGAGAAGAGAATACACTGCCTAGCAGACTCTCTTGCTACTGCAAATGAATGCCAGATGCATGTGCCACTTTGTGCATCTGCCTCTATGTCAGTACTGGAGTATCAGACTTTGGCCAGAAGGCTTTGCAAACAAGTACCTTTAACCGGTAAGCCATTTCCAAAGCCCTACATTATTTACTTGATCTTATTCAGATCTTCATTTTTTTTTCCTCTGAGCATATTTAGACCATTTTAAAGATCTTTTTCTAGTATCTTTTTAAGCAAAGTTTCTATTTTTTTCCCCTTTAAATGATCAGACTTTCAACTTTCTTTGACTGCCTTGAGAACTTTTGTTGAAGGTCACATTTTCAAATACAACACTATGTAAATTCTGGAAACCATATTTTCCTCCTTTACCAGAGTGTATTGTTTTAACCATGATTATTTTTATTTTTATTAGATATGGACATATTTAATATGTAAACAACACATGTTGGTACCATCCTTTTCCTCCTCCAAGAGGCCTTTCTCATTGGGGATGCAGGTCCACCCCATGGGGATTGTGGGTTATGCATTATGGGACAGCAGTCAGTTATGGGGGAGAGGTAGTGTATCTGTGCAAAACGTCCCAACTTGTGGCTCTAACAATCTTTCTGCCCCTTCTCCCGCAAAACTCCCTGAGCCATGCTGGAAGCATTTTAAGTCTACTTCAGTGATGGGCACATTTTACTGTCATAAATTATCCTTGTACAAAAAAGCATACCGAGACATAAACGTAAGATCTTCCTTTTTGAACCTTTCTTAGAGTATGTATGGCCACTTTCTAATTATTCTGTAGATGAAGTCATTGTAGATGGTGTGGCCTTCGATGCTTGAGTCCCAAAAGGAAGAGGGAAGACAAAGTCTCCAAACACGCACGCAAGTCACCTTGGCCGGAAAGAGAGAGGCCTGCAGCAATAGGAGGTCGGGGGCAACAGCAACATAACCACTGTGTGACCCGTTTGTCTGCACTGCTGTGGTCAGCAATGGTCAGCAGTTAGAGGAACAACCCACAGTGTTCGCAGTTCAGGGTCTTTTCAATGCTGACCATGACTCCTGCAGGTTGTGGACAAGCGTGTCCTCAGCACCAGCACGGCTGCCCACCATGGGGCTGGGAGCCGGAAGTAAGGAGTTGTTACTGTGCTGTAACCTGGTTGACGAAAGCTACTCGCAACCTACCTTTCAAAGCTATTTTTGGAAATGAAAAACCACAGAAATCTCTACAACTCCAAAATAGTAACATCAGAAAGTGTCTGCCTGTACAATTATTGTCTATGTAGAGAGGGAAATTACTGATGTTACATATATCATGCTCCCTAAATCCCTTCATTTAAATAAAAGAAATTTTAAGTACTTATAGGTGAACACAATTGTTTAATTGTAGTCATACCTAAAGTGCCAATATATAATATCTATGGGTTTTATACCCACATGTTCCATAGCAAGGAATTCAACCAAATGCACAAGTAAAAATTGTGCTTGTATTGAATGTGGATGGATAGATAGATAGATAGATAGATAGATAGATAGATAGATAGATTTCTATTTCCTGTCTTCATTCCCTGAATAATACAAAAATACAGCATAATACTTTTACGTGGTATTTACATTGTTTTAAGTAGGATAAGATTTCTGGAGATTATTCAAAGTACATTTGTAATGTAAGATTTTTGTGTGTGCATGTCATACTATTTCATAGTAGCAACCTGTAATCTGGAGGATTTTGTGTCCAGAGGTCTGTGGATAGACCGCAGGATACCCAGAAAAGATAGCATTTTGTTCTAAAATTGCATGATTACATGTTTTATCTAGTCTATATTTTAAATTTAAAGCCACAAATTTTCCTTGAAATTTTACTGGCATTCAACGTGTGCATCATAACGTTATGGTTATCAGTGATATTTTAAATGTATTTGGTTATATTGTCAGTGAATGTAACACATTGAAAGAAGAAACAATTTCATTCGTATTTCTTAAGAATTAAATAATTTCCTGCATTTGGTCATTCATACTAAGTGGTTTATCATTTCTAATGTCAGTGTGTATTTTTAATAATTGGCAAATGATAGAGCTTTGCACATCTCTTGACTAAAATGTAGTAACAATGTTGTTCAGATCATGTCATTAAGTTATTAATTAAACAAAGAAATTTCAAAACTTTTCAACTTTTTGTGTATCTATTTCTTCAATGGTATATCTCAGATAAGCTTTAAACTACTGTCAACAATGTAATATTTCAAATTTCAAGTATACTTTCATATCATACATCCTCTAATCATTATCAGATTGCTTCCTTTAATTAAAACCTTGTTCCTCTGTTTTGGTTCTTTATGGTTTGGATGTTAAATGTCCCATTGATCCACATGATAAAATCCCGAGCTGGTGGTGCTGTTTGAAAAGTCGTGGAGCCTTCCCTGCTGGAGGAAGTTTTTCAGCAGGGGTGGGCCTCGTGGCTTTTAGTCTGGCCCCATTTCCAGGTCTCTCCCTTTCCTTCCTTCCAGTGGCCGTAACCATGACAGAGGTCCTGATCCTGCCAGCCTTTCCCGTGATGGACTCTACTCTCTAGGCTGTAAACCAGTATAAGCTCTTTCCTTCCCTAGGTTCCTTCTGTCAGGTTCTTTGTCTCTGTAATGAGAGATCACTGAAATCATACCTAGCTCTACTCTATGTAAAATACTAAACATATTTTACTTTCAAATTATAAATTTTCCTAAATTTTAAGTACATCCCTTATCTTCAAATGATAGATTTTAGATTTTTGTTACTTGATCCAATAAGTTTTATCTCTGATTTCAGTTCATCATGATAGTTCACTATAATTATGGACATATATGATTGTATTCTATAATTTTCTTTTCTTACATTCATAACTTGTCAATTCTTATATTGTTTCTTATGTATAGCAGAATCTTCTTAGAATTTATTCTCTGTACTTGGTTTTAATAGGCATATAACATATCAAGGCTTGAAATATGAATAATTGTATATGTAGTATGTTTTAAAAATAATTTAATAGACCTACCAAATAATACAAAAACTTAAATGTTTCTTTACTTTTATACTTATATTATGTTTATACATACTTGTGGCTATTTTGCATCTATAATTTCATACTATTAAAATTTTTTACCTCACTGTCCATTGGAGAATCTGGTTTTCTTTTTCAGAAGGTAGAAAGATCCGAGGAGATAACTACTCCTTGCACTTCAGCCAAGTCCTAGCTGAAACCCCAGAGGAATTAGGGAGATCAGCAAGAGTGCTGCTTCCATGGTGAGCCTGATAATCAGCACCAGGCTGAAGGAAACAAAGGCTGAGGATACTCAACACCTACCAAATTGGAGATCCAGAGACTCCAAAGAACTCACTACTAAAGTATACTTAAAACACACCCACCATAGCTCAGGGAATTTTGTGGAAGAGAGGGCAGAAAGACTGTAAGAGCCACAGGTTGGGACATCACGCCCAGAGAGATTGCCTCCTGCCATTAACTGACTGCTGCTCACACAACACATAACCCACAACTCCACAGGGAACGCCTGCAGCCCCCCTGAGGACGGCCGCTAGCAGAATGGGGCAGGGACAAGGGAAAGGGTAGTACCAACACATGATGTATCTGTGCTAAGTATTCCACAATAAAAAGAAAACAATAGAAAAGTAATTATAAATTTAGCCTGAAACAGACTTTCCTTTCTATACTTAAATTTAACCCATCATATGTGTATCAATTTATTTAATTATTATCACATACCATTTATTGCTCAGCTAATTTTCTTCATCTCTGACATAAGCAATTTAAGTTCTACCTTTAATTTTATTTCATATTATGGTATTTCTATGCATCTGGTGAGAATAAAACACAAAATGCTATAGTTTTATGCCTTTTTCCCACTGTATATGAACCCTCAAGACTTTTCACTGTTTAGATTTTCACCACATTGTGTCCCAATCTTTTATCAATGATCATCTCTATTGGGACCCTTTATTTCTGTTTGCCACCTTCTTGAAACTCATCTGCCTTTCCAAGCTCCTACTTTGCCTTGAAGTTTGGCTACGGCACTTGGATACATTTAGGTCTATTTTTTTTTCCATTTAGGTTCCCTTATCTTCCTAAATCTGAGGGTTTATAATATTGTACCATATGAATCATTTAATAAGAATAATTTATAATAGATCATAAAATATTTATTTTAATGATGCTTTTACTCATTTTACCCAGAATTTAACTTGTTTTTTCTTTTTTGTTAATATTTTTTATTCATTTGTATTTATTTATTTGAGAGTGACAGAGAGAGAAAGAGAGAGAGAGAGAGCAGAGAGAGAATGGGCGTGCCAGGGCCTCCAACCACTGCAAATGAACTCCAGACGCGTGCGCCCCTTGCATCTGGCTAACGTGGGTCCTGGGGAATCAAGCCTCGAACCAGGGTCCTTAGGCTTCACAGGCAAGAGCTTAACCACTAAGCCATCTCTTCAGTCCATGTTTCTTCTTAATTCTATCTCCTCAAATCATTCCTGCACAATTGTTATCCTGCCTTTACCCATTAACCTTTTATTACAGCTTCCTTTTCTTCTTTAACACTTAGAGCTCCTCTGATTTTGTAGAAACATCTTCATAGAAATGGACCACCTGATAAAAACGTGTGCTGCTTTTAGAAGTGCATTTTGATGATTCCGCAACATTGAACACACAGCCTACCACAGTGTAGCTGGCTCCTCTGCACACTGTATCTCCAGGCACATCCCGGCCTTGCATTAGGGATACTAGAAGCACTATGTTTGGGGTCATTTTAAGAAACAAAATTCTCAATAAGAGCACAAAAAAGCAAAAAGACAAACATACAAACAAGAAATTAAGTTGTAAAATTAAATTACAAATTATTGCAGCTAGGGGAAAGTGTATGCGTATTGGCAGTTCTGACAGCTCTGTGAGTGCCCACAAATAACCACATATAACCATAAATAACCACAAAGTGCTACTAACTACTTATCACCACGAATAACCCCAAAATTCTGCGAGTGTAGATTCTGAGTTTAGTTTTAAGCAAGTAGATCAATTTACAAATATAGCACCCATAAGTAAGAATAAACAAACTCTAATCAATTTTATCCATCTAATGAGTAATTGTAGCACATTCACATGTAAACCAGTGATGTAATGTGGAGCACAAACAGCCAGGAGTAAATAGTGAACAATTTATACTCCAGGTACAAAAAAAGGTCCGTACCTTGCATTATTACATGTGGTGATGAATTTATGTAATCATATTCTTTGGGTTGGCATTATAATGAAGATGTAACAAAACATCATTATTTTAATAACAGGGTCATAATAGAATTATTTTGAACTGACATCAATTCTCTAATCCACGAAAAGTAAGTGCTAAACTCCAGGCTGAAAATTCTCTAAAGTCACAGTTCTATCAGAATCATACAATGAAGTGTTTTCTATTTTTCTGGTATTTCATAGTTGTGACAGGCACTTAGAAAATAATACAATGTATGTGATCATTGCATAGCATTTAAATATTTCATTACAACTCCTATTAATCTTTAATTTGACATCATTATCTGAAGATAGAATTCTATGAATAATAAGTGACTTTGGCTTTTTTGCATTTTAACATATCGAGTAAGGAATATATATTCAGTGAATGTATGTCTCCAGTTAATTTAATTTAAAGAACAACCATATTAGTCCTGAATCATACATCTAATTTTTGATGGTAGCAAAGAGTCCTGATGACCTCAGACTAAATGTACATAATTTATACTGGCCTATCTTGCAGTATGAATCAAAATAAAACCAATCTGGTCAAAATTTTACAGCCTCTAAATATTTCTCAGGTGCAACTTTGGTAAAACATACAGTATTTTTTTCATAATAGTTATGAGACCATTAAATTGGATATTCAAGATAAATGTGTAAGCAAGGAAACTTTTTAGAATTTCCTAGTAGAAAGTCTATTCATAATGTTATGCAAGATTGCACTACTCATTCTAACATTGGAAATTGCAACAGCCAACTGATTAGCTACTGTGAATTTGTACCCTTGGAAGTACCAGAGTCTTATACTAGAAATTATTTCATTCTTTTAGTTACACTCAGCACATCTCATAATGGGCAATCAATCCATGAATATAAGGAGGGTGGAGGGATGGCTGAAGAGATGAACAGGTATAGACAGATGGATAAATGAAGCAATTCATGGGAAGCTGTTAGTGACTTAGAAGGACTAACCCTAGTTTGTGATGCTTGACAATTTTTGTTATTTTTAGTCCAGGATCCTACAAGAGAGTCATTATTGACTATATAGTTTCTTTATAAACGGAAGGATTGCTTTGGGTCCACTGTCTCTCAGAACATTTGATAAATAAGCTCTTCACCTGCATGGACTTAGTTACTCCTCCACACATCTGTAAATCACACATGGTCACTATCTATGTTGAGCAGGTACTGCACATCTCATAAAGTACACGCAGTGACTATCCACATTGCAAACGCAGTGCGCAGCTCATGGTCCTAGTTTAAGCTTAGTTGTTCTGAACAGGGCGCCACAGTGCAGGGCCAGACCACGCAGGCCAGATGCAGCCTTGAACCTTCGGCTTGTTGTTGTGTGCCACCTTGGTAAACACCAGGGCTGACACAGGCCACTCGGGTCGGAAGTGCGGAGTAAACAGGTCGCATAAACATTATGGTAGTATTTCCCAGAGGCTGTTTTCTGTTTCAATGATCTATAGACATGTTTCTTGTTTTGTACTACTTCATAGTATTTACTCGCTTATTTTGTGGTAGATACTACTCCTGTTCAGCTTTTGTTACAACTGAAACAAAAATTTAAGTCAGATTTTGCAGGAATATCTAAATTAGCCTCTGATTGGCCCTTTCCTGGCTTGGGAGAGAATGAGGAAATGTAGAGGTGATTAGTTATGGTAATATCACAATATGCTCATGAGTGTAACCTTTTTTTCCACAGATTTAAAAAAAATACATTATTCATTTATTTTCAAGTAGAGAGAGGAGAGAGAGAGAGAAAGAGAGAGGGAGGCACACCAGGGCCTCCTGCCACTGCAAATGAACCCAGAAGCATGTGCCACTTTGTGCATCTGGCATCTGGCTTTATGTGGGTATTGGGGAAAGGAACCCAGGTAGCCAGGCTTTGAAAGTAATTGGTTTTAACTGCACAGCCATCTCTCCAGCCCCTGAGTCTTTTTAAAATAAATGCTAGTCACGCTAATATTATGATGTGTTCATGAGTCCTCTTTAAGCAAAAGATACATGAATGATCTTATCAGGTTACTACATACAAGCAGCAGCATGAGAATAGAGAAGAGGGGAACATTTTCTAGTTATTCAAGTAAGGAAACACATTTCCAATAGTAATAAAATGTTCATACACAATTAAAGGGGTAAAGACCAGTTGGTTTAGTGTGTTTATAAGGTCTCACTTTCACAAGTTGTCCTCACTCATACCTGAACAACTTTCTGCGACTGTACGTCCACAATGAGGAGTCTGTCCAGCGTGGGCTGAGCGACATAAATGAACTTGTCTCTGACATTGACAGCCGAGGCCCACACGCACCTCTGCACGTCATCATCCTCAGCTTTGGGGCAGACTTCATCCTGTAATTTAGAACATGGAATATAATGTGGAAATGCTGGCATCTCGGTTAAGCGTATGTTTGGTGTTTAAATACACTTATAGCAAAATGTATCTAGAAATAGGTAATAAAAGAGTGTATAAAATATAGTTAGCTTCGTTAGATATGTATAGAAATGTACATAGATGAGATACATGGAAAATTAGTCCATGTCCCTAACTACTAACTACTGATTTTTCTAGTGAAATGTAGTCCCCTTTGTTTTAACTATTCATTTGTATCTCAACAGCTCGACTAAGACTTCACAATTCTAGTTGTACATCCCCCATGCTCCAGGATGCAGGTTTCTGTAATAGAATGAGTGTTCTGCTAGAGTCTGTTCAGAACTCTACAAAATGATAGCAGCTTCCCCATGGCACTGCAGTTCTATTAAGTGCCACCGCATTTTCTAAGAATGAGGGCAGTCTGCTAATTTACATGATTCAGAAGGTTGGGAGGAGCTCCTGTAGCACAGTTGGTTAGCATGCAGAATCTATACAAAAGGTTGGGAATATCATAGACAGATACTCAGCAGTTATTTGATTTTTCTATTTATCATCTAGGTCATATTTTTTTTCCTCCGGTCTGAAGAGAAACCAGAGTATAAGGTCATATTTTTTAAAAAGGCTATAAGCTTCCCAGGCATTTCATTTTATTTCTTTTCTCTGGAACATCTGTATGATTAAGGATTAATTTAAAATAAAATTAATTTAAAATAAAATTAAGCTTGTTTAAGATGGTCATGAATGAGGACAAAACACCTCTATTCTCTTTCTCCTTTATCTTGCAAACACTGTTTAAGGGACTCATAAGCCTTTGTGACTAGTGTTGACCAGACACATCTTAAGTGGAGGAACACGTAAAGTGTCACATACTTCTTGATTAAGAATTTCATGTGGGGAGGGAGGCTGGGGAGATGGCTCAGTGAATAACAGTGGTTGCTATGCCAAAAAAAAAAAAATTAAAAAGAGGATTCCAGAGGGTCCAAGTTGAATTCCCAGCATCTATATTAAAAAGTAGGCATGGCAGTCATCCCTTCCTGTTGGGGTAGTGACCAGAGAATCATTGAAGATCACTTGGCAGTCAGTTTGACTGAAAAAGTAAAAATGGCATCACCGGGTTCAGTGAGAGACCCCATCTCAAGGCAACAAGGGATGAGAGTGATAGAAGCGGACAGCTGACGTTCATCTGATGCTCTTCTCTGGCCTCTGCAGGACTGAGCACCAGGCATGTACATCTACATACACACATGCATGCATTATTCATACACCTCACATCACACACACACACACACACATACACACACACACACACACCCATACCATGCACCACACATACTATACCTAGACTATACATAAAACACAAACACACTCCATACCACACATACCACACATACACCACATACACACACACTCATAGCACATACCACACATCCTACACATACATCACACACACACAAAAAAAAAAAAAACCCATATCACATACCTACGTATGCACCAAAAAAATATATGCATGTTTGTCATACTCTCAACTTACTTATAGTTTAAAAAACTCATAAGAAGAGAAATTTTTTAGCACACATGAGTGTATATACACAGATAGCTATTCACATAATTTACTTTGGAACACAACAGTTTTGGTTTGCTTTTCCATTTTCTTATAACAGTTCTAATTCAAGGACAGACTGGAAGAGCCACTAATTTTGAAAAGCAAGCCCAACATTGTGAAGCATGGGAACATATCATTTTACTGTTCCTTAAACAGCTCCAGCTGTTCATAGAATATAAGTAAATAACGTGAAACCAAGCACTCAAGGCATGGATGATTCAGCCAGTCTGGGATATGAAATGAGCTTTGTTCCATGACCTGCTCTGCAGCCATTATAAAGTGCTCCCAGTGAGGCCACTGGGAATGAGCGGCGCAGTCACACGCACCTGGCGGCCGCCTGCTCAGAACACAGCATTGAATCTCACCCACCCGCCCCCTCTGAAACACCTAGGATATGTTTTCTTCAGAACTGTATTGAATGTCCCTGACAAGTTGCTATTTTGTTTGAAAATAAGCACTATAAAAATATATACTCGGAAGATATGAGGGCCTGGGAGAGAAGAGGGACCTGCAATTAATAGTGGATGAGTGTCCCTAAATATAGGGAAACTGTTCACCAACTCTTCACTGTTGTATGAAAACTCCTGACTCAACCTACAACATAATTAAAAGTTTCAGTGACTTGATACAATGCTGTCAGCCAAACAACAGCAGAACCTGGAGCAATTTCTATGGCTTTGTCTGTTTCAAAACTATTCAACGGTAAAGTAAATGGCTCTGCTGGGAATTATTTTCTGTTTGTATGTTGTCCCCAGAAGACTTCTCTGATCAGGCTTACAATCAGTTTTACAAAGCCATTAAAAGTTTCCTGGAAGTCACCCTGAATTTATTTTGCCTTGTTCTATGTCAATATTTTGATGGTAGCCTATTAGGTCCCCTTTTATAATAGCATTACTTTTCCAATTATATAGATTAATAGTTGTATCTTTGGATGGAACCTCTAGATAAATGTATTCACATGCATTAAACATTTAATGGTTAAAAAATTAACAATAAAAATAAGACTAAGATAGCATATGCTAATAAAATGAGAGTTCCAAAAAGTTCTTAATCATCATTAGCTTATTTTGTTTGGTCTATTTTCATATTTAATCTTCTGTATCATGCAATATCTATGATCTCTTCCAATTTTAAAAGGAGTTCAGGCTATAAAAATAGTTATGTTGTAAGTTTTAATAGAGTTAACAGGGATTGCCCATTTGGGATTACAGGAGTTCTGTCTTATTTTCTTCTCTTAAGATCTATAATACTCTGTAATAAAATTTGTTCTAAACTTCATAAAAAAGTGGTAATGGCACCTGCATTGCTAAACCTGAGTGAGACAGAGAGAAAATTATACCCACTTGTTTTCTCTTAGGACTTTGACACTTTTAGTTATTATATTGATTACCCATTAGAACGTCTTTTCCCCAAAATCCTCAGTTATGGTCTTTCCTTCCTCCTCACATTCCCACTATTCACAGTCCCATGTCACTCTCAAGGAAGACAGAGTTTATGTGTACAAACCTCCACTTTTCCCGCATCCAATACAAGTTGCTGCCATACATCTGTATTTTTGTTTTGTTTTGTTTTGTTTTGTTTTGTTTTAATCTCTCTGATTTTAGGGTCGTGCCCACAGTTCCTGCTTCCAAAGGGGCTGTCACTGCATTCCTTTTGTACTCTGGTTATGTCTGAAAGTATTCATGCCTTCTAATTGACCCCCAGATTAAGCATCAGGCAGGAATAATCCATCTAATTTTATTTAGACTTTTGAAAGGCTGCCTAGAGTGTTTCTTGCATTTCCAACCTTCCCTTCTAAGGTCACAGGGCTCAAGCTCACCTTCACTGTGTTGTATCTTCTAACAGTGAGGCCTCAACAGTCACCTGTGAACTTAGAAGGTCAGATCTATGGCCCTGGTAAATCTAATGTTTGTCGCCTTTTCATCCCAGCCTTCCGAGTACTGGGGATTATAGGTCTCACCAGGCCCAACCACTAGTCTTAGGTTCTTCTTGGGAGGATCTTATAGAGGATATATATATATAATACTTTCTTATGAATAAAACATGAATATGAGAGAATTCTTCACTGTTATGTGATGCTTGCCAATAATTTCTGCCACTTCAGCCTACCACAGACTCTCATTTCCTGTGAAATCTTCTTTCACTATTATAATTCAGGAATCAACAAATAAGAACCCCAAGAACAAAAATTCAGACCACCATTTATTTTGGCAAAATACAAGAGGTGAGAATTTTTCGACCCCATTTGATGACTGTGGGAAAACACAGGATAAAACAAATGTAGAGTGCAAACAATGCCTGAGGTTCACTTACACAGAAGGTGACTGGAACCGAGCTGCACCCATCCATTCGAGTTACTGTCTGGCTACTTTCCTGCCACAGTGACAGTGACTATATGGACTGCAAAGCATCAAAACTGATTATCTGGCTAGAAAACAAGAAGTTACTGAGATCTTATTTAGCATAATCCCTTTCCTAATTTTCATTTTTCATTTTAGTTCTCTTAAATTCTCTCTGACTGAGGTGAACTCTTTTTTATTTTCTGTTCCAGATCTGTGGAAAGCCAGAGTTCAAACTTGGGTTCCTGCTCTATTTCTTCTGTTAAAGGCCCTTCAAATTCAATAACCTGCCATAGTCAGATGACACTCAGAGACGAATCTGTGGCCTTGCTACTCACCAGGCCTTCTTCCTTTTATCAGCATCCATTAAAAAAAAAAAAAAAGACTGTACATGAGCACTTTCAGACAGGTATATAATATAGAACAAAGAAATGAAAAATAAAAAGGAGTACTAAAAGTGATCCAGGAATTACACAGAAACTCAAACCAGAGAACAGATGAAATACAGTACCCGTGGACATGCACAGGCAGCGTACTGAGAGCTGTAAGCCATGGATATCCAGGGAGGCATACTGAGAGAGGTGACAGGTTGTGGGATTACACTGGGGAAACACAAGAGAAGCACTGCTGTGGAATACTTAATATAAAGTAGTAAAGTAAAATTAAAAATAAAATTAATTTCCAAATCTCAATGTAGAAGATAAGGATAGCTGGTATGTAAAATATCATGACTGTTAGGGGCCAAAGACATGTATAAAGTAAAATATGCAGCATCACATACCTAGAAGATTGGAGAGCTAAAACAGAGAGGGTACACAAATATAGACAATTACCAACCACAGGCCAGTGTTCCCACACGTGTAAAGTAATGACCACAGGTCAGTGTTCTCACACGTGGAAAGTAATGACCACAGGCCAGTGTTTTCACACGTGTAAAGTAATGACCACAGGTCAGTGTTCTCACACGTGGAAAGTAATGACCACAGGTCAGTGTTCTCACACATGTAAAGTAATGACCACAGGTCAATGTTCTCACATGTGTAAAGTAATGACCACAGGTCAGTGTTCTCACATGTGTAAAGTAATGACCACAGGTCAGTGTTCTCACATGTGTAAAGTAATGACCACAGGTCAGTGTTCTCACACATGGAAAGTAATGACCACAGGTCAGTGTTCTCACATGTGTAAAGTAATAACCACACGTCAGTGTCCTCACACGTGTAAGGTAATGACCACAGGTCAGTGTTCTCACATGTGTAAAGTAATGACCACAGGCCAGTGTTCTCACACGTGGAAAGTAATGACCACAGGTCAGTGTTCTCACATGTGTAAAGTAATGACCACAGGTCAGTGTTCTCACATGTGTAAAGTAATGACCACAGGTCAGTGTTCTCACATGTGTAAAGTAATGACCACAGGTCAGTGTTCTCACACGTGTAAAGTAATGACCACAGGTCAGTGTTCTCACATGTGTAAAGTAATGACCACACGTCAGTGTCCTCACACGTGTAAGGTAATGACCACAGGTCAGTGTTCTCACATGTGTAAAGTAATGACCACACGTCAGTGTTCTCACACATGTAAAGTAATGACCACAGGCCAATGTTCTCACATGTGTAAAGTAATGACCACAGGTCAGTGTTCTCACATGTGTAAAATAATGACCACAGGTCAGTGTTCTCACACGTGGAAAGTAATGACCACAGGTCAGTGTTCTCACATGTGTAAAGTAATGACCACACGTCAGTGTTCTCACATGTGTAAAGTAATGACCACACGTCAGTGTTCTCACACGTGTAAAGTAATGACCACAGGCCAGTGTTCTCACACGTGTAAGGTAATGACCACAGGTCAGTGTTCTCACACATTTACAGTAATGACCACAGGTCAGTGTTCTCACACATGGAAAGTAATGACCACACGTCAGTGTTCTCACACATGTAAGGTAATGAGCACAGGTCAGTGTTCTCACACATGTAAAGTAATGACCACAGGTCAGTGTTCTCACACGTGGAAAGTAATGACCACAGGTCAGTGTTCTCACACATGTAAAGTAATGACCACACGTCAGTGTTCTCACACATGTAAGGTAATGACCACAGGTCAGTGTTCTCACACATGTAAAGTAATGACCACAGGTCAGTGTTCTCACACATGGAAAGTAATGACCACACGTCAGTGTTCTCACACATGTAAGGTAATGACCACAGGTCAGTGTTCTCACACATGTAAAGTAATGACCACAGGTCAGTGTTCTCACACATGTAAAGTAATGACCACAGGCCAGGGTTCTCACACATGTAAAGTAATGACCACAGGCCAGGGTTCTCACACATGTAAAGTAATGACCACAGGTCGGTGTTCTCACACGTGGAAAGTAATGACCACAGGCCAGTGTTCTCACACATGGAAAGTAATGACCACAGGCCAGGGTTCTCACACATGTGAAGTAATGACCACAGGTCGGTGTTCTCACACATTTAAAGTACTGACCACAGGTCTGTGTCCTCTCAAGTGTAAAGTAATGAGCAGAGGTCAGTGTTCTCACATGTGTAAAGTAATGACCACAGGTCAGTGTTCTCACATGTGTAAAGTAATGACCACAGGTCAGTGTTCTCACACGTGGAAAGTAATGACCACAGGTCAGTGTTCTCACATGTGTAAAGTAATGACCACAGGTCGGTGTTCTCACACGTGTAAAGTAACGATCACATGTCATTATTCTCACACATGTAAAGTAATGACCACAGGTCAGTGTCCTCACACATGTAAAATAATGACCACAGGTCGGTGTTCTCACACATTTAAAGTACTGACCACAGGTCGGTGTTCTCACACATTTAAAGTACTGACTACAGGTCTGTGTCTTCTCAAGTGTAAAGTAATGACCACAGGTCAGTGTTCTTTCAAGTGTAACGAGAGGTAAGCATTTAGCTCTCTGCAACATTTGGGCTAGCGACTTTGTTCACATGACTGGGAACGAAACAAATTAACACCAGCACTATTGCACACAGAGCCATTTGTGTGTGGCACCGAGGAAGGCCTGAGGCACAAACAAGACTTTTGGCACTGAGTCAAACAGAACTGCAGGTCTACCCTGCAGTGTGTCAAGGACACTCAACCGTACACAGGAAGTAAAAGGCAAGGTATGTTGAAACAAGAAGAGAGGAGCATTGAATCTCATAAATGAGAATGTATATATATATATATATATATGAGTATGTGTGTGTATATATATATATATATATATATATATGCATATACATATATATATACATATATATATATATGTATAATTTTTGTGCCAGTCCTGTAACTGCTACTGAACATAAGCTGGTATTGGTGTCTTCACTGTCACACTCTCCTGTTTCTCCACCAGGCAGCTCTCCAGGCTTGCAGAGTCAACGCCTTTGGTGGTAATTAGAAATTGAATTGGGATTGTTGTTGTTATGACAATATAACACTATTTTGCCTCCCATTGAGTTGCCTTCAGTGATTCATTTCCAGCTAATCTTTTTGTAAAAATAATAATAATTACTTGAGTTAATTATCTTTAAAGACATGCTCAAATTTATAACTCAATTTCTATTGCTTACAACAAATGTCCTCTAACTGAGGTCTTCTCAAGATTTCATTTAAAAAAAAAAAAACTATCTTCCTCAGCTATAGAAAAATCGCCATCCAATTTATTAATCAAGTTCTTTTCAATCTCCAGTTGGCAGACAAAATCTACACAATGGTCCATGGCTATAGAGTATCTCGTTGGCTTTCTTCTCAACCACATGTTCACAGATAGTTACTTGCATCCCAAAATGTGAGCAGTTGACCATATAGATTAGGTCTCAATCAAAATATTAGCCTTGGGCTGGAGAGATGGCTTAGCGGTTAAGCATTTGCCTGTGGAGCCTAAGGACCCCTGGTTCAAGGCTCGATTCTCCAGGACCCACGTTAGCCAGATGCACAAGGGGGCTGGAAGCCCTGGCGTGCCCATTCTCTCTCTCCCTTTCTGCCTCTTTCTGTCTCTGTCACTCTCAAATAAATAAATAAAAATGAACAAAAAAAATTTAAAAATATATTAGCCTTTTACTTTTTCTGACTACAATAGTGAAAGTAACATGATTGCTCCAAAAACACATGCTTAAGTCTTTGTAGTGAGAAAATGAGAATGTAGACTCCAGCACACCCCAAAGTCAGCTGTCAGGCATTCCACCACCATAGAAAGATGAGCGTGCACCTTCCAAATACATTGTGGACCTCAGCTTTCTTACATATATTTGACCAAACTCTCTTCACTGTTCTCCAACTAATGATTAACACATTATTATGATTACAAAGATCAATAAATCATTGATCCTAAAGTATATATCTTCCATTACGATTTTTCTGAGATTGAAAAGATGGAGCCTTTTGTGTTTGGTTAATCTATCTTTTCAAACAACCCAAGATGTGACCTACAGGGTTTCATCTCTGCCCTCTCTTGTGTAATTCATTTATTTTATGCCTGGACAATCGTTTTCTATAAATATTACTTATTTAAAATTGAAGTTTGCTTTATTAGTCAGATCAGAAATCTTAGATGTGAAGCCTGTTGAAATAAAGTTTGCAGAGTGGGAAAGGTGTCTAAATGAATTCTAGGTGGATTTATTTCACTTTGAATGTTTTATCTGAGTATGGAGAAACTATTTTGTCATTGTTGCCAATATGTCAGAAAAAAAAGAATTAAACAATTTGAATAATCTGTAACCTGAGATCGAACTTCTTCTATTCCTCCTAACTTTTATTTCTTAGTTATAATGAGCTGTGAATTATAAGAATGTACTTTTTATCAGTTTCTCTTTTTGTAGACTTTAGTAGAAATGCAGTTATCTTTCTAGATGAGTAGTGATCCCTGGGAATATCTGTCTTACACTCTCCCCTAACTAAAAATGTCGACAGAGACGCGTTCATTTAGTTCATGCTAAGACTGTTGAATTATCTAATTATGGTTGGGATTAGGTAACCTCACCTGGGTCTTTCACCTTATTTATGTCACACATAATATACAGTGCAGATGATTTCATTGCCTTGTGATGAAATTCTCCCAGCCCCCACCCCCAGAATGTCCAGCTAAAAATGCCTGATATGGAACACAGGATCATTCAGGTTTTTAAGACTACCACTAGTGAGAAAAAAATAGGTTCCTATAATAGATACGCTTTTCAAAAATTGACACTCTATCCACAGAGATAATTATATTCATTTCTACATGGAAACTTGATTATAACTCACACACAAATGTATTCCATGTAAAAGGGCCAACACAGGATAACATTGCCTTTAGCTTTTTTTAACTTTTATTTTTCAGCACTGCAGATGGAACATAGTGCTTCATGCATGCTCATCAAACATCCTACCACCCAACTACAACACCAGCCCTAGGTCAAGATATTAAAAAATAACATAATAAAGGCAAAATACAAAGCTCCTAAGGCCCAAATAATAGTTAATGGAAGGAGATGGGAGGAATTCCCATTGAGATCAGGAAGAAGACAGGGATGTCCACTGTCACCTCTGCTCTTCAATATAGTACTGGAAGTCCTAGCTCCAGCAATAAGCCAGGAGAAAGAAATAAAAGGGATACAATTTGGAAAGGAAGAAGTTAAGTACTCTCTATTCACTGATGACATGATTGTATATGTAAGAGACCCAAGAGACTCCATCCCAAAACTCTTGAAGGTGATTAACTCCTATAGCAAAGTAGCAGGATACAAAATTAATGCACAAAAATCAGTAGCCTTTCTATATGCAAATGACAAAGATACAGAGAAAGATAAAAGGGGCATGGTCCCATTTTCAATAGCAACAAAATAAATAAAATAAAATACCTTGGAATAATATTAACCAAGGAAGTGAAAGACCTATATAATGAAAACATAAAAACACTCAAAAAAGAAATTGAGGAGGACTTGAGAAAATGGAAAGACCTCCCATGCTCCTGGATAGGCAGAATTAACATTGTAAAGATGGCAATCCTACCAAAGGCAATATACAGATTTAATGCAATTCCAATTAAAATCCCAACATTGTTCTTCACAGAGATAGAAAAAATGATCTCAAATTTCATATGGAAAGGCAGAAGGCCTTGGATATCCAAGCATATCCTCAGCAAAAGAAATTCCTCTGGAGGCATCACCATAACTGATCTAAAGCTATATTAAAAAGCAATAGTAATAAGAACAGCATGGTACTAGCATAAAAACAGGAGTATAGACCAATGGAATAGAATTGAGGACCCAGACTTTGGGTCAAGCAACTATAGCTACTTGATGTTTGGCAAACGCCCTAACAATATATGCTGGAAAAAAGATAGCATCTTCAACAAATGGTGCTGGACAAACTGGATAACCATATGGAGGAAACTGAAACTTGATCCACACATCTCACCATGCACAACACTCAAGTCCAAATGGATTAAAGAACTCAATATAAGACCAGAAACTCAGCTACCACTGGAAGAAAATATAGGAGGAACTTTCCTTGATATAGGAATGGAAAAAGACTTCCTGAACAAAACTCCAGTAGCTCATGATCTTAAACAGTCACTCAACCAATGGGATCACATGAAGTTAAACAATTTCTTTACAGACAAGCATACAATAAGCAAAGCCAATAGATTATCCACAGAATGGGAGAAAATATTTGCTGATTATCCAACTGACAGAGGCCTAATCTCTAGAATCTACAAAGAACTCAAAACCTAAACAATAAAAAGTCAAACAACCCACTCACAAAATGGGGCAAAGAGCTGGACAGGCAGTTCACAGAGGAAGAAATACAAATGGCAAACATACACTTAAGAAACTGTTTATAATCCCTAATCATCAGAGAAATGCAAATTAAAACAGCTATGAGATTCCACTTTACCCCAGTAAGGATAGCAAACATCAAAAAATCAAATGAAAATAAATGCTGGCAAGGATGTGGAAAATTAGGAACCCACATCCACTCTTGGTGGGAATGAAAGATGGCACAACCACTTTGGAAAGCAATATGGAGACTCCTGAAAAAGCTGACTACAGAGTTACCAACAGACCCAGTTATTCCCTTACTGGGCATGTACCCTAAAACTTTTAAACCTCAGTCCAGAGAGATTTTCTCAACCATGTTTATAGTGGCTCAATTTGTAATAGCTAAGAGCTGGAATCAACCCAGATGTCTATCACTTTTAGAATGGATAACTAAGATGTGGTATATCTACACAATGGAATTCTACACAGAAGTAAGAAAAAATGACACAATGAAATTTGAGGAAAAATGGTTGAACATGTAACAGATCATTCTCAGTGAACTTACCCAATCACAGAAAGATAATTGCCACATAGTCTCACTCATCTACAGCACCTGACCTGAATCTACCCAAGATGCCAACATACCAAGGAAGCATCTCGAGGACTAGACAATAGGGTGGGTGGGGAGGGAGGGAAGGGTAAGGGAGGAGGTGGGGGACACAAATCTAGACCCAAATGGCAATGGTACCATAAACTTCTACATCCTAAAAGGCACACCAAATGGTTCAACCTTCACCAGGCCCTTAGAGGGAACACCTGAGCCACAGGACACTGGAGAGGGTATGGTGAAGATTGACCTTAATCTTCTACAGCCTGCCTCCCTCTCTCTCTCTCTCTCTCTCTCTCTCTCTTTATTTTTCTCTCTCTCTCTCTTCTCTCTAACTCTTTTATATTAGTTACTTTTTTCTTCCTTCTGTTAGTGGGCCCTGACCTGTAACTCCCAGTAGCAGCATGTGACTCATCCACAATGAGCTTTTGTTCAGGGACACCTACAAGGTTTCCTAAAAGAAAGACAAATTTCTGTCAGAGTAGTTGATGACACACCAAAGGTTAGTGGTAAGACCTTACTGCTGAAGACACCATATGTGGTTGACACATAAAATGGAATGACATGGCTGGAAGCTGGAAGAGAGTCAGTCCCCAGGCAGTAAGCATGTCTAGTGCCAAAAGGCGCTACATGGGCGACTGGGGGAAAATGACCAATATCTGTCCAAGCAACTCATGGTTTAACCTACTTAGCAACAAATAACCTGTCATGATGCTCATACAAGTGCAATAGTGGCACACAGCCATGGTGGGAAACCAACTACTTTTGATTTGGCTAACTGATCCACTCAGTGGAATGGGACCCACAGCTGGAGCTGGAAAACAAGTCAGAACCATATCCAAACATTAACCTGCTCTCCATTATCAAGCTACCACAAATCATGGGCTACAAGAGGGCCTACACCTACTAAATTCTCTATAAAAAAATAAGGGTTATTCCATTTGTCTGGTGCTAACTTTACTCTCCAATGGAGAATCTGATTCTCTTTTTCGGATAGACGCATATCCTAAGGAGAGAACCACCCCATCATACCTCAACAGGGTCCCAGCTGAAACTAAGAACAATTGGCAAAACAAGCAAGGGTGCTGTTTTCTTGGTGAACCTGGTACCAGCAAAAGGGTGAAGGAGAACAATCAACTCCTACCAAATCAGATATCCAGAGACACAGAGGCCCCTAACACCTCATCACTAAAGCAGACCAAAAATGAACCCAACATGCTCAGAGAAATTTTGCAGAAGAGGGGTCGGAAAGAATGTCAGAGCCACATGTTGGGTCATGATATGCAGAGACATTTAGCTTACCCATAACTGTAGGCTAACTCCACAATGCATGACCCATATACCTCAACAAGGAGGGGCCAGGGAGAGGGGGTAGGACATGGATGAGCCTCACAATGGTACCAACTTGACTGTGTTCACTGAGCACAAAACTAATTAATAAAAATAATCAAGAAAGTTTGCATATTAAATTGAAACCCATTTTCTCAGTGTTATTGCCAATGGCATATGTGTAAACCAGTACATATGCATGTGGGCATATAGGTGCTTAATTTACTTCTAGGAATTAAATAATTAAAAATTTAGGTGCAAATTAAAGAATTAGGTATCTTATCAGCAACTTACTATATTTTGATTTAATAAAGTCATATCCTAATTTTGGTTTAGAAAGCATATTGTAAAAGAATTGCACAGCATTTGGAGAAATAAAGATACAGTAAGGAGATATTTAATATTTACCAATTCAAATATTTGATAAAGACAAAATTGAAACTCATGAGCTACTAAATTGTGCTTTTCTTCTCAAATGACTCAAATGGTATTTTTGACCTCTCTAAAACCCAGAAGCAGTTAGGGGATTTAGTGCCTTCATTTCTATTCTGTAATTTTAAGAACTATTGCTCATACATAAAATGTAAATGATAAGAAAGAAAGCAAGTGCTCAGAAAATTATAGTGAAACAAAAATTTGGGGAACTCTTAACCAAAATAAGACTATGAGTAATCTTAAAATTATAAATCTAATCCACAAAACATTGAAATAATTATATAACTTTCTATACATTTAAAAATGGTAACCGGGATGGTTTAACTAACATAGTTTTTGCAATATTTATTGTGTGAAGTAAAACTTGGCATGAAGATAAATGCAGGAAGAAACTTTAAATTTTTTTAATGTTCTTTTATATTGTTATTGTATGAATGCATTAAGTTGAAAAATCAAATCTGATTTTTAATGGATAAAAGTACACTTTAGACTGCAAGACTGTAGTGTTAACCATATATAGTGAGATGTATTTTGTGTCATTTTGGAAAATTTTTAGGAAACTTTTTTTAATGTTTAATGGTATCCATATGAATAATTTTTCTATCACTTAAACTCTCTTTTCTTCTTGAGAGGTACCAATTAAAATTTAAGTTGTTTTACACACATGTATGTGCATCATTCTGGTCACTTTCATTCTAATAGCTTGGCTTGTTCTGATGGATAAACCCTTGTATAAGACTTACTGCACTGGTTTTTGGAACACTGCTGGACTGGATTTATAAAGGAACTATGTCAGTGCTATGAGCTCTCCCCTAAGTCCCTCCCAGTGCTACGGTTATGAAGTGAAGTCTAATAGGAACACAATGTGAGAATCATACAACAGTGTGCATTTTATTGAAGCATTAAAAAGTCCTCTCTACATCCAGGACTTCAAAGACCAATTTCACAAGTATATTTCTGTTAAAATCTAGAGAATAATCTTCTAACGAATATTTAGGAGTTTACATTACTCTCTGCAGAAAGCTCTTTGCAGGATATCACTGAAACCACAAAGGAACAAAAGCTTAAATTTTTATACCTCTACACCTCTGTAAATTAAGCCATGTTTGAACAGGGCCCCACAGAGAAAATAGAAAGTGGGATTTCTTCGATTATCTTCCCAGAATTCACAAAGTTGCTGAGTGCAGAAGGGTTCTCACTGTCTTCATGGGAAATAAATTGTTCACATCACATGAAAGTGGTATTGTTTAAACAAGTATTGGGGGAATAAATTATGAAAAGTAGTAATTGGATTAGAAGCAGAACAAAATGGAAGCAGAATTAGAAGTGTCACTTGGGGAGTTGGGGAATGCCTTGTGGGTTGAAGGTTTCCCCATTGCTAATCTGAATCAGTATCCCAACCCCCGAATATAACGACCAATGGAGATTATCTATTCCTAGGTACGTGTTCTATCAAACGAAGTACTAATGCTGTTTATTTACAAGGGAGAAATAACTTTCAAATGTGCAAATTACAAAGCTAGAACACAGGCAGTTTAGAGATCCACATTAGACTTTCTGTGCAAAAGTCCTGGCTTCATTTATACAGTCCAGAACCACTTGCATTAACATTCAGTGTAGAAACCGAACCTTCACGTCATACTGCTTAAGAGCTATGCATGGCTAGAAGTGGGTGATTATCCTCAAAGCCTGGTCTGTGCCTTGTCTGTGAAGACCTGCAGTTGGATCCAAAGTGAATCACATCTGCAGACACAGGGGATGACTGAATTCAAAAGAATTAGACTGTGATGACAGGCTGACAGTCCCTGAAAACCAGAGGAGTAAAAGGATGCTAACCTCAGAAAAAGTTGGTTAACTTCAGTGTGAATCTGTATTCATAAGTCTATATTTGTCTGAAGATTATGCTCTACATTACAAGCTAAAACCTTGCATATAGCTGGGACAAAAACAGCCAGAGTTCTACCTAGCAAAGTGATGAAACCAAAAGGAAAAAAAAAAAAAAAACTGTAGAGAAGAAAGAATAATAAAACTTGCTGTGTGAATCCTCCACAATTCTCTCCCAAAGTTTTAAAATTAATGAAATCTGACATTGAACCAAAACTGCATTTTTATTTAAAGCAAGCAAAGCGTGACTTCTGGAAGAAGAGTATCAGTTCTTACCTACTCTTTTCTGATCCACAAGTGATATTGAGAACCACACTGTTACTATCTTAATGCTGATTCTGGCTAAACATATCATATCCATGTTTAGTCATTTCTCATGAGGAAAGATAGTGATTCAAAACTTAGTCCCAAGGATGGAGATATGGGGTAGCAGTTTAGGCACTTGCCTGTGAAGCCTAAGGACACAAGTTCAACTCCTCAGATCCCAAGTAAACCAGAAGTACAAGGTGTCACATGGGCAAAGTCACACATGTGCACAAGGTGGCAAGAGAGGGAAGGAGGAAGGGAGGGTTTGGAGAAAGAAAGTATTTTTTTAAGTGTAGTCATGATGATAATGGCTTTTTTTGTAAGAAAGTATTTTTTTTAATGAAGTCAGTCAATTATGGACTAAGGTGTCAAGTCCCAAATCCTCAAAGTTGGACAGCCAGCAGGAAATGTAGGTCAGAGCTGATCCTACAATTTAAGGTCTGTTGCTGCAGGAACTGGTCAATGTTCTGGAACCTCAGACAGGAGTGAATGCTAGAGGTTGTATTCAATTGCATAGCAAGCTACAGACCTCCCTCCCTCTCTCCCTCTCTTCTTCTTTCTTTCATCTATTTATCTCTCTATCTATCTATGAATCATCTATCATCTATTTGAAGAGAGAGACATCCTATTCCTTTTCTCTTTTTCTCTAGTGAAACATTTTCTCCTTACAAAGTACTCAATAATCTTCTCATGAAATTATATTAAAATTGGAAATTTAAGTCTAGGGTACTGTACCTCAGCTTGTACTCACTGAAATTTCCATTTCCCTTATGTTCAGACACAGAAAACAAATGACCCCATGTAAGATAAAATTATTTGCTTCAACATTTATGTGCTGCTCACGATAATGTTAGATCAGCATATTGTTGATATATTGATACATTGATATATGCCCATAACAAGGGCCCTTGATAGGAAACTGAGCTAAGCACTTGAAAGAAATGGCCCTAAAACTATGGTGTTAGATGTCTCTCCTGTTTGTTATATGCTGTGCTCATGTAACAAAACATAAAACAAAAAAGAACAAAAAGCAAAAGGAAAATAGATATGAATATTAGAGATGCTCTCTCATAGTGTCTTCCTCATCACCTAAGTCATTTTGGGTGGTTAGAGGATGTCTGAATTCATGTGTGAACACACCAGTAATATCAACTATTTATGACATATTTTGTTGTACATATCGTTTACTATGTTATAAAAACATGTAGAATAGTAGATTGCATACATTTCTTCCTACATAAGTTTCAAAAATGCATATGCTTCATTGTATTTCTAAAATATAGATCTACACAATGAAATTTCTTCATAGAATTGTAAAGAATTTTCTAGATACTTGCCTGAAGTCCAAGGAGCTTTTCACTGGGCTTAATGTGTCTTTGAAATTCACATTCTACAGGGCTGGATGACTTTGATTCCATCTTCATAAAAAACATAGAACATGTTCCCAATCCCCAGACCTTAGGGATAAAAACACATTCAAAAGTTCAAAACACAAGGATCAGAAACCTTTGCAACAAAACCCAGTGCCCCTACATCCAGGTCAGGGGCTACACTGACAATGGAGTGTCATGTTAATAATGCACACTACAGCCCGGAGCCACTTAGAGAATGACACAGACTGTTTCTTCATCGTTTCTGATCTGCAATGGAGTGATTTCCTCATATGATTCAATAACATTTCATATATCTTAAACAAGTGCACGTGGCATCATGGTTATCTTTCCTACTTCTTATAGGTATTGGTTACGTAATAGAAAAATCTCTATCTCTCTCTCTCTCATATATATATACATATATATATATATATATATATATATATATATATATATATATATATATCAGAGTTCACTAAGAAAAAAATAATGTCATTGTGGAGTTTAGTGTACATGAAGATTTTCAGAAACTAAAAGGCCAAATGAACCAGATTTTTAATTATTATTATTTTATTTTATTTGAGAGAAATAAAAGGGGAGGGAGGGAGAGGCAGATACAGAGAATGGGCATTCCAGGGCCTCTAGCGACTACAAACAAACTCCAGACACATTCACCACCTTGTGCATCTGGTTTATGTGGGTCCTTAGGCTCTACAGCAAGCTCCTTAACAGCTAAGCCATCTCTCCAGCCCTGAACTAGTTTTTGAACAACATATACTGTAATTTTTGTCAAGCGTATCTTACATGAAGGGTTTGCACATTAGTTTTTGTATTGTCAATTTTCAAGGTCTTTTTGTAGTTGAAAATAAATTAATTTAAGGTCTTAGAAAAATCTCAGTTTAGTGATTTAAGCCATTCTTTTCCCTTCTTTCCCCATACAGATCTGAGTACACAGAATACCAGAAATTCCTGTCCCTACTTTATAAACTGACAGCTAGGTTGTAGGAGGCTGAAAGGCTGGCACCTGGCATGTGGTTTGGTGAGCCAAGGCTGAGCAGAGAGCCTGTGCACTGAAGCACAGCCATGTCTCTGCATCCTCCTCCTGCCCTGGTCAACACGCTCAGACCTAAGCCTACATGGTCCTCTTGGCTAACCCTGGCCCTCACTTTTTCTTTTCCCAGCTGTATTGCTTAACTCCTATTTACTCACACTCATTATTTGTTACATAATGCAATGATAATACATGCCCCTTGAAATAATGAGGGCTGAAACGGAATTCCTAATAACTTGAAAGTCATTGTTGTAAGTGATTGAGCTAAAAAAAATCTGTAGAGAGAAAATGAATTTAATTAAAGAGAAACAATGACAAAAATTCCCTCAGCAATATTATTTTCATTTTCCTCAAACAAATTCATTAGGGTATAATAAGTCCAGCTTCAGTCGTTGATTTCTGGATGAACCCACAAAAATGCTAATTCACATAAATGTTTAATTGAATTTTAGAAGTATTTAATCTTACAAATATGCTACTATTGACATAAATTTTAGCCATGTGGACTTGTATCTACTGTTCTTATTATCTGGAAGTAACTGTACTCAAAGTTTAATCATGATATCATTGGTATTTATACATGACATATTTTTTAAAGAACATGAAATTATTTCGATCTGTAACACATACATTTTATAATCAGTGTGTATGTATCATAAGTGTAGATGTGTGTGGACATGTTCTTATGTGTAGGTGCAGGCATGCACAGGCAGCAGTGCATAGGTAGAGGTCAGAGGACAGCTTGGATTATCTGTCCTGACTTTCCACTTTGAGACAGTCTCTTGTTCTCCACTGTGTAATCCAGGTGATTTGGCTCCCAAACTCCCAGGATTCTCCTGTCTTTCCAAAGGCGTGCTGGGATTTGTGACACATGCAAATGTGTCTGGCTTTAAATGGGTTCTGAGCATGCAAATTAGATCCTCACATTTGAGCAGCAAGAGACTTACCCACTGAGCGATTTTCTGTGTCCTACATATATATTTTAAATGACTCCAGATTATTTGAAGTGTTGTATTACTTTATAAATTATTCACAGTACTCAGGTGTTAATAGATGCAGTTTTTAATCTGTTAATCATGCATTATAGTCCCAGAGAACCCTGCATTAACATGAGGTATTCCTGCATAGTTATACAAAGGATAAGAACTAAATTTGGTCACACTTTTTAAAAAATTTTTATTTATTTATTTATTTGAGAATGACAGACACAGAGAGAAAGAAGCAGACAGAGAGAAAATGGGCACGCCAGGGCCTCCAGCCACTGCAAACAAACTCCAGATGCGTGCGCCCTATTGTGCATCTGGCTAACATGGGTCCTGGGGAATCGAACCTTGAACCAGGGTCCTTAGGCTTCACAGGCAAGCGCTGAACCACTAAACCATCTCTCCAGCCCTTGGTCACACTTTTTGTAAAATGAAATTGAGTAGTGGTCAACTATTTATTTATACTTATATTTATATTTATATTTATATTTATATTTATATGCATGCTTATGTATGCATATAAATTCCTTTCACAGTTTGAAAAAAATCAGTATTCATGTTCAGAAATTTGCTTTGTATCAGCAAAACTACATGAAAAGAGTAACTAGATTAATATATGATATATGTCAATAACTATCAATTTAATATTTTGGTCCCTCAAATATTGTATTGAGACTTACTAACAAACATAACCACATCAAAATGCAGTGTTTGCTTCAGTCAGTGAGGCACCTAAGCATTTGATGTTTATTACATAACTCACTTTTGAATGAACATAACTTCTTTCCTTTAGGTACTCCAAAATTCCCTTTCATACGCTTATACAATGTTAATTAGTCTGCATGGTCACTGCTCCAGAGTGACTTTAGAGGTAAATTATACCCTGCAGCTACTCTAAGATTTGAAGGAAATAGAGACACAGTTGAATGAAATAATGACATAGTTGAATGACTGAATGACTGGCACACAATAAAGATGTATGGATGTGGTAGCATGGTTGTCATACAACAGATTTGAAACAACAACAAAAAAGCCTAACTTTTGGCTGTTATAATAACATGCCTCCTTCAAAACATCCCTGGAAGCAGCGAAATCAACTGAGGAAACAATGTATAGCCACAATTTATTTTTGTCTTCATCTTTCCTCACAGCTATTTTGCTTTCTGTTTTCAGTTTGCTTTGCTAAAGCTTAGATTTTTCTATATCTAATTTTTAGTTCTTTTTTTCTAGAATCCATGATTCTGGTTAAAAAAAATAACTTGATTATCTGGAGGATTATTGCTCAAACTCAATCCATTCAGAAGACCTTCCATGTCAGGAGTGTATTCATAAGAGTAGTAAGATGACGCTAACTTTTCCTCTCATCCCATAAATGTGTTCTTCTGCTCAGCAGACAACATGAAATCTGACCTCATCTGGGTCATCACAACTCAGGGCAGGAGTAGTCACAAAGATCCAGTGTCTTCTATTAAGCCAGATAGTAAAACACATTTGCACAACATTAAAAAAAAACAACTTGAGTCTACTAGTTCTTTTTAAAAAATATTTCTTTTAAAGTGCTTGCCATGCAAACATGAGGACTTGAGTTCAGACCCTCAGGGCCCACATAACATGCTAGGTGTAATTTGCATGCCTGTCACCTGAGTACTGAAAAGATGGAGACAAGAGAGTCCCTGGGGGTTTCTTAGGCAGATAGAAGCAGCATTGGTGAGTTCTGAGTTCAGTGAGAGACCCTGTCTCAACACAATATTAAGAGAGACCAATGGGTCTTGAAGACATTTGGCACTGACCGCTAGTCTCCACATGTGTGTACACTATATTCATCCACACGCATTTGGGCCAGCATACAAATGCATGTGCTCTACACACATGCATACACACACACACAGAATCTTGCTCTGGAGGCTTCAGTTCAGCAGTATTTTGGGTATGTTTAATGAAATAATGATGTGCACTGTTGTGATACTGTGAGTTTATAAGCTTTTCTACTATCTCTAGTATCTATTGTCATCTGAAATCATTTTTGTTTAATTTTGCTTATTTTAAGAATAGCAAAATGTTCTCATCATAATTGCAAACAGATTTAAATTTTTCCCAATGTCTTATAACTGTCATGATCTCAAAAATATACTCAATAGCAATATTTTCCTCATGCATGTATTATTGCATACAAGACCATGAAGAATAGGAGCATCATTGACTGACAGAGAACAATTATTAAAAGTAATGTTTTAAACAACTAACTGAAGAAATGTTTAAATAGATTAAGATGGTTTCATATAATGCCTCACAGGGTGAGTTTTAACTAATCTGAAGTCCTGTTATGTTTTTGGAAGTGGTGATAAGAATATAATCATGTTATTGTGTATTGAATATGAATGCATACTAATCATTGTCATGATATGTTAGAAGTAAAATATATACAATAGTTCTGTTAAATTGACTCACACATCATGGGCTTAGTAAGGGAGTGATTCATGTATCCCAATTTGGCAAGCGAGAGCCAGATGTATGCCTTGCACTATGCTCACAGCAGCTGGCTCAGCTCTGAGGTAAAATGGTTTATCCAATTCTCCCTAACAATAAAACATTGAGACAATAAGCCACTGACCTGTGACACTTGATCTCCCACTCTTGAAACACCAAGCTTCACATCACAGTGGTAAAATGAAATCAGTTCTTTGAAGCCCCAGATAAATATTTATTTGTTGTAGAAAGTGCACAAAGCACTCACAGGCATATCCGTGCTGGACTCAACACAACTGAGTTATGTGCACCCAAAGGTGGCATGGTTCCGAGTTGAATAAGGGATAATATGGGGTTATTCTAGAAATTCATCAAGTGAATGTAAAGGAACTCATATGAAAGGCTTGGGGAACAACAGATGGCAATGGGGTGGGAGTGGAAGGCCTTGTCACTGGCAACAGAAGTGAGATGGATAAATCCAGAAATACTTGATCTTCTGGGATGCTCAGAAGTAAGCACTCTGGTTCTCACCTGGAGCTGGAGCTGTGAACAGAAAGTTTGCCCCGGGTGGACTGGGAAGGCACCAGTGTCTACTGCCCCACAGGATTCTAACAACGCCTCACAGACCTGTTGTTTCCTAATCATTTAATTACTGAATAATTGAGGGATTCTGAGTGCCTGGGAAAGAACATTTTTGCCAGGCTTTGTGGCTGCATGAAGGAAAGCAATGGTAACTATAATAGTAAATGATGCTGGATACCACTTATTCAGGGCTGACTACAAGTTAAGAACCATGAACAACCCTAGTGAGTGTGATCAACTAGCTTGAGATATGAGGACCGTGGTACGCAAAGGCTGGGTACTTCCCTATGCTCCACAGAGAGGGTAATTCCATTTAAATCACCCTTCAACTTCGTAACATGTTTTCTTTCTTTTCTTGCTTGTTCATGTATGTGGTGTGTGCATGTGTCACATGTATGTGCACATACTTTCACAGGCATGCACTGTCCAGAGGAGAAAGGAGCATGCCCTTCCTCAACAGCTCACCCATGCTTGTCTTTGAGACAGTCTCTCTGAACATGAGCTGGAGAAAGGTTTTTATCAGCCTTCGAGGTTCTCTGACCTCTGCTCCCCACAGTGTTGGAGACACAGACATGCATGGCCATGTCCAGCCGTTGACACGGGTCCTGGGGACTTGAACTCTGGCAGTCTCAAGTCTCATGCTTGAGGCAAGTGTCCTTACCTGCTGAGCCATCTCTCTAGCACACATTCTCTTGCATAACTTCATATTCATGGGTTTTATAATCATTCTTATTCTGGCCTAACCCAGAATTATTAGGCAAATTTTCTTAATTGCAATGTCCTATTCCTTGTTTGACCTAATTTCATACTTTAAAATTATTTCAATATAATGCAATGAAAATCTCTGGGTATATGACTGTCAAATGATAAATATTTTTATGGTATCAGGTTTAAACAGGAATCTTGAAGTATAATCAAAAAATATTGTCAATATTTAAATGTCAAATTATTAAAATTAACGATTATTAACAAATATTAAAAATCAGGAAAATCCTATCTTATTTTATTAATAGCATGTTAGTAATAATTAAGTGAATTACCTTCTTCTCTCCATAATATGTTAGCTACTGCAGCATGTCAGAAAGAGAAGAGAAACAAGTGAGTAAAGGGAACATTAGCTGCATCATAGTATAAATTAATGAAGTCAAAATCTAGAAGTGAACATCAATGCAAAAGTAGTGACTGCATTTTAAAGCTCCTGTAACTTGGGTTGGAGGGATGGCTTAGCAGTTAAGGCATTTGCCTGCAAAGCCAAAGGACCCAGGTTCAATTCCCCAGGACCCACATTAAACAGATGCACAAGGGGGCACATGCGTCTGGAGTTCATTTGCAGTGGCTGGAGGCCCTAGCATGCCCATTCTCTCTCTCTTTCTCTCTCTCCCCATCTTTCTCTGTCAAATAAATAAATTTTAAAAATATTTTAAAAGCTCCTATAACTTAATAATCAGTAGAATATTGGGGCCATTTTGCATTTCTTCAAGTGGCCAGCTATTCTTCAGAATAAATATTTTACAATGAACAAATTACACTTTACTTGTCACTTGAAATAACAGAATATTTAAATTAATTCTTTCTGAAATACACATTTAAAAGAAATCAGTTGTCATTAAAACTAATAATTTACTTGAACATTTACTTAACAATTTACTAATGGAAAAGGTAGTAACTTTCCCCGGTGATCACAAATGTAAAATTCCACATATCACAAAATGCCCATGCAGAAGCATATTCCTATAAGTGAAGGATACTGAACACAAGCTGCACATTTTTATGCTGTGTATGTATCCACTGACTCAAACCAGACAGAAAGAAAATATATGTACATGCATCTTGCTGACTTCAGGACATACTACATTATTTGTGGGAAGTAGGTTTATTAAATACTTAACAAACATTAGATTAATATAGTTACAATATTAGGAAAGAAATAAAGATACTAACAAAATGCAAGGATATATTCACTTTTTTAGTAATTCAAAGTTAACACCAAGTCTCCATATTTTGAAGACAACCAAAATAAAGAAAAAGCAGGGGAAGGGCTGGAGAGATAGCTTAGTGGTTAATGCGTTTGCCTGCATGGCATAAAGACTCATATTTGACAATTCCAGATCCCATGTAAGCCAGACACACAAGGTGATACAAGCTCGCAAGGTCTGGAGTTCGCATCTGGAGTTCAATTGCAGTAGTTGGAGGCACTGGCATGCCAATTCTCTCCTCTTTCATAAAAAAGAAGGGGAGATTTGATATACATATATAATTACTCCCTAAATGTTTGCAAATATCACTTTTCAAAAATGGAATCCAGGACTTGGAGAGATGGCTCAATAATTAAAGACAATTGCTTACAATGCCTGCTGGCTCCACGCAAAGCCAGATACACAAAGGGGGTATGTGTGGAGTTTGTTTGCAGTGGCAAGAGGCCCTGACACACCCATAGTCCCATACTATATCTCTAGCTTACTCTCTCTCTCTCTCTCTTTCTCTCTCTTATTTCAAATAAATAAATAAAAATATTTTACAAAAACAAAATCTGCAAAGTATGTAACTGTGCAAAGAAGGCTTAAGGTTCGTGTTATGCAGTTCTTAGTGCATTCAATATCTCTTTTTTTTTTTGTTTTTTGTTTGTTTGTTTGTTTGTTTTTTGGTTTTTCGAGGTAGGGTCTCACTCAAGCTCGGCTGACCTGGAATTCACTATGGAGTCTCAGAGTGGCTTCGAACTCACGGTGATCCTCCTACCCCTGCCTCCCAAGTGCTGGGATTAAAGGTGTGCACCACCACACCCGGCTTTGCAATATCCCCTTTTAAAATACATCTTTTTTATTTTTATTTTTATTTTTATTTTTATTTTTATTTTTATTTTTGAGGAACAGACAGAGAGAGAGAGAGAGAAGCAGATGGAAAGAGAAAGAGAGAAAGAATGGCTGTGCAGGGTCCTTTCAGCTACTGTGGATAAACTCCAGATATGTGTGCCCCCTTGTGCCCATTTGCAACATTGTATGTTTGTGTCACTGTGTGGCTGGCTTACATGGGACCTGTAGATTTGAACATATGTTCTTAGGCTTTGTAGGCAAGCACCTTAGCCATCAAGTGATTTCTCCAGCCCTAAAACAGATCATTAAAGATGGGATTTTTATATTTGTAATTCCTTACCAATACATACTTGAGTATCTACAAATGCTGCTGCATAAATTTCCTCTCCCTATTTTGTGCTGCTGCCCTGTTGCCTATAATGCACTTGGGACAAGTGAAGAGAGCCCTCACACTGGCTGTTACAGAAGGTTTGGTGGTCTCACATACACATGGGTAGTGACAGGCAGGTTACTTCATCTCATTGCCGTAATCACTACACAGTATGCATATATCCTTCTGTGTACTATGAACACAAATTTCCTATGTGTCAGCTAACTATTTTAAAATTTAAAAAACCATGAAAACTGAGTCTAATTCTCAAGGAAAAGCTATAGACCTGGGAAAGAACTATGCAAACAAATGGTTACTGTCATGTATTAAAGGACACTGCAGAAGCACATTCAAGTGTGGGCAGCACAGGATACCCTCTGCCGTGCAGAAGCAGGGTTCACAGGGAGCTTCACTTGCGGCACCCCTGACTATCCAGGTAATGATGGTGACCTAACCAACAAGAGGACCGGGGAGTGTGGTCAGCTAGAGGGGCTGTTATGCACACAGGAAGAAAATCAACCAACACCGTGACATGCCCAGCAAATATCAAGTAATGCCTCGCATTTGTGGAGTAAAACTAACAAAAGATAGTAAACTAATAAAATATGTAGCCAGAGAATGCATTCATGCCAAAATCAAGTAAATATATATGCAACAGAAGAGGAATTAAGTTTCCTTTGGCCAGCTTAGCAAAGACAGGGCCACTTCCACATATTAAGATTTCCCTGACTTATAGAAAAGATGTGTGTCCAACATCCCCACACATTCACGAGGTGAGCACTGGCTTGAGTGCCAAATATGGCAAACACTGTACTCGGGGTATCAAGCCAGCAGGGTTAGAGGAGAGCCATCACCACTCACTGGGCACTGTCGTGCATGTGTCTTTGTACAAAAAAACATGTGTACATACTCACTTAACAGGAGTATTTCAGTACCAACTAAAACATATAAATAAGGTTCATTAATGACATTGAACACATTTTCAAACATTAAAAACAAAACTTCTACGTATGCTTTTACATTTTTATTTCTATAAGGGTGGCTTTATTTACTTATTTGTAAATTTTACATGTACTTGTTCATTATGGTGGCTTTATTTCACCATATTAATTCATTCTTGATACAGTAAAACAGATGCATATTTTAAATGAGATTTGTCACTTTTTGTCTTAAATCATATATTTATATGCATATCTATACAAATACACATAGCAGATATGTGGATACACACATAGGTACAAACGCAAACTATGTCTTCCAAATTCTTCAAACAGCATATACGACTTTCATGATTCAGTGACTGTCTCATAAAATGTCTTATCAGCTCTCACAAAAATACTAAATTTTCGTGATTTTCTTACAAGCATCCTCCACTAGCATTTTTGAGTGTTTATTTTGTTTGGTTTGACCTGGTTTAGTTTGGTTTGGTTTGGTTTGGTTTCAACCTACCTTTGTATTTACCCGTAGTTAGTCTGTATGGAACCAAAATATTTGGATAAAGTAACTTTTTTTTCTTCACATACAGAATCTTAAAAAAAAAAAAAAAAAAACTAGCTTGCTCCTTCATATGCCACAGAAATGGATCAGTCCTGATCTCTTTAACAATAAATACTTTAAAACTATAGTGTTCATAATTCAATAATTACTGCATAACTGAAATGTACAATGATTTTGAAGTTAATATACACCATCTAATTAAAACATAGTTCAGGGGCTGGAGAGATGGCTTAGCGGTTAAGCGCTTGCCTGTGAAGCCTAAGGACCCCGGTTCGAGGCTGGATTCCCCAGGACCCACGTTAGCCAGATGCACAAGGGGGCGCACGCATCTGGAGTTCGTTTGCAGTGGCTGGAGGCCCTGATGCGCCCGTTCTCTCTCTATCTGCCTATTTCTCTCTCTGTCTGTCACTCTCAAATAAGTAAATAAAAAAATAAACGACAAAAAAATAAAAAAAAAACGTAGTTCAATGGAAAGGATGCTTAATATAGTAACTGGACTTTTATTATATGCTGTGTAAAAACTTGCTTTAATTTATATATACATGTACATACATATGTGTGTATATGTATATGTATATATATATATATATATATATATATATATATATATGAACGAGAGAGAGAAAGAGTGAGAGAGAATGGTCATGTCAGTGTCTCTGGCCACTGCAAACAAACTCCGGATGCATGTGCCGCCATTCTTCCAGCACTATTCTATGTATTAAGAGCTTTGACTCTGTTAAAAGTGATGGGTCTCACGGACTATAACGTATTTATAAAAAGCTGCATTTGAGAGCTGTAACGCTGCAGGAGCAATAGCAGTAAGACAGTTAACTACACAGCATCACGCTATGGAACTGATCAGCTATTTCCCTCGGCTACTCATGTGGTGGCTGTCTGCTTTTTCAACTAAGTGTTTTTTCCTTGTCTCCTCTTTGTCTGAAAGCATACGGTTCTCACTGCTGCAAGTTTTTTTTTTTTTTACAAAGTGCATTTATGTGAGCATAACATTTATGCTAGATGTCTTATTAACTATGCTTTTAGACTTAAGAAAATGACTTAACTTCAACAGACAAATGAAAAGAGGCAATCATAAAGAAACATGTAGAAAAAACTTTAATGTATCTGAGGAAAATGTATGGTTAGCATTATGGTGGTTGAGATTTCTTTGAATGCACATATGGAGGATGAAATGAGACGTTTCAAACATGCTATTTTTAGGCTTGAAACTATGTTAGATATGTCAGCTTCATTGCCCGCCAGACGCCTCATCCAAGCTACATGTGACAAACAGCACCCAACCCTCTTCCCCCTGACTGAAGACAATTCCCTGTGACTACCGAGTGCCAGCCTGGTGCCCAACAGTAGTCTGCTTTCCCAGTGTACATTGCAGTATGATGACAAAGTGGCAGCAGGCCACAGTTCTTTACCTGCCCTCTGCTCAGGGCCACTCCAGTGTCCTCCCGCGCTGGCCGAGGACTGCCCCTGAAGGAGTGATCCCCACACGCCAGGCGGAGGTCAGGTGCTTCCTCACCTCCAGCAGATTTCACAGATGACTAAGACCTTCCTGTGTCAGTGTGAAGGAGACTATAAGAATGAACACAGGATCCGCGCGGGCCTTGGACCTCGCCTGGTCTTGGTAAGAGAGACTATCTCTAAGAAAACGTAACTCAAAATTCTTCTCAGCTAACCCCACTATAGTAGGCTTCTGAGACCTAAGTTTCCTTCTAGATGGAAATCCTGACCAAGCCGCTGTCAGGAGTGAGGTAAACTGTGATCTTCTAGCATGCTTCTATAACCTGGTGCATGCAGGAAGCAAAACGATATTATCTTTTGGGTTGACTTTCCCACAAAGGTCATCAGAGAATTTATAAAATAAAATGATTACAAAATAACATTAGTACCTGTATCTGAGATAAAATTCAAGATGATCAAATATATAAAATTAATATCCGTGCATCCAAAATAAAATATTGGATCAAGTATATCTTATTTTATCAGTATGGCTGTCTGAGAACTCTCTTATAGTCAAGAGGGAAAGTTATTGGAGCAACATTTGGCAATGTGGGCACTGATTAGCATATGTGGCAAGTAGGAAGATAGTAAAGATAGAAAATCTTTAGGTATTTCTTTAATGCTGTGGCAATGCGCCACACAACTTTCGTCCTAGCTCAGTGGCAGCACGTTTGCCCACACGCACAAGGCCCCAGGTTCCATACCTGACACCTCAAAGCTGTTTTTCTGGGACAGCTGACTTTGCGGAGTGGTGCATGCATGCACTTAGGAGGAGGAAGTGGAGGGAGAGGACTTAAAGGACTGGTAAGGTCACAGGAGCTCCATGGTGAGACCCTGTCTCTAAAACTCAAGAGGAAAGCCAGTGCCTAGGTGGCTGAGTGGTAGGACTTGTGCAGCATGCATGAGACCTGGGTTTGATCCCCAGCACCAAAAACCTGCCAAGGTCTATATACCTTATATTTTGAGGATTAAAAAAACACACTGGATTGTTTTGCATGCTCCATTGCACTGAGAAGAGAATGTGGTCAGTATTGGATTTACTTTCACACACAATAAGCACCAGACTTGGCACTTTGCCATCAGTGAAAAGTACAGCTGGGCATCTGTTAAAGGCCACCACTCAAATGCTGCCATATGTCGTTGAGATGTAGTGTCGTCTAAGTGAACTTTTCTTTCCCAAAGACCTTTAAGCACATGTCAGTTCTTACATGTTTGTGATAGACAACCCAGAATATATTACACAGTAAAAATCTTAATGTAAGTATATTACTTGGTGATTTACAGAATGAAAAATCTACTTTGTGAAGTGTTCAGTTTCATCATGTTTGAGCAGATGACTATGAATGTCAAGGTGTTATAATGATCCCAAGAGGATGAGGTCACTGCGGAATGTGTAGCAGCCAATTTGTTTGTAAAGGTGTTCTGTAGAAGTTCATTCTGTGTTCTCCCTCACTTGTTCTTCCCTTGATTTTTGTTTTAATTTTTAAGGATAATTTCTTTAGAAACAGTAAGTTTTGGGTATGTTTGTAAAGTTAAAAGTAAGTACAGGTTTGCTTAAAATGGCATAAAAGGAGCTCAACATTTTTATCCCAACTTTGTATCGTGTCACTGCTGCTAGTAGCTACTCTTCTCAACACGATGAATATTGATAGAATTGCTAGAATTGACTTACTGTGGTAGTTTGAATAAAAAGTGTTCACCATGGCCTATCATGTTTGTGAATAAGCCTTGTACTCGATTCCCAACTGGTGGAAATTTGTAAGGTGGACTCTTGCTGATGAGGTTGCTTAGCCAGTTTGCCATTGCTAGCACAGCTCACTACTGTTGCTACATTCCAGCCGATGCACAAGATGTGGTGGCAAGCCTTTACTGTGACATGTTTTCCTACCATCACAAGACTGCCCTTGAAGACAGCAAGCCTGAAATAAATCTTTCCCTCCCATCAGCTGCTTCCGGTCAGATATTCTGTCTAAGCATCAAGAACATAACTGTAACACTTACATTTTAGAAAACACATCAATTAGATGGATGAATTGAAACTCATGACCTTTGTAATATAAGTAGCACCAGAAATATATTTAAAGAGAGAAGGTATTGCAGTGAAGCTAGGAAAATGTCTCAAGTTGTTCTCTTTACTTTTCCCATAGAAACTAATGTGCTTCCTACATCACTACCTTAAGGCCCCTGGTCATGATGCTACCTGACTGTTAATCTCCAGTCTTTCAGGAACCTAAGGTCTTCTCTTTAAGTTATTGTTGCTAGTGGATTTAATTGCCTATGATCAAGTTAAAGAACTGCAACTATTCCTCATCAGGTTAGAAGAGAAAGTTAATGTGTACACAGAAAAACGTTAATCATCTGACTTGTTTTCGGCTACTATAAAACCTTTGTACACTAGGTAGTTCTGATGAAAGTTCTGGAGGCTGGAAATCCCAGCAGCTAAGTATGACACCTTGTGAGAGCCTCCCCATGGATCATATGTCATAGTCTTGCATGTGGTAAGACAGCTAAGTATGACACCCTGTGAGAGCCTCCCTATGGATCATATGTCATAGTCCTGCACATGGTAAGACAGCTAAGTATGACACCCTGTGAGAGCCTCCCTGTGGATCATATATAATAGTCCTGCACATGGTAAGACAGCTAAGTATGACACCCTGTGAGAGCCTCCCTATGGATCATATGTCATAGTCCTGCACGTGGTAAGACAGCTAAGTATGACACCTTTAAGATCCTCCCCATGAATCATAATACAGAGTAGGGCAGCATGTGGTAGGAAAGCAAGAGAAAGACAGGAAGCCCACCTCCTTAGAGCAACCCTCTCACAGGGTTAACAACACAAACCCTGCACAAGGGTTTTAATCCACTGCCACCTTTGAAATATCCAGCTCCAGCGATTTGGAATAACCCAGTCCCTGCATTATAAACTGACCCCATGTGCTGGGAGTCAAAGCAAAAGGCACACAGATCCAGGAATATACTGACACAGAGAAGTCTAGCATTAGCAAAACAAAGGAGACAGCTCCTATATGGGTCAGAAGTAAGGTCATAAAGAATGCCCAGGACCAGGGTGACTTCAGCTAAGTCAGAATGTACTTGGTTCATTTCAAGCTAATGTCAGAGAGAGAGGCTGACCCTGGTACTAGGGTCCTGTCATAAAGTTTCACAAACCTTTCTAATGGGTCTGGCCATATGAAATCACCTTGAACAACTACTCAGGAAGAACAGTGAAGGTCTTCCTCGACAGTCATTGATGCTTTGACTCAAGATTGCTGAGGTCAAGTCAAGCTGACACCACACACATTAATAATGAAATTTCAGCATGAGTTTGGGAGATGACATTAAAACCATAATCTAGATTAATATATAAGAGTGGTTGAAAAGGAAAGATTTTTCCACTCACACAAATGTAGATAAAAAGCTGGAGGCTACTGCTCACATTATTTTACTATTCCCTTTCTTTTCCTTTGAAACAGTAATGCCACTATTGAGAGTTGGATTGCCACATCAAATTGTTAGAGTCGATTTAAAGTAGTGATAGAAAATGACACAAGTAATACAATGGACGGCCTTCTTGTCTGCCCTGCTCTTTCCCATCCACACTCCCACCCCGGGGGTTTCTGTGCTAACAAGAGAGAGCAATGCCAGTTACCATTCCTTCCATCCTCACTACTGGAGAGGAGGCAGAATCAACAGCACACAGCAGGGCCACCCAGCAGTTATGTTGTTGGGACAGAGTAAAAAGAACAGGGTCAAGGTGCTCAACAGAGAAGCACCAGGGAGCACCAAGACAGCTAAATAGCGGCAGTGTAGAGAGAACAGACACTGGTACTGAGATGGGAGGAGCTGCGGTCACGGTGAGAATGGACGCTGGTACAAGAAGTGTGACGGCTTTCAGTGAAGCCTTCTGTTAGCACAGAGACGTATATGGGAATGTTAAGTATATTCTTGGAAACAAAACGTTATCAAGCATGATTTAGAATAAGTATAACACACACATATATACCTTTATCAGGAAGAAAATTATCAGATTATAATAAACTATAAATCTTATATACCTGAAGAATTTTTTCAAGCTAGAGGAGGAAATGAGTTGTATGACTATGAGAACCAGAACTGGAATTTAGCTTTAATGGGTGCTAGAATATTTAAGATAAGGAATTAAACAATTAATCGCTGTACCTTCTAATAATAGGGTAAGCAATTTCTAAATATACTGAAGCTTAAAATATTTTAGTGCTAAATATAAAATATCTAATTTGTTCACTTTTCTTGTATAGTCCCATATCAGTAATATGTGATTAACATTTTTTCACTTAAATAGTCTTTAATCCACAATTAAATACATTATCAGACCTAATAAGCACTGAGCCAGAACAGTAATGATGGCAATTGTAGGAACTATCTACTGACCCTTCTTCATGTGGTGGATACTGCCTCATGTTTCAGAGCACTGAATCCACTAAGCTTTAATCTCTACAAATGTCTGTAAATTAATCTGGATAATAGCTTATATAAAACCCAAAATAAAGAATGTATGTGTTCAAAATATAGCAGAGTAATTAAATCATCAAAAGGAAGATAATAATCAAGTTACCACCAATTGTGGGCTATAAGAGGGCCTACACTTATTAAATTCTCTCTAAAAAAAATAAGGGTTATCCCATTTATCTGGTGCTAACTTTACTCTCCATTGGAGAATCTGCTTCTCTTTTTCAGACAGACACAGATCCTAAGGAGGGAACCACCCCATCATACCTCAAAAGGGCCCCAGCTGAAACTAAGAATAATTGGCAAAACAAGCAAGGGTGCTATTTTCTTGGTGAACCGGGTACCAGCACAAGGGTGAAGGAGATTGACACAGAGAACAATCAACTCCTACCAAATCAGATATCCAGAGACACAGAGGCTCCCAAAACCTCATCACTGAAGCAGACCTAAAATGAATCCAACATGGGTCAGGGAAATTTGCGGAAGAGGGGGCAGAAAAAATGTCAGAGCCACACCTTGGGTCATTATACACAGAGACATTTCCTCCTACCCATAACTGAGGGCTAACTCCACAATGCATGATCCATATACCTCAACAAGGAGGAGCCAAGGGGAGGAGGGAGGCCAGGGAAGAGGCTAGGAATGGTACCAACTTGACTGTATTCACTGAGTACAAAACTAATTAATAAAAAAGGAAGATAATATTCTAAAAGCAAATTGACAACTTCTCTTAAATATTATAAACAACATGACTCTTTAGCTGAAGTCTTTTTTCTGTTCATTTCTCCCCCATCATATGTGTACTAATGAAGGGAAGACAAACAGAGTCACAGAAACATGAAAAGCTGAGGCCTTCTAGGTCTTGTCAGAGCAGCTTTGTGGGCAGTGCCAGCATTACTCAAATTGATGCTTAATATATAATAAACACCAGCAGTCTTGGAGCACACTGCAGTCCTTGCTTATTTCAATATGCTTATTTACTATCAAAATTAATTTTGCAAATACACTGGTTTTCTCCTTAGAAGACCAAATTATGACATCTTTTCAGAAGTTCCATTATGGTAAGCAATCTTCAAGAGAGAGAAATAAAAGCTAAACTAATCTCAAATTGCACCCTCACGCAAACGGCATTCCAGTACCATGGGGTAATGAGTTTCCAAAATGTAGACTCTCTGGAGATTAAACAGAAAATGTGAAAAATTATTTCTTCTATAGACTATGCCAGGGATTGAAATTTCGCTTAATCCTACCCAGGTAAGAAAAGAATACTCAAAAGCCTGTTCTGTGTTAAAAATGAAATCAAGCAAAACAAACAATAAACACTTGTTTTGAAATTTTGTGAACACTAAGTAAAGAATATGTAGATGGGGATTTTTGCATTTTTAGAAATAGAGCATATATGCCTTTCTGAATTTAATCTCCCCCATTTGTACAGTTCAAGGACTCCCCTAATTTTCTTCTTATAGCAATCCAATCTCACCAAGCATTGTAAATACCTGACATTTTTTTCTAATCATTAGCACTGCACGATCACAAAGTTAAATAAATGCACAATGTACTTTATGACTCTTCTCCATGTTTGACATCCTGTTAGGTCTCCTGGTGTGGAAATGCATCTGCAGCTGAACAACAGCTCTGAATTCACCACCTAGGTAGAGAGACTGGTCAACTCAACTCTTTCCTGTGTCCTATCAAATTTGGCTTATGTCTAGAATGGCAATTACCTTATTCAACTTTGTATACTTGTCCTTTACATCAGCCTGAACTAAACCTTCTGAATATGAAGAACTGATTTAGTTGGTTCTGGACAGATGTGAACAGCATGCTTGAAAAAGGTGAAAATGTAAATAAATCCATGTACTTTTTCCTGTACATATTTTATTCTCTTTACAATGAATACTTTTATTTACACTCTAAATTATATGTCACTTTTTAATGGTCATTTAAAAGCAGTTAAGTCTGGACTTGAATAATAAACATATACTTTGCAAGGTAGCCAGTCCCACGCAAATTTAAATTCTCTAAGACAGCCAGGCACTTGGAAAAAGGCAACAGCAAAGCATTGTGCTTATGGAAGCCTGGGCCACATAGTGAAAATCTGACTCTGTCTCCTCCCCAACAAACTGACATAAATCAAATTATAGCTATTATAAAGAGTTTATATAAATTGATTTGATTTGTTTGTCATGGCGGATCTGAAAGTCTAATTCAAAAGAAACTATAAAATTATAGCTAAAATTTCAGAACATGTTAGATTTTCCCAGGATTCTGAATGTATGGAGATTCAGTGTTTGTGACTTCTGGGCATAAGTGGGGTGCAGAATTCAGTCTAATAGGTGATGGCAAAACAGTTTTCAGAGAGTGTGAAGCTGGCAGCAATGTCAGCAATCTTTGCCAATCCCTCCTCTCCAGGCTGCACCATACCAGTGGCCCATAGGGAAAAGAGAATGCCTTGGGCTCATAGATCAGCCAGTCTGATGGGGCAAATGGCAGAGTTATCAAGGGAAAAAACATGGGAGAGCAACAAAGGAGGACGTTTGACAGTCTCCTCTGGCACGCTTGGGCAGAGGGTTCATGCATTCACACACAAACACACATGTATATAGTATACATGTATACCCCACACATACAACATACATGCCAAAAAAATAAAATAAAAGTTTTGTTACAACATGAAGCTTTCAGATTTACTACCTTATTTTTCTTTCTCTTTGGGGAAGGGTGGTTTGAGTACAGTTTCGCACTGGCCCTGGCTGACCAGGAATTCACTATGTAGTCAGGGTGGCCTCAAACTCATGGCAATCCTCATACCTCTACCTCCTGAGTGCTGGGATTAAAGGAATGTGCCACCACACCCACCAGACCCACTATTGCTAATGGCAAAAATGAATATACACATGTGTTAGACAATACATCAGGGAAAGAATAAGGGAAAGATCATTCCATTTGGCACATGTTTTACTACATAGACAGAGAAGGGTCTTTTTGGTGTTTGTTGTTGTTTCTGATGGAGGGATGGCCTCACTCTAGCTCAGGAGTATAGACCAATGGAATAGACTTGAGGACCCGGACCTTGGGTCAAGCAACTATGGCTACTTGATATTCGATAAAGGCCCGAACAATATAGGCTGGAAAAAAGACAGCATCTTCAACAAATGGTGCTGGACAAACTGGATAACCATATGCAGGAAACTGAAACTTGACCCATACATTTCACCATGCACTACACTCAAGTCCAAATGGATCAAAGACCTCAATATAAGACCAGAAACTCAAATACTACTGGAAGAAAATTTAGGAAGTACTTTCCATGATATAGGAATGGAAAAAGACTTCCTGAACAAAACCCCAGTAGCTCATGAACTTAAACCGTTGCTCAACCAATGGGATCACATGAAGCTGAAGAGTTTCTTTACAGACAAGCATACAATAAGCAAAGCCAATAGATTACCCACAGAATGGGAGAAAATATTTGCGGGTTATCCAACTGATAGAGGCCTAATCTCTAGAATCTACAAAGAACTCAAAAATCTAAACAGTAAGAAGTCAAACACCCCACTCACAAAATGGGGCAAAGAGCTGAACAGGCAGTTCACAGAGGAAGAAATACAAATGGCAAACATACACATAAGAAAATGTTCATCATCCCTAATCATCAGAGAAATGCAAATTAAAACAACTATGAGATTCCACCTTATCCCGAAAAACTTTTCAGTTTTATATTACATCTGACTGAATTTCTTTTAGGGGGACTATAAGAAAATTATATAGTAGTAAATATTTTACTATTTAAAAAATTAAGTATTTTGTTATTTGGCAAAGAATTCACTAAGCTTTATGATGGCTACTGGAATTAAGGAATCTCCAACAGAGTACTAATGTTTTCTCAACACCCTCAATCCTACATTAGAATCTAATGTACTTTGAAAATTTCATGGATTCTTAAAAAAATTTTTTAACTTAAAAAGTTCATTGTTTTCTCTAATGTTAAATATTTTAAAAATTCAATACATGAAAACATAAAATTGTCCATATTAAAATTATTTTGAATGTCTTTTAAATATAACAACTATGCACATTTCCGTGTATAATATTTTTAGAATTATTTTAAGCAATGAGAGAAAACAGCACATTTGAAAAACTATAATTAATATAGCACTTTGCTAAATAATATTCAAACTGTTAAATAAAAAAATTACTTATTGATTTATCCTATTTTCCCTAACATATTTGTTTTTATTTGGCTGTATTTGATTGCAGCACTGAGCTCCTACCTGTGATGTTAGCACCTTACCTTTGATGTTATTTTACTACTCCTAACTATTCTATTTCACATTTGTTTAATGTTAAAAAGCAGTTATTAAATTGAAAACTACTGTGCCTATCTTAATTATTGTTTGATGAACAGTGCATTTGATTTCATTTACACCTGACCTTAAACTATATTTTTTCCTTGTTTATATTATTTTCCTGGCCTATGTAGACATCGACAAGATCTCATTTAATCCATACAACTTTCCATTTTTAGTATTTTCTCCTTTAGATACATCGGTAGTACTTAACTAATATATTTACTACACAAATCTGTCCTCACTTTCTTTATCAAGAGTTTGCAATGTCATATTTAAATTGCATTTGTATATAAGCTGTAAGGCTGCTGCTTGCAGAACAGGCCTGAGTTTGACGTCCTACCCCTTGAAAACACTGGGTGTGGCTGCACATGTCTATAACCTCAGCAGTGAGGGGAGGGGCAGAGACAGGAGGACCACAGGGGATTGCTGGTCAGTCAGTCTAACTCAATTACAGAATGAGCTCCAGGTTCAGAAAGAGACCCAGCCTCCTGGAAATGAGTCAGGAGAATGGAGGAGGGGGACACCATCCATTCTCCTCTGACCACTGCATGTGAGCAAGGAGACACCCCCTACCCCCCCACACACACAAACACCCTAAGCACAACCAAACAGCATTTTCCTCCTCTTTTAAAATAGGCAGACAGTTCATTAGCTTTCAAGTATCTTAAAAATGTCTTGGTCACAAATGACTGTACTGCAGCATCACATTTGTAGCAGTGTACAATGTGAATTACAGTGACTGTATTTTCATGTAATCATTAACTTATATGAACACTATATGCTTATATAACTTATTCATGCAAGCAATCTTGTTATCGAATTCATACCACTTAAAACTTTCCTTTAACATAACAAACGTTAAATTTCCTACGGAATTCCAAAGCCTAGGACTGCTAAGAGAGTCTAAGGCGAGGAGAATCAGGAGGGAGGTGGGAAGCTGGCAGAAGACTTACTCTAATGCACACTGCTGTACCCAGACTACCTGACAGGTGGGCAGTGGAAGAGAAAGGGGCCGACCGCAGATGCACAGCAGCTTTGCACATAGTATGACCATTCGCATTGCAGACAGCTGGAGAGAGAGAAAGCCATGCAGGAACTGGTGCTAGGACGACTGGATATCCACTTTAAAGATTAATTTGATCTCCAAAATAAATACCAAATTCTTCCTTAAGGAATTTAAAAATTAATTTTAGTTCACAATAACTAACTATAAATGAACAAAATATTAAATGTGGGCATATAGTCAACCATCTTAATGTTTTAAATCTAAGTAAGGAATGTTGAAATCACCTAGGATTTCCAAATGTAGCATTGTAACAATGAAAAAAAGTAAAGACAGATGTTTCACTATAATAAATTTATAGGGCTGTAGCGATGGCTTAGAGGTTAAGACACTTGCCTGTAACATATTTATTACAATGTATTTAGACTATAAGGTTATTGTGTTGTAAGTTTTATGAGAGACAAAGAGAGATAGAGAGAGAGCTTGGCATACCAGGGCCTCCAGCCACTGCAATTGAATCCCAGACTCCTGTGCCACCTTGTGCACATGTGTGACCTTGTGTGGTTGGGTCACATTGTGCTTCTGGCTTCTTGAGATCTGGAGAGTCCAACATGAGTCCTCAGGCTTTGCAGGCAAGCGCCTTACCCGCTAAGCCATCTCTCCAGCCCTGTAATGTTATTTTATTTAGACACCATAGTCTAACATTTTCAAAAACCTGGATTAATCATAATTCTTAGTAAATTCCTGACAATATATGACATAACCTTTGCTTTGTGCTTAATGTAGCCAGTAACTTAAAATGTTTCTATAGTAGACATATCACTTTTCATTTACCTTAGCCTTAAAACTAAATCACTGTTGGGTTGAAGAGATGTCTTAGTGGTTAAGCGCTTGCCTGTGAAGCCTAAGGACACTGGTTCGAGGCTCAATTCCCCAGGACCTACATAAGCCAGATGCACAAGATGGTGCATGCATCTGAAGTTCGTTTGCAGTGGCTGGAGGCCCTGGCGTGCTCCCGTGCTCCCTCTCTCTCTCTCTCTCTCTCTCTCTCTCTCTCTGTCTCTCTCTCTCTCTCTTTCTGTCACTCTCAAATAAATAAATAAAAATAAACAACAAAAAAGGTAAATCATTGTAAACTGAGAACTGTCTCCTCTGGGGAGTGGAAATGTATCAAATACGGTAGCTGCAAGATATATTCTTATAAATAACATGTGCCCTTTGTCTAAATCTACCCCACGTGTTTCATGTCACCTTCCTACTTAGTAGGAACCTCCATTACTCACCTATTAAATCTCAGTTATTCAACACTATTCCTCAAATAACCATGGTGTATTATTCTGGAGCCCATTTGGGGTAGCGAAGTTTGTCACTGGGAAAACTTCCAGTGATGTTTGACAGAATTGGGCGACTCAAGCATTTGCATTTCAGGACGCAGTAGAAGTACAGCTGGGTCCTCAGACACCAGGCTTTGCCTGCTGGGAAACGAGGCTTGTAGCGACTCACTGGTGCAACCAGGCGTGCCTGATTGCGTGGAAAATAACTGGATGACAATTACAAGGCTTTAGCTAAGCAAAGAAGCATGCATTGTGTAATTTACTGAGAACTAATCTTTCTCCAATGCTGTACTGTAAATATGAGAATCAACAGTTCTCTACACCATTCAGAAAGAACCAGAACACAGATGCACCACACACCAACCTCAACTGAAGGAACTGTGATAGGGAGGGAAGGACTGCATTTGTCTAACTCTGTGACACAGTTGATTCTCCTGAGAGATCCCAACCTTTATTTAAAGTAGCTTCATATCCACAATAAAGAAAAATATGCATGTTCAAATCATCTCACTGTATTCATTTTAAAAAGTGAAAGAAGGGCTGGAGAGATGGCTTAGTTGTTAATGTGCTTGTCTGAAAAGCCTAATGACCCAGGTTGGTTTCCCCAGTACCCAAGTAAGCCAGATGCACAAGGTGGTGCATGCATCTAGAGTTCAATGTAGTAGCTAGAGGCCCTGGTGTGCCCATTTGCCCATTCTCTCTCTCTCTCTCTCTCTCTCTCTGTATATACATATATATCACCTACTTGTATTTCTCTCTCATAAATAAATAAAATATTATTTTAAAAATGAATAATTCAGGGCTGGAGAGATGGCTTAGTGGTTAAGTGCTTGCCAGTGAAGCCTAAGAACCCGGGTGCGAGGCTCCATTCCCCAGGACCCACATTAGCCAGATGCACAAAGGGGTGCACGCGTCTGGAGTTCGTTTGCAGTGGCTGGAGACCCTGGTGTGTCCATTCTTTCTCTCTCCCTCTCTCTCCTCTCTCTCTCTCTCTCTCTCTCTGCCTCTTTCTATCACTCTCAAATAAATAAATAAATAAAAATAAACAAAAATAAAAAGTAGTTCAAATTTGTATGCATATTAAGAAAGATATTCCATGCATACTCATCTGTAGTTTTTTACATCTCTATCTTCACATCTATTTCATGTATATGTATGATTCAATCTGGAAACTGATGTCTACCATGTACTGGGTATTCTGGGATGTTATTTAAAACAAAATTTGTGAACGTGGGAACAGAAGCTATTTTGACAGTCCAAGACCTGAGCCCAAGACAAACTGCTGTAAGTCTCACACGCTGATGAGGGCTTCTGTGTTATGTCTGAACAGCAGTCCCGGGGTGCTCATCTTTACATCAAGGGGCTGTAAAGCTCAAGAGGGCGTGGGGCAGGCCCGTCACAGGACTACGGAGCTGTGCAATGATTCCTACCCCATCTGTGGTGGTTTGATTCAGGTGTCCCCATCAACTTAGGTGTTCTGAATGCCAGGTTCCCAGCTGATGGAGATTTGGGAATTGGCGCCTCCTGGAGGCCGTGTATTGTTGGGAGCAGGGTTATGGGAATGTGGTGGTGTGATCCAGGTGTCCCCCATCAACTTAGGTGTTTGTTCTGAATGCCAGGTTCCCAGCTGATGGAGATTTGGGAATTAGCGCCTCCTGGAGGGGGTGTATTGTTGGGGGCGGGGTTATGGGAATGTGGTGGTTTGATCCAGGTGTCCCCCATCAACTTAGGTGTTCTGAATGCCAGGTTCCCAGCTGATGGAGATTTGGGAATTAGCGCCTCCTGGCGGCCTGTGTATTGTTGGGGGCGGGGTTATGGGAATGTGCTGGTCGGATTCAGGTGTCCCCCATAAACTTAGGTGTCCTGAATGCCAGGTTCCCAGCTGATGGAGATTTGGGAATTGGCGCCTCCTGGAGGCAGTGTATTGTTGGGGGCAGGGGTTATGGGAATGTGGTGGTTTGATTCAGGTGTTTTCCATCAACTTAGGGGTTCTGAATGCCAGGTTCCCAGCTGATGGAGATTTGGGAATTCACACCTCCTGGAGGGAGTGTATTGTTGAGGGCAGGCTTATGGGTGTTACAGCTAGTTTCCCCTTGCCAGTGTTGGCACACTCTCCTATTGCTATTGTCCACCTTATGTTGGCCAGGGGGTGATGTCCACCCTCTGCTCATGCCATCATTTTCCCTGCCTTCATGGAGCTTCCCCCTGGAGCCTGTAAGCCAAAATAAACCTCTTCTTCCCCACAAACTGTTCTTGGTTGGGTGATTTCTACCAGCAATGAGAACCTGACTATAACAGTAAAGTGGTACTGAGGGGTGAGATTGCTGCTAGACACCTAACTGTGTGTCTTTGGCCTTTTGTAGCTGATTTTCAAGGGGAATTTGGAAACATTTGAAACCTTGGCCTAAGAGATGCCTTTCAGTGCTGTAAGTACAGATTGATGGACTATTCTGGTCAGAGTTGAAAGACCTGGATGCAGTAAGAACTGTGAGGTTTGGCTTATGAGAGTGAGAAGGAGCTTTGCTTGGACTGGGCTAGCAGTTTATGTGAAAAGCTTGCTATTATGCCCATGTCCTGAGAAGTTGTGCAGGGTTGCACTGCATAGAAATACACTGGTGTGAGCAGAGGGATATGGCACAGGAAAATTAAATCTTTCAGCCTAAACTGCTGCCTATTCACCTGCAAATTGTTTGAAAATATTGGGCTAGCTGACCTGAACGGGGGCAACAGGAAGAGTGTAAACTCTTTTGAAGGGGCCTGCATGCTCAAGGAGTGTCCTGTTCTTCAAAGTCTGCTTTATTCCCCCAGGACTAACAAATTGGCACCCTACCTGGTATTGTAGAGTATAAGAAATGCAGGAAAGAGAGAGTCATTGAGTTTGCAACACAGTCTTGTGTTTTGGAAGTGGCCATGGGCAGTATGAAGCAGGTTTGCTGGATGACTGCATGGAGACCCCATGGGGCCATAAGAATGAACCATGGATTGCAGGGGAGACCCAGTGGAGATGCAGGGACCATGAGATGGCTGCTAAGGAAAGCTGCCGGCCCCAGCTGATGTTTTCCAGGACTGTGAGTAGCCTAGCTGGATGGGCAGAATTGGAACTCCAGAGAGTTATTGCTGGTTAGAATTATGGGACTTGGAGATTTGTCACTGACTAGAGTTGTTGGACCTGAAGCTACAGAATTTGATGTTTGCCCTGTTTTAAATCTTGTATTGGCTGAATATTTCTTTGCAATGCCCAGTGCTATTTTTCTTTTGCAGTATGAATGTTTATTCTGTGTCATTATGGGGTTTTTTTTGGGGGGGGATTTTTGATATTATGGCTCAGTTAAAAGATCTTGGACTATGGGGATATTTGAACATCATTGGGATTGATAAAAACTATGGGGACTTTGACTGAATGCATTGTATTTTACATCATGTATGGATATCAGTTTATGGGGACCAGGGGTGGAATGTGGTGGTTTGATTTAAGTGTCCCCCATATACTTAGGTTTCTAAATGCTAGGTTCCCAGCTGATGGAGATTTGGGAATTAACACCTCCTGGAGGGAGTGTATTGTTGGGGGCAGGCTTATAGGTGTTATAGCCAGTTTTCCCCTTGTCAGTGTTTGGCACACACTCCTGTTGCTATTGTCCACCTTATGTTGGCCAGGGGGTGATGTCCACCCTCTGCTCATGCCATCATTTTCCCTGCCATCATGGAGCTTCCCCCTGGAGCCTGAAAGCCAAAATAAACCTCCTTTTTCCCCACAAGTTGCTCTTGGTTGGGTGATTTCTACCAACAATGAGAACCTGACTGCAACACCATCGTACTATACAATTCATACTTTCTACCATGCCAGTCTACTTTTTATGCACACACACACACACACACACACACACATGTATATGTATATGTATATATATATACATATATATATTTCTAGAAATTATTTTTGATATTTATTTTTGGTCAAGTCACTCTTTTTAAATGCATGCACATATGAAAAGTAAAAGCTATGACTGACAACTCTGTTCTTCTTGTTTGTTTGTGTTGCTTTTTTTCTTGCTTACTTAAATATACCTGCCAAAGTATAAGCATGCTGTGTGCATTGGTATTGAAAATTGTGGAAAAGAATCTGGGGCACACTTTAAGTGGAGTTACCCAAAGTCCATCGATTTCGCACATGATCTCCACTGATTTCACCTCTGTTGTCCTGCACAGCACTTCAGGGATGTGCTCAGGTACCTGGCAACACTCCAGGACCATCATCAGCTACCACATAAAGAGCTTAACACTTCTAGATCTTTTGTCTTATTTACTTACTTATTTGCTTATTTATTTGGTGTTGGGAAAGGAACCCAGGGCACAATGCATGCTGAGCGCAATTTCAGTTTGTGTTCTTTGATAGCTGACATAAAGAAGAGGCAGGGCTGTCACCAAACACAAAATGCAACTTGAGATACTTGATGGCCTTAAATTTCCCCAAATTCCTTGAGAAAGAGACATCCCTTTTATGAAATTTTAAATTCTTCCATGAGCAATTGGTGAGTCAAGGTTCACAATATATTATGTATGCTTACAAAAGAAGTTAGATCATTCTATGTCATTCTATGTCATTTCAGTATCTCAAGATTCTCATTCTCTCTGGACATGAAAATTGTTTTAATGTTCTGTTTGCATACAGTAAGTATCATGGTATCTTGGGATTTTTCAAACAATCTACAAAACATAAAACTCTGTGTGTGTGTGTGTGTGTGTGTGTGTGTGTGTGGTGTTCCTCATGTGCATGTGCATATTGTTTTAATACATACGGGTCTTTCTAGCAGAATCTTCCACAAAAAGGGAAGAGATGTCTTCATCCACTCCTGCCTCATTCTTGGCGATGCACGTGTACGCTCCTGTGTCTTCATAGCGCACGTTGCTTATGTGAACCTCACTTCCATTGGCTGAAAACAGAAGGAAAATGAAACTCATAAGCTCCTGAGACACCTTTGGTTAAATCTCGACCACACACCCCAAAACTCACTGAGCTTGTGCTAATTAAACTATTTTCCTTCTGCTTCCATATTTGGGAGATAGGTCAAGTTATTCCAGAGGCATTTAAGTCTCTGTAAATTGTCCTTTCATTCTACTACTGAGAGGCCAACACTCTACATCACACTTCATGATGTATACCATTTTCCACTTTTCATATGAAATATTCACGCTGATCACTATTATTTTATTTACAATAGTTATAACCCTAATTTTTAACCAAAGTTTTATAGAAACAAATTCTAGTAGTATAGTTCATTGGAAGAAAAACAGTGACAATACATTGTGTATATATGAAGATATGTAAAGAGCTTAACACTTCTAGATCTTTTGTCTTATTTATTTACTTATTTATTTGGTATCGGGAAAGAACCCAGGGTACAATGCATGCTGAGCACATCATATATTATATTCTAGTACTATCAATAAACAATTTACTGAGTGCTATTGTCATTAAACAAATGATACATATCTGGAATTAGAAGGGAAAGTGAACAGAAATCTAACAACACAATTGTCTCTAATTTTGCCAGAAACTTTCCTAAAACATACAATACCACAATGTAAGATGGAAATTCATATAATTACTATAAAATACAAAGGGTTAAGAGAGATTAATGAATCTATCTTTCAAATACTGTTGAGATAATATTTTGAGCTCATAATTGAACAATGAGTTTAATCCCCCAATACTAAAACTGGGAAGCATTAGTTAGTTACTACATACTCACAAAGCGCTAAAGACCTTCATATATTTTGGTCTCTAATCACCTGAAAAAAATAATACTAAATTTCCAGATGAGTGATATGAGATTTGTGGAATAAACTCATACAAGTCACTGAATTCAAGACTCGTGCTCCAAGTATCTCTAAAGCATCATTCCTGTGGCTTCTTTCTTCCCTCCCCCTTTACTGTGTGGGTGTCTCCATGGGAATGGTATGTCCTGTGATTCCCCCTGATGCTCAATCATGAGTGGTTCATGTGCTCTAAAACATAAAATGACTGTGGCATGTTGAAGACACCACACTGGTATGGGCAAATTTGAGAAAATAGATGAAACAACACTTAGGAAAGCCATGAATGGTGGCTGTAATCCAGCACTTGGGAGGCTGAGGAAGGAGGATTATTGAGAATGAGAGGTCGGCTTGGGTTACTGCAGAGTGACACTGCCTCAAACCAACCAACCAACCAACCAACCAGGAGAAGAACTTGAATGAAGTCGTGAGGGCCAGTTACTTTGTGAACGAGACACAGAGAAGGCAAAGGAAACTCAGAGGGGAATAAGCACTTAGTTCAGGTGAGCTCCATCTGAGGCTAAAATGTGCACTACAAACTGTCAGTTGGCCCCTGTCTCTTGAACATTAGTCTTCTGGTACTACTCATCTCAATGTGCATATCAATAACAGTTGTGCTATGATGGGATCTTAGTTGTCTTCATTCAAATATTACCCTGCAGTGTCATAGTTACTCAATTCCTGCTCAATACACCAACACATAATGCTGAAGAAACATATGATAAGCTTGTGGATAATTAAATAACAGTCATATCCAACAGTCTCATGCTATGGTTCATTTTCATTCAGCCTGTTCTCTTCAGACATGGAATGAAGACTATTGTGCTCATGTGAGACAGTCCATCACAGTAAGTTGTTGTGTGCAATAGTTTATAAAGCATATCAGATTTATGTATTTCTTTAAAGCTAGTATAGTTAAACAAAAGTTATACAATTACTTTCTAATTATTCAAATTATCTGTTCTTACATAAATGAGGTTTTAAATTTTTATTTCCACCTATTTGTGACTATTGTAATTTATATAGAAATTGACTAGTCACACACACACACATATATATATATGTATATATATATATATGTATATATATATATATATATATACACTAAAATAATAAAATTTAAAAATATTATATATAAAATAAATGAATTAGTAACTTTTAAACAGCATAAATATGAAACACATTCTTATAAGTTTTTAATTTTTCAACTTTTATAACAAAATATACTATAAAATAATCATGAAAAATTTATATGTTATTGAAATTATCTATAATATATATCTTAATGTATTACATAAATATCTAAAATATAACTTTAAAAGTTTATTTTCATGAAGAGATCTAATTATTCTTTTCACTAAAAGACACTATAATTCACAAGACAATCATTAAAAATGTACCTAATTCAATATTTTACTCACTATTTCAAAAAGTACCAAATTTTATATTTTACTTAATGGCACACTATATTTAGTCATTGTGACAAAATTGCTATTTAAAAAATGAAAAATATTACAGTACTGTTTCAAATGTGTTTCACATAAAACCATTTTTAATATTCATGAAATATATGACTCCTTTTCTTTTTTTCCCCCCCAGGTAATATAAAGTATTTTATAAGACTCAGCACAAAGGTCTACATGATGAGTTAAGGGTAGACAAACAAGAGGCACCTTGGAGTGTGAGCTGTTTGGACAGCTTGGGTGTGATATCCATCCCATTCTTGAGCCAGCTCAGCTGAGGGTCTGGTATGCCCTCTGCATGGCATCGAAGACTCGCAGTTACCCCAGGTTCTCGTGCCTGACTCTGAGGATACACCCGGATGACTGGAGGAACTAGAAAGGAGAAAGAGAATGAAGCAGTATTCAACATTTGATTTTTGGAAAATAAACAAAAGTGTGACATGAAACATGAGAAATTATATATCTTAATGATGTGGTATATGTTAGTTTCTTAATGATGTTATCCACTAAGACATACAAACATTACTAGGAAAAGATAATTCTTGGCCTATAACAGGAAAAAAAAATACAATATAAGCCTGTGACCATTCATTTCAGAATCTAAAGAAATCCTCAAAAAAATGACAGGTATGGTAGTTTGATTGAGGTGTCCCCCATAAACTTAGGTGTTCTGAATGCTAGGTTCCTAGCTGATGGAGATTTGGAATTAACACCTCCTGGAGGCAGTGTATTGTTGGGGGCAGGCTTATGGGTGTTATAGCCAGTTTCCCCTTACCAGTGTTTGGCACACTCTCCTATTGCTATGGTCCACCTCATGTTGGCCACGGGTGATGTCCACCCTCTGCTCATGTTGCCATTTTCCCTGTCATCATGGAGCTTCCCCCTGGAGCCTGTAAGCCAAAATAAACCTCTTTTTTTCCCACAAGCTGCTCTTTGTTGGGTGATTTCTACCAGCAATGCAGATCTGACTGCAACAGTAAAGTGGTACCGAGGAGTGGGGTTGCTGCTAGATGCCTGACTATGTGACTTTGGCCTTTTGGAGCTGATTTTCAAGAGGAATGGGGAAGAATTTGAAACCTTGGCCTAAGAGTGCTGTAAGTACAGCTTGATGGACTATTCTAGTCAGAGTTGAAAGACCTGAATGCAGTAAGAACTATGGACTCTGAGGTTTGGCTTATGAAGTTGAGAAATAACTTTGCTTGGACTGGGCTAGCAGTTTGTGTGAGGCTTGCTGTTATACCCATGTCCTGAGAAGTTGTGCAAGGTTGCTTTACATAGAAATGAACTGTTGTAAGCAGAGGGATATGGCACAGAAAAAAAAAAAGTCTGGGTGAACTGCTGGCCAGTCAGCTATAATTGAGAGATTACAACCTTTGAGATTGGGCCAGCTAATCTGCACGGGAGCAACAGAAAGAAGTAGACTCTTTTGAAGGGGCCTGAGTGCTCAAGGAGTGTCCTGTTCATCAAAGTCTGCTTTAGTCCCCTCGGATTAACAAATTGGCACCCTACCTGGTATTGTGGAATATGAGAAATGCAGGAGAGGTTCATTGAGTTTGCAACACAGTCTTGTGTTTTGGAAGTGGCCATGGGCAGTGTGAAGCAAGTTTGCTGGATGCCTGCATGGAGACCCCATAGGGCCATAAGGATGAACCATGGATTGCAGTGAAGACCCAGTGGAGACACAGGGACCATGAGATGACTGCTAAGGAAAGTTGCCGGCCTGATGAAGTTTTCCAGGACTGTGGGTAGCCGAGCTGGAAGGGCAGAATTAGGATTCTAAACACTTGTTGCTGACCAGAGTTGTTGGACTTGAAGTTACAGAGTTTGATGTTTGCCTTGGTTGCTTTAAATCTTATATTGAGTGAATATTTCTTTGCTATGCCCAATTCCATTTCCTGCAGTGTGAATATTTATTCTGTGGCATTATGGGTTTTTGAGGGGGTTTTTGTGAGGTTGTTTTGTTGTTGTTGTTGTTGTTTTGTGTTGTTTAGTTTTGGTATAATGGCTCAGATAAAAATCCTTGGATTATGGGGATGTATGAACATAATTGGAATTGATAAAAGAAACTATGGGGACTTTTAAAGTTGGATGAATGCACTACATTGTACAACATGTATAGTTTTCAGTTTATGGGGGCCAGGGGCAGAATGTGATAGTTTGATTTAGGTGTCCCCCATAAACATAGGTGTTCTGAATGTTAGGTTCCCAACTGATGGAGATTTGGGAATTAACACCTCTTGGAGGGAGTGTATTGTTGGGGGCAGGTTTATGGGTTTTATATCCAGTTTCTCCATGCCAGTGTTTGGCACACTCTCCTGTTGCTATTGTCCACCTTATGTTGGCCAGGGGGTGATGTCCACCCACTGCTCATGTCGTTTTCCCTGCCATTGTGGAACTTCCCCTTGAGGCTGTAAGCCAAACTACACCTCTTTTTTCCCACAAGCTGCTCTTGGTTGGGTGATTTCTGCCAGCAATGCGGACCTGACTGCAACAACAGGGAAATATCAAATGATCACAGAATGCAGATGAAAGAAGCCCCCATTTCCTAATTATAGGACGATTTAAGCATTAAACTAGCAATTACAAAAGAGTATAATTAATCAAGCCCTCTTTATTTCAGCTTACCTAAATAAATAAATATGTGAAATGAAAGGCTTTCCTTACCATAGCACAGTTAGAAATACAGTGATTCAATTTATAATAGCATACCAAGAGAAATATAGTTTGGATCTTGTCAAAAAGTTAAGACTTTACACTAAACAATGCAAAAGATTGCCTAAAATATCTAAAGAAAACAATATATGTGAGATATCATGTGTTCATGATTAAAAATAATTAGAAAAATGAGTATTATTGGTAGAGGGTTTATATTCCCAAATTGATCTGAGATGCAATGTAATCGCTTCTAAAAATCTAAGTGCATTTTTCTTATAGGAATGTAAGAGCTCATCCTCAGAGTCATGTAGAGTTAAAAGGGGCCCCAAGTAGCCACAATGATCTCAAAACATTCTCATACTGCCTCATTTCAAAATCTATAAGGAAGCTTAACTCACGAAAGCACTTGGACGACAGCATGAGCATGAGGATGAGCACAGAAGACCAGGCAACAAAATTGAGAACACAGAGAAAAGCACATCTGTGGTGAATTCATTTTTCACACAGTATCATAAAATAGATCTTTGAGAGTGTCTAGAGTAACCGTCAATTCATGGCTCGAATATGAACCTACGAATCTGCTCTTTACTACATATAAAATCTGATTCAAGAGCCGGGCATGGTGGCATGCACCTTTAATCCCATCACTTGGGAGGCCGAGGTAGGAGGATTGCCATGAGTTCGAGGCCACCCTGAGACTCCATAATTAATTGCAGGTCAGCCTGGGCTGGAGTGAGACCCTACCTCAAAAAACGACAAAAAAAAAATCTGATTCAAGATAAAACAACTAAATTTACAAGCTAAAACACTATAAACCTTAAGAAAGGACTTAATGTGGGAGTAAATCTTTATAAATTGGTATTTGAAAAAGATGATTTTTAGATATAACCAACCAAATCACAAACACCTGCATCAATATAAGCAAACTGAGCCTCATCTAAATTAAAGTTGTTGGTGCATCAAAGCTTATCAAAACTGACTAAGTGCAACTCAGAGAGTAAGAAAAGAAGTTCCAAACCATGTTTGATATTAGACTATTATAGAGAATAGGGCTAAAGAGATGGCTCAGCGGTGATGGCATTTGCCTGCAAAGCCTAATGACCCAGGTTCAATTCTCTAGTACCCACAGAAATTCAGATACACAAAGTGGTGCATGCACCTGGAGTTTGTTTGCAGTGGTTAGAGGCCCTTGTGCACTCATTCTCTCTGTCTCTCTCTCTCTCTCTCTCTCTCGGTCTCTTTCTCTCTCTCTGTTTGCAATTAAATTAACACAAGTATTAGTTTTTTTAAACAAAGAGAAAATATGTAAAGAATTATTGCAAATTAGATACATAGTAAAAGATAAAAATTGCAGTTCAATATGGGACAAAAGGCATAAGTCTCCTTTGTGACTTGTTCTGAAGGCAGATGGATCATGGAGGATGACAGCTGATTACTAGATATTTAATCAAGTGACTGCTCCAATTGCAGCTACTGTACCAGATATGGTTTCTTCACTTGCATAGGTCAACATGTCTCCTAGTACCTGGTATGCAGTTATTGATTTTGTGAATGGTTTTTCTTTCTTTCCTCCACACCTGGCCAGAAGGACCATCAATTTGCTTTCAGCTGGCAAGGCCTGCATTAAGCCTTCACTGTTGGACCATAAGGTTGAATTAACTCTCCAGCCCTGGGTCATAACTTAACTCTCATTGTCCCTTCTGCAAGGTGTCAGTTGGTATGTTGTGTGACAACATGAGGCTGGCCGGATCCAGTGAGCAGGAGGTGGCAACTATCCTGGAGTTGCTGGTACAGAACTACCATAACAGAGGATGGAAATCAACAGCCCAAATTCAAGGATCTTCTTCTGCAATCGTTTCTAGTGCAGTGGCTGTGGAGTGTGCACAGATGTTCCATCTAAGGCATACGTTTCTGCACCTGGCCTCTCCTACCACTAAGAAAGTAGCACAACATCTGGAGGGCCTGTTTGGAGTTTGAAGGCTACATATTGAACGTGTTATTCTGTCACATGTAACAAAAGTGACTCAGGATGCCACTCATTGTCAGTAGGGCCAGCTAGAAGGCTCTCCAACAGGTCCAGGCTGCTCTGCCACTTGGGCCATGTGATCCAACACACTTGATGGTACTTGAGGTGCCAGTGGTGGACAGGGACTGTGTTTGGAATCTGTGACGGATCACAAGCAGAGGCTCTTAGGATTTTGGAGCAAGGCCCTGCCATCATCTACTGACAGTTACTCTCCCTTTGAGAGGCAGCTCTGGGCCTGTTATTGGGTCTTAGTGGAAGCTGGAGGCTTGACAGTGGGCCATCAAGTTACTATGCCACCTGGTCTGTTCATTATGAAGTGGGTGTTACCTGATCCACCAGGCCATAAAATTGGACATGCACAGCAGTCCATCATCAAAGAAAAATATTACATATGTGACCAGGCTCAAGCAGTGCCGGGCTCCGCCGGTGGGGGCAGGTAGTGCCAAGGGAAGGACCAGGCCTGCTGGTTCCTCCCAAGGGGTTGAGGAGGAGATGAGCGTCCGACGACTCAGACCTCTCCTGGCCACCAGAGAAAAACCACACTGAGTCGGGAGGCTTGTCGAAGCAGGAACTCGATTTATTGCTATGAGCAGTTGCCTATATATTGTTGGAGACGAAGGTGGGGATTCTAGGATGGGGGGACAGGTAAGGGCCAATAGTAAACTGTGACTATTGAAATGATAATTCTAACTCCCATGCAGAAGTAGCAGGCAAGAAGCCATTAAGCATCTTGCTGAGTCACGTCTGGCCAGAGGCAGATCACCAAACTTTAGCTAGGCTCAGGAAGCTCCACTAGGCCTCACACCTGGGCCTTTCAGAGCCCAACAAAACAGGTCCTGAAGGAGCAAGTAAGTTATATGAAGAACTTGTCCTAATGCCCGTGGTTCCTAGTCCTGTCTCAATGCCTTCTGTGCTCCGCATGCACCCATGGCATCGTGCAGTGTGCCTTGTGACTTACTAATGAGGAACAGGCTGGGGCCTGGTCTGCATATGGATACTATGCAGCCTCATCCATGTAGTACAGGTACTGTAAGGGTGAGAGGTTCAAGGCTGATGGGCTCATGGATTCATGCACTGTGGTTCCAAAGAGCCACTTCCAGCAGGCACTGCATGGCAGGGTTGCAGTCTCTGTAAAGAGACCTGAGATGTTTCTGCATGAGGTGATTAAGGTGAAATGAAAGTTGCACTGGAGACCCAAAAATGATGGCGACGCAAGAACCATGTGGCACCTGCTGAGAAAATCTGCAAGTTCGGCATGGAGTTACCAAAAAAGAGAGCGGTACAGGCAGGGCTGGGGCCTCTGATGACTCCAGCACACACTCCAGTCTCCGGACATGGAGATGCACAATTGGATGCTTTTCTGATATTATTTGATTTGGGTCCAATTTTTCCTTGCTATGGCCCCACTCTTCTCTTTCTGGATGAGAATGCTTACTCAGTGCATGTTGGAAGTACGTAACTTTGTAAATATTGTATTTATTTATTTGAGAGACAGAGGGGGACAAGGCAGATAGAGAATGAATGTGTTAGGGCCTCCAACCACTCCAAACCAACTCAAGACCTATGTGCTGCCTCATGTATCTAGCTTATGCAGGTATTAGGGAATCAATCCAGGGTCCTTAGGTTTTACAAACGAGTGCTTTAACTGCTAAGCCACCTCTCCAGCCCCATGACTTCCTTTTGATGTTCCAGGAGCTATCCTAAGTTTTCCGGAGTCTCAGAAGAGACTCTGCTCTTTGCTTTTACACTTTTTGAACGGAAGACTTGGAACTGCTAAAGGCTATGGGGGCTTTTGAAGTTAGATTACATGAATTTTGTATTATGAGATGGTCATAAGGCCTATGGGAACAAGGGGTGGAAGTTTATGACTTAGAAGTATTATGTTTGGGTGTTAATTTGGCAAGAGGTCAACTTGTGGTGGTTCATCTCTGGTTGCCAACTTGACTGGATTTAGAATTTCCATGGAAACAAATCTCTGGAATTGTCTTTGAGTGACTTTCAAGATTATGTTAATTGAGATGTGAGGACCCACCCTATCTATGGGTGGGAGTGCCATGGGCTGGGGTCCTGAAATGATGGAAAAGGAGAAAGAAAGTTGAGCACCAGCATTCATGGCTCTCTGTTCCTCACTGAATGTGTGCGTTTGCCTCAAGCTCCTGCTGCCAAGCCTTCCCACCATGATGGATGTAACCTTGAACTATAAGCTACAATTAACCCTTCCTTATGTCACTTCTTGTCAAGCATTTGGTTATGGCAGTAAGAAAGTATCCAATATAATTGGATAAGGAGTGGGACCAGGGTTAGATAATTAAGTCATCAAGGAAGATCTTGTGGGGCCTGAACTAGTTCTTGTCCTGTGAAGAACAGAGCTTGACCTCTAATTGCCTTTTGGTTTCCCTGACTCCATGTCTTCCTCTCCTGTGATCACCTTTTGGGATGCCTCCAGCCATCTGCTATTATTAGCGGATCCTTACCAGAGTTGGTGTCAAGGGAGCGTCCCAATCTTCAACCTCCAAAATGGTTAGCTGTATGAATACCTTTCATTACAATCTTTCTCAAGTGAATCATTGATCTTAGAGTCTGAAACTTTGAAGATTTAAAAAAAAATAGGTTTACTTGTCACTCAGTGACATTTTGATGGAGATAAATGCTACATCTGGATTCTCTACTACTACGTATTTATGTAGGTTATAGCATAATTTTAAGCCTTTTTAAGTTTTTGCTTTCTTAAGTATAAAAAAACAAGTATTATGCTTATTATGAAAAGCATTATTTTGTAATATATGTAATGTAACATATAATGTAATATAAATATAATATATATGAGACATAAAATAACATCCTTGTTAGAATGAAATTTCCCTGATTTGATCATTGTTCCCCAACACGTGGCTTACATTCTTGGGTTAAAAAATTATGAAAAGTTTGGAGAAATGTCCCACAGGAAAGAATATGGCAGGCTTGTCACACGCATGCCTTGCTCACACTCACTTCATTTGGTGCTTTGAATGACCATGACACCACATGTACTTTGCATTTGCCCCAGGGAGTGTATGGCATGGGATGAAGAAAACCGACTCACATTCTCAGTTGATGAAGATTCTGGAGGAGATATCTCAACAATGAAAAAGGACAGAAAGAAAAGTACATTTCACTAGACCCTCCTCATTGGATAATGTATATAGATATAGTTGGATATCTTTTGTCTAATCCTTAGCATGTCAACAAGTCAAAGATATAATAAATACAAGGCAATCCTTAATGCTTAAAGACTGACCCAAATTTAACTTTATCACTTCTCTTTCTTGTGACTGTAGGGCCCACTGCATATATACATCTGTTAGCCTAAGGAAAGTAACAAATATCTTCCAGATCTACTGACTTCATAAAAACCATCTCAAATTTAGGAATAGTTAAAGCTATTAGGTCATGGTTGTGTCTGTGCCTGTCACCTCCTGGATCCTTAGTTTCTATTTTTGGTGATGCTCCAGAGGTCTTAATTTAGGAAAGGGTCCTCAGAAATGTCTACAGCCTGAACTCTAAAGGCTGGCCTTGCCTTCTGAGGAGTGGAAAAGATCTATACCTCAGAAGCTCTGAGCACCAGAAGAAATGGGCTGCAATGCTCCTCCATCCCCAAACTGAATTCAAAACTCACACAACACATGTAGAAGAGGGAGTAACAAACCCTAACTTCTGATTCTACCCTGAATTTGTACTTCAGTTGTTTCCTGTGAATATCAAATGTCTTCATTAAAGAGACCTCATAACACGGCTGTGTCTGCTCTCATGGTGACATGAAGTGCACGTTTAGGCTCACCTCATATATCCAGTACTGTGTAGCTTTCATCTCATCTTATTTTATTGAAACTTAAAACAAGTAACTTTTACAAAACATATGTTGGTACACTTAACAGCAAATCTACACAAAGATGAAAAAGAATCTTTGAAGCACTCATGCCCCATCTCTAATATTGTAATAGCCAGGGAGTCGGGAAATAAGCTTTTAAAAAAGACTTATATAAAGAGCCAGAAGGGATAACAGCCTCCAGTAAATATTTAATAGAAGAAAGTGTATCTTGTCACAGAATTTATGGCCAAAGTAAGGATCAATGCTTCCCCGCAACGTGTTTTTGGAAGAGCACAAACTGAGGCAACATAAATACGTTAAAGGAACAGTTGTAAAAACTGTACATCAGGGTGGGAGAGATGGCTCAGTGGAAGAAAGCACCTGTTATAAGCATAACTACCTGAGCTCAGAACCCACAACCCGTTTTAGGCAGGTGTGGTAGTAAGCATGTCAGGAATCCCAATGTGCCTGTGGTGAGACGGGAGGTGGAGAGAGGAGAATCCCCCAGAAGCTGGCAGGCCAGAGTGCTGGCCATCACAGTGATGAGCAATGAGAGATCCTGCCTTGAGCGAGGTGGGCAGCAAGGACTGACCCAGAGTTTGCCCTCCGACTCCTTGTGTACTGTAGAATAAGTGCACCTGCAGTCGAACACTTTAACATGCACACCATTCAGATCACACACTACAAGACAATAAAACAAGACTGTACACTCACAAGTCAAGTCAATACATTCTACATTTTTCATATGAGAAAATATAGATGATATTAAGCACCTATAATTTCACTAAAACCCCCAGAGAAAAACTTCCAAAAAGAGATTCAATCTCTTCCTGAATTTCTATCTGCTTCTACTTTTTGTCAATTCTGAATGGATGGAAAGAAAATCATTGAACAATATTTTATTCATATTGAACTTTAATATTCAAATAGATTGTATTTAAGAAAATAATAAACCCCAAATGTAATAAGCATCTCACTGATACTATTGGTACCAAATGATGGTCTGAAACATAATTTAAGGATTATAAGTGACTGTCATACCAATTATTTAACCTTAGTGACAAGCTACGCATTTAAAAATAGCTTATATTCCCTGAGACATATTATAGAATACAGATGAGGATTGATGACAACCTGATTAGAAAGTTTATAATCCTTCAGAGAATATTTCAAGCCTTTTGTTACATTTTTAATTAGGAAGTGCATTTTATGAACTTGTCTTTTCTACTGGCAACAGATGAGGAAGGGAGCTGATGGCTACCAAAAGGGATTGCAGAGTGGGCTGGCCATCCCACTTTCCTGTGCTGTCACTGAAGTCTCCCAACAGGCTTTTAATACTGCATGACCAAGGTGATTTCTAAAGGTGAGCTTCTCACACCCCTCTGATTATTTCTGTTATTCCCTCTCTTTCTGTTTCTCTTTGTCACTCTTTCTCTATCCCTGTCTCAACTCTATCTGTCTGTTTTTTTGTTTGTTTGTTTGTTTGTTTGTTTTGTTTTGTTTTTTTTAAAGACTTGGTCATGCTACATAGCCCAGAAACTAGTTTCAAACTCGTGGTTGTCCTGGTCTCTCAGCCTCCTGAGTGCTGGGATGTCAGGTATGTAGGGTCAGCATGCCTTACCACCTATCTCATAAATACCACTGAAGAAGTAACCCTAACTGAAATAGTGATTTATTTGGTACAGTATGACCAATTACATGTTACCAGAATAGCCAATATATAATTTAATGTTTCTATTAAAATGTTAAGGATACAATAGAAGTAAAACAAAAAAAGTAGGATTTAGATTAATATACAAACTGAGAACACCCTGAGTATAGTATGTTGTACTGGTAATCCCCATGCCTGTAAAAATAACTGTTTAACTTGAGCATGTTTAAATGAGTGTTAAGTTTTAAACTGCCAAATGGAACAGTAAAAAAATTAAATTAATTCCTAAGCTCAAAATGTATCATCCAGTCCTAATCATAAATGGCTTTATATATGGTTCTATTGAAACACGATTACGTGACACAGAGGCTGAACTGGAATTTTAGGCATGTGACATACGGTGGAGATACTTGATATTCTGCATGTTAAAGTGTCAAGGTCAAATCCATCAATGCATCTGTAGAATTTTGCAGTGGCAATAATTCATCTCAAATACATTGTCAGCGGAATGGAAAGAAAAGTTCATTAAGCACACTTGACTCAGATTTCAAGGAAACTGAAATATTTTTCATTGTATAGTAAATATCACCATATAAGTAAATTGGAGAGATATGATAAAATTTTATTTAGTAAGTATAAAGAGTAAGACACTGTATATTTAGCTGTGTTAAGAGTATGTGAGACATTATAATTTTCTATACAAATTTTAAAATTCAGGTGGGATTATAACACTTAAAAATATAGAGCTGGAGAAATGGCTTAGCAGTTAAGGCACTTGCCTGCAAAGCCACCAAAGGACGTAGGTTCAACTCCCCAGCAGCCACATAAGCCAATTGTACAAGGGGGTGCACATATCTGGAGTTTGTTTGCAGTGCTGGAGGCTATGGTGTGCCCATTCTTTCACTCTATCTGCCTATTTCTGTATCTCTCTCTCTCTCAAATAAATAAAACAATTAAAATATATATGAATAAAATTATAAAAATTATAGAAAGTAACATGTAATTAGCATAATTGCATGACTTAGATCACTCAGGAAAAATTTGTGCCTATGTGAAACTATCACAAACATTATCGACTGAAAATTGTAATGCACTCATTAATGATAATAGGCATAAAACTGTAAAGGCAGATAGACATGTGTCTCAAAGGCCCACAACCTCATCATATTAGGACACACCACTGCTTTCCTCTAGGCAAAGAAGGTTCTAATAGAATACTTTCATTATAATAGTCCTTTCAATAGCATGTTAGAAAGCATCTAATAAGAAAATGTATCTGTAAAATTAAACCTCCCTTACATGTCAACCTCCAATCATTCCAACTATGGTTTTTCTCAAGAAATTGCTGCACAATTTCCAGAAGATGCGAAAACAGCAGATATGGGTGCTACGGAAGCCTGATTTTTAACTGGAGGCAGAGATCACCAACCCGATGTGGTGACGTCATGCTAACTGAAAACCAAAATGAATAGAAGGTGAATAGGTCATTGGAAGTCACCACAAAGTGCTGGGTAGTGTTTCATTTTCTTGACGTTATTATCTTGAATTCTTTTTGAAGTATCCTATCATAGCTCTTCCACAAATTATTCAAACAGCTACAGCCTTTAGGGAAGCTTCCCCGCAAGCTTGAGGGGTAACATGTAAATGTGTCTGAAGTAGTGCTGATTCACAGTGGCACCTGGGTTGTTCTGTTTGCATTATGAATTCCTTTATCGTTAAAGCAACTTTCCTATGAAAAATTACAGACTAGGTTTAATAAATATTTTAAATGCTACAGAGCTTGTCCAATGCCTTTTGTCTCTGACATTATTAAAGCCATCAATTTCTCTTTAACTTTGTCCCAAAGCAGTCTTTTTATATTCATGAGATTCACACTGTGTCTTGTCAATATTACAAAACCCTCTGATCACATTATTGCAGTCTTCATGAAAGAGCAGAGACTGTAAGAAATGTTGAAGGCAAAACAGACAATTAAGAACAATATACCTATGGTTATAAACTTCTGTGAGATTTTTATTAGACGTTCTACTTATCCTATGCATTGTGAGAAATTACAAATTTTTAAGCTACTTGGATAGTAACAGTTCATCTCACATTAATTTAGATCTATCCTATTAATCCTTACTGTCACTGACTTGTAAACTCTAGTTGCAAAAATCTTGAAAGCTGCTCTTCTGAAACAGCCCCCCACACACACACACACTGGAGACATTTGAGATAATACATAAAACTTTGCTTGCCTGACTTACGACAGAAAATACTAATGAAAAAGATAGTAATAGATAGCCTGGTACAGGACACAGCTTTGTTTTGTTTTCCACAGCTTCATTTGTATTGATTTCTGGTGCATATACATATTAGATAAGAACAATTTGTTAGGAAGACTAAAATTCGTTTTTGATATAGTGACAGAGTAGTTGATATGTCATAGTTATGCATCCCAAACAGGTAAATGTGTATGCCTTCCTCTCACCTACTGCTTGCTCTAAGGAATAAAACACCAAATTTCTTGGTTTACATTTCCTCCTTTGTAAAAAGCTCACCTCTTGTGTTAATGCTTCTCCAAGAAAGGGCCGTATGCCTCCCCACAGCCCATATAACCCAGATGCACAAAGAGGCACATGTGTCTGGAGTTAATGTGCAGGGCTAGAGGCCCTGGTGCACCCATTCTCTCAGTCTCTCGTCTCTATCTCTACATGCAAATAAACAAATAAAATATTTTTTAATTTCCCCTATCAAGCCTAGTAATTTTAAAACCATTTATGTATGTAGTGTGTGTGTGTGTGTGTGTGTGTGTGTGTGTGTGTGTGTCTGTGTGTGTTCAGGGGTAAGTATAGAAGCATGTGTGCAATGGTACACGTGTGATGGTCAGAGGACAATTTTCAGGGGGCTCCCCTCTTGTTCACCTCACTTGAGGCAAGGTTTCTCATGCTAGACTCTTGTCCTGCTTCTCTAGAGTAGACTTGCCACAGACTTCCAGGAAATTCTCCTGTCTCCCCAGCAGCATCATTGCGCTAAGGTTAGAGAAGGCCACCACGGCTTCAGGCTTCTGATGTGGGTTCTGCGGATTTCCTTCAGGCACTCCATTTTCAGTGGTGAGCACTTTATCGACTGAACTGTAGCTCCAGCCCCCCCTTTTTTTTATAAAGTTATGAGGTAAAGATTAGCATGTATTCTTGCTTCTTCTAAAACCAAAGACCAAATGAGACCACATCAAGCAAGGCCTGAGACCCATGACCACTACGCATATGCCGTATGTGCTTGCAAACTCCCCAGAGCCTTCTCAGCCTGCTTCTTCAATCATAGGACAATAATAATTCCAAGTGTTCTTTAAAAACTGTGTATGTGGAGAAGTCATTAGATCAGTGCTGAGAAACAGAAATCAATCATGTTGGCCACCATTTACATAGTTCTAGGTTATTAATTTCTTAATGCAGCACGTATTTGTCATTGAAAACATAATATAGTGAAGCACAGAGAATATCGTTTCCCTGCACTATAGAGTTTTGAAATAACAACTATTAACCCTTATTGATGTTTACCCCAATCTTTATATAAGATAAATATACACATACTTATTTCTCAAAGTGTGGGTCTATTCTCTATAAACTAATCAAGGTAGTTTTGTTAATATGTTTGATATGAATACAATCTAGCTTCTTGTTTTCTATCGATTTGTAGTATTTTACAGTCATTTTACTTATCCTTTTGGTAATGAGTATTCAGATTTCATAAAGTATTTTACATAGTGTCATATATGACTACATTTGTACTTACTACTTACATGCTGATACTTCCACTTCTGTGTGCATCTTAGTCCACTGAAACCACAACACACACACATTAGAAATTGAATAGATCATGCTGTGTCAACCCTGCAGCACTTTTTAGCAATCCTTTGCCCACTAATGTCTGAAAGGATCAAGTTTTCCACAAATCCATGTAAAATGTTTCCTATTAATATTTTAAATTTCGGTTAATGCATTTTCTTATTATGAAAATCATTTTACTGATTGTTCTTAGGTTAGGACCGATATGTTTTCATTCCTTCATGGAGTTGTCTATTTGTTCTTGTGCTGGTTACATTAGCTGTGGCAAAGCACCTGACAGAATCTGCTTAACGAAGGAGGGTTGATTTTGGCTCACAGTTTGAGGGTGTAGTCTTGGTGGGAGGAGCATGAGGGGGCTTGTCACACTGCAACCATGTGTGGAGAGCAGAGAGAGATGAATGCTGTTGCTCAGTTTGCCCCACCTTTATGGTGGGTTTTCCCACCTCAATTAACCCATCTAGGAACTCTCTCACACAGATACACAGAACTTTGTCTTCATCCCAATTCTTGATCCTGACAGGTTAACAACTGGTATTAACAATCACAACAGATTTTCTCCATTTTTCTAATGACTATATAGAAATATTTGTTCCAGTAGATAAATACACTGTGATCCTTCATCCTTTACACGTGCCATAAGTACTTTAGCTTATCTACTTCTTTGGAATAACTACATTAAATAAAAACTTTAATTACAATAGCCTGTCAGACATGCCTGTCACTTCCACCCCCGTGCTGAGCTTCCCATGTGGCCTCCTAGTTCACCGTCTCCACGTGGTTTCATATCCCCACTCCAGCCCCCTCCCTTGACTTACAAACTCCTCTAAATAAATGTAATGCTTTATGATCTATCCTTCTTAAGACTGTTTATTTCAATTCTTTGTTAAAAATTGATAAAGAAAAATCCCCATAGTCAGAGTTAATAAACTTTTCCTGAACTACAAAAACCCTATTTCATTACTATTCTACTGAGAGCCTTCGTTTCTTAACCTTCACAGTTAAAATCTACATTAAAACAACTTTCAATAGCCACAACGCTCCTTTGAGGAGGTCACACCCACATCTGAGTATGTCTTGTTCTTTCTAGAGTACCTCTCTTTTCCCTTAACCCTCATATTTAAAATATATATTAAAAAGTCTTAGCCCAGCGTGGTGGCGCATGCCTTTAATCCCAGAACTCCAGAGGCAGAGGTAGGAGGATCGCTGTAAATTTGAGGCTAGCCTGAGACTATATAGTGAATTCCAGGTCAGCTTGAGCTACAGTGAATCCCTACCTCGAAAAACCAAAACAGAAAAAAAGAAGTCTTTAATAAACCTTAACTCTGTGTCATTCTGTCTAGTTTTAAATTATTTTCTGCATTGGAATCACAATTTCTGGATTTTCCTGAGTCGAGGTTTCAAAAATATGAAGGGAACTAGTCGGGCTGGTGAAATTGACTATGGCATTCCATCCTCTCCTGCTGACCATCCGGAGAAATCACAGGGCCCTTCTGACATTCCTTAGCTTCCATCCCTGCACTCTCCTGGTCCTCACTCTGCCTGTCCATTATTTAATCACACCATAGGTAGTCTTAATTCTCTCTGTGTATTTTCCATCTTCTACACTAAATTTAGCTCTTCACTATATTTGGCCTTTGTAAATGCAAGAGCTGCTGACTCCTCTTCCTCTCCACAAACCCGTGATAGTCCACTCTCCACACTGAGGCACAATCCTCTTAAATATGAAAGCATGCTTAATAATCTACTTACAGCCCTGCATCATTGTCTGCTTTTCCAGAATTGTGCCTGAACTGGACACTACAGTTTGCCCATATTCTGTTCTACACTGGCCTCCCAATATGGATATGTTTATTAGTTCCATCGTAACAATAACCTTAATATTGAATCACTTCTTCCTCCTTCCTTCTTGTATTTAGACACTATTTCTCCCATTCCCTCGACATTGTTTTTTCTTCTGCCCTTTTCTCTCCTTCACTTCCAGGTCTCTCCTCTCTTCCATTTATTCCTTCCATGTGTCCTCCTGGCCCATCACCTTTCTTCAGTTGTTGCGTCTTCTTCCCTGACTTTCCATTCATGTGCTAATTTCTACATTTTCACATTATATTTTATTATCACCCCTGAACCTGCAATGAGTTTTTAAGTTTTAAAGTTAAGAGGATACAAATACATCCAGTGTCTTCCATCATTTTTCCAATTTTTCTATGTACTTGAAGTAACTACAAAAGTTAGCACTTCCTCCTGTGTTTCCACAGGGATATACTATGTATAGGGCCATGCACACACACACACACACACACACACACAGCACACACACGACCCCTAATTTGAGTTTGACAACTATTTAATTTACAGTGATAGACAGCAACATGCACTCACCATAAAGTGAGCTTAAACTCGTTCTTTGCCAAGATTAGCGGCACGCAGCAGGACCTTCTCCTACAAAGCTGAGCCATGGCTAGCTGGACTCTCCAGGTCTAAACACAAGTCTAACTGCCCAACACTCTACAGTGTGCAGGGCTGCAGAAGGATGATAATGATGTTTGGGAGATGGACATGTTAAATGCATCATTAACATGATATTTTCTATTTACTATGGATTTATCAAGGAATAACCCCACTGTAAGTTGACAAAGCTCTGCATGTATGTATGTAAAATTAAACACAATATCTAAATATATAGCATATATACACATAAAGGTAGATTATATAAAGAATTGCCAAAGGAGTTTGATGTCACTATATTCAATCTCAAAGTAGGATAGGCAGCCACGATAAAACTTGTCCTGTCTAGATCTTCCAGAGCTTGTAGACCATATGACCATCCATGATGAAAGGGAAAAGATGAAAATGAGGGACCAGGTATTTCCATGGAGAAAGAGGTAGATAAGTGTCTGCTGGGGGCTGTGGTCTGGGAGATGGAGGCCTGGTGACTGAGAATCTGTTCAAATTACATCTTGAAGTGGAGAAATGGCATGGAATTACTCTGACGATTGTACACTATGACTAGATTAAACAAAATAAATGCCATAATCATCAAGGAAGGGTTACAGGTTAAAAATAAAACCTTAGAAAATAAAACAATAAAAAAGAAAGGAAAAATAAATATGGGAAGAACAGGATACAGTATGTTTTTTTTATTTCTTTGAAGAAAAATAATGTGGCTTTGTGATGTCTCAAAGTAGCTGGAATTCATTTCTTCCTCGTGTCCAGCTAATGTGGCCATGTTTAATTGTGTCCAAGATTTTCACAACAGTTGTGAAGTAAAGGCAAGTTGTGAGTACTAGAAACAGTCACTGGATGACATTGGAGCACACACATGCGTTTTCTTCTCTGAGGCTTGATGAGTTGGTGTGGGTACAGGCTGACCTGCCACCACTCTGCCTTCATCTCTGCCAATTTGGGGGATGAGGTGTTGTTTTCTGAAGGTTGGAGGCATGCAAGGTTGACACTCCTGATCACCTAGCCTTACGGGTTCCAACTGACGCTCCGTGGTGTGAAACTCGCCCTGCTCTCTTCCACTACACACCCATTTTCCACTCCAGCTCTCTGAATTCTGCTCTGTTGGTTTTGGGTCCATCCTATTTCAATAATCATTCTGCTGGGTTACTGTATTCCCAGTGGGCTTCGAAGCTGTGAAGTGAGAGGTCTTCTGGTTTGTTCTCATTTTCCAGACTGTTGAAGCCATCTTGCACCCCATTGAGTGACCACATGGATACGAAAAGACACCTTGTATTTTCACGGGGATTACATTGACTACAGCCGTTTGGATGGTATTGTCATTTTGAAAACATTAAGTATTTACAAGCACAGGACTGGCTTTTCATTTATTTAAAGTTCATTTAATTTCTTGTGCCCATGTTTATAGTTTATTGCATAAGAGTTCCACTTATTTGATTAAACTTGCTCTTAAATACTCTCTTGGTATTGACATAAGTGAAATTTTCTTCTCAATTTTTGATTCAGTTTTCATTGTTTCTGTGTAAATCTGATTCACCTTTCCATTCTTGATCATTGTAAATTTACATATTTGTTACCTTAACCATTTTAAGTGTGTGGCATGCACCCACAATGTTGCATAACCACCTCTGTCATCCATACCCATCACTCTTTCGTCTTGTAGAACTCAAAATCCATGCTCACTACACAACTGCTTCCACTCTCTCCTCCCCCGGCCCCCCAGGGCACCATCCCATGTAGGTCCCTAAGATTGTGATCACTGTAAGTTCCTCATTTAAGGGGGGGCCATACAGTGTTTGTGCTTCTGTGACAGGATTTTGTCACCCAGTACAATGTCCTCTGTTCCATACAGACATAGACTGTTCTTCCCTTTCAGGATGAGGAATATTTCATTATGTGGATAGACCATATATTCTTACCCACGAATCTGTCAGCAAACACTTGGGATGATTTTCTGTCTGCTGCTGTCACACTTCTATGAATATGTATGTGCACATATTTCCTAGGGGCCCTGCTTTGAACACCCAGAAATAACATGCCTGGATCATTTAGTGTTTGTTTCTAACTTTCTTGGGTAGCCAGGAGTGGTGGCGCACGTCTTTAATCCCAGTACTTGGGGGCCAGAGTGAGGAGGATCACTGTGAGTTTGAGGCCACCCTAAGACTACTTAGTGAATTCCAGGTCAGCCTGGGCTACAATGAAACCCTACCTCAAAAAACAAACAAAACAAAAAGTAAATAAATAAATAAATAAAAGAATCGAATTTACTTGGGTGTCACCAAACTGTTCCACAAGAGAGATTCTGTCTCATTGCCCCTACCAGTGACCAAGGATCCACGTCCTGTTCATCTTGAAGGGTGCTTGTTTTCTTCTTTTCTTTTATATAGTGTCCGTTTTAGGGAATGTGAGGCAGCGTCTCATTGCACTTTTGGTTTGCATGTCTGTTATAATTAGTGACATTGAACGTGTCTTCAAGTGCTTATCTTCTTTGTATTAATGTCTACTCAAGTCCTTCGTCTACTTTTCCTGTTTCGCAATCAGGATGCTTAAATGTTTATGAATGAGCTGTGGGTTTCACTGCTGAGATCTGTAGCAGTTACCTTCTCATCGCTGAGACAAACCAGCCACTCAGAAACAGGTAGTGGAAGGAAAGGGCTTCCTTTGGCTTACACTGTGCTGGGCAGGGGGGCGGGGGTGTGCGGGGGGTTCTCCTGACAGGGAAAGCAGGGCCAACTCAGTTTTCTGTTTTCCTTTTCTTGCCTCACCTTCTTCTATGTCGTAGTCAAGACATCATTGCCACGTTCAGTGCCATGGAGCCCTCCCCTGTGTTTGAGTTGTATTGCTTTACGTCTTACATTGAAGTGTTTGATTCCATTGGGGCTAATTTTTGTCTGTCATGTTAAGCAATGGCCCAAGTTTATTTTCCACATGAAGATATTTGGATTCTTTGAGCCCTATTATGAAAGAAAGATGACCCTTTCCCTTGACTCTTGGTATTCTTATAAAAACATTCAGTCATGTACATAAAGGTTTGTTTTTAAGGCCCTCTATTCTATTCCTTTGGCTTATGTTATATATCTTTCTTATGCAAGTGCTGACTGTTTTGATGGCTGTACCTTAGTAGTAAATTTTGAAATCAGGATGTGTGAATTCTCTAGCTATGTCTTTTATGTGAAAGCCATTAAGCATGCAGACTATGTAGACAGATGATGTAGTCTAGACTTGTTTGTGGTTGCAATAATTTTAGTCCATGGATGTTTTAATATTTTTATATCATGCATGACAGGTCATCTGCAAATAGTTAAAACTTCTCTGTCCTTTATTATCTGAATGCCATCTTGCTTCTTGTGGCAAGAATAGACGTCCTAGAAACTTCCTGTTACCAGAAGGAAGTCTCTCAGACTTTTACCTCTAAGTATTCTGCTATTTTTTTTCCTCTGCTTGAGGAAATTCACTTGTATGCTTAATTTGTCCCACCCCATATACCTTTTCTTGTGTTTAATCATGAAAGGGTACTGGATTTTCTAAGTGCATTCTCTGTACTGAGACAATCCTAAGATTTAATTTTATTCCAGTCTGCTGTCTCTACTAGCCCTGGCATCCTGTTGCTGGTCTGTGCTTCTCTCCCGGTGCCAAGTGTGCGTGAATTCTCTAGTTGAGACAACCTTGCCAACACTTTTTCACTGACTAAACTCTGATTTTCCCCTCATCTCTATTTCTAGGTCACTCCTTGACCACATAGCCTAGTCAGCCATCTTTTCATAGTTCTATCACTCATTTCAAATGGAAGTGACATTTTCTCTTTTGGTTGTGTAGGTTGTCTATTTCAAAAGTACAAGTTCCATTTCCACTTTCGCTCATTGTAGGCCTGATATTCATAATGGCATCTAACTGATGGCAGTAAAGTCTTTCTGGAAAAGGCAGGTTCTGCTCAATGCAGGGGAGGCTGGGTTTGCAGGATGAATTCCAGCTTTCTTCACAAAATAACATTTCCATGTATTTGCCACTGGGTTCTTGGCACCCAGCATAGGCCATAGTAGAGCTGAAGCTGCAGTTGGGAGTACATTAATTATAGATATGTGACTAAATGAGTGAGTGAGAGCTTAATGACAAGTCACAAGCGTGGTATCTCTAGGCTGGCCCTGAGTGCACACAGGCTCCTTTTTCTCCCTTCTCATTAAGGTCGCATTGTGCTATTCTAGGTTCTGTTCCTTTCAATCACGGTACTTACTTCGTCCTACCTGCTAATGCTTTTGCCCGAGACTGGATCAATCTAGGAGCCATTGGCTATTAACAGTGACATCTATTTTGATCTATGTCCCTTAATTAGAATATACTTAAAAAATTAAAAACTCTACTCCTTTAAATTGTTAATATTTCCTAAAAAAAAAAATTGGCCAGAAATTGTTCTTACCAAGTTTAGCATAGTAAATTTGGAAATGTTAAAGGCACAATTTATAGTTCTGGCAAACTACTTTAATATATATCAGTAGGAAGTATAAGCATAATTGGTGGTTTTTCTAAATAATGGTCCATTATATGTAATCAAGTTAAAATTTAAACCATCACAATAGTCATTGTAGGAGTAGTCAGCAAAAAAATTAGGAAAGTTCTTATATTACCAAAATATTAGAGTTGAATGGGTAAAAATGAAACCATGATTCATCATTTACTATATAGGTATACATAGCTTAATATTTTTAGCCAAAGATATGTAATAAATATAACTTTCTTCAAAATGATTAGATTTTTATTGAATTAATATTATGAAAATTAATGACAGGAAGCTTCAATTTAAAGAATAACTATAAGTATCCCATTATTAATCATATATACATATATACACATAGAAATCAATATTAACTATATCCATATGTGTACTTATATGAGTACATACACACATAAGCACATGTACAAGCATATTATTTATGACACAATGCAGTATTTGACCTGACATAATAAATGGCTTCAAATCATAATCAAACAGTAGAAATATTTATCCTTAGAAGAGCAATTCTGTAAAAATAACTGTTAATGTTGCTTACACAAGAAGAAACTGCACTTTTCAGTTCTATCAATAGATGGCACTAATATTTACCTTTTCTACTAAAAATAACATTTGCTAAAATATATCAGCTGATAAATAATATAATAACTCAGTTAAGTAAAAAAATAACAAATTTAACATAAGCTATTTATATTCCTAAGATTTACTTTCAATAAGAAGTTTATTCTTGTCTTGACTTAGTAACATGTTACTTGAAATATTCCCTCTCAAACATAATACTTGAGACAGGCATGGAAGTACGTGCCTGTTATCCCAGCACTTGAGAGTCAGATGTCGTGGAACTTTGTAAGTTCCAAGTCAGTTGGGTATGCACAGCATTTCCAGACCTGTAAGACCTGCACATCCAGATCCTGTCTCAAAATAATAGAAATAATAATGATACTGAAACCTCAAAAGGCATTTTTTTTTGTTTTTCTTCTAAAACAACTTCTGTTATTATTATTTAAGCTATTCTTACTAATTCTTATGAGAAAGTTAAAGATTATAGTCTTTCTTAGTAGAGCTACTTGATTATATTTTGCTTGTTTATTTTTTTTAATTAGAGACAAAATTTCTATATAACCCAAGGTAGCCTCAAACACATGATCCTCCGGCCTCACCCTCTCAAGGGCCAGGACTACAGCCTATTTTTCTATAAAATAACTAGTAGCCTTAAAGCAACAACTGAATTGAACAAAACCCTTTAGTAGCATTAAACAATCCAAGAGGGATGGAAAACTATTGATAGCTACAAATTATGCACAGGTTAAATATCTCTTATACAAAATCTTGGGATTAGCACTTCTGATTTCAGATGTTTGTCATTTTTAGATGTTGAATAATTTTCATATACATAATAAAATCTTTTGAAGATGGATGCAAATAAAAAGACAAAACTCATTTATGTTTAATATACACATTATGTACCCCAAACTTTTAATTGTTGTTTTGTTTTGTTTATGTTTTTGCTTTTCAAGGTAGGGTTTCACTCTAGATCAGGCTGACCTGGAATTCACTATGTAGTCTCAGGGTAGCCTCAAACTCGTGGAGACCCAGTGGAGATGCCAGGACCACGACATGGCTACTAAGGTGAGCTGCCGGCCCCAGGTAAAATTTTCCATGACTGTGAGTAGCCTAGGTGGAGGGGCAGAATTGGAACTCCAGAGACTTGTTGCTGGGTAGAATTATAGGACTTCGAGATCTGTCACTGACTAGAGTTGTTGGAGCTACAGATTGATGTTTGCCCTGGTTGTTTTAAATCTTGTATTGGTTTAATATTTCTTTGCTATGCCCATTGCCATCTTTTGCAGTGTGAATATTTATTCTGTGACATTATGGGTTTGGGGGGGAATTTTTTGTCATCATTTAAAAATCTTGGACTATGGGAATGTTTGAACATCATTAGGATTGATAAAAACTAAGGAGACTGGGGCTGGAGAGATGGCTTAGCGGTTAAGCGCATGCCTGTGAAGCCTAAGGACCCCGGTTCGAGGCTCGATTCCCCAGGACCCATGTTAGCCAGATGCACAAGGGGGCGCACGCGTCTGGAGTTCGTTTGCAGTGGCCCCAGGAGGCCCTGGCACGCCTATTCTCTCTCTCTCTCCCTCTCAGCCTCTTTCTCGCTCTGTCTGTTGCTCTCAAGTAAATAAATAAACTAACAAAATTAAAAAAAAAAAAAACTAAGGAGACTGAATGCATTTCATTTCATATCATTGGTGGTTATCAGTTTATGGGGGCCAGGGGCGAAATGTGGGGGTTTGATTCAGGTGTCCCCCATAAACATAGGTGTTCTGAATGCTAGGTCCCCAGCTGATGGAGATTTGGGAATTAATGCCTCCTGGAGGTAGTGTATTGTTGGGAGGTGATCTTATGGGTTTTATAGCCAGTTTCCCCTTGCCAGTGTTTGGCACACTCTCCTGTTGCTGTGGCCATCTGTTCTGGGCCAGGAGGTTGATATCCACCCTCTGCTTGGGCTTTCATTTACCCCTGCCATCGTGGAGCTTCCCCTATAGTCTATAAGTCAAAATAAACCTTTTTTTTCCCAACAAGCTGCTCTTGGTTGGGTAATTTCTGCCTGCAATGCGAACCTGACTGTACCAGTTGGCAGTGTGGATCCAGAAACAGAAACAATGAATCAGGGTTTCTCTTGCCCCTTTATTAACAGCAAAGTCCTCACGTCCTCCAATCCATCCTGACTTTTCCTATTACTTTGGCATTTCATACCTGTCATCACCATAATCTATTCATCATGATTAGCCATAAGAGCAACATCTTATGCACATAATTAATATGAAGTGTTTGACTGGCATTCAGCTGTCAGAAGTAAGTTTGTCAGAACTGAGGCCTCTTGTACTTAATACAGTCTCAATGAACATACTGCAATCAATTTTTTTGAGGTTTTCAAAGGAAACAGGAATGATTTTTAGGATCACAGAATTCGCCCAACGTCTCATCTATAATTAGCTACCTGCATGAGTTCATATATATATATAGATAGATAGATAGATAGATAGATATATAGTTTTTCGAGGTAGGGTCTCGCTCTAGCCCAGGCTGACCTGGAATTCACTATGTAGTCTCAGGGTGGCCTCAAACTCGCAGTGATCCTCCTACCTCTGTGGTGATTCTCCTAATCCTAATCCTAATCCTAATCCCGAGTGCTGGGATTAAAGGCGTGTGCCACCACGCCCGGCGAGTTTTTATATTGTCAATTGACATAAGATTTCAGAAAGCCAGGCATGTACTATTGGCACCTTTTGAGACAGCTTCCTTTTGCAAATTACACACTACTTTCGGGATTTTTTCACCTGGAATTTCAAAACTTCTTCCCGGGTAGTATAAATATCCTTGCTTATGCCAGCAGAAGACTTCATAATAAGTAAACCTACTGCAAGACTGGTTGAGTGCTGAGTTCCCCCTTGTGAGGGTAATGCATCTCAAGACACAAATACCACGTCTACACAGACAGTAGCCATGCGGTTGGTAGTTGACTTCCGATGCTTCTGCTATAACAACGTGCTGACTTCTTCATAGCCTGTGATTTGCAACATACAAAATTAAGCCCAGAAAGGAAATAAATGATATATGAAGTGAGGCCTTCATTCCTTGGATATCTAAGAGCAATTATATATGCACATTAAAATCCTAAAAGGAAGGTATTATTGATATTAAATTACTCAATAAAAGTGTAGTGTGTGAAATATTTGAGATGGAGGAGATCACTGTGAGTCACTGCAGTGTTCATTGATGTCGTTAAAGTGAGACAGGAAATATAAGATGGGCTTTAGAAAAATGGCCTGACACAGGTCAGAGACAGTGAGAGACCTATTTAGGCCAGTTACTGTATATTGTGCATTAACAGCTTTAGGATGTAATGATTTCCAAATTTTCCCTAGGCGACAGTATGCAGCATATCAGTAACTGAATTAGCACTACCAAAAGTGTTCTGTTTCAATATTAGATTAGTTTTAATAGCATTCTACTAGACATAAGTACAGAAGAATGAAGTTAAATTTAATGATATATGGTACTATATATGCTTTTGTGCTACGTAGAGCATTGCTCTGTGTATGCTAATAGTATTAAGATTAATTACATGAGTGCAGTCATATGTTGTCATAACTATGAGTTACACAAAGCTGTGATTGTGAACTTTAAAGACGTTATTATACTAGTTTGGGTTGAACTACAACTCAATTAAGTATTATATATTTATAACTTTTAACAGTAGATGAAAAATTTGAGGTGTCTCCACTAATAACAGCAAAATAACACAGAGAAACACAACAGATAAATTTATTACCTTAACTGAAGTGAAACTTATTTTTAGAACATATGGATTAACAAGTGCACTTGGAATTTTCAAAAGGTACTTCAAGTCTAATTAAGCTATCTTGAGGATGTCCTCATGCTAAATCTTTAAGATCAAATAAGTGTTGTTATCACATTAACCTCCTTTTGACTCTCTTGTTATACAAGTATCATTATGTTAATTAGTCTTCACACTGTTCTTGGAGTGTTGGCCACCTCATGATTATTTTGCAACATTTCTTAGTACTTCTAAACAGTGAAGAAATCCATGAAATACCCCTGAAGCATTCCTGTGGAGTCTTGTATATTAGTATACTAAATCATGTCACAATAATTTAAATATATATCTTTGGATATAACCAGACTGTACTTGTCTGAAAAAATAATTGTGTGATATCAAAATACCCATGTAAGATTCAGTAACTTCACTTTGTCACATTAAAAATATCTGGCTGAATAAATTTATGTGTAAGTCAATCATAAGCAAGTGCAAGGTAACCATATTGAGTCTCACTTCCTGAGTAACTGGGCCCTAATGACAAGACTGTGTACCAACCCTGACTTAGGAACACCATGTCCTCCTTAGCCCTTCTATCAGCTAGGTGGAAGGGAAACCATATCTGGAACTGGGAAACAAGTCAGAATCATATTCAGAAAATGATTTTGCTCTCCAGTATCAATCTCCCACAAATCTTGGGTTAAAAGAGAGACTAGACCCATTAAATTCTCGCTAAATTAATAACACTTATCCTGTTTAACCTGTGCTGACTTTACTCTCTGTTGGAGAATTGGTTTCCCTTTTTCAGATTGGAGTGGGACCAAGGAGGTAAACTACCTATGACTCTTCAGCCCAGCCCCAGCTGAAACTACAGAGGAACTGGGGAGATGAACAAGAGTACTACTTTCTTGGTGAATATGATAATCAGCACCAAGGTGAAAGGGATCGACACTGAGGACACTCAACACCTACCAAAGCAGAGATCCAGAGGCTCCTAAGAGCCCAGCATTGAAGCAGACTTAAAACACATCCAACATGGCTCAGAGAATTTTGTGGAAGAGGGGGTCGAAAAAGTGTTAAAGCCACAAGTTGGGATATTATACCTAGCGGAATTGGCTCTGCCCCCAATAACTACTGCTCCCACAATGCATGACCCACAATCCCCATGGGGATAACCTGTGACCCCAATGAGGAGGGCCCCTTTGGAAGGGGGGCAGTGATGAGGGAAGGGATGGTACCAACATGTGTTGTTTCCATACTAAGTAGGTCCATTACTAATTATATATATATATATATATATATATATATATATATATGTACAATCTTTAATCATTAAGAACATTTTGATGTAATTTATTGTAGCCTTTATTTTCCCATTAGCATTATTGTACTGAGAATTAGTGACAAAATTCAATGAAAGCATCCACTGTTTTTATTTTCTATTCTTTTGACTTAATAATATGCTTGGAGCTATTTTTCCAGGCCATTAAATATTACTGGAAAACATGAAAGAAAAAGCAAACATGGGCAGAGAACAGGGTGTTAGTCTGGGTTGTTCAGCACCCATCTCTTTGGAAGCGCATGCCGTGAGACTGCGTCGTTTCCCTGTCCTGGCATGACAATAGGACGTCGGTGTTGATGCACCTGATGCCTCTGTTGAGCACTGGACAAGGCTTCTGGGAGTTTACAAGAGGACTTATTCGTAATGGAGGTAACTATTTGTCCTTTGCATAACTTATTACTGAATTCCTCTTAACTGATTATGAGGTTAAAATCAGGAGGGAAAGAGCTGTACTATTTTCTGATATCCAAACTCAACATCAGAAACTTTGGGAAACCACAAGAAACTGACTAAATATGGCCAAGACAATAAACCAGAAGAAATTGAGGCTTCTGAGAGGGTCCCTGGTGATGGTGCACTGTTTGCAGACACCCTTTTACCCTTACCACTGTCAACCTCTATACACAGCAGCCTTAGCTCATGGCTTTAGGCCTTAGTAAATATGCGGTCATTAGATTTGTGCCGAGAGGATCACATTTTTATCAGAGAATATCTGTGTTTATGCAGGCTGAGGTGTGCCTTACCCATATGTTGCAGTCAGGTTCGAATTGCTGGTAGAAATCACCCTGAACAAGAGCAGCTTGTGGGAAAAAGAGGTTTATTTTGGCTCATAGGCTCGAGGGGAAGCTCCATGATGGCAGGGGGAAATGACAGCATGAGCAGAGGGTGGACATCATCCCTTGGCCAACATAAGGTGGACCATAGCAACAGGAGAATGTGCCAAACATTGGCAATGGGCAACTGGCTATAACACCCATAACCCGCCCCCAACAATGCACCTCCTCCAGCAGGTGTTAATTCCCAAATCTGCATCAGCTGGGAACCTAGCATTCAGCACACCTGAGTTTATGGGGGACACCTGACTCAAACCACCGCACCATGCATATCTTAGGAAGCATGTCAACCTATGTACAGGCTGTCATCATTTAGCTTTGAGTGGGATAGACACAGTGCAGTTTGATATTTTAAACACAGCTGAAGCAAAAATGAGTTCATTTTAGCTATTACCGTGTCTCTCAATCGTATTAGTCAGAATGTACCTCCTTTTTGGCTTTTTTAAGCTAATTTCCTTTAGTGCTGTAAAACACAAAGTGCAGCACAGTGACTTAAATTATTATTAGGCAGCACTACAATGACTTCCATCTTTCCATTATGTAGAGGGTATTTTAGGCTAACTTACTTTACAGAGGCTCTCAAGCAGTGCTCTGTCAGAACAAGATGTCTAACTCTGTTGTTCATGTAAGTCAGACCATTACTTTTAAACTGCAGAGATAATCAATGTCTCCATACAAAGAAAACTTACTTTGGGTTTTTTTTTTTTTTTTTTTTTTTTGTCAGGGAGGGTTATTTATTGATTAGACAGAGAGAGAGAGAGAGAGAGAGAGAGAGAGAATGGGCTCATCAGGGCCTCTAGCCACCGCAAACAAACTCCAGAAACATGCACCATCAATTGATATGAGCACAGGTAGGGCCTAGCTATCTGATGACCCAGGAGATGTGGAATTCACAAGGAGTAGAGGACATGGAACCTGCGAAGGTGCCATAACCCGACATGAAGGAGAAATATCCATTTATCTATACTTACACATCTGGTCAGAAAAATACCTGTTGACTTTAACTACATGCAACAAACTATTTTAGGAATTTAAAAACAATAAGAAGGAGAGAGAGGGCTGGAGAAATGGCTTAGCAGTTAAAGCATTTGCCTGCAAAGCCAAAGGACCTAGGTTCAATTCTCCAGGACCCATGTAAGCCAGATGCACAAGGGGCACATGTATCTGGAGTTCATTTGCAGTGGCTAGAGGCCCTGGCATGCCCATTCTCTCTCTGTCTGTCTCTCTTCTCTCTCTCTCTCTTTCTGTCTCTCTCTCTTTCTCTCTGCTTGCGAATAAATAATTTTTTTTAAAAAGAGAGAGAGAGAATATTTCCAGGGAAGTACCCCATAAATAATTTATAATTATATTAAATAAGCAATTTTCTCATTTAGTTAAATCTAATATGCTGTTATTTGTATAACAGTAGGTATGCAGAAAAGCTATCAGCATAATAGATTCTTTTGTTTTTAAATAATGGAGTAGAATACATCCTTAATATTAAATACAAAGAAAAAACTGTGTAACTGTATGCTGATTGCCAGAGGCGATGCACTTTAGGTACATAAGGAGGAGGTTGAGAGGAACCACAGAACACGTCATTAGGATGAGGCACAGATGCAATTTTCAATGTGTAGTCTTGATAGGCTGCAATGAGAGCAGAGTATTTCAGCAGCAGGTGGAAATAGGTTGGCAGTGAGCTTCCAAGAGTTCTGGTAGAGTATCTTTTTGGGTCAGGAGAAGAAGCAAGTAAACACACATGTTTATCTTTAATGCCCAGAAGGATGTGAGCACTCAGTGTAGCCTGACTGAGCTTAGTTTCCGTGAGAGCAACATGGTGAGATGATGCCTGGTATGTCTGACTTGAGGATATGCATGGCTGAGTGAGGCATTCAAAAGACCGGCCCATCAGCCCAATAGACATCGGGAACTGCCACAGGATTCTTAGACATTGACATCACAAATATGAAGCTAATGATGCCATAAAACTGAATAACAGGAAAAGTCCTACTATTAAAAAATATCTTCTATCAAGTGGTTACATTAATTGAGTACAAAATTGTGTATGGATGGGGAAGAGGAAAAGAACAGCATAAATTATCCTCTTTCTGAATGCAGTTATAAAGGCAGTGATTTCTGGTTTGTCTAAAGTTCTCCTCTACACTCATGGGTACATGACCAGGAAGACTCTGAGGAAAGACGCAGCCCAGATGAAACACACGAAAGAAATCTGGGGAAGAGAATAATGGATTCTGTCTGGGCACAGGTTACACACCGCTCTAATGGAAGAAGAGCCCATGGGTGGGATTAGCCAAGTCACTAAGGAGAAGGTGGAAATATTTGCTTGAACTGTGAGTGCTTTTGGCAGACAGATGTAATGTTTTCCCATCTCTCACTGTGACAGATCCCACAGGACAACACAGAGAGAACTACACAAGCACAGAAATGTCTGGACTGGAAAGCAAGCAGTAATAAAAAGGAAGACGATGGATTTCTAGCAAATTTCCTTTCCGAAGAAAAAGGGACAGGTGAAGAAGATGGTTAAGTGTTGGAAAAGGTTGAAATAATGAATGGGATAAGAAAGACTGAGTATTATAAGCAGAGGGAAAACACAACAGAAAATGAAATAAAATAAACCTAACTCCATGTCTAGAACCTATTATAACTTGAGAACATAATACACCTGTCAGTGAGAAATGGGTTCGTAATACTGCCGCAGGGGCACCGTCTTTAAAAACATGAACCCCTTGGGCTAGAGAGATTGCTAAGCGGTTAAGTGCTTGCCTGTGAAGCCTAAGGACCCCAGTTCGAGGCTCAACTCCCCAGGACCCACGTTAGCCAGATGCACAAGTGGGCGCACGTGTCTGGACTTTGTTTTCAGTGACTGGAGGCCTTGGTGTGCCCATTCTCTCTCCCTCTCTCTATCTGCCTCTTTCTGTCTCTGTCACTCTCAAATAAATAAATAAATAAATAAAAATTAAAATTGAAAGAAAAAACATGAACCCCCATTTCCAGATTTAGAATCAGCTAAAGAATGAATCTTGAATAATGTGGAGCCCTGCTAAGGACATCTACGGACCAGTTTCATAAAGACAGGTACTTCTCTTACAGGACTGGATCCAAAATATCCTATCCTGGAGAGACCGTGTGACTGTCTCAAATGTTATTTGGGAGCAAGCTTTTGTCGCTCTTCCCTCAAGAAAGCCTGTGAATGCTGTCAGTCTAGATGCATGCCACACAGATTTCCTCTCCTACTCCAAACATGACCTTCTAGGACCCCCACCACCGGAATGCAGGGATTAGCATCACTGGCAAGAGGACAGAAGCACTGTGGGACACCAGCAGGTAGCCCCCCACCCACCTTCACATGACTCTATTACTGTGTTCCAAACAGACAGTACTTCCCAAGGCCTTGAGGAAGTGATTAGACAACTACATACGGAAAACATGTTCTCCTCCCCAATTTCTACAGTTACTGGAAAATACGGTCGAGCTAACAACACAAATCAACTGTGAAACCTCTTTAAAGCCTTCTGGTAACTTCTCTACATGACCTCATAAAAGGGTAAAAACAGTTCACAGACTGGGATTAGGATGGGAGTTATCTAGGTACTGTGTAGTACTGTAGACTCAGAGAAGGGGCCGGCTCACTGGGGTGGCCAGAACAATACCCTCTGCCCCCCTGACTGTTCAACCGCACAGCAGTAGAAATGAGAAATAAATAGGGCCGAAAATGCAAGATATTCCAGGTAAGGAGGCATAAAGTCACACGGTGGTTTACTGGCATGGAGGCAAACGGACCTGCTCAGCTGAACAAACCCCGAATGACAATGCTGAAGTAAGGTGTAAGCCCTTGTGCATAGTGGGAAGACAGTGTCTATGGGGTTTGGGGCTATCCTCCTTCCTTCATACGACAGTGGGTGCATGCTTTGGTTTACAGTAGTAGAAGCAAACAATGAACTCCGAACAACAACAACAACAACAAAAAACAGGCACTACTTAAAATTTCTTACTTTTTAAAAATATTTTATTTATTTATTTATTTGAGAGAGATACAGAGAGGAAGAAGCAGATAGAGAGCAAGAGAGAATGGATGTGCCAGGGCCTCTAGCCACTGAAAACAAACTCCAGACGCGTGCGCCCCCTTGTGCATCTGGCTTACGTGGGTCGTGGGGAATCGAACCAGAGTCCTTAGGCTTTGCAGGCAAACCCCTTAACCGCTAAGCCATTTCCCCAGCCCAAATTTCTTAATTTATTGCACATAGGCATGATGTTATCAATATAACCCATGGTTGATAACTTTTAAATCTTTTTACAAATATAGGCCATGTGAGAATTATACCTTTAGCACAACTTCTAAGGCTCTTGAAAGTAATTCCAGTCATAGAAAGTGTGTAGTGGGACACTAACTGACCAGTACTGTGCCCCAGAGAAGTAAAGCAAATGAGAAGTGACTGTTAACAGACAAGTCAACAGAGAGGACAGTGAGATGGGACAAAAGAGGGGAAGAGAAGAAAAAAACAATTGTAGACTGCCCCAGAAGCCCATAGATAGGGCTTGAACTGCCAAGGATGCAGACACAAGTCTGTAGGTGTCACCAAATAAGAATGAAAACTAAATCCAGGAAAAGTTGGCAGCTGCACCTTGTAGGAAGAGTGCATGAAAGTAAAATGTGCACACACACACACACACACACACACACACACAAACACACACACACATACAAACACACACGCACATACAAACACACACAAACACACATGCACGGCTAATAGAATCTGATTAGGAGTCAGTTGACACTTAGGCATAGGATAAAACTTCACAAAGTCAAGCAAATCCAAAGATTTGGGAAAGAACAGCAGTCCTGTAGCTACAATTTTTTAAAGATCTAAGAGATTTCACAGAGAAGGCAACACATGAAAGATATTAAATGCAAAGGAGAGACCTAATACAAAAATACAGATGCATACTTCATGAAGAGCTCAGAAAAAGGTCGCTTGAAGGAAGAGATGCAAACCCTAGCACAATGGCTACTCAAGAGATAGTAATAAAATGGAGGCTTTATTAAGTATCAGGGCCAAACAGATACGTAAATAACTCCATGCCAACAATTCTCAAGGAAACACAGTAGAGCTGCACTCTCAAATATGCCCAAGTTTGACCTGAATAGATGGAAAGGAAGCAGAAAAATTTAACTCATATACAAGAGAAACATCAGTTAATAGAAAGAAGCCAAACACTTCAGTGATAATGAAATTGAAAAGACATACTTTTTAAATAGTCACTATGAATAGGTCCAGAGACCTAACGGAAAACATTAACACGACAGATGTATTAAAAATCATTTTAACATAGAAATTCTATATTTTATAAATACAATAACCAACACCATCACCAACAACAAATACCCTCTGGTCAAGATTAACTTCAGAGTAACAAACAGAAAATTATATTTGTGACCTGGAGTTGCAGCAAAGAAACTGTCAACATGGGGTTACAGAAAGAACAAGGGTAGAAGAAAGACAAAGTAAAATAAAAGCAGAGAGAACTTGGTGGCTTCTGGGAAAATAATATAAAGTAGTTTCATATCTCTATTGATGAAGTCTAAGGGTAAGGAGAAATAGAACATTTATTTGCAAAATACAATATTTATTTTACCCAAATGTGTTGAAAAATATACACTCCAAAGTCTTAGTGGGAATCTAAGTAAAGAAATCCAAATCAAGTCTTGCATAACTGAATATCTGAAGCTCATTGGCAAAGTTAAAAAACAAAAAAAATAGTGGGCTGGAGAGATTGCTTAGTGGTTAAGGCACTTGTCTGCAAAAACTAAGGTCCCATTTCAATCTCTCTCCAGATCCCACATAAGCCAGATGCACAAAGGTAATGCAAGCACAAACACAAAGTTTGAAGGTATTTTACTTTGCACATGGAATGGTAAAATGTTATTTGAAAAGGCCTGACAATGTTAGGTCTCATTTTTCATGTGTAGCTTTGAGGTATACCTGGCTGAATTAAACACAAAGTCTAGATGATATGACCAAAGTCCATAATAAAGGTAATGATATTCTCCAAGTTATGCAGTAATTAGTGAGGTAGTGTATAATCTCAGCACTTCAAAAGCTGAGGCAGAAGGATCATGAATTCCAGGGCAGGCTGGGTTATATAGCCCGACCCTGTATGATCAAAAGATGCTATGCAATCCAACAGAAGGTACTATATATGTAAATAATAAAGAAAGAAAGATGGTACAGCTCAAAACAAAGATGGCATTCTTGATCCCAGGGAGAAGGATCACAAGCTATCAACGTTTCAGTCATTCCCAAGCCTAAACTTTCTATGATATCTCGCACTTAATGGAAATAAAATGAGAAATTAGGGAATTATTTATATTTTAATCTTTTGATCTTTCTTTAGACTTAAACTTATAAGGGCATAAAAATTTAATTTCAGATATTAATTACCTTGGAATAAGTTCTTTAGAACTTTTAACTTTTTAAGTTTCATTTCACTCTGGAAAGTCAGTAATTATAAAATTCACACATTATACCTCGGGCATTGTTCTCTTGCTGTGAACTAAAGTTCTCTGAACAAGCCTCAAGTATGTTGAAGATCCTGGAAGGCTAAAACGCATTGACTGTGGAGAGATAGAATGCTGCAGAAAGAGAGTAAAAATGACCTTGGGCTCCCTTTGGTCCCTCTTTGTTCAGCCACCTGCTACTAGGATCTGCATGTATACTAACATCCTCTTGACTATTATGTAAAAAAATCTTTGTAGTATCCTTAAGCTTAGCCAACTTCTAACCTCCACCAAACCCAACATAAATATGCCATAATTTCTGACACCCACTCACTGTCTACCTATGTGATGTCCTCACTAATATAGTTAGTCATTCATTGAAGGACAACTTTCTCTTCTATGACTGTAAGCCATATAACCACTCCCACACCAGAGCTCACTATTCAGGACAATCTGATTCCTAGTTCCCTGGTCATCACCAGTTGTTTTTGGCTCAGAAACAGCCTCTTTCCTCCTGGGGATGTGTGGTATGCTTCCGCATGTTGGAATCTCACAATGAATCCACCATTGCATCCAGACATGATTTAACATGGGGAAACTGTTGTAGGCTCCCAGATCTATGGGTTCCTTCCTGGTCCATTTGGGCTTAACTCTGGTGACTATGATGCCAGGCAATTCAAAGGGCTAATAGAGCCATAAAGACATCAGAGTTATTTGTCTCATGCCCACCAGAATTCATGGCATGCAGACAAGTGACATCTGATGCATGAAAAAAGGACTCCTAAGTGGGAGGGACAATGAGAGAGAGAGAGAAGAAGGAGAGGAGGAGGAGCAGGAGGAAGAGAGAGAGGGAGAGAAGGGGAGAAGGAGAAAAGGAGAGAGATTGCCAACAAGCTGTCTGGTTTCCTGGCCTTTCATGCGGCTTATGGAAGAAACTGGATAGACACATTGGTTGTCATTCTCGCCCACTGCAGGCAAGTGACAGGCCTCCAAACCCTGTTAATGGCCCCTGTGCCCAAGTGAAGATCCGAGTTGCTTTCCCTACTGAGTGATCATGCAGTGCAGCTTCTTTCATCCACTCCTCTCCCACGAGGTTGTGCTGGTTCAGAAAGTTACCATGTGTTTTCCTTTGTTTGCCCTGGTGCTACTTGACTGGCTTATAACGGTCACATGACTGACTTGAACTCTTCTTCCCGAGCCTGGATTCGGATCCGGTGGATGGAAGGCGCCCTGAGATACTGCATTTAAACCATTTAAACCAAGTCATGATGCTTCCACATCTAGGAGCCACAGACAAGTCACCAAGCCCAGGAAGCCCCCCCCCATCCTTTATTAATTCTCAGCGGGTGAAGGGCAGTGAAGGAAAGAACTGCCTCCTACCTCCTGCCTTCTGCCTTACAGAAGGTCTTTCTCCTCTCGGATCTTTGGCCATGCAGAAAGCTTAGCTTGCTCTGACACAGGCCTCTGTGCTTCTGCCGGTGCTGCCAGAAACAAGCCCATCACTGCCCTTCTTTCAGCCCCTTGCACTAAATTGCTCTGTTAGTAGCAGACGTGATGGTTAGATGCCTCTGTGTTTAATTTTTCTTGTGATATGTCCACTTTTGAAGGAAAACAATAGAAGTGTTTGATGTGGCCATCATATAAAACCAAGAAGTTTATTCAGGAGTTTCTGAGATAAATAGAAAACAGAAGCCACTTCACGTCGTGTGAGGACTTACATAATTTGAAGGCAGAGCAGTAAAAAGTACATACGGGTCTATTGTGAATACAGACAAGCTCTTTGCCCAGAGGGTAGTATGAGAATTGAATGACATTCACATATTTCAAACATTCTGTATCACAAGCTTAAGATCTAAAGACAATTTGCTTTATGTAAAAAGAAAAAGAAAAGCATGAAATGCATCCCACTGGTAAAGTAAAATCCCTTTGATATATACATGATGTTTCCTCACACAACGATGCAGATACTCTCTCATAGTCCCCTAATCTCATTCTACATTGTTAGAAAAGAAACAGGGATATTGATAGACTTTTATTTGCTCTTCACTCTGGGATACTTAAATAAACTTTACATTTCAAAACCACTTATAAATTCCAGTATCAGTGGTATTTTCAGGGAATGTCATGGTAGTCAATGATATATTTTATTTCTAGTCTAATTGATAAATTGTTCAGGCAGATATTTTAAATTCTACACGGAAACCTTATTTTCTAAAGTTATTTTTAACCTTTTCTTTTGAAAAGGGATTTAAAATAGAAAATGAGTGAAAGTAGTTCTAGAAAATTATTGGAATTATTATAAAAAATTATAGAAGTATATTAGCTACTTTGCATTCTGTTGATTTTTTTTCATATTCTTCCAGTGTCACTCCCTGTTCCTAAATATTCTCTTGTTACTGGCCTATAACAATTGAGTAATCCCAAGTTTCCAAGCATATGTTTGTTTGGAGTTATGCCATAAATATAACACCATAAAACCAATGGAAAGAAAGCATTCAAAAAGAATGCATATACACCAGCAAATTAATTCTAGGGCTGCTGTTATTGTAACTGAACCTGCCATTTGTAAATGTTATGTTACACATTATCATTATATTCTATTACTTTTGTAAAATATATTCTGATATTGCAGAAATCTTTGGAACAATGATGGCTTATTGGGCAGGCAATATTTATTCTTTCCTTCCTTTTCATTAGCACACCATCATTATTTTTTAGGTGGCAACACATAAACATCACTGAAGAATGGGCTTTTTCCTTAGTGAGTCCTTGGAAAGCACTGTACTTGTTTGTATAAAAACTGTGGGCTGGAGAGATGGCTTAGGGGTTAAGGCACATGCCTGTGAAGCCTAGGGACCGAGGTTCAATTCTCCAGGTCCCACATAGCCAGATGCACATGGTGGCACATGCATTTGGAGTTTGTTTGCAGTGGCTGGAGGCCCTGGTGTGCCCATCCTCACTTACTCTCTGTGTGTCTCAAATAAATAAATAAAAATAAGCTCTGTCATCCACAATCCCCATGGAGTTGACCCGCATCCCCAACCAGGAGGGCCCCTTTGGAAAAGGCGCAGAGATGAGGGAAAGTATGGTACCAACATGTGTTGTTAACATACTCAGTATGTTCCAGAACTAATAAAAATAAATTTAAATAAAAAGCTCTGTCATGTGTTTTCTCATATACTAGGTGCCATCTCCTGTTCTTCCCACCTGCTTTTCAGTTATAATGTGTTCAGAATTCCCACAGCTCTTTTGAACATAGTGTGAGTAGACACAACAGGAAATTGACAATTCAGGAAATATTATAGATTGACCAAGACAACGCCACCCCTCAGGCCTCTGTTCATGTAATAGAAAAACATGTCTGTGTCTCCTCTGAGCTCGAATCATAGAGGGTCTCTAGAAGCTGAAGAGAATCTTCACTGCCCTGCTCACACTGCATTTCCCAGTCTTCTTTCTGGCTTTTTCAAATCAGTTTAAACATAATCCTTGACATGCACTTACTATAGAACAAGTTTGTGATTACTGATGGCTAAATCTGATGAATCAGTCTTACTCTATGCCTTATTCTTCCCTTTGATTCAAACCAGGACTAGCAAATCGAATTTGGAACCATGGGGCTGTCCAAACACTGAGGAAACATTAGTCGGCATATCTCAATGCAGAGTTGGCCTCATTAAAAGTATTTCTTATAAAAAGAATTTGCCAGTTGCTTGGAGAATATGCTTCCAGCATAGATTTGTGTAGCTTTCTCCCTGGAACCTCATTCTAGTAACATCTAAGTGATGTGTAAATTCCAGCTAAGTTTTCACTTCATGTTTCCTCTGGACACAGTTGTGTCTTCATCTCCCACGGAGCCCAGGACCCAGCACCACAATAGCTTCCTTGTAACCAGCTTGTAATCTACTTTGTCCCTCCTTGGGTCACTTACCTGACAAACAGAAAAGGCTTGCTGAGCCCAAATGTCTTTGCTCTCTGACTGCCACAAGTCAGCCGTGACAGAAATGATGAGGACCACCTCAAGAACACCCAAACTCTGTTCATCATGCCAAGGACATGTCACGTATTCCATCACCTTCCTGCTCCTCCACAAAAAAAATAATGATTTTCCTTTCTCCTTCACTTCAGACCTGTTCACTTTCACAAACCCTCCACTTCTGGCTCCTATTCTTCTTCCTTTCACGGCAGACACCCCGGCCATGCAGCAGGGGATATCTTCTGGCTGCCACATCTGCGCCTTCACCTCAGCAGGCCTGCCTTTCTTCTGCTTCTTCACCATGTGAGCTGGGAACATTCCAAAGATCCGTCGGTGCATTTGTATAGAAGACTACATTCCTTTTTAAAAATTTAGTGACTTACTGTTGTAGCTATCTTTATGCTGAAGAATCATATGCACTCATACTTGCTGGAATTTTTCATATCAGCAAAACAGATAGTCCCTGTTGTTTTATGAAGCCCCTGCCTTTGATCCCCGGGGACTTTCTCAGCACAGCAAGGCTGTAGTGTGCTCTCCATCAGTGTCCTTCCTGAAGGATTCTAACACTGGAACATAGAAGGATATTTCTCTGCCTCCTGCTTCCTCCTGAACTGCCTCTAATTCATTCCCAATACATGATGAAAAGTGGCCTTCAGGGGCTGGAGAGATGGATTAGTGGTGAAGGTGCTTGCCTGCGAAGCCCAAGGACCCATGTTCAACTTAGCCAGATACAAAGGTGAGGCAAGCACAAGGTCGCACATGCCCACTAGGTGGCACAAGCATCTGGAGTTCAATTGCAGTGGTTGAGTCCCTGGCACACCAATTATCCCTCTCTCTCTCTCTCTCTCTCTCGCTCGCTCTCTCTCTCTCGCTCACTCGCTCCCTAAAATAAAATATTTTTAAACTGGCCTTACAAAGACAATCATATCTTCAAGTATTCAGTTTGAGGAGTGAAATTAGACCCAACATCCTGCTTGCTCTCTTAGCATGATATTGTCATGATTCTGCCCCCCAGGACCCCATATATTCGTGGAAACTTTGATACCAAGGGTTTCAAAGCATTTTAGTAAGATATAGTAGGAGGCTGCCTTACATCTTATAAGACTCAGGGATCTTTGTGCAAAGGAATGGGAAAACATTACTATTCCACATAGGTAATCATTGCTAATATTGAATTTCTCTTAATTAATTCATGAAGTTAGAGTTGTTGGTGGGCAGGGGCTTTATTCTTGAGAGCTCATTATTTCTTTACCTCCCCTGTTGCATCTTCAGAAAATTGTGACATTAGAGAGCAAGCCATTCATCCAAGTGAGAAGATGAAATAGGGAAGCACACTTCCTGCTCCTGCCTGGTGAGCGCCTGTCTTGCAACAGGGAGGCCTGCAGTTAGACATGGGTTTCTGCTTCCCAGCTGGAGCCCAGCAGGAGAGTGGCCTTTCCAAGACAGCTTCTTAGAATGGGAGTGAGAAACAGGCGCTTCTGAAGAACAGCTGCATAGAGTGAGGCTCGTAGTCTCTCCCTAAATGACATAGTTCCCTGAGAAGGGCCATGTATGTAGCACACTGTCTGCTCACTTCAGAATGCAGATTTCTAACCAAACTTCCAGAGGAGATGTGGAAGCCGAGGGATTTGCTTTATTATTATTATTTTTTAAGGTATAATTCTTAAGCAGTCGGAAGATGAACTAAGATCTTAAAAAAAAAAAAAAAACCACCAAGTTCATAGGTTTAAAGAACTGGGACTGACAGGGGTGGGGGTAGGGGCTAAAAGAAGATAAAAGGAAGGGATATTTTTTCTTTTTTTCAGAGAGAGAGAAAATTAGGCAAGGAGGGAGAGAGAGAAGAGAGAATGGGTGCACCAGGGTCTCCAGCCGCTGCAAAGGAACTCCAGATGCATGTGCCACCTTGTGCCTCTGGCTTATGTGAATCCTAGGGAATTGAACCTGGGTCCTTTGGCTTTGTAGGCACGTGCCTTAACCACTATATCCAGCCCAAAGGAAAGGGATTTTGATCAGCATATATCATATACATGTATGACAGTTGTCAATAAAGAGTTAAGATAATAATAATGATAATAATAATAAATAGCATAAAGCCAAATATGATTGCTTAGAGTTAAGGGGAAAGAAATAGGCCTGGGAATAAGGTAAGAGATATGAAAAATTAGTTTCTAGCAGTACAGTAAACCAGAGAATATCTCTCCATTATAAAAATCCACAAAATTTCAGAGCAGTAGACTTGGCCAGGTTAGCATTCAGACCCCACTGAAAGACTAGACTTGCACGTATAGCATGCAAACAGGGCGCAGCCCCCAAACAGACTCAGTGGGGCCACTTGCTGAGTGCTGGTCCACCTCTCAGCATCCATGGCCCTGTGAACGCCTGCATTATGCTGCTGTGTTCTTCCCTATACTCCCTGGAAGCTCACTTCCAGATAAACCCAGAGCTAGTTAGGGGCTGAGTTTGCAACCAAAAACAAAGCCTAGGTCGGCTTGTGCTGAGTGACAGTCATCCTCAGACAAGACTCCCCAATGTTCTCAGGGTCTCATGCAGCCCAGGCTGCCCTCAAACTCTCTATGAATCCAAATATGACCTGGAACTTCTGACCTTCCTGTCTCCACCTCAAGTGCTAGGAAGATAGGTGTCTCCAACAAGCTCTGTTTATATGGAGCTGGCAATCAGATCTAGACCTGGCTGCTGGTGTGCTGGGCAAACACTCTACCAACTACTGAGCCACATCCCAAACCTGTTTTCCAGGTTTTGTAATGTTTTCTTAATTATCTTCCTGCACATTGACTTCATTCCAGAGTACTCATTTCAAGGTTTCTTTTCCTCCCTTTGAACTTCAGATCCAAGAGGCAGACCCCTTACTTCAAATCTATCAGTCCTCATTCCTAAAAAGACCTAATCAACACTGAGCTTGATTACATTCTTGCATTAAAGGAAATCTACATATATAGTACCTAAATATACACCTAGGGCTGCCAGTCTCCTCACTTGAACACTTGGCTTTTGCATCAATAATTGCATCTAAATTAACATATTAAATGTTAATCTCATTCAATCTCACAGTTGCAGTCTTCATTTCGGTGAATGGGAGAATCATATACCTACTGCTTCCTTCATATTCCTTTGACCTGTGTTCTTATTTTTTCTCCTTCTCATACATGAATGATAGTGGGAGACCCGCTTTCAAAATAAATTGCAAATATAACCATAGCATTATTAATAGTACATTTTAGGGCATTGGTATTTAGTACCAGAAGACTATAATAGCTTTGCAATCATTCATGTATTTGAAACAAACTATAATTTATTATTCAACAGAGTAACCATGTATACAGCATCCCATGACACTTAGGAAGGAAATCCAAACATGGACCGAGGTCACAAGCCCCCAAGTGCTCTGACATTTTCTTCGGAATTCACAATTACATGGACCAGCTCACTGCTCCTGACGAAAGGAAAGCAGTCCTTGCCTCCTTCTACAGATCATGGAGTAGACAGATGTGGGCACTGTGATAAACTATGCCATTTAATCAGTATTGACTAATGAATCATACAAACAATCCTGTGACACTTCAAGAAAATAACTAACATTTGAATTAAGGAATAAAGAAAAAAGCAAGACTCTTGTAGTAGGCATGATATCCGCCTACATGGCCAACGACTTTAGCCACAGAACCATCGCATTTTGCTGTATGTAAGTAAATAAAATTTGCTATATATAAGTAGAAGTTTTCATTTAATTTCTTTTTTTCTTGGGCTTAAAAAAACATTTCTTTATTTTCTTCCCTCCCTTCTTGCTTTCTTTCCTTCTTTCCTTCTGTATGTTTGTGTGTGAGCACACCAGAGCCTGGTGCCCCTTTGGGTCCAACTTTATGTGTGTTTCTGAGGAACCTAACCCAGACCATCAGGCTTTGCACGCAAGCACCTGTAACCACTGAGCCATCTCCCCAGCCTGAGACAGAGGTCACATGCACCCCAGGCTGGTTTCAAACTCAGATAATGATGATCTTGAATGCCAGATCCTCTTGCCTTCACCTCCTGAGTATGGGGATTACACATGTGCACAACTATCTTTGTCTAAATAAGAGTTTTCTACAACATTAATAAGATCAATTAAATAGATGAGTCCATTAAATCTTTTCAATTGCTATCTTTGTTAGTTTATAAAATTTATGCTTGTGTAATTGACATTTTAAATCAAAATTTTTTATGTTTTAAAACATTAGCCTATGACTTTTTGGTAACTAAGCATTGCTAAATTATAGTGTTTACTTTCGTGGGCATTATTAATTCTTGTTTTTTTTAGATTTAAATGCTTTTCCATTAACGGTAAGTCCCAAAGCAAAATAAAACAAAAATGAAAACCTTGGCCAAATTCAGAACAGAGAGGCCTTCCTTCCCTTCTCAGCCAATGGCAAAGTGGCCAAATCAAGAACAGTGACGCTGGCGGCGCTGCCTCTTACCATTGACTTGGAAGATGTGAGTCTGGCGGATGTGTTCATAGCCCTCTGCGTAGCAGGTGTAATTGCCCATGTGAGTTGTGGTGACCTTAGTAATGTACAAGGACCCATCATCTCCAAAGTCCTACAGAAAAACAAATGAGATGAAAACAAATCGTGGGCATTTTGACAAGGTCATTGTTTTCAACAACAAAATAAATAGACTAAACTGTCTTTCTTATGATCAAAACAATCAATTTCAATCTAGAGACCTTAGCTTACCATTTTCCTAAGATATATTATGTTTGATGGGGACAGGTTCAAGAGAAGGTACAGATTATTATCAAAAATACATGTATTGGGCTGGAGAAATGGCTCAGCAGTTAAGGTGCTTGCCTGCAAATCCTAAGGACCTGAGTTCAAGTCCCCAATACCCACATAAAGCCAGATGCACAAGGTGGTGCATGCATCTGGAGTTTGTTTGTAGGGGCTTCAGGGCCTGGTATATCCATTCTCTTTCTCTCTGTACCAGCTTTTCTCTCTTTTACCTCTCTCTCAAATAAATAAATAAATAAAATATTTTTAAAATACATGTATAAAAATTGTCAACAAAAAAGAAACCTAATTTTTTGTATTCAAATAATAAAAATGAGTTCAACCTATAGCTTTAGCTTTTCTATATATATATAAAATAACTGAATTTATAAAATAAGCCAGATTCCATGTTTTAGATTGATAATGCTATAACATTGTTCTCATAAAGTAAACAGCTATTAATTACATTTTCACACATGTAATGTTCACTAATTTTATACTATTCAGGTACATGTTTACAAAGAAAAATAGATGTTAATGCAGTACATTTATAGCAGTATTTTGGAGCAGGATTTTTGTCTTATTTTCTTTCAGTCGAGTCTGGGAATTAAACCAAAGACCTCCCTCATGCTAAGCATGTACTGTGCCCCGGAGCCTCACCTCTGACCATGACTTCAATGTGAAGCTTAGAAATGACAGTTCATTTCAACAAAATAATCATATTATTTCAAAATGTATGAGGACAACTATATAGCCATTTTGAGGGGAGAAGTATGAAAGAATCACATGTGTTCATCAAAATCAAATCAAAGAAGCACTTCTGGAACGGCCAAGAATAAACTGGAAAAATCCTTTCTTCTCTAAAGGTATTGCAGTGGAGAAAATTGTCAAAGCCTTCTTTTTCCCCTGTACTTTACAGAATATGTATGAAAACATGTGGCTGATGTTTCAGTAAGAAGGGCAAAATTCTAACATTTTAACCTCACTTCCTTAAGTCCTCTCCAATAGCCACATGGAGGCTTTGAACCAACAGCCTGTAACTATGCTGGATGTTAGAGCCATTGTCCTAGCAGAGACTGGAGGTGAGGAACATAGGTTTCACTCAAATTCCCGAGGCCCCACCTTACAGAACTGTTTCTATTGGGCCTGTTTGGCAGCTCCTCAGAAGCTTATACTTTTATGAACTTTATATGAGCAAAACTTGGAGCTCACCCTGTATAAGTAATTATATATCCCTTAACCTTTTATTAACAAGAAAAATAACAGCTGATATATAAATGCAAGTTGCGGGTTACACTAGGTTGCTCAAGAATCTTACGACCAAATGAGGACAGGAAGTTACCATGGCATCTGAAGAGTTTCACATACTCCTTATAATGTGACTCCATACAAAAGTGATAAACTGTGTAAATGCTGACAAAATACATGGCATCCTGGATCTCACAGCTAGCTGACTTTGATGCTCCACATAAGCAGAAAGTAAACACTAAAGCATTACATAGACTGCTTAGAATAACATTCCCTGAATGACAGTCACAGACATAGAATTCTCCAACATCTGGAAGAATACACTGATTCAAAACATTTAACTTATACCTGTCCAAACCTTCACTCACTGCTAAGACAATTATGAAAATACTTTGGTGGATTCATACAACATTCTCCTTCCTCCCGAAATAAGGTAACTTAAAACTATATCAAAATGAAGAAAAAAATACCTTATTCCCCAAAGACACTATCAAAAATATCAAAAAAAAAACCCAACCTTATAGATTGGGAGAAAAATATGTGTAAATACTCTGGCAAGTATCCCATGATTGAAATATGTAAAGAAGTGTTACAATTTAAAAAGTATAAATATAATGTGTCTAATTACAACAATAAGTAAAAGGTAACACATTTTGGAAAAGCTTTAAACATGAACAATAAGCATATAAAATATGACTAGCATGATTTGTCCTTAAGAAAATGCAAATAAAAATGAATAACATTCAAAAGTGCTTCAGTTCTACTCTAAATTTCACCATTGTCAATGAACAAACTCTCATTCTTAGAACACAAGTCAGCCATACACAAGTGTGCTCATGTGTTCATATCCATTCTTAATAGCCCAAAGCTAAAAGCAACCCAAGTGCCTGTCAACTAATAATGTATAACAGAGGTGACATATATGCACAATGAAATATTATTTACTAATAAACAGGATTAGAGTACATTTTTACACTATAACATCAATAAATCCTGAAAAACAATTGGAAATATTTTGATTTGTTTAATTTATTTGAGAGGGAGAAAGAAGGAGGGAGAGAGAGAAAGAGAGAGAGAATGGGCTTGTCAGGGCCTCCAGCCGCTGGAAACAAACTCCAGATGTATGCTCACCTTGTACATCTGGCTATCATTAAGTTCTGGGGAATTTAACCTGGGTCCTTTGGCTTTGCAAGCTGGTGCCTTAACCACTAAGCCCAAAATATTACCTTAATGAGAAATTACAAAGGTAAGGGCTATGAATCGTATGTCTAGTTATATAAAAATTCCAGAACAGACACATCCATAGACAGAATAGATATCCATAACCAGGGACAAGGGGTTAGAGGTTGGAAACGACTGTTAGTAGTTATGAAGTCCTTATGATGTTGGGGTACTTGATGTCACCAAACCAGGGTGTCTCAGATGAGCATTCACTGAGACGGCCGGTCTGAGCTGAGGTTCTAAATCCTTCCCCCTTACAGATTCTCCATTAATTACAGCCAAGATGCACTTATCTACTGATATTTTGTACTATATGTTAATATAGCCATTACCTCCCTCCTGGTTTCACATCTCTAATTTTTCAACTATTTATTTTCTCAGCAGTTTTTTTTTTTTTGTTTGTTTGTTTGTTTTTGTCGGAGTTCCACTCCCAGACAAAATTGTGTGTTTATTCTCAATCTCCAGGATGTCTTCAGTCTTTCAGTCAATAGACTGGTTAAATTGTTATGGACTTCTACAGAATAAGTGATTGGCCGTAGGCCACAGAATCCTGGAAATGGGGGACATGAAAAATCCCAGATCATCTGTTCTATTGATTTCACTCTTCTCAAGGCTGAGCACAAAGGACATAGGCAACACATTTCTAAACTTAAAAAAAAAAAATTGTTATAGCAACTCCGAATTGACTACATTTAATCATGTAAGAATAACAAGCAAGATATGTATACCCAGTAGATATGGTCAGCACTTCAGAATTTACAAGACAGCAAGTTATGTAGAGATCCCAGAATATAACCACTTGGTTGTTTTTTGTTTGTTTTTCTTTGTTTTGGCTCTATTTAATCACAAGCATTATTTAAACAATTCTAATAGAAGATCTGAAATTATTAAAAAGTCATCTTTAAATTTTTCATTTTTCTTCTCATATTGTGCTTTTCCACATAGTTCTAAACTATCTAGTGCCACGCTGTAAATGTAGTTTTCTATGAAAATTATATATTGACATTAAAGTAATAACCTTTCTAATGCTGATTATTCTAGTATGCTTTTTATTTTGCTTTATTCCAAAAGCTATTTTCTTAGCTTTTTACCTATACAAACATATTTTCATAAAATAACAATAAAAGTAATTTAAGCAAACATTGGAATTGACTTTTGCACTATACTCTTGTGGTTTATATTATTTTTCTAGAAGCTATGAGTGTTTTTTGCTAGCCTATTTTATACACTTAATCTAGTACCAATAAACAACACTGAAAAGTAAATGATATAATTTCAATTTAGTAAATAAACAACTTTTCAAATCGCTTTTTCTTAAAGCATTCCATCAATCATTTTAAAGAAATACAACAGAAAGTCTAACTTAACAAACATTAATGGAAATTACTGTTTATGATGGATAAGCAAATTTTGTGCAACTACATTCTTTGATAGGAAAAGCAAAACTGAAACTATCCAAAATTTGTGCAACAATTTTATTTTGTTGTTTATATTAAGTAATCACATTTTACTTTTTCTTAAGGAAATAATTCTATAGACAGATTTCAATGATATCTTTAAATGAGTAGATATACTATATTCTTAATCACACTTCTTAGAATTCTCTTGCTGTTAGCATAAAAATCTAGGAGTAACTGCCCATAGAAGTACAAAGGATAAGCAGGGCCATTGATGAAAACTGCTGCATTTTATGAATATATGTTGAGTTTTGTGAAGACTTATACATTAAGCTTGCAATCCAGAGAGTTCTACAAGGCAACAGAGTTCTGTGGTCACTTTTGAAAAGTTTTTGAGAGGAGAACAGAGCGGGTGCAGTAAGTTAAGATACAAAGTATTACTTAAGTTGTGACTTAAGAATATAAAAAGAGGGCTGGAGAGATGGCTTAGCGGTTAAGCGCTTGCCTGTGAAGCCTAAGGACCCTGGTTCGAGGCTTGATTCCCCAGGACCCACATTAGCCAGATGCACCAGGGGTGCACACGTCTGGAGTTCATTTGCAGTGGCTGGAGGCCCTGGAGCGCCCATTCTCTCTCTCTCTTTCTCTATCTCTCTCTGCCTCTTTCTTTCTCTGACTATCGCTCTCAAATAAATAAATAAAAATATTTTAAAAAAAGAATATAAAAAGAAATTGAATTATGCAAAATGAGTGAATATTATTTATAATAATATTAAAAGGATCATTAACATAACATATAAGACAAGAAGTCTTCATTGAGAAAATGATTTCAAAGCAACAAATGAGGGCTGGAGAGATGGTTTATTGGTTAAAGTGCTTGCCTACAATGCCTAAGGACCAAGGTTTGACTCCCCAGAACACACGTAAGTCAGATGCACAAGGTGACACATGCATCTAAGTTTGTCTGCAATGGCTGGAGACCCTAACACACCCATTCTCTCTCGTTCTCTCTCTCCTAAATAAATAAATACCATATTTTTTAAAAGCAACAAATAAATATTTTACTCAGTGGAAAACCATGGATAGAAAGACTCAACACTTAAACATTACCAAATAGTACTGAGTTGATTCAAAATCTCAGTGCAATTTAAATAATAAATCTTAGTAAGTTTTTGAGGAACATGAAAGTTGATTTCTATTTATAAGTATAACAGAATATTTAAAATCCTTTTTATTCTATGAAAAAAAAAACATACCAAAATCAAGTGGGTATGTCATCCCTCTACCATACTTCATGACTTATGCAAAGATTCAAATTTAGGAAACAGTTGATGAACACAGTTACAGACAGAACCAGTAATTTAAGCTCTCTCTAATAGATGCATGATGATGATAGACAGATAATAGATTTATAGATAGATGATGATAGAGAGATAATACATAGATAACTGATAGGAAGAGGATATGGAAATAATATAGTCACATGTGTGAAGCATTGTTTCTTTTTTTAATCATTCGTGTGTGTGTGCACACACATGTGTGCACATGCATGACCGGGTCTTTGCTGATGCAAACAAATGTCAATCTGTCTTTACTTGAGAGGGTGGTGAGTTGAGTCTGGGCCTACAGGCTTTGCAAACAAGCACCTACAGCCATTGAGCCATCTCCCCAGTACCAACATTCACATTCTAATATCAGCCAGACTTAGTACGGCAAATCAATGGAAAAGATCAGTCTAGTCAGTAAACATTTCTGGGGCAGCTGGATAAGCTTAGCTAGGTAGTTAAATTTGCGGTGGATTTCTATCTGGCACCTTACACAGAAAGAGCAGCCACAGAGTGCAGTAAGAATATGTGAAAGACTGCTCTAAATCACTTGGTAGAAAATGTAGAAAAATGTCTTCATGATCTCAGGCGTCAAGACATAAGGTGACTTTTAAAGTCAAGAGACCATCGAGACATTTCCTCCCACTCATAACTTATGGCTGACCCCACAATGTACGACCCATATACCCCAACAAGAAGGGGTCCCTGTGGAGGGCGGGAGGACAGGAAGGAGGCTAACAATGGTACCAACTTGACTGTATTCACTGAGTACAAAACTAATAAATAAATAAATAAAAATAAAAATAAAATCAAGAGACCAACAGAGGAAATCCTTAAGAAATACCAAACTTAAAACTATAAAGAGTTCTTATTAATAAAAGGGGAAAAAGAGAAAAAATGCATCATAAATCCAGAAAAATGCAACAAATGAGTCACAGAAAATAATTACATTAAATTGACCAAAGAAAAAACAAAATACCAAAAACTCAACAGGAATGTGAAGACCTGCAATGTTACTTCCTGAGAAGGAAAATGAAAATACTCTGTAGACTATGAAAAGATATTCAGGCTCATTACAGATCACCAAAATCAACTTACTTCAATATGAAAATACTTTTAAAATACCTACTGACAAAAATCAATTTGTGAAGTATAAACCCAAATATTTACATATCTTATATATCTTACTCTGACATTCCAGACTTACGTGCGAGCCCACGCAAATGTCTGTGTATCTGTGTATGTGTGTGTGTTTGTGTGTGTGTGTGTGTGCGTGTGTACGTGCACACGAGCAGCCTTAGAACATGTATCAAATTTCCTTTTAGTAGAGTGACACTTACAGCAGCATTATTTTCAACAACAAAAAGCAGTAAATATAGCCCTCAACCTTACAAATTAGCACATCACAGTGTGTGGTACACATGGTCACAGCCGTGAAGATAACTGATGTCATCTGGCAATTTTGTAGCACCATCCCGAGTGCCCTGTGTCCACACAGTCAAGTCTGCCGTGGAGCTACACAGCGTGACGTAACTCACAGATCCTCATTTGTCCGTGACCTTTTCAAGGATTTGACAGCAGCACTGAACCATGTTTGCATGGCTTGTGTCATTTATGCAAAACACTTCTATGAATACACTTATTATTTGCTGGAACATTTTCTCATGCGTAAGCATTAATGGTATTTGCACCTATAGGAATCAACTGATTATATTTTTCCTTAAAGACTACAAATTTTATGTATACCATTGGGTAGTACGATATTAAATTGGATACTAAAACTAACTCCACACACACACACACACATACACACCTCAGCTAGCTTTAAATTGTGTATCTCAAATTAAATAGTTTCCCTTATATGTATGTGAGTTATCCTGATTAACTTGTGACTCTAAACAGCTTGAATTATACTGAAATTTTAAATGGATTAAATAACCCAGTTAGATTTTAAACTTTCTTTTGGAATGCTTTCAAAGAAAATGGATTCTTGTTTCAGTTTTATCACAAGTATTAGTAACATAATGGGTAAAAATGTCCTGGAGTTATGGGCTGGAGAGATGGCTTAGAGGTTAAGCACTTGCCTGTGAAACCTAAGGACCCCAGTTTGAGGCCCGGTTCCCCAGGACCCACGTAAGCCAGATGCACAAGATGGTGCATGCATCTGGAGTTAGTTTGCAAGGGCTGGAGGCCCTGGCGTGCCCGTTCTCTCTCTCTCTCTCTCTTTCTCTGCCTCTTTCTCTCTGTCTGTCTGTCATTCTCAAATAAATAAAAATAAATAAAAACATCCTGGAGTTATAGTAACTCTTGACCAATTGGTGAAATATAATGTACATTTCAGAGTTCTACCTTCATCTCATATGTAGATGGGGAGAATGTTATTCCTATCCAAACCATGAGAAGAGGTATATACTCTACAAAACTATAATTTTTTTTTTGTTGTTTTCAACTGCTTATACTTCTGGGTAACTGACAAGCCTGAATTGACAGACATCTGGTACTTCCTTAAAGAAATTAACGAGAGCATTGGATGAAAACAAAGCTTCAATATAGGGAGGGGCAAAATAATCAACTTGCTGTTTGATGCACCACCACAACTGAACATGCAGGGTTGTGAGAACACAAACCCTGGTCCTGTAGTCTGACAGTACTTGACAACAACATCATTCACTACTCTGTAAGAAAAAAAAATCATTAGAAAAACAGTGTTGCTCACACATCATATGATACATTGCATCTGCTAATCTGACTTGCACTTTAAAATTCTGTTTTATTTTGCAGTTGTTTGTTTTTATACTTTTGGTATTTTGAAACATAGTCTCATGTTCTAGCCCAAGCTGGTCTCAAATTGGCAATCCTCCTGCCTCTGCCCCTAGAGTGATGAGATTATAGGCCTGAGCTACTTTGGCACCTGGACTCTGTGAATACTGTTTAATTTTGATCAATTTCTAAGCAGCTGATAATGTGAGTTCAGACGTATTTGCCATCTATGAAGCATTGTTTCTAAATCTTATGCAGAAATCCTGGTGGAAACATCCAAGGAGCAGGTGTCACAATGACTCTCCTGACTGAGTCTCTGCTGTGGCCACTCCACCACCATTACCACCCGCAGCTGCACTTGGACTTGGTTGAGGAAATACTGTGTTCTCATTGTAACTCTCCTGAGACTAGAATATACAATCATAATGTGAGCAAAATAACCTTCAAAAGCCTCCTTTAATCACATACAAATATAAAGTGACAATTTCTCCATATCTACCAGTTTTTAATACCACTACTTCAGGAAAAACAAAAGAGGAATGTTTTTTTCAAACTGTGTCAAAATAATTAAGTCAACTTTTTTTTTCTTTTTTTCTTTTTATAGTATTGCAGATGGGCCCAGGGCCTTACACATGCTAGGCAAAGGCTCTCTCATTCAGTTATATCTTCAGCTCCAAAATCAACACACACACACACACAGACATTGTTCCATGTTCACATTTTGAGACAGTACCCCAGGCTAACAATACACTTAGGATCCTCTTGCTTCTACCTCCTGAGGACTAGGAACAAAAGGCTGGGCCACTATCACTAAGCTAAAAGTTACTATAAATTTCTTTTTCTTTTATCTTGTTTTCTTCTGGTTGTTTTTTTTTTTTTTTTTAATTGGAGAGCTGGGCCTGAACCCAGGATTTTCCATATGCTAAGCCAATGCTCTACTAAAATTAACTTTGAATTTTATAATTTTGTAACAATCTGAAATCGCCATTCCTAATTAATAATTCATTTCTTTTAACTTACTATCTTACTGGCTGTGCCAAACTTCTTCCTTTCAACAGACTTTCAACTTACCCAGCATAACGATGTAGACTCTAAAAGCACAGCTGGGCCATTAGCCCCTGATCTTTGGAAACAATGAGTCTGTGCATGCCACTGATTGCTTCTCACACTCAGCTCAATAATAGTTACCACAAATGGTCTGTGCAGATAAGATATCAGTACCTAATGTAGGGGTGAAAGATATCAGGGATCTTGGAATTGAGAGGAAAATCTAAAAAGGTATGTCAGGAGATATATTTTAAGAAAGAAGAAAGAAAGAGAGAGAGAGGAAGAAGGAAGAATGGACTCCAGTTAAACCTAAGTTACTTTTGCTCAGGGCCTTCAGGAATGTTTACAATACATCCAGGCAGCAGAACCTTATAGCTTTCCAGCAAGTCCCAGTACTGGCTTTTCTGCTCAGTTTAGCCAAGTGACTACCTCCAGCTGGTGACTTAACCTCCAGCCCCTGACTCTGTCTCTAGCCTGTGACTCTAATTTGCAGTTCGGTGTTATACACCAGGCTACACTGAAGTATGCTAAACAGACTTCACTAGTTAGGAATAGTAAAATTATGAGTACATGGAATCAATACAATCACAGTAAGTTAATAAACATGACATTTTTTAATGAAGACAGTCTTCACGGAAGACTATGCAACTTCTTTCCAAGCTGGGTCACCATGGGTTTCGGGTCATGCTTTATGAAAGCATCAGGCTCACTGACATAAACCCATGAGTGATGTTTCAGGCCTGACCCCAGACAATTACAAAGGCCTGATTGAACTGGAGGCCTCATGGAGGGAAGCCCTCATCATCACCATATACTTGGAACACAGCCTGTTCACTGGTGCCCTGATGGGAGTGTGACCCACGGCCTCATGATCCCACAGCTCAATCATCCCAACCCAGTAACCTGGGCAGCATCTGCTGTTAGACATTCTCCATGGAGGAAAGAGGGTCTGGAAGGCTTTTTTCACCTCTAGGTCTTAGCACTTCTTCACATCCAGTCCTTGTCCCTCCAGGTTTACAAAATGGCAAGGTTCTCTTGCTCCTGCTTTCTGGGAAGTGATGTGATGGCTGTGTCCTGCTATCACTGACTCTCCTCCGCAGGTGCAACTTCTTGATGGAAAACAGCCCCTGGGGTACTTTCTGTAGCATAGCCTCAACTTTCCCAGCAAGCCTTTCCTGTGGCTCATTTCTTCTACTGTACCAACTACTTACTGGCCTAAGAATCAGGGATAGTGTAGTGGAAATGCAACTAAAGAGAGACCAGAAATGCCATGGATCCCCACCAGGGAAATTGTCATTAGGTGGGTTCAGAAATCCCAGACACCACAGAGCTGCAGCCCTGCAGCCTGTGGCCTGAGCTTCTGCCCGAGACTGACCAATGACCCACCAGGACTGACCTCATTTACATATTCCTGTTGCCACAGTGGAGTTGAGTGTATGCCTCAAATGGACCGCCCAGGACTGACCCCCATTCACAGGGCGCACGAAGGGGTCACCCTAAGTGAACAAGTGCTTCTCCAGACTGCAGACCCCCGTGTGGCCCTCCTCTGGTTCATCAGGTGGTTCTCTTGTAATTACCCAGCTCTGAACTCCTTACGACACTCAATCAACCAATTCTCTTTCTATGCTGGTCTAATGGGTGAATACCTTCACTTCCTGCCAATCATTTCCATGCTAGCATGGTGGACAGTATATGATAGAAGTTAAAACGTGGTGAAGTGATCAAACAGTAAATAAGAGTGATTGGAAATGTAAACATTAGACATTGTTAAGTGTGATCTAAATAAAATGGACAATAAATCTTAGGACTTTGAAGTACAAATATTTTATAGGATGCATCTCACTTCACTATCAGCATGTTTTATGTAAATTACATTGTAATTCCTACAAGAAAATGATTTCATAATATTGATTTTCATTTCAAGCAAGGGGTGCTGATATTATTTGAGTCACTTGGAATCAAATTGTTTTATATTAAATTAATTTTAAACTGTTATTTAAAATATACAAATTGTGCATGTCAATGTGTACCATATGATGTTCTGGCTTATGTACCAGACCAAATTTTTGAGTCATGTTTTATTCTTTTTTCCTTCATCTGTGAATAAGATGATTTCATAAAAGTTTGGGGGGGGGGAATCAACCTACATCTACAGCTCCATTTTATTAGCAGGGATCTGAAACTAAATATCATTTGGATTTTTCTCAGCACTCTGATAACATGCTTCATAAAAGCAAAACATATGGAATTTAATTTTTCACAGGGCCAAATTCATAAATGACCAGACATAGTAGGCATTTTAAAGTACTGACTTAAGGGCTGAAGAGATAGCTAAGCAGTTAAGGCACTTGCCTGCAAAGCCCAATGAACTGGGTTTAATTTTCCAGCACCCAGTAAAGCCAGATGCATAAAGTGGCACATGCATCTGGAGTTCATTTGGAGCACCTAGAGGCCCTTGCACATCCATTCTCTCTGTCTCTCTCTGCATGCAAATAAATACAAAGCTTTTGTTTTTGATTTAAAAAGTACTGACTTGACATTCAAGAAATGTTTATTCCCCACTGGAGAGACCATAACCCCCTGTAGCGAGGGGGCAGCTCTTTCTAAGGTCCCTGTATGTTGCCCATCCTGCCTTCACAGCAATGTCAGGACCCCCTGAAGTCTCTCAGACATGCATGCTCTCTTGCTTATGTAACGGAACCGAAATATGAACTTCCTCCTTTTCGATCAACTCACAAATTCATCAACCATTCTTACATTAATAAGTCAAGTGACATGTTACATTAACTTAGTACATGATGCTATCATATTATATCCATTGAATGATATAATATTCAATATGCCATGACACTTTCCTTAGCATACAAATACCAAAACATTTAGAACAGGAAATAGTAATTACAAATTAAAACTTCCAGATGGTTCTTTATTACCCATTTGAGAGAATTAGTTTCAAGCTTCCTCTTGCAGATGATATATCTAATGATTAAGGACACTTCATTTCATTTATGTGGGAATGGAGATAAGGCATTATTAAAACATTATGTCTTATTTAATGCTACCTTCAAATTAGAAGTAGAGTGAAAATAGAGTTGTGAGAGGGAGTAGGCAGTTAGGGTGACTGGGTCCCTAAAAGTAGAAAGACAGGCAGGATGGTCTACACTTGCTAGAATTCTTATCTCTTACCAAGACCTGCTTTTCCACAAACAAGCTGGACCCCTCCTGGGAGAGAAGTCTTTCCTGGGATTTAAACATTGTTGATGATCAAGTTCAGTCCCCAGAACTTGGGCTAGCCTCTACCTGAGACATCCCCTAGCCCTACCCAACCAGCTGAACTTCTGGTTCACCTGAACTAGCAGGCGGGGCCCACCATCATAAGGTTATAAATATGTTTACGATGGGAAGACACACTCTCTGAGCTGTCTGATCACTTGGGAACTTCCAGTTGCTGATGAATTTCCTCTAGGCTGGGCTGAGCCAAGGGAGGGGGTCTCAACAGTCCTTACTCCCCACGTGGACTCTTTATACCCTCTAGTTCCCCACATGGCAGGAGCTCTGAACTTTCTTTTATTTTCTTTTTTTCTCCATGGTCTTCCCAGGCCCTCTAGCCATGTGGGTCCCTTTACTTGTCTGTACTTCCTTCAACAAATATAATTTAATAATTATCCTTCTCAGTCTTTTTTAAGCCACTTCTTTGATTAAAAGTAGACATGAACCTAGGGTTTAGGGTTCAAGGACTTTCTCGAACCCAGCACCCTGTTACAGTTGAGCATACATGATTTAGGTTGCACATTGGAATATGAAATCCAGCTTCAACAAAAATAATAATTTTCATGGAATGATGTGATACTTCAAGGGTAACTATTCTTTTGTTTATTTGTTTTGTTTGAGGTAGGGTCTTGCTCTAGCCCAAGCTAAACTGGAATTCACTATGGAGTCTCAGGGTGGCCTCAAACTCACAGAATCCTTCTACCTCTGACTCCTGAGGGCTGGGATTATAGTTGTATGCCACCATGCCCTGCTGTATTTTTTCCTCTTTATTAAAGAAGGAAACTGGTTTAAGAGAACTTGGAGGTAGAATATGTTTTAGGCATTGGAGTATACATTTTCAATGTCCTAAAAATTTGTTGTTTATAGTTTAATAACATTTTCATTAGTAAATTTGACAGTGTGATTTTTTTTTTTAACTAATGTAATTGTGACATTTTGACTATTTTCCTAGAAAGGTAACTTCCACATTCTACCCTGTGGATCCATGTCAAGAAAACACCCCTCTAAGCTGGATGTGGTGGCATACGCCTTTAATCCCAGCACTCGGGAGGCAGAAGTAGGAGGATCACCATGAGTTCAAGGCCACCCTGAGACTACATAGTGAATTCCAGGTCAGCCTGGGCCAGAGTGAAACTCTACCTTGAAAAACCGAAAAAAAAAAAAAAAAAAAAAGAAAGAAAAGAAAGAAAGAAAAAGAAAACACCCCTCTAATACAAAAAAACAATCTGAGATATAAAGCAGACCTTCTTATCTTATCATTTTTTTGTTTTTTCTTTAGAAGTGAATATGCTTTATGCTTATGAAATGTTGGTGCAAGGATGTATAGTTTTTTTATAATTTGTTTGACAGTTGATTTTCTATCCTTTGATTAATAAAACACTAAAATATAAATAAAATACTCATAATAATATCTAACTAGCAAATGAACATGGAATTCAAGTGAGAATAAAAGTTATATAGAAAATTTTACTGAGAGACATTTAATGATGCAATATGAAATTATTTCATCTATACATATCTGCATATATATATATGTGTGTGTGTGTGTGTGTGTGTGTGTGTGTGTATTATATACACATGCCATTAAAGAATAGAAAAGGTCAGGGCTGGAAAGATGGCTTAGTGATTAAGACACTTGTCTTCAAACCTTAAGGATACAGGTTCGATTTCCCAGGACCCACATGAGCCAAATACATGGTAGCACATGCATCTGGAGTTTGGTGGCAGTGGCTGGAGGTCCTGGTGCATCAATTACATCTCTCTCTTTCTTTCCCTCTCTCTCTCTCCCTCTTTCTTTCTCTCTGTATCAAATAAATAAAAAATTTAGAAAAAAAATAATAGAAGGCAGTCAAATTTAAGACTTACAGGCCATCTCTTGATTTCTAAGAATGTACTTCCATGATGTATTCCAGCTCTTTTTTAATCTTTTTTTTTATAATCATAGTATTTATTAGTTTCCTATAAATTTCAGTTTCATTTTATTCATTTATATGAACAAAAGTCATTAGAACTTGATGAGGATTGAATTAGCTTTGTCCATGACTATGAGTAATGATGACAATCTAACAACACTGTCTTGAAGCTCAGGAGCTTGGGGCATGCACTGCATTTTCAGCCGTGTTGTAGTTTTGAATTTATTCCATGAGGGTTGGTAGGTTTCACGTCTAGGCATAGATAGCTTAAGGGTGTTTTATAACCTCCTTTTTCAGTCTACTTCTAAGTGTTTAAATGTCTTTAAATTTTAGGGTTATTTTCCAAATTTATTATTTGATCACTCATTACTGTGTATAGGAACACAAATGCTAATTTTAATCCTTTCTCTTAACTAGAGTCATGTATTAGTCCTAAAACTGGTTGTGTCTGAGTGCATGCAGTCAGTATTTGATGAACATGGCAGTTGTTCTGTAAACAGAGATGATTCTTCTGTGACTTGGAGGTTTATTCATTCTTGCGTTTGCCCACTTGCTCCGGCATTGCTACCACTGCTGTGAGGAAGAGTAGGTGGAGCAGACAGCTTCAGGTTCGCTGAGATGAACTTCCAGACCAGGCACAGTTATGGAGGAAGGGATATTTATTGAAGCTTACAGATCCAGGGGAAGTTCCATAATGGCAGAAGAAGCTGGCCTGCTTTCACAGGACCAAGCAGACAGAGAAAAGCACAAGCCAAAAGCCAAAAGCCACATAGCACAGCACACTTCAGGAACTCCAGCTAGGCACACTTTGCATATCTTTAGACTGAAATCTCAAACCCACCACCACAGCTTAAGATCCACCCAGTGACACTGCCTCCAGCCAGGTGGCTGCAGATACAAACTACAAACAAATAAAAAACTGAATATATTGGGGGCCATCTATTCAAACCGCCACAGTAGGCATTCTTGTCTGGCTCCATATGTCAGAGGAAGAGTTACAAATTTTCACCATTCAGTTTGTTAATTATATATTTGTAGATTAACTCTGACTTCTTCTATCTAGCTTCTTTCTATACCTAGTTTGTTGAATATTTCAGTCATGAAAGAGTCTTACATTCTATTAATGTTTTCTCTGTATCTTTACACCTTAACATCAAAAGGAGGCAAAGGAACTCACCAGACATTTCTCCAGAGAGGACACACAAGCATCCACGTGACAGATAAATCAACACCGAGCACCATGGTAGGAGTGTGTGAATCAGAACCAGAAACAAGCATCACCTCAGTTACAATGACAGTTATCAAATGAATAGATGAATATAAGACAGCCACAGTGGTCCACAGTGGGGAGAAACTGGAACTCATAAGCCCTTGTTCATGAGGGACAATGGAGAAAAGTATGGAAGTTTACCAAAAATGATGAAAAAAATAAGCACATGCACCATCATTTTCACTCCTTAGAAGACATATAAAATCATTGTAATTATGAGCACAAGGAGATATCTATATGTCCATGTTCATTGTTCATTGTACTATTACTCACAATATCCAAGGTAAGGAAATGATAAGACGGAGAGAGATTACTCATCCTGACAAAAAGGGAAATCCTGTCACACGTAGATCTGGGGAACATTGTGCTTAAGGAAATAAGCCAGTTGCAAAGGTGTAATTTCTACATGATTCCACTTCTATGAGAAATCTATAAAAGTCAAGAGCATAAAACATTGAGTAGAATCGTGGCCTCTGTTGGCTCTGGGCGGGAATGAGGTATTTACTGTGGGTTTGGAGTTTCTCATATAGAAGATAAATAGGTGTGCTGTGAGATGCTATGCCTATTATTAACAAGACTTTACTGTGCACTGACACATTTTAATAATATTCATCTCTTATCGCATTTCTTCACCAGCAATGAAAAATAAGAGGGACAAAGACAGAAAAGAAAGAAATTTGGGAAAACAGCTCCCCGTTTGGTTCTTTTTAAATGTCCTCACCAGCTGATAGGTGATATGATTTCAAAAATGACATCTGAGCTGGAGCCATAGATCACTTCAGTAAAGTACTTGACTCATAATCATGAGGAGCTGAGTTCAATGCCCAGAACCCATGTAAGAGCCAGATGCAGACGTGTCTACTTGAAACCCAGTGCTGGGAAAGGAGAGAAAGGAATATCCCTGTCCAGACAACCTAACCTAATTGGCCAACCCCAGGCTAATAAGAGACCCAGCTTCAAAGAAGGTGGACAGGTAGACATCATTCCTGAGCAGCAGGACCTGAAGCTGTTCTCTGTCCTCCACAGGCACAGGAACCAGAACGTGTCAGGAACACATGCACGCTCACATGCACGCTCACATGCACACTCACATGCACACACACAGGCACAAAAACCCGACATCCTACAAACAGCCACATAAGACAGAGGGAAGCCCCACATTTTTAATATGTGAAGTTTATGTAATTTGATTTGATTTCTCTTTGAGAAAGAATAATTCAAAATACTGAATGCAAATTTGGCAGGGCCCTCGCTGGATGTGTGCAGGATCTGCTCCAGGAACGTGGCCACTATTACATCTCATTATCAGATATTGTAAAGCGTTAGAGATATTATTTCATGATGAGTCAATTTCTAAATTCTCACAAGCTACCTATATTTCACATACTAATTGGTTTCTAAATGTGAATATTTCATAATAGTCAAAGAAATTAGAGAATAATATTTCAGACAATGTGCAGCTGTGTCAAAATTTATGAAAAAAGTCTCACTGGGATGAGAGAAGTTAATAGGTCATGCCAAGGAAAGAAAATAAAAACTTAGTTCCTAAAGTCAGGGGGAAAAAAAGGACAAAACCCCTGTGCTGACATGGTAGCAATCAGCAGAATGAACTGCACAAACAGATATTCACAGGACCACGGGCACTCATTATATCCACTTCAGACTCTTAAAAGCTATCCAGAGAGTGATAGGGCATCTTGAAATTCAGGAGTGAGCCCAGCATTTTAACGGTAAATTAGATACTGGCAAACTGTCTTTTTTTTCACACTATTAAAAAAGGATTTTGTACTTCCTTTTGTAAGAGTCTGAATTCTTATTGAAGTTGCCATGGTATTGCTTTGCTAACAGACATAAACTCAGTTAAAAAAAAAAAAAACCTTGGTTCAAATTTAGTGTTTCCGGTGAGCAATCGCTTTCCCTCAGAATTAATTATATGGAACATAGAGGTGTACCTCCATTATTTTAGGCAGAGTTGAAGGCATCTGTGTTCTTTGAAACATAAATAAGGAAAAGCAGCAGAAAGGAGAGATGAACAGAAGTAAGAAGAAATCAGGAGAAGCAGAAGGCATAGTAATAAGAGAGAGATTCTGAGCACTCACAAAACCTCATCCAGCGTCCACTGCTTTAAATGTTTGATGTCCATAACAGCAAAGTAAGTTGTTTCTATCATTGTCACCTTCATTTCATAGATAAGAGAACTGGGGACAGATATTTTAAATAACTTGCTTGAGGTCTCTTTACTCCTCATCACTCTCAAGTGACAGAAGATCAGTAAGAAGCCAGGTCATCTTACAAGCCACCTTTGTGCCTGTCCCTGTTGTTCAGTGGTATGCTTTTATTTACCTGATACAAAGACAAAGACAGGCAAAATAAATAGCTTTACACACCAGCTGATTTTCAATCAGTCCAGCACCAGTTACAATATATAGTGACTAGAGTTACTTGGGGTATACCACCTGAAGGGCAGCAGGAAGCCACAGAGACTCTCTCCCCCAGACAGTGCTGAAACTTGTGATCTAGAATCAATCAAGCCACGTAAAATCCATTGACTAAGCAACTATGTCTCCTATCCTAATTTTCTACATGTACAAATGGACATAAGATTTTCTGTTACTAAGAGTCATTTGGGGACTAGCAAGATGTAGAGATGGTGTGGAGTGGTGTGCACTCATCCTACTAAAGAAACTGTGCACTCAGTGTGTGTTACGAAGGCTAAAACTATTCACAGGGTCTCCTTGGCACACGGTGGGACACCCACAGGTTAAAAGAAGAGAAGAAAATAAAGATTCAAAACTTATCTGTAACATGCTAATTATGTGAGAGTGCAAATATACAACAGGTAAACACACAGTGATTTCTAACTAATATAGACATTAGCAATCTGAAAGGATATTGAAAACTGCCATTGATTCTCATTGACATGAGAGGCATAGTGTTCTAGATGTCTCCAAGAATTAAACAGTATGTCTGAACAGCTTAGGAGAGCGCCCATAGATAAGCAGATTTGTAAAACGTACATCAAAATAAAAATAATCAAAAGCTTTCTATCTTTGACATACTTTTGAGCATTAAACAAGATTATTACAAAGATTTAATAAATAGTTTAATATTGTATCTTGGACTATTATTTTAGGGACTCCTTCTAAAGCAGCAAAAATAATTGGTAGCATGATAGCTTGTTGAGAAGTGATCGGAAATACACCAAGAGGGCACGGTTATTAAATCAACAATGGAAGGGAATTCTCTCCTCCATCTCACAGACACTTTGTAAGTAAGTACATGGGCTTTACTTTTTTCCCATCTTCTGCAATCATTTCCTGGTAAGCAGATAGGCACCCTGGTCTGTATATATCTGTTTTCTTTCAGCTTTGGGGGCACACTCAGCTGAGCAGTGTTGACTGATTCACCGGAAGTGTGCTTAACAAAAGAACATGTTCCTTCACTCTAGGAAAACAAACCACACATTGGTTTCGATTGACAGCTCATGTTACCTGTGGAATGTAAAATATTTAAAGTGAAACAATGTTATCCTTTTCTGAGTTGTCACCAGTCTTAGGCTGTTGCTCCACCATGGGGGCATTGTATAGAGATAACTGTTAGTAGGCATTCTCATAATAACAGAAAGCACACGCACACACACACACACACGCACACACACACACATCTTCCAGATACAATTAACCAGGAGAAGTAGAGCTCCACCCTTTTTGTGAGACAATATCCAGCCTTTCTTTAGTAACAGGCAGACCATTCTGCAGACCACCCTGTCAGGGAAGGCAGCGGCCCCCCTGGCCCAATGATCATGAAACAGTTCAGGACCTTGCAGTTCTGTAACAAATATTTTATCAGTGGGATCCACATGACAACACTCAAACAAATGTGTGTTCTTTCTGGAATGTGTTCCCTAGGTATCCAGACACTAGTAAGTATACACTAGGCATCATTTTTAAAGCGTGTTCTTGTTAAGAATTAACATATGAGCTGCGGAGGTGGCTTTCTGGTGGAAGGTGCTTGCTTAGGAAGCCTGATGGCCTGGGTCTGATTCCACAAATGCACATAAAGCCAGATGCACAAAGTGGTGCATGCATCTGGAGTTTTCAGTGACAAGAGGCCCTGGCATGCCCATACTCACTCTTTCTCAAATAAATAATAAATAAATATTTTTAAAAAATTAATATATGTACATGCTATAAATACAAACATTCAAGAAGATATCTGTTGGCTATGAGTCGGCTTCTATCTCTTACCTTACCCCCATCCTTAGAATCATTCCGTGATGTAAATCATTTCATAGACACAGGCCCAGAAATGTTCTATAAATTGGCTATATATATGATAACTAGAAGCATTATAACAAAAGGGATGTTTTACCATAAAAATATTATATTTTCACATAACAAGATTAGTCCTCCTCTCTGATTTTTAATACCGGTAAGTGATTCTAAAGCACACACACTCATGCATACTATCATACTTCCTACAAAAGGTATTTTTCACTCCTGTGTTCTATGAAGATTAACAATTTCATAGACACATACTTGAATTCACATGACTATTTTTATAGGAATAATTAGATGTGGATTTACTAGGGAGAGAGTGTTTGCATTCGAAAACTAGATACTCCTTATAAAATTGTGTGCTAATATATTTTCTCACTAATACGTTGCTTTGTAATCTTCCCATACCAATACAAATGATTTGGATTATTTACACATGTTTTCTAGTGCACATCCCAACTGGTGGGGTGGATATACAATGTTCCAATAATTCTCTACTCCATACCCAGTATCCCCAGAGCCCCCCAGACATCACCCTGCCTTGAGAAATACACACATTATAAAGTGCCTCTGTTTGTGTACTCACATTGATGTCTTCCAGATCTAGATTATTTAGCACAATGTTGTTCCTCGTCCATATGATGGGGGGTCTCAGCGCTCCCACGATGGCACAGCTCAGAACGGCACTCTGCCCCACGGTGGCTGTGGTCGTGCTGAGCCTCTGGTCCTCGGGCAGACTCAACTGGATCACTTCTGCAGAGACAGAGTGTCAGGCCATTGATGAGCAGGTCACCAACCAACGGTAATTAGCATGTGGTTTTGAATACTAATAAATTGGGCTTTTGATGTGAATAAAAGAGAATAAAACTCACAATGAAATGAAGAAAAGAGGAAATTGTTTCCAATAGAAGGTCAGAGTGACATTTCAATCTAATTGATTGACAAGCACCCTCATGAGGCAGAGAACTATTAAGCATGAGATGAATATCAGAAGCAGAGTTATAATAAGACTGGCAAATTGCACCCAAAAGGGAGATAAATTATTTAACTGCAAAGTCTACATGTAGTGTGTCAGCACTGAAATAAAAATAATGCTGTTTATTGTCTGGTAGATTTCTACTGCAGCTGAGGCGCCACCAGAACACGTGTGGCTGAAGGGGTAAAACGCATTAGTAAGCTAGGAAACGCACATTGATACTCAAGAAATGAACTTGTTTTGGAAGTTGAAAGAGAGGAGGTTTGTTGAAGTTCACAATGAAACAGCAATTAAAAGTGAAAATCTGTCTGCTGTCACAAAGTTCTGAAGCTGGACATTTCTGGATCACTGCATTTTAAGGTTAAATTGTATTTTGTCTAAAAAATACTTGAATATCTACACTTCTGACAATAGTTAGGCTGAGGCTTTGGCCATTCATGTGACACATGATGTTTGTTCTTGCTTTGAGAGAATGTTGGATGGCTGAGCATATGCCATTGCTGCCACAGGCTATAGCAATGGCTGAGGAAGGAGTACTGACTCTGACCTCAGGGAGTGAGGACTGAGGAGAGCACTAGTTCTGAACACAGGGAGCGAGGACTGAGGAGAGCACTAGTTTGACCACAGGGATGAGGACTGAGGAGAGCACTAGTTTTGACCACAGGGATGAGGACTGAGAAGGAGGACTAGTTTTACCACAGGGATGAGGACTGAGAAGGAGGACTAGTTCTATATCCGTTGAAGCCACCCTGTGGCTTCTTGTTGATAGTGACAGGTTTTCACTTTCCTATACTGTCTGAGTGCTAAATGTTCTGGCTTTTCTTAGATTTAGCCAGGTCAGACATTTCACAAATTACACTCTAATTCACCCACTTATCATGGAACATTCTAATTTGGAATCGATGCTGTTATCACAATTTCCCCCCTAGACACCACTCCTTCCCTCTCACTACTGTGCCTTCAATTTCTCTTATTCCTGTTCTTTTTATTCTCTCCATCTAGAAGCGAATTTTATAGGATACAACTGTTCCACAAAGTGCTTCTTGGTGTCTGTGCCCATCTGTCACAGAAATGGCATGTTCTCCGCCTTGCCCACGCATGCGGTAAGGGCCAGTGTTGAGGGTCTGTGTGATGTCCACCACTGCCCAGCACAGCAGTCTGATGACATGACTGGAAAGAGTGTAGCACAACTAATTCATTATATATACATGCCAGGGAGAGACGGGTCTTGAAGCTGTTCTTTGATCTGGTCCAACAAGAGGGCAGGATAATTTTTAAACTGAAAAGCTTACTAGAGAGAAATCTAATTTGCTCTGCATTCACTGCATCAGCAAAATAGAAAGTGGGCACCGTGCACCTTGTTGAGTCATTCATATGGACAGTCTAATTTCTTTAGAACATTAATTCATATTCACATTTTATTTCAATGCTCCCCAAGTTATAGGAACAAAGACTATTTTAATCTGCTTTTCTTAATTTATATGTGGTCATATGTGCACATATATATTTTGATAAAAATATATACAAAACATATCTACACTCATGCATACATTCATATGCATGTGTACACATGCAAACACACACACACACATATGAATAATAATAACCAATTTGGAATAGAAACAGTTTGAAGTTTGCAGACAAAGGGTGTGTCTTTTTTAATTTTTTTAATTATTTATGAGAGAGAGAGATAGAGAGAGAGAATACGCGTGCTGGGGCATTCAGCCACTGCTAACAAACTCCAGAAGTATGTGCCACCTTGTGCATCTGGCTTATGTGTGTCCTGGGGAATTTAACCTGGGTTCTTTGGCTTTGTAGGTGAGCAACTTATGTGGTAAGCCATCCCTCCAGTGCCAAAGTGCGTATCTTTTAAAAAATTACATAGAGGAAAAAATATAAACATAATAACAACATGTATGATGGCATATAATAATTATCAATGATTTTCCATCTGAATTACTGAGTTACTTCTTCTAATACTGTATTAGATCATATCAGAGGTAAAAAGACCTCTGATTCTAATAATAGCATGTTTCTGTTGGCTACTCAGACAAACACAATTGCCACTGTCATCCTGAAATCTCTTCATTTAACACATGCATGTGGTTTTGTGTAATGTTATTTGAACTAACTGTATTTTCATGGTTATATGTTACAATACTGATTACATAATATGATCATATGACAACAAATGTTGAGGATTGGCAAAATTTTATGAAGAATAGTTGTCTAAACTATGTTTGGTAAGAGAATGCATAATTGAAGTAAAGAATTACTATTCATTGAGGTGTTAACAACATACACAGAAAAACATTTAGTTTAAAGACTAAAATTTAAAATTATTATAAAAATATCTTGGAAATACATATTATTAATAACATTTTGAAAATTCTTTAGTCTTACTTTTACTTCATGCTATATTACAGAAAGCATAAACTAAAGCACAGTTATTTCAAAACAAATGAAATTCAAAATCAACTGGATCTTCCCTTAAATAATTTTAGCAGAAAATTTTTTAGCTACAAGGCTGCTATGCTCATCTTTACCAGACTTTTTGATAATTATTAATGTGGTTTATCCCCCATAATTAAAAGATAGGCATTTTTATTCTTTTTTTAATTTTTTTTTGTTTATTTATTTATTTGACATCGACAGAGAGAAGGAGGCAGAGAGAGAGAGAGAGAATGGGCGCGCCAGAGCTTCCAGCCTCTGTAAACGAACTCCAGATGCGTGTGCCCCCTTGTGCATCTGGCTAACGTGGGTCCTGGGGAACTGGGCCTCGAACCGGAGTCTTTAGGCTTCACAGGCAAGCGCTTAACCGCTAAGCCATCTCTCCAGCCCATAGGCATTTTTATTCTTAAATTTAACTAAAGATATTTTAGTGGTGAATGAAATACTTGCACAAGCATGCAAACTGAATAAGCCACATCTCTAGAAATGGATTTATCTGATACAACGATAATGGATGGACCTATAATTTGATTTGAAAATAAATTCAAGATTATTATGATAAAAGGTGTATGTGCATGCATGTGCGCACGTGTGTGTGTGTGTGTGTGTGTGTGTGTGTGTGTGTGTGTGTTTGGGGCTGTGAGTTCGAAAAGAAAAGTTTTTTAAAGAAATACTGAAAACCCCTCCCTCTGCCTGTGCTTGGATGTGCATGAATGAAGTTTACTTTGGTCATTAGCCTTCTGCCCACAAACAGCTCTGCCCTGCTTAGGAACCCCTGCTGGCAGCCAAGAGCACCAGCCACCTTCCCTCTCTCCCTCATCCCTTCGCTCTAGTCAGCAGACCTTGTAACTATCTTTACTTCAATGGGATGTGTCACGTGGTATCCAGAGTCAGAGCCATGTGCGTCTGATGTGCTGGTGCACATCTGTAATTCCACCTCAGGGAAGATCACAAGTTCAATCCCTGGCCCACACGTCACACACATAACTGAACTGCACAGGGAGACCCTGTTGCAAAAATAAATAACTAAATAAAAATAAATACATAAAAAGTCATGTAGTACCTTGCTAAGAAGGAACACTTTGTAGGGCAGGAATGAGAGTGCTTTAAAACACTTCAGCACTTGGCTGACTTATGAACTTAGCATCTTACTGGGAGCCCTCAAGTATTCAAGGACAGGCAACTACATTCTGGTCCTGTTGCTTCTGACATGATGTGAAGACATGACATCTTTAGAGCAGCTTCCTTTTCTGTTTATTGTGCAAAGCTAAAGTCATGTGAAATAATCACTTCATGTGGATTCCTTCCTACTTTTTCACATCTTCATGACATAACTTAGGGGAATAATAAGAATTTGTTTTCAAAGGAATAAAAACTTAAAAAGATCCTCTAGAAGAAGATAAAATCCACAGGACAAATTTAGTAGTTCTTAAATCATGAACTTGCTTTAAAAATGTGCTTTAAAAGCACTATAGGAAGAATATAACATGAATTTGTGAATCATGCTGGAGTTGAAAAGAGAATGAAGTTAGTAATTTTGATGTAGTTACTTTCAAATCAAAAGAACTGAGCAAATTATATCTGAGACTATATTATTTTGGGTACATATGCCTTTCCTAGTACCTAAGTGTGCATTTCTGCTACACATCTCATCCTTTAAAGAGCAGACTCAGGATCGTATTGTCATCACTATGCTGATCATGCCTGTCGTAGAACAAAACAGAAAATATATCTAGTCAGTGATACCTCCAATAATGTCTTCTTCTCCTTAGTCACGTGAGACGTGGAGAATTAAAAGGAAATACTACTAATACGAACAATATTAGTGCTAATTAAGTCAGAAACATATCATAGAAATGTATTCAGGAACCCTAGAAGGAATAAACTGATTATCCTATAATGACAGAATGATAATAGTTACTCCATAACCAGCTTTTGAACTAACTCTAGAATTTGGATGATATTTGTTGCACAAAAACAAGGTGATATCAAAGAAAATATTAAAATGCAGATCAAATTTAGACAGGGCATGATATACACTAACTATAGTAAAAATGGATAAAATTTTTGTTGAATGTTTATAAAATATCACACATTTCTACTGTAAGTTGCACTAGAAAATTAAAATGCAATAGGTTAAAAAAAAACTACTTTCCTTTGGCAGAAATAGAGCAGATAATTTGGAGTAATACATCTGAGCAGCAAACACATAAGTCAGCAGCTCTGGGTTAAGCATGGATGCAACCCTAAGATGAAAATTACGGCCACAGCTTCCAGGCGGCATGCATTCAAGCCTAATGATGTAAGAACATGAGGCTGGGAATATTCTGCAAGAGTGTGACTCATATATAAACTCTCTTTCTCCACTTTAAAAGAAAGTCGAAGCCAACCTTCTGGGCACAAATATTTCCAAGGGCCAAATTCACCCTGTGCTTTTTTTCCAGGGTATATAAAGAGAGAGCACAAAAAAAAAAAAAAAAATCCAGGCATGATGGCGCATGCCTTTAATCCCAGCACTTGGGAGGCAGAGGTAGGAGGATCGCCATGAGTTTGAGGCCACCCTGAGGCTCCATAGTGAATTCCAGGTCAGCCTGAGCTATAGTGAGACCCTACCTCCAAAAAAGAGAGAGAGAGAGAGAGCACAAGTATTAATGCACAGCTTTCTAACATACTTTCGGTACATTATGCAAATAATGGGATGGAGAACTACCTAGGGAAGGGATTGTACTGACGGGAAGAAATCATCCCAGAAAGTATCCCAAAGGGCAGGAGATAGTAGACAGAAAGACTGAAGATTGAGAATGGATTTCTGCAAAAAGTTGTAAAATCATTGATAGTTGTTAAAAAGAATTTTAATAATAAGCACGACTGAAAGCATGAAAGAATTGCATTTCATTGGTAGAACTAGCTGAAAGGTAAGGAAAAGGTATGGACACGACTGCTCATGCCTTTAATCTCAGCATGAGGGAGGCTGAGGTAGGAGGATCACCATGATTTTGAGGCTTGCCTTGGCTACAGAGTGAGTTCCAGGTCAGCCTAAGCTAGAGAAAGACCCTACCTCAAAAAAAAAAAAAAAATTAACTACGTTTGTTCTAAAAACAATACAGCAAAGATTCTCATGCTTAATTGTGACTTCATGTTTTACAATTTTTATAGCTTTGTAATAAGGAAGATGCAATCTAGATAAGAGGATACTTTGATATTACTTCAAACAATTTACATGTTATCAATAGTGTCTCATTTTTCATCATTCATGACCTTCAAAATTCCTTTGGTACTCTCACAAACAGTGTAGCTGCCATTCAACCTTTCTTTTCAGTTTCATTTAATTTCTCTCCATCAATTGAACTATATACAACTGAACTCTACATTAAGCAGGTAAAGAATGAGGTTCTTTATTCAGTGACATGGATGAGACTTACAGCTATGAAAATAATGCTTTGATGTACAATAGTTTCTACTTGAAACTAGACTTAACAAGTGGTAGATACCACAGAGAAAATTGTCAATCACCATAGTCAAGTTAATTTTAATTGCATGATTTAGAAAAGTTCAAAAGAGGCAGATGAATAATTAATATTGAATAGCCTGCAATCACAAGATATTGACATTTCAAGATATATTTTGTTAAGTTTGAAATCTCATTATGTGTGACACAGGTAAAATGACATGGACAGGAAATAGGTAAAATAATTGTGAGCATTTACTGAGCACATACAAATTGTCAGGCATGCTCTCAGTAAGTGACATTCAGTTTTTATAACTACCATATGAAGTAATTGCTGACTTTAATGGATTTTTTCCTATTTAGGAGGCTAGCACAGGGGAAGCAATAGATTATGCTTTAGTACACACCTTGTGATCACAAAAGAATATTTTAAAAACCAATAAAGATAGCAAATGTGTGCTTAAAAGAGCTCTGGTCTTAGATCACAGTTGGTGAGAAAAGATCTTATTCTTGAGTATCTTGCAAAACAATAATTCTGAAAAGACGCATGAACATATTATAAAAGCCAAATGATCCAAATTCAATAATCTAATCTTTTACCTGAGGAAATTAGAACAAGAAGAGCAAATTAAATTCAAAGTAAGCTAAGAGAAAAAAATCCATGAAATTAGAGTAGAAATCAATGAAACTGGAAACAGGAAATCAATAGAGGAAAAACAATGAAATGAAAAGTTGCTTCTTTGAAAATAAAGTATCAACAGACCTGAAACAGACTGAGAAAAAAAGAGAAAGTGCAAATTGCTAACATTAGAATTATGATAGGGCATCATGGCGACTCAAAGACATCAAAATTATACTTCGCTACCCAAAACAACTCTACAGCCACAAATTTAATAACCTCCTAGATAAAATGCAAAACTTCTTTGGAAGATAAAATCTGGAGAAATTTGTACAAGTAGAAATAGAAAATCTAAATAAGCTTGTATCTATGAAAGACATTGAATCATGAATGAGTCTCCTTTTGAGACAGATGGTAATGGGCTCACTGGCAAGTTCCAAAAAACATTTAAAAAAGAAATTACACTAATTCTCCATAGTCATTTTTAGATATTGGAACCCAAGGGAGTACATCCTAAAAAGTCCTACAGGGGTGACATTACCCTAATAGCAAAACCAGACAAAGATATTGCAGGAAAATGAAGAACAGTATTTCTCAGGAGTATACATGTAGAATCTTCAACAATCATGAATCAAGAAATCTTTACAAAGAATTATACACCATGGCAAACTAGCATTTATCCTGTGTACGTAAGATCATGTAAGCAGGGTTGAGGAAACTTCATAGACTTGCAGTGGGGATTCCAGCAAGAGGACATGGCTCTTTCTTCCATCAGGGGCCAGCAAGTACTTAGTCAACAAGTACTTTTTGCATGTCAACAATATGCCCAGGTCTCTGTTAAAGGGTGTCACAGACAGGAATGTGGCCCTGTGTTCATTCTGCAGTTTGGCTAAGAGAACTCCAGGGTGCTAGTGTTGAAGAGGTGAAGTGACACATTACTTTCTCTGTTTTTAATACATTTATTATTCTATTTTTTAATTACAGATAGATAGAGCTAATTTTTTGTTAATTGTAGATAGAGACAGCTAAATTACCAAGTTATTTTTGCATGTGGTGGAACGGATTTTGAGCCTGTCAGGTTAAAGAAAGGCTTTCATGCCATTTGTCCAATTAACTCCCATAGTGATAAACAGAAAAGGAGGCCCAGACCGTGACCTTCCTAGGAAGCTTCGCAGAGCTTGTCTTTCTTTTTTATTACAGTACATAGGAGGGAGAGATGCGGGGATGGAGAGCTGCCTGCTTGCTCTGGCTGCTTTTCACAGGTCCAAAGACTGGACTGTAGCTATGCAGATGTATAACTACATGTAAGCACTCATCCAGAATTAATTGTGTGATTGGGGGTTGATTACGCTAATCAAAATGCCATGCTTGCACTGGAATATCAATGTTCGCACTGACGATGGGAAACATCAGGATTAGTCAACGGCATCGGCTGTGAACTCTGCACTCTCCCTTCTCACGAAGGTCAAAAGCTCCAAAAGATTGATGACCAACGAGGTGCAAAAATGGAGTCAACTGTTCTCAAGGTATCAAAGTCTAATCCACTAGTGAATGGCCCTTTTGAACTCTAAAGACATTTCAATCTTAAGGTCCTTTCTTTTTCTGGGCACTTTCAAGGTTTTTGACAAATTCTCAGTTGTTAGCCCTCAGTGTGTGTGCGTGCGTGTGTGTGTGTGTGTGAGTGTGTATTTTGGTTTTCTATGCATGCCACTCTGTGTGTGCACGCACAGCACTAACTCAGGCAGTGCATATAAAAACAGAGGTCGTCTGGAGCCTTGCTCACATACCAGCTAACATTGTCAGAGTTCTGTTGACACAGGATGAAGACAGGGAATGATGGTGACGTGGGAGGAGAGGCGTGATAGGGGAAGACTCTTCAACTCAGGATCAGGCTGGAAACATCACACACCACTAACAAAACCTGAATACCCCACAGACAGTGCGTGTCTGTAAGAAACTATGCCTACTTATAGGCGAAACCACATAAAACCTTGAATTTCTCATGTTATCCTCTGACTCCTAAATACAAACAATACTCCGCAGAAAGCCACCTTACAACTTTGTTACTGGAAGGAAATTCTTGAGCTTTATAACCTTGCTGTGAGCTTCACTAATGAGGAATGTTAAAAGGGAACTGGGAGAAAAAAATGCTTAGCAAACTTTAGAGATAACTTGAGAGCCACCGAAGTCCTATGTCTACACCTACTGAAAATCAACCTAATTGCAACTCTCCTTTGAGAAATCCAACCTGCATGTGAAGATGTCTCATTCTTTCTCTGGGCTTCTCTTTCTCTCTTAACCCTCATGCCTAAGTCTATATTAAAATATCTTGGGAATGAAAGGGAGAGGCAGCTCAGTGGTTAAAGGCACTTGTTTGGAAATCCTGCTGGCCTAGGATCAATTCTCCAGCCATCCAAGGAAAAAGGGGTGCATGTGTCTATGATCCCACCTACCGAAGACAATGGGAGGCTGAGACAGGAGACTTTGAAGCTCATGGACCAGACTCATGATAGTAGCAATAGACCCTGTCTCAAAGAAGACAGGCACTCAGTAGTCCTCTGATCTCCACACATAAACCACCGTGCACACACACACACACACACACACACACACACGCCTACACGTGGATCACACTGCCCCGCATAAACATAAACATGGCTCACATGCTCCTCCCACACACAAAGAATTTATTAAAAATCTATATTTGGGACTGCAGGGATTGCTTAGTGGTTAACACATTTGCCCACAAAGCCAAGGGACCCAGGTTCGAGCCTCCAAGACCCACACTAGCCAGATGCACAAGGGGGCTCATATGTCTGGAGTTCATTTGCAATGGCTGGAGGCCCTGGCACTCCCATTCTCTCTCTCTCTCCCCCCCCTTCTCTGTCAAATAAATAAATAAAAATAAATCTATCTTTGATAGCATTTCCAACTCTGCTTCATATTTGTTCCTCCTGGAATTCTTTTCCGTGGCAAAGCCACAAATTCAGGTTTTGCCTGGTGGAGATCATTAGGGAAAGGGGGACAAGAGAACTTTTCTAATTGGCTCTATTGCTGGTGACACTGTATAGCAAGCCAGGCCCATGAACCAAATCTGACCCATCACCTGTCTTGTACACACCTGTACTGAAGCACAGGCAAACCCTGGTGTTCTGACGTTGCTCTCTCAGCCATGTCTGCCCTCAGCTGCACAGATGCACACAGAAGTTTCAGAGAAGCAGCTACACGGACTGAACTTCACACAGCCTCCAAAGCCAACTGGCTGATAGAGCTGGGCGGGGTGGCACACGCCTTTCATCCGAGAACTCTGGAGGCAGTGGTAGGAGGATCACTGTGAGTTCAAGGCCACCCTGAGATGACATAATGAATTCCAGGTCAGCCTGGGCTACAGCGAGACCCTACCTTGAAAGAACAAAAGAAAACAGAACTAGAACTTCTGTGATTGTGGAGAAATGTAATATTGCAGATTTAGAGCCAAATGATGCTGGGTATCTGTAGCCCCTGAATAACCAGTTACTGCACACTTCTCTGTCTGAGGTAACATCCTTGTGACTACCAGGTGACAAACGAAACCATTTTGAAATGTACTAAGAGACTACCAGCTTCCACCAAGCCAAAGGCTAAGAAGGTCATCACATACTGTCTGAAGCATATAGCCAAGACTTCCTCACTCAGTGACAAGCGGCGCTGGCAAAGGAACCAGGTATGGGATTCTGGAAAGCCTACTGTTATAAAAGTTAACTAGGTCTCAAGGCCCCAGGGCTGTAGGAGGGTGTATGATTTCATCTCAGCCATAACTTCATGATGCATCCCGTAAGTCTCACACAAGGCCACTCCCTGCAGTCCAATGGCCCCCCTCCCTCACCCCTTCCTTAATTAGAGGTACTCAACTTCTTTCCTCTCGTTCAGGATACCTACATTCTCTCCTGGAATTAAGCATCTAGGGCCAAGAGAAAGTTCATCCAGGCCCAAACCTAAACCTTATGCCACCACCTTGCTGCTTTTAAACCCATTCTGAATTCTGCAGTTATTTAAATATGTCTTATTAGAGTCTGTGTTATTTTGATTTTCAGCAAAAGTGAGGGGTAAAGTAGTTTATTTCCAAAGTTTTAAGTTCAGGTGAAGCCCAGAAAAAGAATAGTGGCATGCAGTCTGACCACAGAAAGTAACTTAAAACATATATGTATATATATTACACACACACACACACATGCATGCACGCACGCATGCACACACACACCACACAGAGTCTTTAAGCTTGGCCTATTTAACGTAACTACACAGCGGGCACATGGAGTCTGCTCACTTGCATGTGGGTAGTTCATAATCTACTTCTGTATTGTAAGCCTCCTTCTGTAAGAAAAGCCAAGGAAGTTTCTGCAGTGACGCGGCTGTTGCTGCTCGCACAGTCCAATAAGCATGAGAACGCAAACAGCGCCTTCGGCGTACACGCACGTCCCAGTCCCTCACAGGTGTAGAGCTTCCCAAGCCTGATCTATTGAACAATTCCTATCATTTCTCCTAACATCCAATCAACATACAAACTTCCAGGACATTCTCTCAGCCAGAAATAAGGCAACCAAATTGCCCCATGTAAATCATTCAATCTGCTTAGCTGTGAACCTGAATGTGTCTGGCTCTCCGTGGGAGCACCTGCATTATAATAGGGTCCATTTTAATTCAAATATGTCCTTGATCACCAAAGTGTTTCTAAGAAGAAATGCTTCTAAAAAGAAAAACCTCACTCATCCTTACCAACTAGATCTAAGCAAGACGTCCTCAGTGACATGCACATGGGTTACTTCTAATTCCAGGCAGCTGACCTCACGGGGCACTTCCTTCACAAAATGTGCAACTGTGAACACTTCCTGACATGTTTTGAGATATAACATTTTAACTTTTTTTTTTTTTTTTTTTTTTGTAAGCAGGGTTGAGGAAACTTCATAGACTTGCAGTGGGGATTCCAGCAAGAGGACATGGCTCTTTCTTCCATCAGGGGCCAGCAAGTACTTAGTCAACAAGTACTTTTTGCATGTCAACAATATGCCCAGGTCTCTGTTAAAGGGTGTCACAGACAGGAATGTGGCCCTGTGTTCATTCTGCAGTTTGGCTAAGAGAACTTCAGGATGCTAGTGTTGAAGAGGTGAAGTGACACATTACTTTCTCTGTTTTGAATACATTTATTATTCTATTTTTTAATTACAGATAGATAGAGCTAATTTTTTGTTAATTGTAGATAGAGACAGCTAAATTACCAAGTTATTTTTGCATGTGGTGGAACGGATTTTGAGCCTGTCAGGTTAAAGAAAGGCTTTCATGCCATTTGTCCAATTAGCTCCCATAGTGATAAACAGAAAAGGAGGCCCAGACCGTGACCTTCCTAGGAAGCTTCGCAGAGCTTGTCTTTCTTTTTTATTACAGTACATAGGAGGGAGAGATGCGGGGATGGAGAGCTGCCTGCTTGCTCTGCCTGCTTTTCACAGGTCCAAAGACTGGACTGTAGCTATGCAGATGTATAAATACATGTAAGCACTCATCCAGAATTAATTGTGTGATTGGGGGTTGATTACGCTAATCAAAATGCCATGCTTGCACTGGAATATCAATGTTCGCACTGACGATGGGAAACATCAGGATTAGTCAACGGCATCGGCTGTGAACTCTGCACTCTCCCTTCTCACGAAGGTCAAAAGCTCCAAAAGATTGATGACCAACGAGGTGCAAAAATGGAGTCAACTGTTCTCAAGGTATCAAAGTCTAATCCACTAGTGAATGGCCCTTTTGAACTCTAAAGACATTTCAATCTTAAGGTCCTTTCTTTTTCTGGGCACTTTCAAGGTTTTTGACAAATTCTCAGTTGTTAGCCCTGTGTGTGTGCGTGCGTGTGTGTGTGTGTGTGAGTGTGTATTTTGGTTTTCTATGCATGCCACTCTGTGTGTGCACGGCATATAAAAACAGAGGTCGTCTGGAGCCTTCCTCACATACCAGCTAACATTGTCAGAGTTCTGTTGACACAGGATGAAGACAGGGAATGATGGTGACGTGGGAGGAGAGGCGTGATAGGGGAAGACTCTTCAACTCAGGATCAGGCTGGAAACATCACACACCACTAACAAAACCTGAATACCCCACAGACAGTGCATGTCTGTAAGAAACTGTGCCTACTTATAGGCAAAATCACATAAAACCTTGAATTTCTCGTGTTATCCTCTGACTCCTAAATACAAACAATACTCCCCAGAAAGCCACCTTACAACTTTGTTACTGGAAGGAAATTCTTGAGCTTTATAACCTTGCTGTAAGCTTCACTAATGAGGAATGTTAAAAGGGAACTGGGAGAAAAAAATGCTTAGCAAACTTTAGAGATAACTTAAGAGCCACCGAAGTCCTATGTCTACACCTACTGAAAATCAACCTAATTGCAACTCTCCTTTGAGAAATCCAACCCCCATGTGAAGATGTCTCATTCTTTCTCTGGGCTTCTCTTTCTCTCTTAACCCTCATGCCTAAGTCTATATTAAAATAGCTTGGGAACAAAAGGGAGAGGCAGCTCAGTGGTTAAAGGCACTTGTTTGGAAATCCTGCAGGCCTAGGTTCAATTCTCCAGCCATCCAAGGAAAAAGGGGTGCATGTGCCTATGATCCCACCTACCGAAGACAATGGGAGGCTGAGACAGGAGACTTTGAAGCTCATGGACCAGACTCATGATAGTAGCAATAGACCCTGTCTCAAAGAAGACAGGCACTCAGTAGTCCTCTGATCTCCACACATAAACCACCGTGCACACACACACACACACACACACACGCCTACACGTGGATCACACTCCCCCGCATAAACATAAACATGGCTCACATGCTCCTCCCACACACAAAGAATTTATTAAAAATCTATATTTGGGACTGCAGGGATTGCTTAGTGGTTAACACATTTGCCCACAAAGCCAAAGGACCCAGGTTCGAGCCTCCAAGACCCACACTAGCCAGATGCACAAGGGGGCTCACATGTCTAGAGTTCTTTTGCAATGGCTGGAGGCCCTGGCGCTCCCATTCTCTCCCCCCCCCCCCTTTCTCTGTCAAATAAATAAATAAAAATAAATCTGTGTTTGATAGCATTTCCAACTCTCCTTCATATTTGTTCCTCCTGGAATTCTTTTCCGTGGCAAAGCCACAAATCCAGGTTTTGCCTGGTGGAGATCATTAGGGAAAGGGGGACAAGAGAACTTTTCTAATTGGCTCTGTTGCTGGTGACACTGTATAGCAAGCCAGGCCCATGAACCAAATCTGACCCATCACCTGTCTTGTACACACCTGTACTGAAGCACAGGCAAACCCTGGTGTTCTGACGTTGCTCTCTCAGCCATGTCTGCCCTCAGCTGCGCAGATGCACCCAGAAGTTTCAGAGAAGCAGCTACATGGACTGAACTTCACACAGCCTCCAAAGCAGACTGGCTGATAGAGCCTGGCGGGGTGGCACACGCCTTTCATCCGAGAACTCTGGAGGCAGTGGTAGGAGGATCACTGTGAGTTCAAGGCCACCCTGAGATGACATAGTGAATTCCAGGTCAGCCTGGGCTACAGCAAGACCCTACCTTGAAAGAACAGAAGAAAACAGAACTAGAACTCCTGTGATTGTGGAGAAATAGAATGTTGCAGATTTAGAGCCAAATGATGCTGGGTATCTGTAGCCCCTGAATAACAAGTTACTGCACACTTCTCTGTCTGAGGTAACATCCTTGTGACTGCCAGGTGACAAACGAAACCATTTTGAAATGTACTAAGAGACTACTAGCTTCCACCAAGCCAAAGGCTAAGAAGGTCATCACATACTGTCTGAAACCTATAGCCAAGACTTCCTCACTCAGTGACAAGGGGCACTGGCAAAGGAACCAGGTATGGGATTCTGGAAACCCTACTGTTATAAAAGTTAACTAGGTCTCAAGGCCCCAGGGCTGTAGGAGGGTGTATGATTTCATCTCAGCCATAACTTCATGATGCATCCCGTAAGTCTCACACAAGGCCACTCCCTGCAGTCCAATGGCCCCCCTCCCTCACCCCTTCCTTAATTAAAGGTACTCAACTTCTTTCCTCTAGTTCAGGATACCTACATTCTCTCCTGGAATTAAGCATCTAGGGCCAAGAGAAAGTTCATCCAGGCCCAAACCTAAACCTTATGCCACCACCTTGCTGCTTTTAAACCCATTCTGAATTCTGTAGTTCTTTAAATATGTCTTATTAGAGTGTGTGTTATTTTGATTTTCAGCAAAAGTAAGGGGTGAAGTAGTTTATTTTCAAAGTTTTAAGTTCAGGTGAAGCCCAGAAAAAGAATGGTGGCATGCAGTCTGAGCACAGAAAGTAACTTAAAACATATATATATATATTACACACACACACACATGCATGCACGCACGCATGCACACACACACCACACAGAGTCTTTAAGCTTGGCCTATTTAACGTAACTACACAGCAGGCACATGGAGTCTGCTCATTTGCATGTGGGTAGTTCATAATCTACTTCTGCATTGTAAGCCTCCTTCTGTAAGAAAAGCCAAGAAAGTTTCTGCAGTGACGCGGCTGTTGCTGCTCGCACAGTCCAATAAGCATGAGAACGCAAACAGCGCCTTCGGCGTACACGCACGTCCCAGTCCCTCACAGGTGTAGAGCTTCCCAAGCCTGATCTATTGAACAATTCCTATCATTTCTCCTAACATCCAATCAACATACAAACTTCCAGGACACACTCTCAGCCAGAAATAAGGCAACCAAATTGCCCCATGTAAATCATTCAATCTGCTTAGCTGTGAACCTGAATGTGTCTGGCTCTCCGTGGGGGAGCACCTGCATTATAATAGGGTCCATTTTAATTCAAATATGTCCTTGATCACCAAAGTGTTTCTAAGAAGAAATGCTTCTAAAAAGAAAAAGCTCACTCATCCTTGCCAATTAGATCTAAACAAGACGTCCTCAGTGACATGCACATGGGTTACTTCTAATTCCAGGCCGCTGACCTCACGGGGCACTTCCTTCACAAAATGTGCAACTGTGAACACTTCCTGACATGTTTAGAGATATAACATTTTAACCTTTTTTTTTTTTTTTTTTTTTTTTAGCATTTGTTGTGATTCAATGCATGCTAAGTGAGTTCTTTACCTCTGTTCTTGACAGTTTTATGGCCTGGGGTTATCTTTTTCAAAGAGCCCTGAGCCTTTCTGTTGAAATTCGGTAATCGAGTAAGTGTCTGTACTCAGTCTCCATTAGAGAGCACAGGCTCTACTGTAATGGTCACCCACGCCACATGCGACACACCACACGCCAGCAGCTGTCATGCGAAGTGCTCTCGCTCCCCTCCCGGAGCCTGGCAGCACGCGCACGTGCTCACAGCCTTGACCCTGCCGCTCCAGACGGAACTTCCAAGCACACCTAACTTGTCTGGTGAAAAATTTCTTTGACAGACACCAGGCTTCTGCTGTCAGGCAAGTTCGCCAAGTTTCAGCTTCTTCTTAAGACAGGGAATGTTCAAAGAACAAATGAGAAGACCAGACACATTAATTTATACCTGGTAATTATGAAACGGCATACTATGGAGAAATACAGGCTGCTCTCATTTATTTTTACCTTTGTGAACAGAAAATTGATGCCAAACAAAGATAGTTTAGTGTCATTAATATTATGTGGTAAGGACACATTTTTCTGTGAATGTATTTTTAATTATAATAAGTACTTTTCTTAGAATTTTTATGGCAAAATTAAATTTAAAAAAAAGACATTACTACTTTACAACTCCAGGTGTTTAAAAGTCTTATTTCAATACAGTATAATTTAGAAACTCTCCAAGATATTAAGTGTTATTTCAATGTCAAATAATTCGGAGTTAGGGTCATTTATCTACATCATCAAAGTAAAGAATATCAGCGAGCTGGTGAATAATTAGCAGTGTGAATGAAGACAAATTTAACGCAACACACAATATACTGGATGGAAGTTATGCACAATCAAGTGGCAATTACATCAGTTGTAAGTTGCATGATTCTGTCATTCTGGATTTTGGCTTTGTCAAGGTTACTTATTTATCTAAGATGATTGCAAAAAAAATATTATTATCTATACTTTGTAGATGTTTTTCACATGCAAAAGTTCTTTTATGTGTATTCACTATTGGCCATCAGCTTTCTCTATTTTGTGGAGCAGTTACTGAGGTAATATATCTTACTTATTTCAACAGCAAAAACTTTTCGTTAGAAAAATTAAATAACTTTAACCATGAGGCAACTGAAGCAAATACATAAAACTCAGTAATTCTTTAATAATAATTAGTTACATTTACAGATTCCTGCAAAACAACCCATGAAAATTAGTTTTGTTAACCACATAAAAGTATGTATCAAATGCACATGCACATCACTTTGAGCCTCAGACACCATATACTTCCTATATAATAAGTATTAACAAACTTAAATTATGGCGCTTTTAATGTGTAACCCTGAGTTTTGTATTTATTATTATTATTATTATTGTTTTGTGTTATGTTTTACCATTTTACTAGATCATATTTACTTACATTTAAATATTTTTATTGTGAAAATTTACTTATATGTATTTTAAATTTAAATCATAAAAAAGTGATTTTTTTGGATGTAATTGTGGATATACAGCGTGGTACATTGGCAATTTTGCTGTTTGGTGTATGCACAGGTGTGTGCAAGTATACACATACCTCACGCATGTGCCAGAAGAAGCCTGAGGAGAATGTTTTGTGCCCCCTACTGATTATCACGTGCTTCCTTGAAACAGATTCTCTCTCTCTCTCTCTGAACTCAGAGCTACAGGTTTTGGTCAGGCTGGCTGAGTTAGTCGCAGTGATTCTCTGCTTTCTGCCCCCTCCCCCTGGACGGGGGCTGCAGGCACCCATGGCCAAGCCGAGCTGTTAATGTGGGGTCTAGGGAATGAAGCCCTGGATGAATGGAGCTCTCTAAGGCCCTCCTGCTGGTGAGGGAAGCCCTCTTACTAATGAGCCATCTTCCCAGCCCAAAATGATTTTAAAATTACATATAATCAGTGGGATATTTCAATGTAAATTCATGAAATTTTAAAGAAAAAACACAAACTGTTTTAGATTTTATGATAAATTTTTAATAAGGTAATTTTAAGATCTGATCAAATACAATATTGCATATAAAATTGTCAACAAGAGTTACTTATTTTATTCATTTCATTTATTTTATTTCATTTGGGTAGTTTCTGTGTACAATTAAAAGAGGTCAAGGAATAGTATAAATGAAAAATTATCCTATACATTTTACAATTCATAGAATTTTTAAAAATCAAATATATATATATACACACACACACACACACACACACACACACACACATATATATATATATATAATCTTGATAAGAAGTTGATATTTGAACTTGCGCAGCACTGACCTTACACTGAATAGTATTTCTTTGGGAAGGACATAAAGAGAAATGAAATCAGAAAGAACAGAAATGAAGAGAAATAAAATAGAAGTTTTCATATAACTAATTAAGCATAAGGAATGAAGGAATTAAAACAACGAAACAGGCAATTCAGACATATCTTGTAGATATTGATCCGTGTGTTCAGATGTTTGTGGGTGCACATGCTTTTTTTATGATCAAATTTTAGTACGCTGCTAAGAAATATATATGTGCTATAATTCAATTATAATTTTCCAAAAATCTCTTAGAAATTATAATTTATTGCTAACCATTTTATTTTTCCTAATTATTACATAAGGATATATTATAAGGAAGAATTTTAGTAAAGTATACAGTTTCAAACTTATTTCTTAGTTTCCCAGGGGAGAAAATATCTGGAATAGCATTTTTTTGTCAAATGAGACATATAGGAAAGTTTAATTGAAAGTTTTCGACAACACCCTAATAGTAGAATTATGAAGGACTGATAATTACAAGACATTGAAAACCTAAAAATAAAAACTGTCCTATCAATTTTACACCTTCTGTTTTGGTAAAGAACAAACAAACTCAGTCAGTTCAGGGCCGGAGGAGAGATGGCGCCAGGGCAAGATCGCTTGTGAGCGAAGCGTGAGACCTTGAGCCCCATGGCAGCAGCCATGTCAGGAGTGGGCTGTGCCTCTCTGGAGGACCAGCACTGAGTGGGCAGAGACAGGAGCTCTCAGGGGCTCGCTGGGCAGTCAGTGTAACTAAAACTACCACGTTCCAGTGAGAGACCTTATCGTCTGGAAGTGAGGGGTAACAGTGGAGAGGAGGGCTACCAGTGGCGTCCTCGCACCTCCACATGCATGCATGTGGGCGTACACATCTAATAACCCTACCCACCCGCATGTGCACACCATGCACAGCCCCTCCAAGTCACTGAGCTCGGTGCTGTGCGTCCCTCACAACGACGGTGTGAAGATGCAGTGTAGACGTCAAATGGATTGACATAGTCAAAGGCCAAAGCTCCGTGAGGAGACACAGACCTTGGGAAATCAATTAAGGAAGTCCAGGCCTGAGACTTAAGTTCAAAAAGAAATTGGCTGTGTTCATGAAGGCACGTGGACCTGTGTGTGGGCTTCATTTGAAATAATCTTTATACAACAGAAACTATACAACTCAAAACGCTTAAATGCATTTTCACCATTATAAAAGGGAAAAAAATCAACAACCATAAAACAACAACAACAAAAAGCTATATCACAGAAAAACTAACAAGCATAAATTTTAATTAAGAAACAAAGTAGCAAATATCACTAGCTGTGTTCAAATGTCTTTCTGGCCTATTTGTAGGTTTGATGGATAGATATTTATAAGTTAAAATATATTCATGCTTTTTAAACAGGATCACATTAAGAATATTTCACAGCCTGGGCTGGAGAGATGGCTTAGCGGTTAAGCGCTTGCCTGTGAAGCCTAAGGACCCTGGTTCAAGGCTGGATTCCCCAGGACCCATGTTAGCCAGATGCACAAGGGGGCACACGCGTCTGGAGTTCGTTTGCAGTGGCTGGAGGCCCTGGCGTGCCCATTCTCTCTCTCTCTCTCTCCCTCTCTCTCTCTTTCTCTCTCTGTCTGTTGCTCTCAAATAAGTAAATAAAAAGAAATGAAAAAAAGTTTAAAAATTTAAAAAAAGAATATTTCACAGCCAGTGTGATGCTGGCTGTGGCCAGTTACAAGAGGCAGCCCCCAGCGTACTAAAGGGGTGTCCAGACCAATGCAAGGAGTCCTGACAACAATCCAAATTTGCGCAGGTGCTGAGTCACAATCATAATCACCATTTGCAGATGATTACAATACACTACGGGCTTCATAGAACGACAGGTATTTAAATATTTCTTAAGATAATAAACATCACAGCATGAGGTACATGCCCATGCTGTTTTCCCTTATATTATCCCACCCTAATTTCAAAGGAGGAAATAAAATGTTAAAATTCAGAAGATTTCTATGGGCTGGGGAGCTGGCTCAGTGAATAAAGTGCTTGCCAAACAACCTGAGGACCAGAATTTGGTGCCCACGCACTCACACAGACACTGGGCTGGCACACCGCCCCACTTGTGATCTAGCTCCGGGGAAGCAGACAGGAGCCCTGGGGCATGCTGGCAGGCTAGACTAGCCAAACTGGCCAGCACTGAAGTCAAGTGAGAAATGGCCTCAGTAAACAAAGTGGAGAGTGAGTGGCCATTGTAGAAGACACCTGACATCAGCCTCTGGCATGCGCGCACATGCACACATATGCACGCCCATGCATACACAAACATGCATATGCAAATGCACACACACCATGCAAACATACGGAAGCAAAATATATTTTAAGAACCATCAATGCACTGCCAATTTCACTGCCAATAATCTTACTATTATATATATATATTAGTATAATTGATAATATAGTTTTGAACTTGGCATTACTTGCTTTACACTAGGATGAGTGATAATAATCTGATGTATTTCTCCTTATCCATTAGCTTTGTCCTGATGTTGCAAGAAAGCATAGTCTGTGTGATTTTTACAGTGATTGAGGAGAAAACAAAAATGCATTAAGTATATTCATGCATATAGTAAAATAAACCATATGCAATATTAAGTGGTATTTGCCTATCTGCCTCGTCACAGCAGACTTTGATGGAGGTTTATGCTATAGAGTAATATTTCATAGAATATATTCCTCTGAACAAAGATGGCTTAGTGTTCTTGTGATAGCTCATGTCTTAACTTTACTGTTGCACTTCATAGTGTGTACCTCCTGGAATCAAATGACAACACGAGAATAAAATACTCTTAAACAGCTCGCCTCACACCACACTGAGTGAGGCTCCTCCCTAACAGCATGAACAAAAACAGTTCATAGTTTCTTCAATAATGGCAATAAAATTCCAGACTTACAAGCCTTATAAATGGGTATATTTTCAAACAAAAATTGAGGCTGAATTCAGCTTATATTAATTGTGCTTATCTCCTCAGAATGCAATTTCAAAGTGATAACCCTTCAGACCCAGTAAAGTCCTTTATTCTACAGAATGTTATATATTTAATGAAGATTTCACACAATCAATATGCATAATTTGAGGTTCTGTTTCAAAGTATCTAGGAAAAAGATACCAGGGGCAATATTTGACCTCATGGATTCCAGTCTTCATGCACGTTGGTAACAAATATGCCTGCTACCATTGCACTGACTCTTACATTTTTAAATATTATGTTTTAATTTTTTGTTTATTTTTATTTATTTATTTGAGAGCGACAGAGAAAGAGGCAGCTAGAGAGAGGGGGAGAGAGAGAGAATGGGCGCACCAGGGCCTCCAGCCACTGCAAATGAACTCCAGACACATGAGCCCCCTTGTGCATCTGGCTAACATGGCCTCCTGGGGAATCAAGCCTCGAACCAGGGCCCTTAGGCTTTATAGGCAAGCACTTAACCGGTAAGCCATCTCTCCGGCCCTTAAATATTATAAATATTAGTCTCACTTCTAGAATAAAATATGTGATATATGTCAAAAAACTTTCCCCAAATTTCTTTTACAAATAAACATAAGGTTTCAAATTTTTTCTTTGAAAAAGAACTATTTTAAAATCTGATCATAAAATTGAGAGGGAAGCAGTAAATGATAGTTTTTAAATCTAGTAGAAAATCAAAGAACTTTTAAATAAAACAGGAAATGACCCTGATGAAAAACTCCCCTGTCTATATTTATATATAATAATTGTCCATTCCTAAAAAAATCTCTAAAAATAGACAAATTTCTATTTATTCAGAACATAAGTATTTAATTATAAATACATGATTAGATGACTGTTGAGTTAAATTGGTTTTAATGAATGTGTTCAAGTATAGCATGCAAGCTGTTGAGGACACTGTGCATGGAGTGACAAATAGGACACAGTTCAAAATGTTTAATTGGTATTTAAATTTAAATATTGCATAAGCAAATGGTAATGGTGCTTCACTGGATTTATATTATAGATGGGATTTTTAATTTATCTAACTAAAACATCATGCATTTTTAAAGTTACCGGTTTTCATATCATAGTTCACTACATGCTTCTTTAGCACATTGACATGTATAAAATGGGGCAATTGGGCTGGAGAGATGGCTTAGCAGTTAAGTACTTGCCTGCGAAGCCTAAGGACCCCGGTTCAAGGCTCAATTCCCCAGGACCCACGCTAGCCAGATGCACAAGGGGGCGCATGTGTCTGGAGTTCCTTTGCAGTGGCTGGAGGCCCTGGCACACCCATTCTCTCTCTCTCTCTCTCTCCCCCTCTCCCTCTTTGTCTGTCACTTTCAAATAAATTAAAAATAAAATTAAAATTAAAAATAATTAAAAAAAATAAAATGGGGCACTAATATATTTTGACCTTGATGCTGCTGGTGTAGCCTTGGAAAATTTACATTTTCTCTTCATTTCTGCAGCAACAAAAGTTTCTTTATGTTATTGGAACTATTTTCTGTGCTTTTTTTTTAATTTTTTTTTATTTATTTATTTGAGAGTGACAGACAGAGAGAGGAAGAGGCAGAGAGAGAGAGAGAGAGAGAGAGAGAGAGAGAGAGAGAGAGAGAGAGAGAGAAAGAGAGAATGGGCGTGCCAGGGCTTCCAGCCACTGCAAACGAACTCCAGACGCGTGCACCCCCTTGTGCATCTGGCTAACATGGGTCCTGGGGAATCGAGCCTCGATCCGGGATCCTTAGGCTTCACAGGCAAGAGCTTAACTGCTAAGCCATCTCTCCAGCCCCTATTTTCTGTGCTTTTAAGATGCAAGTTGAACAATAATATAATTTATTTGTCCAGTAATAAATTTAATTTGTTCAGGGTTGACTGCTACTTTTGTTTTCAGCACAGTGAGGATTGAGACCAGGGCTCTATGCATGCTAGGCAATTGTTCCACCTCTGACCAATGCCCATAGTATCTAAAATTTTAAATTAATTTCAGTGTACTTTATGAGAAGGGCAATTAGCAGTTACGTTGCACACATTCATCTTTATTACCAGGCCAGCCCCGCACATGTGAAGGTGAGGTGGGTCCTGGCATCTTTTAGAAGTCTCCCATAGACGTGGCAATTCATGGCTGTGTACTTATCCATGGGCAGCCATGCAGATTCTCCTGAAAAGGAAGGCCATTATAGTAATCGCTGCAGAGTCACCTCCACAGTCTTTACTCCCTGCTCTTAAGTTCCTACTGCATGCAATAAAGAGAGAACAAATGCAAGTTCATTAATAATCTGACAGATAAAATTAGCTCCAAAATTGACAATTTTTTTCCCCCAAAGCTGCTATATAATAGCCATTTTTCTGTTATGTGATGTGTTTTCCTTCCTGGGAAACAGAGCTAATACTTAACATTTGCTTTAATCAGCTTTCTGTGGCTTTTGTCCAGGCTTGCAGTTTTGAAGGGAGGTTTCATCATGATGGATAGAGAGCCTCTTAGGGGAAAGGCCACGCCTGGTGGAGGCTCAGGGGAGTGTTGTGCAGTTTTACATTTGTGCTCATGTGTTGGTGCAACTATCACCTGTGGTCTGAAAATGGTAGTACTGCTGGGGAGACTCAAGCCTCATCAAGGGGTTGGGCATAGGTGACTGTGGGTGCTCAGCATAGGCGAGGCATCTCTATAATACCCTCCAGATGTCAGGGACCACTGCAGGAAGAATGTATAAACCAGAAGATGGGGCATGATGCCCTGGAGCGCTACCTTCTCTACATGAAGTGGTCACTGCATTTATGACCTCCAAGGTGTTACCTGCACAATTTTAATCCCATCCTCACTCCATCACTGATGACAGAGGAGAGAAACAAAAGACATAACAGTTGAAAAGGGGAGAGTTGAAAGGAAGAAGCACGAAGCAGAAGAGAGAGAAGGGAAGAAAGGCAATGGGAGGGATTATGATCAAAATAAGTTATGGACACGTATGGAAATTGTCAATAAAAATTTTATAAAGCATAATCAACAGATTTGAAAGGTACCAAAGAAGATATACATATATGAAGAGGTGTTAAAGACAGTTAATCATGAGGAAATAGCAACTGAAATCATAATGAAGTATCTCCCCTTCCTAAATGGCTACTTTGACAAAACCAAATTGAAAATAGTCTTGGCAAAGATGTGGAGAAAAAGGTTATCCTTGCACATCGTTGTAAACTGATGATGTTCATCAAAGACAGCATGGAATTCCCTCAAGAAATTGTAAATGAAACTAGCAAGAATCCCATTTCTGGTTATTAATCCAAAGTGTTTGATTTCAGATCTTGAAGATCTTTGCACTTCAATGCTCCTTGCAATACTGTGTACAACAGTAAGGACATGAGAGCAGCCTGAACATCCACTGATGAATGCGTAAATAAAATGTGGAGCTTGCCTGCACACATACCCATGTATACATGGGAACGTTCAGTCTTTATGAAGAAGGAAATGCAGGCACTTTCAACAATACTGGAGACCTTTGAATATGCTAAGTGGAATAAACCAGCCACAGAAGAATAAAGATTGCACGTTTCTACTATAAAAATGATTCAAAGGAGCACTCAGGAGATGGCTCAGTGGATAACGCTCTCATTGCACAGGTGTGAGGACCTGAGTTCTGACCTCAGGAAACACGTGGAGCTGAACATAGCAGCATCTGCAATCCTAACACTACTGCGGCCAGACGGTAGAGACAAGAGGACCCATGGACCTTGTGGGCCTGGTTAGTGTTGCAGGAAGCCTTGCCCGGTACAAAGTGATGGTGAGAACTGACACCCCAGGTTGACTGACCTCCAAGCACACACCATGGTGTGTGTGTGCCTACTCTCATCCACCTTTACACGCACACTCACACATGTATCTGCACACAGGTACCTGAACACTCACATTCATGCATGTGGCCACACTCATTCACCTGAACACACACTCATGCACAACCATCTGAAACAGTCAAACTCGGAGATGCAATGAGTGTAAGTGTAACCCTGCACTCCTCAAATTGAACAATTTAAGTATGTGCAGCTTCTTGGATGTCAACCACGAAAGACATTTAAATTTTATTTTCACATTTTTATTCATTTACTTTCAGTAAATGTGTGTGCATGGTATACAAGGACCTCTTGTTGCCACAAACAGCGGATACTTGTCCCACATTGAGTCCAGCTTATGTAAGTTGCTTGGGAATCAAACCCCTGGGCTGGCAGAATTTGCAAGCAAGTTCCTGTAACTGCTGAGTCATCTTCCCAGCCCCTGATTTTTTTTTTTTATGTCAGTCTACTCAAGTTTTGAAAGTGGGAGTTCACACTCTACAAACCAGGTTTCCTTTAATTCCCCAAATAATCTTTGAGTTATTCTTATAACCATGGTGTCTGGGGCACACATTTTGAAAACTTTGACCTCATAAGTTAATTTAAAAAAAAAAAGATCTATTGTATCAGAAAAATAAACTGAGAAAAAAAATAAAAAAGCACATTTGCATGTAGGTAAGATTTTCTTTGGAATAAAGCTGCTTAGTAGAAATTCTTCATTCTCTTCTCTTAGTAAAGATTACAGAAGAGCTGTGCATTTTATAATAGTTTGCAAAGATTTAGCATAAAGAGCATAGCCAGGTATCATTGTGATGGTGAGCCAGAGGTCAAAGCAATTCAGTTTATAAAAAGACACAAGAAGATATCTGGCGAATTACATTGTAATTAGAAACAGACAGGGTCTTTTATGCATAATATAGATGCAAATATTAATGAAAAGACTTTTTAAATTAATTTTCCTTTCATTTCTCTTCCTAATGACATGCTTAGCTTCTATTTTTCTGCCTTAAGGATTATGCGGGTGTCTGGGATTAGTTCCCAGAAATGTTAATATTACTTTATTTTCATTCTCTCAATGATACTAAAACACAGCTGGGGAATTAAATGCAAATGCAAACATTTTCCTCAGCATTTTTTTTACTTTTGCAAATATCTCTTATATCTCCCTGTTTTAAGGATGAATCCTATTGAACATTTTCCATTAACTTTTAATGAAATCACAACGTGGATGTGATTCAAAGTGAACAGTTAGGTCATCTAAATCTCTTCAGAATGGTGATTCCCAAGCTGTCTTGATTATCGAAATGCTGAGTTACAAATAACTCCCATTCCATAGATGAATTGCCTTTGATGTTCAGCTCACATCTCTTTATGCCCTTTCAGTTCTCTTATTTTTGGTGATTTTCTCTGCCCGGGTGTCTCCAGCACCTAACTATTCTGATATATGTAAATTGCACTGATATATTTCCTTATAATAGCACTGCTGATCCATTTGTATGCAGAACTAACCCTGTGGCACTTAAAGAGCTACTCTCTCCATCTAGACGATTTCCATTTTAATCATTCTCACAGCTTTTATTCCCTTAAATACATTGAATTACATTCTTAGCCAAACTAGTTTTGTGATGGCATATCTCCTAATGCATGATTGATGACCTTTTAAAACCAGATACTCTAAATGTCACTGGCCGAAGAGCATGGAGGTATGTTAATCCTTTTGGGCCACTACAATACTTTAGAAGTTTCTGGACCTTGAACAGCTACTGTTAACACATATCTTTATTAAAAATACTCATTAAGAGCTGCATGTGGCCTTTTATAATGTCACCCTCACATTTATAGGGACTGGCATCATTTCTTTGTCGAGGATATATAATTTTATAAGAACAGAAATTTCCATGGCCCAGTTCTCCAAAGGCCTAGTCAGAAAGCACATTTGTAAAGGAATGATGCATATTCATAACTAGTGTATGTGCTGAAGATATATTTTCTTACTAATTTTTTGAAAAGAAGGGAGGGAATGTATCTACATATAAAATTACTTAACAAAATGTAAAGTTGTTAAATTACTTAGGATTATAATTTAATTTTATTCAGTAAAATAGTTGTGAAAGTAAATATATCTAAATTAAAGTTTAGACTGATAAGCAATGTGTTTGGAAAGTTCTGAGAAACTTTCCACTACCAAATTTATTGGGCTTGACTAAAAATCTATCAGTGTATAACTTAGTGTTTTTATAAAATAGACAGTCAGTTCCTCACCCACTTCGTCTTCTCAGACATCAAGGGTAATATTCCAAGTACCGTATAAAGCAGGCTATCTGGATATTGTAATTAGAGCTCCACTACCACTTACCCTTCAGCACTGCTTGCTGAGCTGTACTATAAAGAGGCAGAGACTGGGCTGGAGAGTGTAGCTCATCGGCTTAACATTTGCTTCACATTCAGGAGGTAATGAGTTCAAGGCCCAGGTGGAGTGTTTGCCTGTCGTTCTTGAATGCCTATCCTTACGACAAGGAAAAAGTCCTAGAATGGTAGTATATACCTGTCACTCCAGCTCCTCAGAGAATGAGGTGGGAAGATCAAAGCTATTCTCAGCTATAGGAGAAGTTTGAGTCCATACTGGGCCACATGACACCCTGCTTCAACAAACAACAGGAAAATTCACTGCACCTGGAGATCACCAATCTGGCTAGACTCTCTGGTCAGAGATCCTCTTGTCTCTATCTCCCCAACACTGGGATTACAGGAATGTGCCACAGCAGTTGGTTTTTTACATAGGTGCTGGAATCCAAACCCGGGTCTTCATGCAAACATTTTACCTACTAAGCTATCCCCCAAGCCACTTCTAATGGTATTTCAAACAAGTTTTAGAAGTCTTCGCCAACAATAGGAATTCAGTGCACTGCTGCCTTCTGTTAACACTATGTTATTTCAATTCATCCAGAATGGTTTAAAGCAGCTTTCCAACTTCAAGACAGAAAGATTCAAAAGTCCCAGAAGTCAGCCACAAAACCAGGCTGCATTACCCATTATACATGGAAGTCTCTCTACAGAGCCAAACATGGCCGTCACAGGGTCTGATGCATGCATCCAGCTCACCACTCACTGTTCTGTTCTGTCTCTCCGGGTTCAGTTTACATAACACTTTGCCCTGCTGCTTCCCTCCAAACCCTGCCCATTGAGGAATGAAACCAGGTTGTCTGAAGCTGGGCGTGGTGGCGCACGCTTTTAATCCCAGCACTTGGGAGGCGGAGGTAGGAGGATCACTGTGAGTTCAAGGCTAGCCTGAGACTACATAGTGAATTGCAGGTCAGCCTCAGCTAGAGTGAGACCCTACCTTGAAAAAACAAAAAAACAAAACAAATAAAAAAAAAAAACAGTTTGCCAAAATGCTTTTATACAATTTAGGCTTAAAAAAGTCATAGTACCTAATCTAGTCATCCCCTCCATTGGTATAACACTCCCCCAATGCTCTCAAAACAAATGGTTCATGACTGCTTCTCACAGAAACAGGGAAGCTGTTTTGTGATGATGTCAGCGTTTAGCTCCCATCGTTTTAAGCACACACTTATGAATAACTGTGCCCTCACACATGATCTTTCCAGCCCAGCAGCCTTGAAAATAAAAGTGCAATTACCACTTCATCATGCTCAGTGATATATGTTTCTGTCTCAGGTTTTTATTAATATTATTTTCAGTGATTTAAAGATTCGGAAGGAGAGGCTGGGGAGACGGCTCAGTGCTTAAGAGCACTTGCTGCACAAGCACGAGGACCCGAGTTTGATCCGCAGCAGCCGCATGAGAAGTGTGCGAGGCTGACACACCTGTGACCCTGCACTGAGGGAATCAGAGACTGGGGGGTTGCTGAGGCACACCGGTCAGCCAGTATAACCAAGGATGAAAAAGAAAGACACACATTAGGTTCACAAGCACTGAGTTCTGTCAAAGACCTCATCTCAAGGAAAGAAAGTGAAAGAAGGATGGAGGACAGTGACAGCCTCTTCTGGCATCCACACTCATGCACAAATGCACACATGCACATCTATGCGTGTGTGTGTGCACGCACACACACACACACATTTGAAAAGAAGCATAAAAGTTGGTATTTTAGACAAAGGCTAGTCTGAAATGAGAACACTGAGAGACATAAAGGCATTTCTTTTAGCTTTGAAAGAAACGAACTCCAAGTTTTAGTTTTCCGAGCAAATGTGCTCATTGATTTCGACAAGCATTTGTAGGAAAGAGGGCAATAGCAGCTGGTCGTGATTAAAAGTGAGCTAAGGAGTTGTGGCACAGACAGATGGTGGGGACAGAGGGCATCCTGTGCTCTTCTGACCACACAGTGGGTTCACAGTAATAAACAGGAGAGCCTCCACCAGCCAGCTCTGTGCCAGCCAGAGCTGACCACCCTCTGATGTGTGTGGTGTAGCGTCGGCCGTATTTTTCCTGCGTATGATTATTTTTAAGAAGACTCTCAGTGTAGTTTTGTCCCATGATAGCAAATAAGCGTTTACTTGAGTTATGTATATTCTACTCATTCTGTCCAGATAAATTGTGGTCTTTTGTTATTGTTTTGGTGATATTGATAAATTATATTATTTTATGTCAACTTCATTCATGCCCAAGATTTTGTGCTCTCTGACTTCAATTTCTATGTGAATGTTGTATACATGTGTAGATGTGTTTTCACATACTGAACTATCTCATGCATGGGCTTCCCATGAAACTACGGTTATTTTTCAGAAATATAAATAATCTGTGATGTTGGAAATTTGGTTTCTGGAGTCTAGTGTCAAAGGAAATATAAATACCAGTTGTTTTGAGGATTTTCATCTATAAAGATGCTTCAAAATCCATTTAAAGAAAAATGGGGACTACAAACGTGCATGAATCCATGGATATTTTTCTAAGATATATATATATATATATATATATATATATATATATATATATATACATGAAAGAAACAGAGGGGTGGGGTGTCTAGACCTCCTGCCACTACAAATGGACTGCAGATGCATTCACCACTTTGTGAATAAGGCTTTACACAAGTCCTAAGGAATCAAACATGGACTGAGAGGCTTGATAAATTAGTGTCCTTAACTGTTCAGCCATTTCCCCAGCCTGAAAGAATTATTTTATTTTTTTATTTAGGTTTCTTGAGGAGGGCTTCACTGTAGCCCAGGCTGACCTGGCATTCACTCTGTGGTCCCATGCTGCCCTCGAACAAACAGCAACCCGCCTACCTCTGCCTCCCAAGCACTGGGATTAAAGGCGTGTGCCAACATGCCCGGCCTATTTTATTTTTATTTTGTGTTTTACTTACCTATAATGCAATTATTTATTTTAAATTAATTTTATTTTCTTATTCATTTATTTGACATGATATGTGCTTTTTATTTGAGACATACTTAAGGGCTATAACTAGATTTAAACAGGCAGTGTAGCAGGTGCCTTCTTGTTGTTGGGACAAAACACCCAACCAGAAGCAGTGTAAGGGAGGGAAGAATTTATTTCAGGCTGACAGTCCTTAGGGAAAGCTTCATCGTGTCATAGTAGAGTAGAGGTTGGGCATCACATCTTGGACATAAGTTGCAAGGTAGCAACAAGAGCTAGTCAGCTCAAATTTATTATTTAAAATAATGTTTCAAGGGTTGGGATGTAGCTCAATGGTAAAGAGGTTGAATAGCCTGTGCGGAACCCTGTAAGCTAAGCACTCTGGGGATAGAGGTGGGCGGATTTGAATTTCAAGTTTATTCTCGGCTACACAGTGTCTTCAAGGTCAGGCTGAGATGGAGGAAGTCCTATCTCAATAAAATAAAAATGACATTTATAGAAATGTTTTGAACATACTAAGATTTTCCTGCACTGACATTCTTAAAAAATGGCCTCTCATTTTATGGGAAATCTAGTAATGTCTGCTCCTGTCAGACTCTGCCTTCAGCCACTGACCTTTGTAGCCAGATTCTCACACATTCCACGCACTCTCTGAAAGGATGCCTGCCTCATCAGCCAGAGCTAGGTCCACTGCTCTCAAATTTTGATCCAATTCTAATTTACATTGCCTTGCTTGGACTTAAATGCAGAAGCTGTAAAGATTTGGAAAGATGTTATGTTTACAGGTAAATATTGAGTTACCACCATGAAAATTGTTACAGAAAACACTAATATTCTTACATAAAAAATGAGATATGCCTATCAAGGGGATATGCCTATTTACCCCAACTCAAGCAGTCAAAAGCATATGGATAATCCCCAGAAAAAGGCAATGACATAAATTAATGAAGTGATTTTAAGACCAGTTATTTCCATTATAGTTTAAAAATGCAGTTATTAATCCAAATCAGGTGGGATTTTTCTTGCTATGGTTTTCATCAGAATAGTTGTTGTCACTTAATGCATTTCCAGGGGTGCCAGCATTCGTCCGTACTCTCGCACTACGTTTGTGCATGGAGACAGCAAGTGACTGGCCACTAGCAGAGCAAGTGCACAGTGGTGCACGGGAGACCGGGACTCTGCCTCATGGCTGTCACCAGCAATCTCCTGCTTCATGTCCTCTGTAATGACCTTGCCCCATCTACCAGATCTCATTTCAGAGGCCATTGTCGCTCAGAGCTGGGACAGTGCCTGTTCTCCCTCTCCCTGCCCCCCCCCAAATAAATAAAATATTTTTAAACTGATCTTTAAAGTAATTAACTTCCTAGAGAGCTACTCAGTAGAAACCAGGGAGAATAAAGTGGGTGAATAAGCAGGGAAATCCACAGGAATCTGTTACCTTTGCAACAGTGGCTTTGGCTTATGGAAAAAGTCAACTTTAAGTTCGAGTCTGCTTTCTATAGTTCAAGTTATTGTTTCCTTTAACAAACCTCATCCCTTATGAGCATCTGACACCTCTATAAAAGAAGGCCAGGTTAGCTTTATGAAAAATAAAGGAACAAGAAAGAAATAGAAATAAAGTGGGAACTACATTCAACCTCATGATGGGGGAGGGGCAGGCAATCCAAATGATGAACTGGGAAGGAAACTTCCAGAAATAGAAAAGCTCACACCACATGGGGAAACTTCTCCCAGGTTAACAGTTTAGATTTATGACTTGATTCTGGAAAAATAATATGAGCTTTTAAAAATAAAACTAATATTAATTATCTTCCTTTCAGGGTCCATTTATGGTATTTGGGCACAAAGAATACAACAGTGCAAACATCATTGAAGATAAATTTCATGTTAAATTAAAATGACAAAAGGAAGATCAGGAGTTAAAAAATCAACCTAATGTTCAAGTAGACATAATCTATATATTTCAATTAATTCTCACCTTTGGAATGCCATTCAACTTTCATTTTCTAAATGTTTAATAAATGTCATATCTTCCTTGAGTAGAGTAATATTTGAATTGTTCTGAATAACACAATATAAAATATGGTTTTATAACTTGAAGGAAAAAAGCATGGTTATATATAAAACATTTAGCCATAGCTATTCTGACTAATTTTAGAAACCAAAAGACCAGCATTTTGCAGAACTTCTGCATTTTTAGGAATAAGATAAGCAGATGATCATATGAATTAAATCATGAATAAAAATGAAAGAAGACATTTTTAGTGGTTTTCCATATGGTTGTGGGTAAATTTGAAAGGAAAAAACTGTTACTCGATTAAAATTATGTCACAAAGTCGGGCATGGTGGCTCACACCTTTAATCCCAGCACTCAGGAGGCAGAAGTAAGAAGTTCACCATGAGTTTGAGGCCACCTTGAGACTACATAGTGAATTCCAGGTTAGCCTGGGCTAGAACGAGACTCTACCTTGAGAAACCAAAAAATAAAATTATGTTACATAGTTTTTCATTACACCGAACATGAATGTATATTTCTTCATAATCTATAAACCACATTTCCTTGAATAATTTCTTATTTGCCAAGCATTGTAAGATAGGTGACCATTCATTAAACAAACTTTCTTATTTCAGAATTAGCCATTACCTAAACATGGTCCCAACTACGAATCATCTATGGCACTAGCTTTTGAAAAATCATGCACCTCTTTATAACACTCATAACTTTGCTCTATAATTAGTAAATAATAGCTCCCTATAGGCGATAATGATTTTATCAATCGTATACGGAGAAAGGTCAAGAATGATTATACAGAGAAAATGCCCAATCATTCTTCCAGATATCACAGGTTAAAAAAAATAGCCACTTAACACATACAATGCATGAATAAAAATAAAATACAAATAGGAAAAGTTAGCATTTAAAGTGATCCAAGGCTTAGATCAATTAATATATATTTAAAAAAAAAGAACAGGAAGAAATATGTGATCAAGTTTGAAATCTGGGCTCTGACAAAGCTTATAATATATGATTGCCTGGCTGAAAAGCCATCAAATTAATTGACATGGATCAAGCTCAAGTAATAACTTATATATTTATATATTTGGAAATTTTCTGAATCAATAATGTTTGATTAAATAAGATAATAAGCAATAAAATAAGCATTTTATTATTTTCACATTTTTCATACTCTTTACAACAGTGTACTTGTTTTTCTGATTGTTCTCATTTATTCACATATTTTAGTATAATCAATTGCATAATTTTCTTCATGATATGAGTTGCAATCAAGCTATTTATAAGTGATATATTATTTATAAAATTTATAGAAAAATATTGTATAAATGTCATATAAGGCATTATATAGTAAAATTCAAATTATGTTTTATTGTATTTATAACTAGACGGTTATTTAATATGGTTGGCATGGCTATTTGTGTTACAGAATTAATTTTGTCCTTCCAAAATTCATCTGCTGAAATCCTAACCTGTGCAAACCTAGAACATATGTCACCTACTTTGTGACAGCATGGTTGCGTGTGGCAGTCAATAACGGAGTCAGTGCAGTAGGATCTACTCCGAGATTACAACTGCCTGTACAGTGCGAAGTTTGATGCTGAGCCAAGAATGGAGAAAGAACACCAGGAAAACATGCAAATAATCCAAGGTTAAAGGGCTGAAGCAGTTCATCACCTAGTCCTAAGAAGAACTAACCATGCAGATACGGTAAATTTTGAATTTCTAGGAAACTATAAATAATACACTTCTTTGTGAGAGCCGCTGCCCCCATCTGTGTACTGATTTTCTGCGAGAACGAGGGGCGTTCAAGTGAAGTCAGGATGCACGTTATTGTTTTTTGTTTTTCATTGGAGGAGGCATATTGCAGTTCAGTAGAGGAAACGGACTGAATGAATCCTAGCAGATCACTTAAGAAGCATCGTTTTATCGGTTTAGAATTAGGAGGCTGGGACTGAGTTTAGAGAGGAGAGCAGACTTCAGATTCTTAGGGAAGATTCAACATGCATCTTTGTTTCTCCAGGAGAAAGGGAAGGGAAGGGTCAGGGTCATTGTTCTGTTTTGTTTGTTTTTCCCTGCGTTATCGCCTAAGCGGGGACACCACGCTGTGAGTGAAAACACAGACATAGGTATTGTATTTCACCTGAGCTCAACAGTGAATCCAGATGCAAAAGGAATGTGGAAGACAAGAGAGAATCTACATTAAAGTGGTGGGCATCACTGTGAGGGGTAGCCTGGAGACATGAGGCTGGAGACATTATGACAAATGCTCAAGGAATACTGTGCAGAGACGCATAAAGAGATAAATCGATGTTTTGACTGAAACCAAGGAGAGTTGCCAGAAGTTGGAGGGAAGACAGAGTATGACGTCGTCCTGGAACTCAAGAACTAAACACTGAATTCCAATGGGTACAGAAACCAGCTGGCTAATACTGACACTCACAGGAGTAGCTTGTTCGTAATTGTGAAACGGGGGTCAGGTTGTGAGGTGAAGCCAGAAACGCTGAGCAGAAGTTGGCGAAGTTTGAAAAAGCAGAGTAGGGGAGGAGTAGAAGTGTGATGTCTTTGAACTGCTAAGACAAGGTCACCCGAATGTGGCAGGAGCGGAAAGGTGATTCCAGGGGAAACATAAGAGATTGTCACAAAGGACACAGAAGGGTGTGTGCTCTTGTGTCACTACCAAGGCTGATGGAGGATCATTAAATAGACTGTCTACAATGTATAACCTCTCTCTAGCCACTGAAAGGGGACAGCACACCATATTTTAATTCATGGAAATAACTTAAAAAAGAGCTCATAATGAATGAATGACTGTTTCCTGGTCACCCTAGAATAATTAGAACAGGATGGGGATGGGGATTGGGATAGAATAAGGATAGAGTAGGGATAGAATAGAATAGAATAGAAAGAATAGAATAGAATAGAATAGAATAGAATAGAATAGAATAGAATAGAATAGAATAGAATAGAATAGAATAGAATAGAATAGAATAGAACACAACAGAATAATCATAGTAATTATGATTAAAAGTTCTCTTCTACTCAGTAAGTGACATAATCAGTAATGAAACTAAATGAATCTTTTAATTAGCTGCCTATGTTTTTGTGAAGTACTTGCATTTTTATCTTTCAAAAACAATCAAATTGATGTGGTCTGGAATGTGGAGCTTGAATTATAGAAAATGTAACCAGTAAAATCATGTTTCTAGTGCTATGCTATCACCACCATCCTGCAGAAATTTTAGTTTCTATGGTCAATCCTTATGCCCACTCTATATAATTTCACCATTTCCCTCTTTCACAAGTCCTTGATCACCCACCACTCCACTTTTGGTCTCTAGACATCTTACTGCTTACTTCAGTGAGTGGATTCATAGAATGTCCATCCCAATGTGTCTGATTTACTTCATAATGATATCATCAGCCTTCATCCACTTTATACCATGTGCCCAAGATTCCTCACTTTTAAGCTGGGTAATATTCCAGTCATGTGTATACACATATATAGTTCGTCCACGGTTGAATGAACACTTACATTGCTTCAATCTTGCCTAGTATGAAGGAAGACACTGTGAACATGAACAACAGGTATTTCATCGAGGTACTGCTTTTAAAATACTTTTTATTTTTTTAAATATTCTTATATATTTATTTATTAGAGAGAGAAGAGGACAGGGGAGGGGAGGGGGGGAGGGGAGGGGAGGGGGGGAGGGGAGGAGAGGGGAGGGGAGGGGGGAGGAGAGGGGAGGAGAGGGGAGGGGAGGGGGGAGGGGAGGGGAGGGGAGGGGAGGGGAGGGGAGGGGAGGGGAGGGGAGGGGAGGGGAGGGGAGGGGAGGGGAGGGGAGGGGAGGCTCCTGTGATTACTGAAGTATCCACATATCTGGTCTTTTTATGAGATTGTTTTTCTAGTTAACATTCCTTGACAGTCAATGTGGGTTTCAAGCTAGTTTTCATTGCTGTTAAGACATCATTGGGGTATTGGTAGAGACTGCATTGAATTTGTAGATTAAATAATATTGATAATTGGCATATTAAGTATCAGGAATGTATTGTTTCTTTTTTTATTTTGAGAAGCAGAGAGAGAGAGAGAGAGAGAGAGAGAGAGAGAGAATGTGTGTGCCAGGGCCTTCAGCTGCTATGAAAGAACTCCAGACGTGTGCGCCCCCTTGTGTGCATGTGTGACACTGTGTGCTTGCGTCAGTGTGCATATGGCTAATATGGGACCTGGAGACTTGAACTTGAGTTCTTAGGCTTCACAAGCAAGTGGGTTTAACCCATAAGCCATCTCTCAAGCCAAGAATGTATTAAAAAAAAAACTTATTTGTAACTAATTTCATACACACACACTCTCACCCATATGTTTAAAATTTATATATATATATAAAATATTTTATGTATATATTATGTATTATACTTATATTTGTATATTATATACATATATATAAATTTTAAACATATGGGTGAGTGTAAGGAGCTTCACAAGTTCTCAGAAGAGTTATGTGGTTGCATAGAAGACAGTGCTTGTGTGTTATCTAAACAGAGTGTAACATTCTAAGCAGAGTACAGCATTTAAGTCAAACATGCTTCCACTCTTCCTTTTAGTGGAATCCAGCGAGCTTCATTCTTTAGTTGTCTGACAGGTTCAGAACCACATATCTGTTCTGTTTAACCCATTGAACATTCTCTCCATATCATAAGACCAAGGGAAATACAAGTTTTAAAGTTCTTTAAAATTGGGAACTTTAATCAGTAGCTGCTTTGGACACATTACAAAGTCTTGAAAGTGTATGATGAGGGATGCATAAGAGTGTTGAAGGGGTATGGTGAGTGTTGCATAAGAAATATGTACTTTTAGGATTTTGCCCATTTTTGTGCAGCCTCTCCAGGAATTGTACCCAACTAAACAAAAATATCTATATCTACCACACATTTACAGCAGTGACTAAATTATATGTCAATTCCCATGAATAAGTTTCAGGGTCCAGTGAACTGGAAGAGTCAAAGCTGAGCTGATTTATACCTTTGTCCACTGAGCTCAGTATTAGGTTATATATTCTATAATTTAGTGTAAAGTGGCTTTGTAAATGTAATGATATCTCTAATTTTATGTCTGTACATTTACGAAAGTGAAATGAAGAAGTGAATATTCTTTTATGAAGTCCTGCTGTACATTCCAGTGTTCATATTTTCTATAAAAAGTGGATGGAAAATCACTCTAAATATACTAATAAAGAAAATTCGATCTCAAAAATGCTTCCCCTTACTATATTCAAGGAGTATGTAGTTATGACACTTAGCTGTCATCTACTTACTTTAAAGAATATTAAAATGGTTCCTTTAATAAAAATAAAACCAACAAAATTAATTTCATCTATGAGAATATGAATGGTAAATGTGTTACCTTCAAAAAAATCACTGGCTTAGATCTTCAGTATTTTCAACTAATTTAGCTGGATACTGTTTCCAACTAACTATTTCATTAGTAAGAGAAAAGTTTAAAATTTCAAAAAGTTGGACATTTCTTACAAATGCTTAACAGATTGGTAAGAAATCTTCTTTTTACTATTACCATTCTATAATGTCACATATAGAAATTATTTTTACTATAATAGTTACAAAAATTGCTGAGAATAATATGAACAGTTTTGTAATCCGAAGTTAGATAAAGTAAAAATTATGACTACATAATTTACTTACATGTTTCTCCACAAATTATAGAAAATTTTATTGACAGGATTATTATTCTCTCAATTTGTTCTTCAGGTGATATTTCAACCATATTTGGCATATATTTTTCTAATTTGCTGAAAATATGAATGGAAACATGAAGTCCTCACTATTGCTTATCTGCAACTGAAATGTGCACTTAACCTCATATTCAGTTAGTTAGAATGAAAGTTTACATAGATTGTCACTGCTCCTTTTTTGTTTGTTTGTTTGTTTGTTTTTCAAGGTAGGGTTTCACTCTAGCCCAGGCTGACCTGGAATTCACTATGGAGTCTCAGGGTGACCTCAAACTCACGGCGAGCCTCCTACCTCTGCCTCCCGGGTGCTGGGATTAAAGGCATGCGCCACCACGCCCGGCTCACTGCTACTTTTTTGACACTCAAAAAATAGCTTCATCTTACTACTGGAAATTTAGAAGAATCTGATTGTGATGGCTATAATAATGTTAAATATAAACCAGATTTCAAAGGCCTGCTATGAATAGAATGGAAATATTACTTTGATTATATGTGGTAAAAGTTGTGTTTCAGATATGCCTTGATATTAAAATCTATTGTACCCAGCTTCTTCCTTAATGTGATGGTAGAAAATTTTCAAATATTAAGATACATAGAAATGTTTACTTTCCTATGTATCAAAAGGACACCACGTGCTGCTGACACAACACATCAAGCAATATGGCTAAAATCTGGAAGGAAGCCAGTTCCCAGATGGTTAGCCCAAACAGTGCTAGAGAGCACTACATGAGCTGCTGAGGAAAAGTGGCCTGCGACATCGTGAGCAAGCAGGGGACGCTGCTGTATGAAAGCAACCAGCCCGACACGAACACATCTGTGCAGTGGGGGCCCCAGCCCAAGTGGTTAACCAATGGCTTTTTGATTGGCTATGAGATGTGCTCAGAGGAAAGGAACCCGTAACTGGAAGCGGGAACCAGGTCTGAATCCTATGGAGACCAAGATTATATACTCCAAGGAGAAGCTCCCACTAGTTCTTGGTCAAAAGAGAGGTCACACCCAACAAATCTCTCTAAATTGATAGTGCTTATCCCATTTAAGCTATTCTGATCTCACTCTTATTTGGAGAAACTGTTTTTCTTTTTAGGAAGGCAGCAAAATCCAAGGACAACCAAAATCTATCAGCAAGACAAGAAAAGTTTAACTGACTCCCTGGCAGGAGCTGAACCACCCCAGGACAGCAGCCAGGGCCCAGGTGAAGAGGACTGGTGAGACGAGCAAGAGTGCTGCTCCCACAGTGAGCCTGACAACCTGCCCCAGGGTGGTGGAGACAGACACCAAGGATACTCAAAATGCACTCAAAAAGCAGAAATCCAGAATCTGCTGAGAGCTCAACACTAAAGTAGACTTAAAAAACACCCACCAAGGCTCAGGGAATTTTAATGAATAGGGGCAGGAAGATTGTAAGAGGCATAGGGTGGGAGGGAGTACCCAGAGGCATTGCCCCCCACACACACACACAATAACTGACTGCTGCTCTCACAGCTCATAACCCACAACCCATGGTGATTAACAGCACTCCAACTGAGGAGGATCCTCAAAGGAATGGGGTCAGGGAGAAGGGAAATGATGGTACCAATACATGATCTATCCATACAAAGTTTCTACTTAATAGAAGAAATTAAAATAAATTGTGAAGTTGGAAAAGGAAGACATGCATAGCTTGTAAATAATCATATTTTTTATTATTTTAAAATTATTATATCTTCAAACAGTGACAACCACTAAAAGGTATTAAATTATTTTTTGGTAATGTGTTCCCAATACTTAACTACAAGAAATTAGGATTTAAAGATGTGTTGAATAAATAAGAATGACCCTGATTTGATCGAGGTAAATTACATATACCTACTTAAATATCACACTGTATTAATTAAAAACATAATCAATGTGTGTTGAAATGTCAAATTATGCTTAAGGAGAAAGAAAGTAACCATCCTGATTTGATCATTGCACACTGCATTTAATTTTATATGCTAATACAATTAAAAATTCAAAACAAAAATTAAGCTATGACTTTGGTGCCAAGCTGCAGCTTAAGCTGTCAGCTCCAGGCAAAAGCCTCAGCTGGGTCCATCAACAGTGGTGGTGAGAAAACGATGCTGATGGAGGAGGGGGGGGCACAGAGGCATGGTCTCAGTGGTGTACAAAGTCACATCACCCAGATATGGTTCTACACAAAGGCAGTACAGGGCTGCGCTCAAGGAGTTGCTAAGCTATTATTATAGAGTATAGCACTATTAAAGTCAAAGCAATAATGACTTTTAGGTATGATAGGAAAGCCCGGGCACAAAAATTAAGGAAAAGTCTATCCCAGAACATTAAGGTGCGGTCTGCCAGAAGTCAGTCATATGCACTCTGCGACTGGTATGTTCCAGTGTAGAAAGTGGCTGTTCTATTCATACATAATTGTTTTCATTTCACTTTCACTTTGAGTCAGAAAGGACTTCTATCAATATTTGTACAACAAAAAGCCAATATGGTAAGAATTAAATATCAATGTTTCACTTCAAATAAAAGAGAAATGATCATATCCAATGGTGTAAGCTTTTAGTGCTGCAGTGAGAGATGGAGGTGGGGCGGATGACTCGGCCTGCACTGCAGAGAGACCCACAGAGGCAGAACAGGTGTCAGCAGATCACGGTCATCTTAAAATGAAAAATTGGCATCTGAAGAGATGGCTCAACTATTAAGGGCGCTTTCTTGCAAAGCCTAGTGGCCTGGATTTGATTCTCCAGTAATCCCACATAAAATCAGATATATAAAGTAGAACATGTGTCTGGAGTTCATCTGCAGGGGCAGGAGGACCTGCGTGCCCCACTCACTTCATTTCTGTTTCTCCCTCTGATCTCTCTCAAATAAATAAACAAAAATATTTTTAAAAAATTTAAAGCCATAGGACAAGGTATAGGAAAAGGGCATCTTAAGGAATCTAACATTTCTCTTTAAAAACAATTTATGGTTTAAGTTGACATTGTCTCTCTTGTTTCCCTATGCTAATAGTTAATAAGAATAACAAGAATAGCTTATTGGAGTGCCTGCCTAAGACTCAGTCTCTGTAGTGAACTGGGGCCATTCTGTTCTTGCAAATGCTGAAGAACCCAGAAATCAGGGGCCAGGCGAAGTGGGGTACGCCCTACCAGCAGGGGTGAAAGAGGTGCCTCATCCAGGAACTTTAACTTACACTAGATCTCAGTCAAAAGAAACGAACGAATGCTAGCTTAGTAGGCTGAAAACATATGCAAAAAGGTATATTATTAGTGTTATAATCAAGTAAGTAAAAGGAGAATTACATCCAAATATTGAAGTTCCCACAAGGTTTCAAATTAGAATGTGCTATGTCTATGGTTATTTTATAGGAGCTATATTAACATCGATCACGATACTTCCCAAATCAGGGTGCGCTGAGAATTTTGCATGGCTTTAAATTTCTATGTATGAGTCATGTTTCATAGATAATTCATGATCTTTACACACAGACACTATATTCAGTTGTCTTCATGAACACTTTTTTAACTATAGCAGAGATCTAGAGATTGACAAGGTGAAATATATAAATCAGTAAATCTCCACAAAGTGAAGCCTCGTGGAGAATCACCCTGAAGTCTGAATAAAAGGAAAATTCATAGACTCTCTTGATCACCATGGAAGAACCCCTCTCTGCCTCATGTCAAACATTCAGGCCTTCTCAAAACTGGGAGAGCAGAGGACAAGACCGAGAACCAAGGAATCTTAATATGGAAGAAGTTAACCTCTTCCTTGCCCTCAAAGGCTACCACCATATCAACTTCTAAAGTTATGCATGAGTTTTAGTTACAAGAATTTTACTGAATATCTTTATGCCTGATGAGTGTTTTCCTTGCATTCTCTGCTCTGCTGATCCACATCGGTAAAGCTCCATGGCCAACAGAAACATCCATTCTTGCCCTGGACTCGGCCTTAGAAAATGCTGCTCAATTAATCATTAAAATGTCATGATTTCTATTTTGTCTTATCCCATTTTGTTTTATCTTCTTCTTACCTTTCTCTCTGCTTTCAGTTTTACCTCCTGCTAAGGTGGAATTGAGCGGTGCCCTCTATTCCCTGTGCTTCCTTCATCACACAGGAACAAACACTGCGTCTGCTCTCCTCTCCACCATGTGAGGAAGAGATAAAAAAGCAGTCATCTGAGCAGATAAGGTAGCCAAGTCAAGAGCAGTTGGTTTCCCACCATGGCTATGCGACACTATTGCACTTGTGTGAGCATCACAACAGATTAATTGCTGCTAAGTAGGTTAGACCATGAGTTGCTTGGACAGATATTGGTCATTTTCCCCCATTCTTCCATGTAGCACCTTCTGGTACTAGACTTGCTATCTGGGGACTGACTCTCTTCCAGTTTCCAGCCATGTCACTTCATGTTACGTGCCAACAGCATACGGTGTCTTCAGCAGTAGGGTCTTACCACTAACCTCTTGTGGGTCATAAAGTACTCTGACAGAAATCTGTCTTCTTTTGGGGAACCTTGTAGGTCTCTCTGATCAAGAGCTCATTGTGGATGATAGCCACATGCTGGTACTGGGAGTAACCCACTAAGGAAGAAAATGATAAGTAATATAAAGGAGATAGAGAGAAGAGGGGGAGAGAGAGACAGAGAATCAGAGAGAGAGAGAGAGAAACAGAAACAGAAACAGAAGGAGACTAAGGTCAGTCTTCATCGTACCCTCTCCAGGGCCTTGTGATTCAGGTGTTCCCTCTAAGGGCCTGCTAATGGTTCAACCATTTGGTCTGTCATTTAAGATGTAGAATTTTATGGTACCATTGCCATTTGGTTCCAGTTTTGTGTCCCTGTCCCCTTCCTTTTCCCTCCCCTTTCTCCCCACCCAACCTATTGTCTGATCCTCAAGATGCTTGCTAGGTATGTTGACATCTTGGGTAGATTCAGGTTAGGAACTGTAAATGAGTGAGACTATGTGGTGATTATCTTTCTGTGATTGGGTGAGTTCTTTGAGAATGGTCTGTAACTGATCTGCTCAGTGGAAGGGAACCCATAGCTGGAGCTGGGAAACAAGTGAGAACCATATCCAAAAATTAGCCCATTCTCCATTATCAAGCTCCCACCAGTCATGGGCTACAAGAGGGCCTACACATATTACATTCTCTCTAAAAATAAACAAGGGTTATCCCATTCATCTGGTGCTAACTTTGCTCTCCATCAAAGAATTTGCTTCTCTTTTTCAGATAGATGCAGATCCTAAGGAGAGAACCACCCCCATCATACCTCAAAAGGGCCCCAGCTGAAAATAAGAATAATTGGGGAAACAAGCAAGAGTGCTGTTTTCTTTGTGAACCTGATACCAGCACAATGGTGAAGGAGATAGACACAGAGAACAATCAACTCCTACCAAACCACAGATCCAGAGACACAGAGGCTCCCAAGACCTCATCACTGAAGCAGACCTAAAATGAACCCAACATGGCTCAGGGAAATTTGCAGAAGATGGGGCAGAAAGAATGTCAGAGCCACACGTTGGGTCATGACACACAGAGACATTTCCTCCTAACCATAACTGATGGCTAACCCCACAATGCATGACCCATATACCTCAACAAGGATGGTCCCTGCAGAGGGGGAGGTCAGGGAGGAGGCTAACAATGGTACCAACTTGACTGTATTCACTGAGTAAAAAACTAATAATAAAAAAGTAGCCATCTGTAAACACAATAGAAGATAGCCAGAGCAACACCAGCTTGTGGTGGGCATTTCTCCTAGGGTTCCCATTTCTAGAAGAACAACAGGTATGTCCTTAGTGCATGCAACACCTAGTCTGGGGTATGTGGCACGGCAGCCCATTTACCATAGGTCTCACCTCCTTGTCTTTTGCTCATCCCTTCTCTCTTACATAAGTGAGCTTCACAGTTTTTGGTGAAAGCTCCACTCTTTATTTCTGGCTCAGGTGTCCCACTTGGGGCCAACACATTTTTTAAAGACACATTTCTCTTTGCATATACCAGCATGCGAAAACTAAACTCAATGCTTTTCCCCAAACTTTCTTCTCTTACCCTGTCCCCACCACTATGAACAGTATTGTTATTCCTTCACATGCAAGGTAGAAATAAGTCAATACCCTGTCCTTATCCCTCCTTCTGACCTGTGGATCTAATCAGCCACTGAGTAAAAATGATTCTGCTTGTTTGTAACTGATTTTCCAGAGATGGCCCCTCCTGGCACATTTACAACTGCATCATTGGTTCTAGCCCCATGACCTTTGACCTTTAATGGACACATCCTCAATTCTGTCTACTAACCACTGCTATTTTTCTCAAATAGAAGTCTTCCTATTCTAATGATCTAATATCCACAAAGGTTAATGTAATATCCAATTTATTGTTGCATGAATGATTCCAATAAGTAATATTTTAGTATAGCAATTGTAATTTCCTAGAAAAATATTTTTTCTTTATAATGTCATTATCAAATCTATATTCCATTAAGAAGTATTTTATGTAAAAAGCAATGATATTCTGAATATAATAATGAATAGTTATGTGATTCCACTACCTTATGGTTCTAATGTTCTTAGAATCATTGAACCTTAGTTGTCTCATCTATAAGAACAGACAGCAACAGAGCCAGCACACAATAAGTGTACATGTGGTGTGTGCAGCTGATATGTTATTTTCACAGACACCTGCATCCCATAGAAACATACCTTCCTTTGAATTCTTTCATGTATAGAGGTCATTTTTAAATACTAGATGTTAACTTAGTTGTGACATTATAAATCGCGTATTCTGGGGGCTGGGAGATGGATCAGTAGATAAAGTACTTGCCACATAAGAAGGGGTTTGGATTCCCTGCACCCATCAAATGCCACATGGGCATAATGACCTACTTGTAACCCCAGTATTTGGGAGGCAGAGACAGTACATTCCCTGCTTGTAACCCCAGTATTTGGAAGGTAGAGGCAGGACATTCCCCATAACAAACTGGCTAACTAGACTCTGCCTTGGAGAACAAGGTCAAGAGTAATCTTGAAAGAAATCAAAGTCAGCCTGTGGCTTCCACATGTTCTTGCATCTGCATATACATGTGACTGCACGCATGTGAACATGCATACCCAGCATGCACTGCACACATACACACCACACGTACATATAAGTTAAACATTCCAAACTACTGAACATTTTAAAGTGTGTTAGACTGAGGGAACTACATGTATAAAAATTTAGCAAAAGCCAGGCATGGTGGTGCACACCTTTAAGCCCAGCACTCAGGAGGCAGAGGTAGAAGGATCGCCATGAGTTTGAGGCCACCCTGAGACTACATAGTGAATTGCAGGTCAGCCTGAGCTAGAGTGAGACCTTACCTCGAAAAAGCAAAAAAAAAAAAAATAGCAAGATTTCACAATTCTCTCCTATTATCCAAGCTCCTCATTCCATGTAGTTTTGTACTTTAGTAACATAGTCAAGGCTGATTATGTTTAAACTCAGGAAGTAATATACATTGAAAGCATTTTAAAATAAATATCCATTTCTATGGCTATGCAATTATATCATTCACAGTTATCTAGGAAATCAAATGAAAACAATCCATTCTTAAACTCAATAATCATGTAAGATCAGCTGAACATTTTGTCTGATTTCACAATTAAGTATAATAGAAGCTTATTTGAATATTACTTCTGAAATTAAATGGCTTCTGTGCATGATGAGCTTGTCTGATTAAAAAAAAAAAGACATCCTATGGATTGAAATGAGAAAAAAAAGTATTTTGTGTAATTCACACTTAATCTGACATTTTGATTTAATTTTAGCTGGAAAGAAACATAACATTACCATGCATAAAATAACTCATTTTAATTCTGGAAGGAACTTTTGGAATATAAGATATAGGTATAGGACTGAAAATATTCCTGAGAACAAAGTGCGACAGTGAAGGCACATGTCAATGATTGGAGAACGTGGTGTTTTCTCTAAGCATGGACACCTTTCTATTGGAAAGCTTTCTATTATCTCGATTTGCAAGTCTGCGAATACTGCCAGGCACGAGAGAGAATACCCGATGCTCATACTGAGGACACACTAAACATTATGAAGGAAAAATTAAGAATGATTGCTTATTCAAGGCCTTTGGGAAATTACTTGGGACCATTTATCTTATGAACAGAGGAAAGTAAAAGCAATCCTTGAGCTACTTACTACAGGAGCACTGGGATGGTGCAATAAGATTCGATATGTGCAATTTCTAATCATTAACTTTTCCTGTTAGCAAATTATCCTTTATCACTTCCATTTTGTACTGTGTCAGAAAGAATGAGCAACTAGAACTCAAGAAATCTGTCTGTCTTTATTTCTAGTTTCTTCATTCCTCTGGACTTAGCTTTGTCTCCTGAGTATTTAGATAGAAAGTGTCAAGGTTTTCTAGCTTCTATTTAGAAATTGTGTGAAAGAATATATTCCAGAAGTTAAAAACAGCCTAAATTTTTATTATCATAATAACAATAATTATAATTTATTATCTATTATTGTTATAACATAATTTATTATGTGTCTGAGATTATATGTTGCAAAAGGTAAGCGAAGTTAAATTTAAGTCACATTGACCACCTATATATAGCCTTTTCTACACAAAGATACTTAATACATGAATTTTGACAAATGGCTCTCCCATAATTACTATAAATCTCTACTTGTGTTTCTAAGTATATTTTAGTTAGGCATCTTCTAAAACATGTTATTAAAGACTGTCACTAAACTTTATTTAAAAAAAACAATGAAAAATATAGATGTGTTTAAAACTCACATTGCGCCAAGCACGGTGGCGCTCACCTCTAATCCCAGCACTCAGGAAGCAGAGGTAGGAGGATCACTATGAGTCCAAGGCCAAGCTGAGACTGCATAGTGAGTTCCAGGTCAGCCTGGGCTAGAGTGAGACCCTGCCTCAGAAAAAAAAAAAATCCTACATTGCAATATTAATAGCCTATTGCTAGTCATGTACAATCAGTACAGGTCCATTTTCTGCCTCTGAGGGTTCATTATAGAGCTTGATGTGTGGTGTGATTGGAGGGGTGGTACTGAAATTGTGACAGCATGGGAAGACTGCTTGTGAGATTGTGAAGAATATTAACATACCCCGCATGGTGCAGCACTACGTAGAAAAGCAAGCCCTCTAAGTGATGGCACTGTCATTGAATAATTTTGATTTTATAATTAAATTTTTAAAGAAAAATCTTTCTGGAAACTTATTATTGACTGAAGTAATTTTCATAGTTCTCTTTTATGAAGCACAGCCAGTCAATTTTAAAATAATTAGGTAACTCGAGCAAATAAAAATTATTTCAAGATACCTTAACATGAATGTAACTTTTTAGTTCCAGGGGCAGAAAGAGCACGGCTAAGAGCAGCAGTGCTTCAAGCGCCGGCCAGCCGCTGCGCTGGTGCACCTCGCTCTCCTCACGCGCGCTGCCAGTGTCACGGCAAAGGTGACTTCACCGTGTCTGATGCAGATGGTGGCAACAGGTCAGTGTTGGGAGGCAGCTCTAGGAAACTGGCTTATTGAGCCAGAGTCGCTAGGAACAGGCAACAAACACGCAGTGGAGCATTTCCGACTGTTGATTTTGAAATCCTCCCGCTTTGCATATGCTCTGTAGCAGCCGTGAGCTTACACACTCGTAATTATTTCATCTCTCTTAAAGAACAGTGTGCGCTTGGAGATCAAGCACACAGACCACATTGTGTCAAGCAGCAAGGAAAAGAACAGAGAGGCACTGGAGACTGAATCTGATACTCACGGAATGCTCTGTATAGCTCTTCAAGCGCCAGGTGCTTGTCACCATTGAAGTCGTCGTATTTCAGGAGATCGTACAGAGTACAGCCAGAGAGGTCTCTGCCCAGTTCTTCCTGCTTGATCACCTGACAAGAAGATTACAATAAAACTTTGTATGGATGTCTTGACATGTCTGTATAGAATATTAGCTGTAAGTAATAATCACAGCATAGATCACTTCAAATCTGAAGGAGGAAAAGAAGTAAATCTGTGACAGATTGGTTGGGTTTTTTAGCTCTTAAACAATTATTTTTTAGCTATTATATTGACAGTTATTAGGTAGAGATAAGCACTTAGAATGTACAAATTTCCAAATTAAAAAAAAAGACTCACAATAGAACTCAACGAATGAAACATTTTCTATTTAATTCACATTTTTTCTTTCATTTATACCAACCTGAGGAAGTATCTTTACATAAGAATCATGCTGTGTCTCAGTAAATTATACAAAATAAAACAGCGTTCTGTTCTAATATAAACAGGGGGACATGTTGTGAGAAATTTCTTCCTCATATTATTTGTGAAAAATGAACTTTAGTACATCAGTTGATAATAAAAGATTTCCCAAGCATGATGGAGAAAAGCCATCACCAGGTGCCCCACCCTGCACCCAGTCCCATGCTCTACTTTATTTGTTTTAACTATTGCTTGTCATAAAACAGACTCCCACATTTTCACAGACCTCCCTATCCATGGTGTGCCACTGCATAGTTGTATACGGCCATTTTTCATTTTCTACCACATACACAGGCAGTAGTAATTCCGGCTGCTCAAAGCTGAGCATCACGATGTTTCACTTATCAGTAATTCAGCATAGACAAAACCACATTATCTGGAGTCAGCTAGTTCTATATTCAGGTCTTGTGGATGCTGCTTTACAGATCTCTGACTGATGGCAAATCACCTCGTTTTTTTAATTAGTAAATAAATGTGAACATTACACACCCCAGCACAGTCAGGTATAATATTTACCCCATAGGATAAGCCAGAAATGGTTGGTTAACACTACAACTAATCTTGATGGATTTTCAGCACCAAGTAGCCCACGGCGGGTGTCAGGCACCAGCGTGTGCACGTGACATGTGCTCACAAGTGACTACACTTGCTTTTTGTGAGGCAGAGCATCTTGCACATACTTTGCCATGTAAGTGCCAAACTGCCCATTCTGCTCACTAAGGACACTTAGATGATTTGAACTATGTCTCTAACACTTTGGGAGCACCTGGCTTTTGAAGGTTTGGGGACCCAAATCCAAGTGAGTGTGACTGATGAGCTCCCTCAGAAGATGAGACTCAGAACATAGGTCACTAGAGCCCCCAATACCCTACCTAGCTACCTAAGACTGACATGCAATCATGTTATATTTACCAATAAGCCATCCACAGCATACTGAGTTGTGTATTCTCTGTAGAGCATTAAATTACTATTGGCTAAGTTGATATTTGCAAACTTGGAAAGGGAAAATGTAATGGTTTAACTGGTTCAGCTGTCGCTAATAAAGTGATTCCATGCATAGGGTGTAAGCTCTACAGAGTCTGTTCCTAATAAAGAGATGTCATCCATGCTGTGTACACTCGGCAGAGCCTCTCTGGAGGGATGAACAAAACTACTTAACGCCTGAGGCCATCTCCCCTATAGGGAGCCTACTGCAAAAACAAATGTTTGATTTCCATTAAGAAAGCAAAAGATGGGCTGAGAAGATTGTTCAGTGGCTAAAGGCTCTTCCTTGCAAAGCCTGACAGCCTAAGTTCAGTTTCCCAGCACCCACATAAAGTCAGATGCACAAAGAGGTGCATGTGTCTGCACTTTGATTGCAGTGGCAAGAAGCCTTGGTGCATCCATATTTGTTTTTTCCCTCTTTCTGTCCTTGGAAATAAATTTTAAAAATATAAGAAAGCAACAGATATCTGTAATTGTCCATCTGTTTTGGGTGAGATGACAGAAAGGACACTGTCTAGGGGCTGGGGGCGGGGCAATGCTCTGGCCTTGCCTCATGAATTTTCCTAAAGATCTCACTGCTGGAATTAGTATAGTATTTGGAATACAGTGTAACTAGAGTTTGATCAGGTATTTTAATAGTATTTTTGCAACTTATATTCCCAAATTAATTGTCAAAAAACAGATGAAACCAACTTGAAATGCTTGAAATGTGTGTTATTAATTGCCTCATATTCTTGTTTTAATATGCTACTAAAATTAAACTCATGTACTAGACAAGGAAAACAGATTTTTACTTCTTTGCTAATTGTTACATATACTTACTTTAAAAAACTTTTATTGGGGCTGGTGGGATGGCTTAATGGTTAAGGTGCTTGCCTGAAAAGCCAAGAACCCAGGGTCAATTCCCCAGGACCCACATTAGCCAGATGCACAATGGGGTGCATGCTTCTGGAGTTCATTTGCAGTGGCTGGAAGCCCGGGCGTGCCCATTCTCACTCTCGCACTCTCTCTCTCCCTCTCTCTCTCTCTATCTCTCTCTCTCTCTCTCTCCCTGACTCTAATAAATTAATAAATAAATAATAAATAAATAAATAAATAAATGGAGGTAGCTCCACTAAAAACAACTTTATTGACAATTTTATACATACATAGAATTTTGATCATAATTTTCTCCCATTATTTTCTTGTTCCTCCCTCATCCCCTAGCTATCTCCCACTGAACCTCATCTTCTTCCCAATAGTCCTTTTTTATTTTGATGTCATTTTATGTTACTTTTGCCCTACATGCTGAAATGTTGATAAGCCCCATACTATACTGGTAGCAATAGCTGCTGTAATGTAATGACTGCAATGACCATTTTGTGTCCAGAAGACAACATTCCAAAGCGCTCTTCCCCATCCACTGACTCTCATACATCCTTTCTGCTAGCTCTGCTGTAATAGTCACTGAGCCCTGCAGGACATGACAGAGATGTCTCGTTTACTGCTGAACACTCATCTGTCACTTCCCAGCACTTTGACGAGATTTGACTCCCCCAGTAATCAATGCAAAATGAAGCTCCTCCGACCATAGACGATAGAAGCATTAATCTGTGGTCATTTTTTTCACTCCTTTTACTATCACATAGCTGCATGTCACAAAATAGCTGATCAGAGAAGTCAGTTATGCACTCTGTGACACCTCTGTGGCTCCATGAATGTCTGAAGAGCCCTCTTTAGGACAGAGGAGCACTGGCCTCTAATTTTACCATGACTGCTGTGCCTATGACCTGCTTGCTCAGGAACATGGGTTTGGAAGGGAGGAGAAGGAAGGATACAGAAGCATGGGTGTGGTGCGTCTTCCCACATGGTCACGAGGATTGTCATTCCTCCCCTTCCTCTTTTTAAAACCCACTTGAAAACTTGTTTGTTAAAATGACTGGAGATGACAAAAAAATTTTAATATTGCTATTTTACTAATAAGGATTCTCTGACACTGATGCAATTTTTAAAAGAATTTTAGCATTTTAAAGGAAAGATGCTACAAAAATTCTTGAAATAAAAATTCCTAAATTGGGCTGGGGAGATAGGTCAGTGACTAAAGACACTTGCTCACAAAGCCTGCCAGCCTAGGTGCAAAAGTAGCACAAGCTTTTTCAGTGGCAAAAGACCCCGGGCCCCACACCTGCTTTACTGACACGGTGCTAATCTTCAGCAATAGATGCATATCATTAATCTTATAACGCTATCATCATATGCTCTCTGCTGTGCTGTTCTGCTGAACAAGGCTGGATCATTGGCCATACTAATTCTCCTGCCTCCCCCACACGAGGGACAGCAACCCTAACTCTAACTCTTCCCTATCTGCTCTTTAAATGGAACGAGCCCTTATGAACTCCTTTGATGATTGGCTTTTAGAAACAATCTCCAGGTCTACTCTCTCTAAGCTCCCTAATTATTTACCTACCTCTTGTCTATAACCTTGACAATAAGTAGATATGCCCTCCCTGAGATGTACTCACTTAATTAGCTCGTGCTCTCTGAACCTTCACCTATAACCTGGAAATTAAGCTGATATACTTTGCCTAATAAAAATATAATCACCCCTCTGGGCTGTGTGATTCTGCTCAAGTTTCCACCTTGTGAGGCAGCTCACAAACAATTTTACCTGAGAGTTCTCTCATCTTCAATTTCCATCGCCCTCCACGCACACAATACACATATATACATGCAAAGAAAAATGGCCTAAACTGAAATATTGAAGTGTTTCAATTGTTATGTGCATATTAAAACAGTTTATATATACAAATTCATTACATATATATTATATATAATATATATAATAAAAACTAAGTATTTTTAAATAAAACCAAATACACTGTTTTTAATTGTAACCTTGATTTGAATGTAAGCCCTCAGTTGAGAAGATTTATCAGGACCACTGTTAAAGGAAATGTCCAATGCTATCAGGACATATATTGAAATTAATAATGGCACCTTATATCAAACACATGGTTTAGATGCTGTTTTGCATAAATAACAAAATTATGATATTTTGAATACAAATGTAATTATCCATTATCCTTTCAAGGACAGTTTGAAAAACCCCCTTGCACATTTTACTCTCCCATGTTTAATGAGATCAACTGCCATGACATTTCCTGAGAGTCCTCACACACCCACCCATGGATCCGCAGAAGGGCTTACCATGTGGACTTAGTCTGTTACCAGTGAAACACCCCTTCAGGACAATTCTTACTAATCTCATGGTAAATAAACATGTTGAATAGATTAGAGTTTTTAATCTAAAACTGCAATAGCCTTAGACAATTACAAAAGATTAACTCACCCTACATAGCAGACAATTCAATCATTTGTAAGACACGTGCTTAATATATGCAAATATTTGAAAAGTCATAATTGTCATCTCTAATTTGTCAGTTTGAAAAGATTTCCCTGATTTATTTTGCTTTATATTTAATTTTGTAAATGTATTCATATGTGGTTGTCATTGCACAAATACTGTGTTAATTCAACTTTATGCAACATAATAACTTAAATCCTGTGAATAAATAGTTTTTTTCTGTTATTTTAATAGAGTTGACATGTGTGCCCATTAGGGAAACACTTCCTTATAATATGCATTTCTAATGTGAGTCATCTTTTTAAGATGAGTCTAAATGGAGAAAAATGTAAACTAATACATTCAATGCTTCTGCTTACTTAAGCTCAGAACCACAGGGTCCTCTGTGAGCAAAGACCACCGTGTCCTTGCTCACATGCTGTAGGTGTTACTCTGTCAAATGGGTAAATGCCAGACATTCCCCAAGTGTCATTTCAAGTGCCCTACATGTGCTGCTGAGGTAAAATTAAAGCTTCCATTCTTCTAAGTCTGCGACATGCTCTTTCATCCTATCAGGAGGAGCAGATATCTTCTGATACCACTTTTGCTTCCCATGGTTTTGGTTATCTATATTCAACTGTGAATATATATATATATATATGTATATATATATATACACGTATATATATATATGAGTATATATGCACATTCTGTGGCAATATATATGGTTGGGTAGATGGCTCAGAGGTTAAAGGTGCTTGCCTACAAAGCCTGATAGTGTGGGTTTGATTTCACCAGTGCCCATATCCAGCCAGATGCACCAAGTGGCACAAGCATCTGGAATTCATTGGCAGAGCCCTGGTAAATGCTCACTGTTCCTCTCTTGTCTCAGTCTCTCTCTCCTCATAAATAAATAAATAAATAAATAAATACCTAAATTTTAATTTTAAAAAATTAGAACAATTTTGAGGTAATTTAGCCTAACCTATATATCAAAATAAAATTTGATATCTTGTGCAACATTACAAATACAAAAATATGAACATCATGTAGTCCAGAAAGACAGAACTCAAGATCTCAGTGGTTGCAGGATGCAGTACTGACTTGTCTCTGGGACAGAATTCCAGCACTTAAGTACCAGTAAAGCAGGCTGTCTGGGATGGTTAAATGAGACCTTTAGGGAGATGAACAAAGGAAAGACTATGCTGTCATCTTTTACAGCTTTTTAGAATAACTGAACTAATTTTTGCCTAATATTTTTTCATTGTTAAAGCTGCTATTAAAATGTTTTACATGTTACAAGCCAAACTGATTAGAGAGGTTTAACAGCTTCTAATTGTATTTGATTTGTTTAACCCCCACTCAGGTGTAGGCGTTAGTGATGCCAAGGTCAAGCACAATGGAAATGCTGGTCCATCATCGCCCACTCATTCAAGCACAGGTGGACTCCATCTCCATTACCAGCCCACCACATCCTCACAGCTGGCGCTGAACGTGTTATTATAGCTAGCATCATGCTTTCTGTGTGACTGCCGTGTTTCTGGGAAGCCTTACAGATTCTAACGCATATCTACAAGCTTACATATTCAAATCATTAATGTCAAATTTAAGTGCTAATTAGTATTGCCACTGATAATTCAGCAGTAGAGAAAGTAAAGTAAATATAGAGAAATTAAGAAACTTGTCAAAGATTATAGCACTACCAAGTAATAGAGATGGGATTTGAACTTGGATCCAAAGTCAAAATTCTAACCACTGTGTGATGTTCATAAATAAAAAGACAATGTGCAAGTGTTACAGGACTTCCTCCCTTTAGGGCCACTTTTCCCTTTGTCTTCTGAAACCTCCTATTTGAAAGGAATACTCTGTCCTAGTATTTACTGATATGTCCTTAGTGCTCCCCTTTTAATTTTTCTCAACCTTCAGATGTCAATGATATCTAGCATTTTGATATCAATTTTATCAACTTAAAAATACTTTTCCATTAAAAGTTTCACATTGTAATGAATTAGCATTTTATTATTAGATATGTTCTATATACCAAAGCAAGTGTTAGAATGATGGACTAAATATTCCTTTATTGGCATTCATATTGAACTTGAGTGGTGCACTGAGGGGTTGAATAAGGTCAGTGTATACAACTGGCTAGTTTATCATTATAGCAAAGATTTTTCTTGCTATAATAAGTTGTTAACTCTGATACCCTCAAGTTGTTGACTGTAATCTTGCCCTCAATTGCTGCCTTTTATTACGTCTCTTCCCTCATTAAGAGTAGGCTCTATACATAAATTTACTTGAAAATATGAAAGGAAACTCTGGAGAATCTCTTCATTATTTTTCATAACAATAGAACATGTACACCTAGATACCACTCTGCAGTCATAAAACCTCACAGACCCTTATATTCTTTCATTTTTTACTTATAACTGGCCATATCTTAGAGTTATGTATCATATCCTATGGTAATAATAGCCTATGTTATGTTTCTTTCAGGTATTGTGGGGGGCTTAGTGGCATCCTTGATCAACAGCTCACAGGGAGCCATCTGATCCCTGGCGCTGGGATTTGGGTTAATAACCTGTGGCTTCTGGGAGCACATTATACCCTTATGCAGAGCACTTCGATCCAAACTCTTACTGTGTTTTTAATTACTGAATAGAGAAGCATGTTCCTTATGGCTTTTTTATATATCCGTAGTTTTTTTATTTATTTATTTGCAAGGAGAGAATGGGGAGGGAGGGAGGGAGAGAGAGAGAGAGAGAGAGAGAGAAAGAGAGAGAGAGAGAATAGGTGCATCAATGCCTCGCCACTGCAAATGAACTTCAGATGTATGTGCCACTCTGTGTATCTTGCTTTACACGGGCACTAGGGAATTGAACTCAGACTGTTAGGCTTTGTAAGCAAGTGTCTAACCCACTGGGCCATCTCTTCAGCCCATCATATATTCTTATTTTCAGTTGACTTTATTATATAGTACTAAGATTAACAATAAAATTATATGAAATAATGATCATACTATTTGACATATCTTTGCATTGGGTTTTTATGTTTGTTACGCATGTGTGCATATGTGTACAGGCATGTGGGCATGGGTATAGTTAGGTGTACATGCACGGGTGTATAGAAGCCTCAGGACTACCCCAAGTGTCATTCACAGGCATACCTCTTTTAAAGACAGACTCTGTCCCTGGCCTGGAGCTTGGCAGTTAGACTAGACTGAGTGGACATCAAGCTTCAGAGATCCACCTTTCTCTGCTTCCCCAGAGTTGGAACATAACCGGCATTCCCATGGGGTCTAGGGATCAAACTCAGATCCTCACACTTACAAAGCAATCATTTTACTAATTGAGCTACCTCCCCAGCTAATATAAAGGGACTTAAAGAAACAGAAACTGGTAAATAATTGGTCAAACTTATGTTTTGAAACATGTCCATGAAAACCTTTCATTTCTGTTATAGATGAAATGCTAGCACTCCCATGAGTGAAAGAAGTGATTTCTATGGCAAGGGGTAGTTGGAATTTTACTGAATATCCTATAGATATGAAAAATAAAAATGAAGGGATGCTGAGCAACTCGTTTCATATATATATGAGTTCTGGCAAATGTAAAAATAGTCTGCACACAATATTTAAGTAATCTTGATGATTATTAATCATACCTGAATTAGTTCATTAATATCTATGAGTCCATTATTGTCTGCATCAAAATACTTAAACATTTCATCCACCAAAAGCTTCCTCCGAGATGCATCTTCAGCAGTCAGACTTTCGTTTCCTTGTGCAATGTGCTTTTGACTCTGTGAATCTATAAGCATGCTTTTCATCTTGCTGTATTCAATGGCCATACAGTTATCTCCTGTAACAAAAGAACTAGGTTACTACCAAAGTATGCCATTAAAGATAAATTATTTTATTTATACTTAGAAGTTGATATCATGTCAAAAATGCATGATACGTAATTTTTACTCTCCAACTTTACATATTTTACAACATGGACAAGGAATAAAAGATAGAAATTTTTTCTATGCTATCTTATGACAGCATATTTATTGTGGTTTCTCTGTGAGAAAGACATTACTGCTTTGAGAGACACAGAATGACATGATAGCAATGGCTCCAGATTGAAACTGTCTCTGTTTTGATCTCACTAATGTATCTCCACCAGGATAGACTTGCAGACGCAGAACATGAGGTGCAGGTGCGTGAACTGAACTGCCCCAGTTGATGCAGTTGATGGCAATGCACTTGAATATGTCCTATACTTGATTAAACTCAGCTGTATCTTGCTCCAAAAGATTGTGCCACATTGTGCCAGATTAACTGAAACATGCTTTAAACATTTGGAGCTGTTTTGAAGAATGATCGTGTCTAGCTTTCACTCAGTCTGTCTATACTTAACATTGTATATTTTTGTTTACCACTATTCTTGACAGCACTCTGTTCCAATTAGCATTTTCTAAAAGCCTTTTCCAAATAACAACAAATACATGTTTGCATTTTGTGTTTTTCTCTCGTTCTTTTGAAGCAGGGTCTCACTCTAGCCCAGGCTGACCTTGAACTCGCTCTGTAGCTTCAGGCTGCTTGAATCCTTCCTACCTCACCCTCTGGCATGTTGGGATTGATGGAGGGCACTGCCATGCTTGACTGCATTTTGGATTTTGAAGTTTTAACTTTTCAAGTCTCATCTCCAAGCTAAAATAAGTTCATTGAAGTAAACCTGTATTACACATTTTCCATATCTTCCATGTGTAAAACGTACTATAATGGGAACATTATAATTAATTAAAAGAGTTATTTGGCTTAATGTCCTTAGAAATCACAACAAAATAAAGTCTAACACAATTTCTCTGACATCTTTACATTTTTATGTTATCATTATTATTATTATTATTTATTACTATTATTTTGGTTTTTCAATTTTTTGAGGTAGGGTCTCACTCTAACCAAGGCTGACCTGGAATTTGCTATGTAGTCTCAGGGTGACCTCAAACTCATGGCAATCCTCCTACCTCGGTTTCCCAAGTGCTGGGATTAAAGGTGTGCGCCACCACGGATGTCAATACATAATTATTTTACAGAGGATTTACTTCCCATGTTCCCATGATGGGGTCTGTAAAAATGGCATATTTAAATTTAATGCATACTGCTGATGACAATGAAATATAAAATATATTGTAAAATATGATGAATAGTACAATTTACAAATGAAGCTGTGGGTATTATATTAGCTGAGACTTTTTCAAAGAATGTTTTTAGCTTTTAAAAATAGCTCTATTATTGCAGCTGATTTTGACAAATTAGGATTTAGCAGAATGTACAATTTAAAAGGTCTCTAAACAGGTTTAATATATATATCTGAGAAGCCTAGGGTTGAAAACAGTATTTGAAGTTTCATTCTCTTCCAAGACAAGATGGAAAACAATTTCTCCAGAGATGAGAGATGAGTAGCTAGCTACGTTCACAGACAGGGAAATAACTATTTGAGTGTTTGCCAGATGTGCCAAGAAGTTCTTTTGTTTGCAAACAAAATACAAACTTGGTGCTGCTGATTAAGTCAATGTTACATTATCTGTTCCCACTGGAAAGTAATAACCAAACAATGTTTTCATAATAGCTAAGAACTCACTGATGAAATAGAAAAGTTGTCAAACTGAGAGTGACAGCCAACACTGTGCAAGAGCAGCACAGACCGCACTAGATGCGTGTGTTAGTGCACAAGTGTCAAGAAGCCAAGTATATGTGGCTAATGAAGAGCAAAAGGCTGGCAGACCCTTTCAGTAGCCTGTCTTGCATTGCTGTGTAGCACCCTGCCTCGGTACTGCCTTGACTTCTCTTGTGTGCCAAGCGGTGGGCCACGAGCAGTGGGGAGATTAGAATGCTATGAGAAGTGGAAGGGAAAGGATTGGTGAGAATTGGAAGCATTTTAATTAATACTTAAATTTGGAGGGTTGTGACTATCATCTTGTAATTTTTTTCATCTAAACTAAAAGATCTCCACTAATGTTTTCATCTTCCAAATTGCTGTCTATTTCTCATTAATTCCATGCATACGAGTGGTTTCTGGCAACCCAAAGAAAATAACATAAGAATATTACAGGTCAAGCATTTATGGCCTATGTAAATGTCTAATAGCATTATAAAATTTCATAATCCATTATAAAATTCACATATTTAATAAGCACATTTGTCAAAAATTTCTTTCAGCAATCAATAGGCATATGTAATGTTGGTCCCCTGTGTCCCAGGAACTTTATATGTATTAAATCATTTTATAAATGTTGAAGTCAACAACCCAGAAAGAAAGGTAAGATTGTTAGCCTCATTTTATAGATGATAAACAAGTGCATAGATAAGTAACTTGTGCAAGGTTGTGGAGCTAGAAAGGGTCAGGATGGCTTATGTTTAACTTAACAGATAGAGGTGGAGACACAGGAGTATATATTAAGTAAAACCAGAAAAGCTAAACAAATGAGAAGAGGTTCTAAGCCAAGTTTGCCCCAGAACTTTTCCTCTCACTGTTGCTCCTTGGTCTGGGATCAGGTTTTTTACCCAGGTCAAAAAGAGTTTTACACACTGGCTATATCTCTTCTAATTTCATACTATTCCCATGACCATGAGAATTTGATGTTTCCTTCCACTTAATACTTTGCATTCAAGTTTTATTTAGACTCAGTAAAGCTGTTCATGGATTACTTTTAAAAAGGAGATGAATATAATAATGATCTCTAGGAGATGCCATCATTTTTACTGCAGATGGAGAAAGAACTCATAACTGCATAAAGTACCTGAAAGGAAACAGGTGAACCATGAGGAGGTATGAGGAGAATACCACCAACCTCAATGGAAAGACAGTGGGAGGAAGGCGGATGTTTCCCAGTGAGCTAAGATAAAAAAAACAAAGCTAGAAATTTTATATTGGTCATAACTGATGACTTTAAAAAATTAGTGAGTAGGGGCTAGAGGGATGGCTTAGCAGTTAAGCACTTGCCTGTGAAGCCTAAGGACCCGGGTTTGAGGCTCAATTCCCCAGGACCCACGTTAGCCAGATGCACAAGGGGGCGCATGCATTGGAGTTCGTTTGCAGTGGCTGGAGACCCTGGTGCTCCCATTCTCTCTCTCTCTCCCTATCTCCCTCTTTTTCTCTCTGTTGCTCTCAAATAAATAAATAAAAATAAATAAAATAGTGAGTAAATGGAGTATACTTCATGATGTATTAAGGAACAAATATAAAATGAGAATTCAAAAATATTAAATATTTATCATCCTTTTAATAGTTATCAGTAAAAAAGTGAAAGAAAGGATGCAGCTAAATAATATGACTAGAGACTAAAAACCTGTGACCTCAACTAAGGACAACCCCAGACATGAAGGGGAGTGGAACTTGTCTGTTCTTATAGTTTGGTAATATTCTTTATTTAGAATCTAATAGGCAAGACAGTTGTGTATATACTCCATATAAACTTTTTCATTTGCTTCTTTTTTAAAATATTTTATGTATTTATTTGAGAGAGAGAGGGGCAGAGAAGCAGAGAGAGAGAGAGAGAGAGAGAGAATAGGCATTTCAGGGCCACTAGCCACTGCAAATGAACTCCAGACCATCTTATGAATCTGGCTTACATGGGTACTGAAGAATCAAATCTGGGTCCTTAGGCTTCACAAGCCAGTGCCTTAACTGCTAAGCTATCTCTCTAGCCCTCATTTCCTTCTTTATATGGCTGTTTACAGTGATGAAAATTTCTTTAAAGTTGACATAGATTAATATTCACAGGACTATTTTATACATGTGCATATATTTAAACTAATTAAAAAATATGTGATAGCTTAACAATATTTTATTTTCTTTTAAAATATTTTTATTTATTAATTTACTTATTTATTTGATAGAGAGAAAGAGTGCATCAGGGCCTCTTGCCACTGCTGTAAAAGAACTCCAGACGTTTGTGCCACCTTTTGCATCTGCTTTACGTGTGTACTGGGAAATCAAACCTGGGCTCTTTGGCTTTGCCAACAAGTGCCTTAACTGCTAAGCCATCTCTCCAGTCTTACTTGATTTTCTTTTTTTTTTTTTTTTATTTTTTGAGGTAGGGTCTCACTCTAGCCCAGGCTGACCTGGAATTCACTATAGAGTCTCAGGGTGGCCTCGAACTCAGGCGATCCTCCTACCTCTGCCTCCCGAGTGCTGGGATTAAAGGCGTGCACCACCATGCCCGGCTTACTTGATTTTCTTAAGTGACATTTATTTTCATTTGTATTCATAAATTTAGTAAGTCTTACAATTTATGTCCAATGATTATCATATCCCATGACTTAAAATTTTGGTAAGTGTTAGAATAGGCAAAAAGATTACTAGGTGTTGCCAAGAAAACATTACTCATTATTTATAACAAAGTCTAGATTATCTGATTTCAGTCTTTCATGTCTTATGAGATACTTTACTACCTGTCAGTGGTGGAAAACTCACTGCAGTGGACAATGCTTCTTGTCAACAGATGTGCAAATGAATTCTGACTGGAAGAGATTTAATTAACTTTTCCATTTGATTAAGAAAAATGCCAATTTGTAGATTTATTTCCACAATTCCTTATTTCATATAAATTTGTGACATAGTCTTCTTTGAAATGATTGCAACTTCTGTCCATTTCCTTCATAAATAATGAGCTAATTAAATTTTAACATTTACAAGTTTTAATCTGTATGCTAGTCATGACATTTTAAAACATTATCCTTTGTCACCCCAGATGCATCATTTTTCTCATCTCCTATGAAAATAGATTTAATATGGATTCACAAAGAGTTCAGCTCAAAACACAGGGAAAATTATAGAGACTTGGGAGGGGAAGAAGCCTCTCCCCAGATATATGGTGGATGCCTTGCTCACGAGCACCAAGAACGTCACACAAGGGCTTTAGGAGACGGCACAGCCCCTAAGCGTTGCTGTTGATGAGCGAGGACTTGAGTTCTTTCCCTCGAACTCATGCAAGAGGAAGATATGCTGACAGACATCTGTAATCCAGTGCTAGGAAGATAGAAACACGCATGTCCCTGGGGCTAATGGGCCAACCAGTCTATCCTAGTTGGTGAGTTCCAAGCCTGTGACATACTGTCTCCAGAAAAGGTGAATGGCAGGTAAGGCAAACACTGAGGTTGTCCTCATACTTGATAAGACAGACATACATGTGTACACATACAATACACAAACACACACACACACAGAGAGAGAGAGAGAGAGAGAGAGAGAGAGAGAGAGAGAATTCCAACACAATTAATGACATCTGCTGTTGCTCCTTTCCAGAATATAAATTTGCAGTTTTCTAGAGTTCTCACCAAGAAGTCCCATTACAGTGAAGGACATGTGCTAAACCCTTGTGTGCAACCCCAGCAGTTCCTGGTTTCATCTTGTCAAAGTGGAATCCTGTCCAAGACACCTCCAGAGCCATCCTATAACCTCATTTATCAAAAAAGAGGAATTAAAAAAAAAAAAGTTCCTTAGCAGTTCTTCTGAGCTGCAGTTTGAGATGAGAGCCACCAGAATGGGGCCCGAGACTCCTGTGTGCGTGTGCACACACACACACAAACACACACACACACACACACACACACACGTCAGCATGGTCCTGAGATGCCCAGCCCCACCTTCAGCCATGCCTCCTCTCTCCTGAAGGCATCCTTCTCTTTGCCACATGCTCAAGCCCATGTGGTGATCTTTTTATTAGTCCGACTGTGCTCCACGCCGACCCATGCCGAGATTATTTCTGTGGTAAAGCCAAGCAAGCTGGGTGAAGGCTCTGAGCAGAACTCCTCAGGTTGTGTCCACCCAGTCGCCTGACGACACTGCGTAGGAGCCTCCAGATGTGCGTGAGGTGCAGCCAGTAGGTGTGTGTCAATGTCCATGAGAGAGTTTATGTAGACCAGTTTCTGTACTTCCAGCCAGATTAATTTAGAATATACCAAGAAAAAAATTCCAAAGAGAACAAACGGAATACATTTTCATTTTAAAGTTTTCCATTTTAATACTGTACAAGATAAGCTTTAAGAAGACAGAGCTCACTAGCTGAACCAATGTGTGACCTTTTTAAAACAGATGCCCTATGCTCATGCAGCTTACATAGGCAGCTCTGTCTTTGTCCATCACTTTCAAGGGGAAAAGGCTGTCAATCACAGCAGATTGCACTTGAGACATGGAAACGGGAATTTTTAATGGCCATAAAATAAATTGAAACATCAAAGTCCCTTTTATATTTCTTCCTGAAAATAAAAATATTCTGATTAGTTGGATTCTAAACAAATATTATATCAGGAAAGCGAGCAGTTTAGACTTTCCTGTACTCTTTTTGGTCAATTGAGAAAAGTGCCCACCTCAGAGGAAATAACTCTAGTGCTAAGCAGGCAAGCATTGCCTTTATGGAAAGAAGGAAGCAGAGTTCTTTCCTCACGGGCACACCCCATTCCAGGTCACCTCTCTTGCTCGTTAGGCCCAACACCTCAGCTGTGCGACTTTGTACAGTGTGCAGAGCTGCAGCAATCCTGTCTTCATTTCTGAATTTAGGTCTACAGGTTCTATGGTAAATTAGATCTAACAAAGAACTTTTCTATAAAGATTGACAGAATTGTTTTCACTGTCATATGATCATTTTCTCACAATGTGTCATGTCTAATTTAAAGAGAACATCTAGTCATATTTTAACAGTGATTAAAAAAAACATGAAAACTGCTTTCAAGCATGTATTAAACAAGCAATGTACAATAGAAAAGTAAACCAGGACTACTGGTTTCAAAAAATAACATTCTATTAATTCACACCACATGCCAGAGCCTCTGATCCCACTGATTGCTTCCTGTTGTTATCTAGAAAGGAGTACCTAAAGGACGGATAAGATGCTATCTGATATGCAATATTTGATTCAGGAAGAGACCCTCAGAACAAGTCTATCTCTTTGGAACTTTATCAGGTTAGAAACTAGAGAGATATAAGCAATGTTACGCATGCTCTGTATTTCCATCTTAATGATCCTTCAAATAATCTTGCAAAGTCTTTTTTGACTTGTTCCAGAGAAGAAAAGTTAGTCCCTGATGTGTAGACATATTAAGCATTTGAAAAATACAAGGAAACAGGAGAAGGTGATCACAGAAAATTTAGAAAGTAACAACAAACAAAATAATAATAACAACAATGAGTGGGGGACAGAGAAAAGTAAGAGACAGAGGACAGAGAGAGGGGAAAAAGATTGTTTTCAGACATTTTCACAAACAAGAATAGACTTGCTTCATAAATAACTTACTTATTAGATATATAACATAAGAAAAATTTAATAGAAGTAATTATGAATTATCACAAGGTATCAATTCTTAAGAATCCACAGCAACTTTGGACAACCATTTTTTTAAAAGATATTTTATTTATGTTTATTTATTTGAGTGAGAGGCAGGGGGGGAGGGAGAGAGAATATGGGCATGTCAGGGCCTCTAGCCAATGCAAAAGGACTCCGGATGCATGTGCCACCTTGTGCATCTGGCTTAAGTGGGTGTTGGGGAATCAAACCTGGGTACTTTGGCTTTGCAGGCAGGTACCTTAACCACCAAGCAATCTCTCCAGCCCTGGACTGGATGAATATTGTAGTCTTTCCAGCTAAACTACGCTGCCACCACTGAGCCAGTGTAAAGAGAAGGAAAGGCCCCATCAGTACTGAGCCCTGTTGAAGTCTCTTGGCAGCGGAGAGTCAAGACTTCCAGCACAGTCAACATCAGCTGTGACAATGGCTGACCAAGAGACAGTATTTACTTATGTTCAAATAATACTTAAAATGAGAATGGAAACAGCAATAAGGCTGAAATATGAACGAATGAGCATGGCTATGCACCAATAAAACCTTATTTACAAAAACAGCCTGTGAGTCACATTTGCTGCTGCTTCTACAAATGGTATATCATTGAGAGGTATCAATGCAAAATTCATTTACATTATTCATCCTGCTTTATTTTGAAAATGAGAGAGAAAAAATGTAAGAATTGATTTATTGATCTTACACTTTCTCACATGACACTCCCTGGGCCTTGGACAAGGTGGTGTCAGTTCCCTTGAGGAATGAAACCCTAGCCATGCTCAGTACTTTGGTCAGTGAGCTATGAGCCTCTCCAGTATCCACTGCCTACTGTGGAAAGAAACTTCCCTGACCAAACCAGAGAGCAGCATTAATCTATAGGCATCAGCATAAACTCTCTGATAGGAACACCCTGTCCATCTTACATAACAACAATAGTAGCTTCTCTCCTGGCCTTTGACCAGTTTACACTACCAGGCATGAATTCCCTCCTGTGGAGTGGGATGCCACTCCAATCAGGAAGTAGACGGTTATGCCCAGTGGGCATGTCTTGCCTGGTTGGCAAGTTGTGAGCCACACAAGGTCCGTATTTGGTTAAGACAGTTGATGACTTTTCTCTCCCAGTGGCCTGTTTTGTGTGTAGGTTCTGTTTTGCTACAAATTTATAGAAAATAGAGTTACTATAATTGTAATAACTGATAAAGCCATCAAGCCACATAGCTATCTGTGGTGGTTTGAATAGATGGCCCCCAATATATTCAGTTCTTTATTGTTTGTAGTTTGCATCTGTAGCCACCTGGCTGGAGGCAGTGTCACTGGGTGGATCTTAAGGTGTGGTGGTGGGTTTCAGATTTCAATCTAAAGATATGCAAAGTGTGCCTAGCACGAGTTCCTGAATGTGTGCTGTGGCTTTTGGCCTTAGGCTTGTGCTTCTCTCTCTCTCTCTGCTTGGTCCTGTAAAGGCAGGCCAGCTTATTCCGCCGATTATGGAACTTCCCCTGGATCTGTAAGCTTCAATAAATATCCCTTCCTCCATAACTGTGTCTGGTCTGAAAGTTCATCTCAGTGAACATGAAGCTGTCTGCTACACTATCCTTTCCTGTTTTGTCATGCACTCCAAATTAATTTTGTTCTCAAGGACCCAAATATGATACAATATTATTAAGTACAGATCTCATGTGAAACCACAGCACTCAAGATTTGCTTACCATAGCCATGCATGGTAACTATATATATAAACACACACATATGTATGTATATGTATATACACACATGTATGTATATATATATATATGTACATATATACATATATATTCTATATGCATATATATATATATATATATATATATATATATATATATATATATAGCAACACCTGGAATACTGAGGCAGATTACCACAAGTTTAAGACCATACTTGGCTACATTATAAGACTATATCTAAAAAATAGAGAGAGAAACTTTAAAAATTGTTCACCCTATGTAATATCTTTATATAATCATTATATTCTATACAGTGCTTAAAGACAGTAAAATGACTTATTAATTTTGTTAGTCACTTAAAATAATATTCTTTAGTACACATTCACTTTAAGATATTCTTGCAAGAAGAATGAAAAGCCGTCTAAAAAAATTCGAAACTGAACTATGTAGCAGTGAAGCAATTGATCCATTGTAAGTATACTTCAGTTACAAAGTCCATGGAACACTCGAAATATTACTATGATGAAGTCCATGGAACAATAGGAATACTTCTGTGATGAAGTCCATGGAACACTCAGAATACTTCTGTGACAAAGTCCCTGAAACACTCAGAATACTTCCATGACAAAGTCCCTGGAACACTCAGAATACTTCCATGACGAAGTCCCTGGAACACTCACAATACTTCCTGACGAAGTCCCTGGAACACTCAGAACACTTCCGTGACAAAGTCCATGGAACACTCGGAATACTTCTATGACAAACTCCATGGAACACTCAGAATACTTCTGTGATGAAGTCCATGGAACACTAGGCATACTTCCGTGACGAAGTCCATGGAATACTAGGAATACTTCACTGACGAAGTCCATGGAACACTAGGAATACTTCCGTGACGATGTCCATGGAACACTAGGAATACTTCACTGATGAAGTCCATGGAACACTAGGAATACTTCACTAACGAAGTCCATGGAACACTAGGAATACTTCCATGACGAAGTCCGTGGAACACTAGGAATACTTCACTGACGAAGTCCATGGAACACTAGGAATACTTCATTGACGAAGTCCGTGGAACACTAGGAATACTTCACTGATGAAGTCCGTGGAATGCTAGGAATACTTCACTGACGAAGTCCATGGAACACGAGGAATACTTCACTGACGAAGTCCATGGAACACTAGGAATACTTCCGTGATGAAGTCCGTGGAACACTAGGAATACTTCACTGACGAAGTCCGTGGAACACTAGGAATACTTCACTGACGAAGTCCGTGGAACACTAGGAATACTTCCGTGACGAAGTCCGTGGAACACTAGGAATACTTCACTGACGAAGTCCATGGAACACTAGGAATACTTCACTGACGAAGTCCGTGGAACACTAGGAATACTTCACTGACGAAGTCCATGGAACACTAGGAATACTTCACTGACGAAGTCCATGGAATACTAGGAATACTTCCATGACGATGTCCATGGAACGCTAGGAATACTTCACTGACATAGTCCATGGAACACTAGGAATACTTCCGTGACGATGTCCATGGAACGCTAGGAATACTTCCGTGACGAAGTCCGTGGAATGCTAGGAATACTTCACTGACGAAGTCCATGGAACACGAGGAATACTTCACTGACGAAGTCCATGGAACACTAGGAATACTTCCGTGATGAAGTCCGTGGAACACTAGGAATACTTCACTGACGAAGTCCGTGGAACACTAGGAATACTTCCATGACGAAGTCCGTGGAACACTAGGAATACTTCACTGACGAAGTCCGTGGAACACTAGGAATACTTCCATGACGATGTCCATGGAACGCTAGGAATACTTCCGTGACGAAGTCCGTGGAACACTAGGAATACTTCCGTGACGAAGTCCATGGAACACTAGGAATACTTCCGTGACGAAGTCCGTGGAACACTAGGAATACTTCCGTGACGAAGTCCATGGAACACTAGGAATACTTCCGTGACAAAGTCCGTGGAACACTAGGAATACTTCACTGACGAAGTCCATGGAACACTAGGAATACTTCACTGATGAAGTCCGTGGAACACTAGGAATACTTCACTGACGAAGTCCATGGAACACTAGGAATACTTCCGTGACAAAGTCCGTGGAACACTAGGAATACTTCACTGATGAAGTCCGTGGAACACTAGGAATACTTCACTGATGAAGTCCATGGAACACTAGGAATACTTTCGTGATGAAGTCCGTGGAATACTAGGAATACTTCCGTGACGAAGTCCGTGGAACACTAGGAATACTTCCGTGACGAAGTCCATGGAACACTAGGAATACTTCCATGACGAAGTCCGTGGAACACTAGGAATACTTCACTGACGAAGTCCGTGGAACACTAGGAATACTTCCGTGACGAAGTCCATGGAACACTAGGAATACTTCCGTGACAAAGTCCGTGGAACACTAGGAATACTTCACTGACGAAGTCCATGGAACACTAGGAATACTTCCGTGACGAAGTCCGTGGAACACTAGGAATACTTCCATGACGAAGTCCATGGAACACTAGGAATACTTCCGTGACAAAGTCCGTGGAACACTAGGAATACTTCACTGATGAAGTCCGTGGAACACTAGGAATACTTCACTGATGAAGTCCATGGAACACTAGGAATACTTTCGTGATGAAGTCCGTGGAATACTAGGAATACTTCCGTGACGAAGTCCGTGGAACACTAGGAATACTTCCGTGACGAAGTCCATGGAACACTAGGAATACTTCCATGACGAAGTCCGTGGAACACTAGGAATACTTCACTGACGAAGTCCGTGGAACACTAGGAATACTTCCATGACGATGTCCATGGAACGCTAGGAATACTTCCGTGACGAAGTCCGTGGAACACTAGGAATACTTCCGTGACGAAGTCCATGGAACACTAGGAATACTTCCGTGACGAAGTCCGTGGAACACTAGGAATACTTCCGTGACGAAGTCCATGGAACACTAGGAATACTTCCGTGACAAAGTCCGTGGAACACTAGGAATACTTCACTGATGAAGTCCATGGAACACTAGGAATACTTCCGTGACGAAGTCCGTGGAACACTAGGAATACTTCACTGACGAAGTCCGTGGAACACTAGGAATACTTCCATGACTATGTCCATGGAACGCTAGGAATACTTCCGTGACGAAGTCCGTGGAACACTAGGAATACTTCACTGATGAAGTCCGTGGAATACTAGGAATACTTCCGTGACGAAGTCCGTGGAACACTAGGAATACTTCACTGACGAAGTCCATGGAACACTAGGAATACTTCCGTGACAAAGTCCGTGGAACACTAGGAATACTTCACTGATGAAGTCCATGGAACACTAGGAATACTTCCGTGACGAAGTCCGTGGAACACTAGGAATACTTCACTGACGAAGTCCATGGAACACTAGGAATACTTCCGTGACGAAGTCCGTGGAACACTAGGAATACTTCACTGACGAAGTCCATGGAACACTAGGAATACTTCCGTGACAAAGTCCGTGGAACACTAGGAATACTTCACTGACGAAGTCCATGGAACACTAGGAATACTTCACTGATGAAGTCCATGGAACACTAGGAATACTTCACTGACGAAGTCCATGGAACACTAGGAATACTTCACTGACGAAGTCCATGGAACACTAGGAATACTTCACTGACGAAGTCCGTGGAACACTAGGAATACTTCCGTGACGAAGTCCGTGGAATGCTAGGAATACTTCACTGACGAAGTCCATGGAATACTAGGAATACTTCACTGACGAAGTCCATGGAACACTAGGAATACTTTCGTGATGAAGTCCGTGGAACATTAGGAATACTTCCATGACGAAGTCTGTGGAACATTAGGAATACTTCCGTGACGAAGTCCTTGGAACACTAGGAATACTTCTGTGATGAAGTCCAAGGAGCACTGGGAATTCTTCCATGACGAGGTCCATAGAACACTAGATAAGTGGATTTTAACACAAGAGGGAAGGTGCCTGGGCTGTTTTACATGTAGTTTGCTCATGAAGGGCTCAGATAGACTCCTTTTGAATGTAGCACAGCGATGAGGCATCATTTGTCTCAGAAACAGCAATGCCTACTTGATGCCTCATTACTACAATGCTTCTGAAGGGGTTTTCTGTATTATTTCAGTTTTAAAACTGCCGGAGATATTACAGTAAATTAAACAGGATAAAGACAACGAAAGTATATTTAGCTGAGATTTGAATTCCATTTTGACCCTAAATTACTGTGTCCGTCACAGCATATCAACTAAAAACCCTCCAAGCAAAGTATTTTACGTAACATGCAGCATAGACTAGTCTGACCACAGAACAAGCTCATGAATCCATGGTGCATGTGCTTTATTTTACCAAATGCATTGCATGCATGTGAATAGAGCAAGTGCCCAGTGGGATTTATGCTTGATGCTGTTATCACTCTCATATTTTAAATGAAGAGATGATATGTACAGAGGTTAAGTGATTCAGTCAAGGTGAGAATTTTAAGAAACAGAACAGCTAGAATCTGAATTCAAGCACTCTTGCCAAGAGTCCAGTATAGCAAATATGTCAGGATGTGGTGAGCAATATCTTGAAATATAACTGGTGGTTTCAATGTATAGCTCCATATACTTAGGCATTTTTTTTTAAATTAAGATTGAGCTTGCAACTTGAGTCTCCCTCCCGTGAGCAGAGCCCTGCTAGGGAAGGGGTATGTCACTGGGAAGGGATCTTACAGTCCAGAACTAAGGTGTATAAAGAGCTGGAGCTCTGGCTGTGTGACGGGGTCTCTTTCTGCTTTGATCTACGGAAGTGAGTCAACTTGCTGCCTGATGGGACTCCCTCTGGATTCTAGAAGCCTGAAGTAAACCTTTTCTTTCCATAGGCTTCTTCTGTTCGGGTATTTGTCCAACAACCAGAAGCTAAAGGCAACAGTAACCATGTTGTCCTCAGATTCTCATGTAGCTTCCAGCTGTATGAAAAGCTACTTTCTCATCTGCTAACCACTGGATTGTAGTGAAAATACAGCAAAGAAAAATATTTTTTATTTTTTTATTTTTTGAAATATGTTAGTGTTTTATCTCAGGCTGACCTGAAAATAACTCTGTAACCAGGCCAACCTCAATTCACAGGGATGTTCCTCCCTCAGCCTTCAGAGTGCAACCCTGCCCAGTAAGAAATAGTTAAATGTGACAATGTTATCAATTTCTGTTTAAATTATATAACTTTTTCTTGCTAAGTATTTTAAGGATAAATAAATAGCAAAAATATATGCAATTATAATTTATGGTAAATTATTTAGCATTTCTGGGAATATAGTGATTTAATTTCCAAAATCTAGTAATATGTATATATATACTAGCCCATGCAATGGTTCTCACATTTGTGCCAAACTGCAAATTCTGAGCTCCAATCATGAGTTAATAGATCAGGGCCTTGTGATATATGGCCTCACAGATGGTATTTTAATCAGCCCTTTAGAGTGCTGATATATGGATAAACACTGAGTTTAACTCACAACAAACACTATAATCTAGTGATGGGACCCATTCAGAAACACAGGAAAACACAAAGTGCAAAGACCTCAAACATCACATGAAAACTGAAAAAGTGTTTTAATAATGTGATTTAATGGATAAAGAATGTTTGACTAAAACATTTTAAAGTGAAATTGAAGTCAGACAAATATGGACAACACTAGGGTAAATTATGAGGCTATTTGAAGTCACCATAGAAAACTTCAATGAAAGGTCAAGAGATAAACCCAACATTAGGTTTAATATTAAAGCTACTTATTATCCAATGACTACTCCTAGTCACAAAAAGGCAACTATCTGTAGAAAATAGTTCTTATATTAGTAATTTTTAAGCCATGGAAGAATTGTTATTTTGGCACTTTACTGTTCTGAGTTATATGTTAATATAAAAACCTACTTCATGGCTCTGCTTTCCTGATTGAATAGCCCCTGGGTCACCAACTCCCAGATTCCCTGCCGCAGAGGGGTTGCATGGAGACTGAGCAGGCCAGAGTTCCCAGTTCCTTCACGATCTCCCAGTTCCCTGTTGGTTTGGGGCTGCCTGGACCCTGTGAGCCTGTTGCAGAGAGAGGGCCCCTGCTCCACCTTCCTGATTGAGTGGCCTCTGGGTCTCCAATTCCCAGATCCCCTGCTCCAGAGGGTGCTAATGCCAAGCAAGTAGGCCAGAGTTCTAGGTTCATTCCCCACCTCCCAATTCCCTGGTCCTGGTTCCCCTGCTGCTGGCTTGGGGCAACCTGGTTCTTCTGTGTATGCTGCAGAGGTAGGACTTTTGCTCAGGTTTCTGGACTGACAACCCCCTGGGCCCGGAGATTCCCAGTTGCTGGGTCCCCAACCCCTGGACCCCTTGTGCTTAAGAGTGCATACAAGCAGACTGAGTAGGCCAGAGCTCCCAGTTCCCAACCTACCAGTTGCCCAGGTACCTTTGAAGTACTTGCAGTCACCACAATTGGCACATCTGCAGTTATAACCCCATCATACACCAATATGGTTCACATTTAAAATAGAACATTCACTGAAGATCCTACAAGGAAAAATACTTCCTTCCCCTCAATAAAATAAAAATTTTCCCCAAAATGGGTAGACCACAATGCAGAAGAAAACAATGAAAATATCTCCACCAAGGATGCCTAGTCCCACAATGGAAGCCTCCAGTAAAATCAGAGAAAACAACAGAAATTGAATCCAAACATGAAAACATAGCAGGCTACATGACCTGATCAAAAGAATTGCTGACAGTAGAATGAGCTGAAATTTCTGCAGGGAAGTTGGGGTATCAGCTCCTGAAGGTGATTAATTCCTTCAGCAAAGTGGAAGGATACAAAATCAACACACAAAACCAGGAGCCTTTCTCTATGAAAAAGACAAACATACAGAAAAAGAAATCAGAGAGGCTGTCCCATTTTCAATATAAATAAATACCTTGGAATAACCCTAACATAGGATGTGAAAGAACTATATAATGAAAACATTAAGAAAAAAAAGAACTCAAGAAAGAAATCAAGGAGGACTTGAGAAGATGGAAAGACCTCCCATGCTCCTGGATAAGTAGAATTAATATTGTGAAAATGGCAATTTTACCAAAAGCAATAAAAAGATTTAATGCAATACCAATAAAAATACCAGCATCATTCTTCACAGAGATAGAAAAAGTGATCTCAAAATTCATATGGAATGGCAGCTGGCCTCAAATAGTCAAACATATCCTAAAACAAAAGAAACACCTTTGGAGGTATCACCATACCCAATCTAAAGCTATGTTACAAAGCTATAATAACAAAAACAGCATGGCACTGGCATAAAAACAGAAATGTAGACCAATGGAACAGAATTGAAGATATGGGCCTTAAGCCAAGTAACTGTAGCTACATGATACTTGACTGGAGAAAAGATAGCATCTTTAAGAAATGTTGCCAGACAAATTGGATAACCATATATACCAAAATGAAACTAGACCCACTCATCTCACCATACACAAAAATCAAGTCCAAATGGATTGAAGACCTCAATATAAGACCTGGAACTCTTCTTCTACTAGAATAAAAAATAGGAGGAACTTGCCATGATATAGGAGTGGGAAAGACTTCCTGAACAAAACCTCAGTAGCCCATGAAATTAAACAATCACTCAACCAATGGGATCTCATGAAGCTAAAAAGTTTTTGCATAGACAAACATACCATAAGAAAAGCCAATAGACTACCCACAGAATAGGAGAAAATTTTTGCCAGCTATATCACTGACAGAGGCCTAATATCTATAATCTACAAAGAACTCGAAAAAACTAAACAATAAAAAAATCAAACACACCACTCCAAAAATGGTGCAGAGAACTGAACAGGAAATTCTCAGAGGAAAAAATACAAATAACTAACACACACTTAAGAAAATGTTCAATATCCCTAAACATTAGGGAAATTCAAATTAAAACAGCTATGAGATTTCACCTTTCTCCATTAAGGATAGAATCATTAAGAAGTCAAACAACAACAAATGTTGGTGAGAATGTGGGGAAAGAGGAACCCTCTTTCACTGTTGGTGGGAATGTAGACTTGTACAACCACTACGGAAATCAATATGGAGATTCCTGAAAATGATGAATATAGAGCTACCAACAGACCCAGTATTTCCCTAACTGGACCTTTGTCCTAAATACTCTATGCTTCACAACAGAGGTATTTGCTTAACCATGTTTACAGCTGCTCAATTCATTATAGCTAAGAACTGGAATCAACTCAAATGCCCATCATCGGATGAATGGATAATGAAGTTGTGGTACATTTAAGCAATGGCATTCTACTCAGCAGTAATTAAAAACTGATGCAATGGAGTTTGTAGAAAAATGGACAGACTTGGGAACAGCGAACTCATCCAATCACAGAAAGACAAATTCCGCATGGTGTCACTTATCTGCAATTCCTAACCTGGACCTGCTGGAGTAGCTGACATACGTGATAGGCAACTGAAGGCCCAGACAATAGGAATGGAAGGGTTTATGTGGAGGGCAACAAGAGGGTGGAGGACAACAAACACAAAACTAAATGCAAAATAAACTGGTACCATAGAAACCTTTATCCTTGAAGATAGACTAAAAGATATAAGCCTCAACAGGAATAAGGGAGGGCACTTGAAAAGAAGGACCCTGGAAAGGGTGGGATGAAGCTTAACCTTAATTGTTTTGTTTTTTTTTTTTTTTTTTTTTTTTTTTTTGTCTCTGGCCCATAATTTCCAGTACCAGTAATAGGTTGCTACCTACAATGAGCTGTTGATCAGATCACAGAGACCTATGAGGTCAACAAAACAAGACAGGCTTCTGTCAAAGCACTGGATTAACCTATCTGAAGCAAAAGGTAAGACCCTGTTGCTGAAGACACCATATGCTACTGACACAGACCATGGAGAGACCTGGCTGAAGTCTAGAAGAGAGCCAGTCCCCAGACAGTTAGCCTGTCTAGTTCTGGAAAGCGCAACATGAGCTACCGGGTTAAAGTGGCCAACAGTGGAGGGTACAACCAGAGGTCTGAGCTACTCCAAAGCAAACACCCTGACAAGATGTACACACCAGTGCAATGGTGGCACACAGCCTTGGTGGGTAACCAATAGCTTTTTGATTGCTAAACATCCACTCAGTGCAAAGGAGCCCATATCTGGAATTGGGAATTGGATCAGAATCCTATGGAGCACAAAGATTATGTTCTCCAGTGTCAAGCTCTCACTAGTCTTTGGCTAAAAGAGGGGTTACATACATCAAATTCTCCCTAAATTAATAACGCTTATCCCATTTAAACTATGCTGACTTCACTCTCCATTGGAGAATCTATTCTTCTTTTCCAGCAGGTAGCGAGACCAGAGCAGATAAACTGCCCCTCACATTTCAGCCAAGCCACAGCTGAAACCACAGAGGAATGGGGAGATGAGCAAGAGTGCTGCTTCCATGCTATTCCTGATAATCAGTGCCAGGGTGAACGAGATAGACACTGAGGACACTCAACACCCACCAAAGCAGAGATCCAGAGGCTCCTAAGAGCTTATCACTGAAGTAGACTTAAAACACACTCACCATGGCTCAGGGAATTTTGCACAAGAGGAGACAGAAAGATTGTAAGAGCCGCAGGTACAGACATCATGCCCAGAGGCATTGCCACCCCAATAACTGAATGCTGGTCCCAAAACACATAACCCACAACCCCATGGGGAATACGGCAACCCCACTGTGGAGGGTCCTCAGTGAACTGGGGGCAGGAACAAGGAGGTAGAGGATACCAACACATGATGTATCCAAATGAAATATGTTGTTAATAATAATAAAGAAAATAAGAAAAAAAGCCTACTCCTACTTCATGCATTTTTGAAGGATGGAATTATTTTGTGGTGAGGCACTTCCCACAGTGTATGGCATACAGCTATTGCTAACTAAAAATGCTCTATTATGTGCATATAAACAAAATGCCTCACCATAATGATGATTAAGTTCTGAGAGGTCAAATAGTGATATGAGCACTATACTTAAATGTAATATAAGTGATCTATCAATTCAGTTTGAAGATATGCCTATATAATGTTCTGATGCTTGCAGAGGGAAACTGTAACGGAAACTAGTTTAATCTGTACTATTTTGGTATCAGAAACAAAGAAACATTGAAAGCTGAGTGTGGTGGCACATGCCTAATACATTCCAGCACCTGAGAAGCTGAGGTAGTCAAATTGGCAAAAGTTCAAGGTCAGCCTGAGCTACAAAGTAAATTTCAGGCCTGGACTACAGAATACAACCTTGGCTCAAGAGAGAGCACTTGCCTGATTCCAAAGGGGAAAAAAAGTTGGGGAGAAGGAAGGCAAGATGTGACACATGTAGAGAGCACCCGGTTCTGGCTGGATATCCAGTGAAAACTGGCACAGTGAACCTTCCCTGGCATTTGACATGGCCATCAATATCTCCTTTCCATGAATAAATAACATATGGCAATGATGTTCCTATAGTTTCCAAAAAGATATAGAGGGTGAATCCTGGGACTGGGTTATGAAACCATTGACCTAGAATATGTAACAACAGGGCTGTGATTCAAGCCACTTGAAATAAGGGTGTTTACAAAGTAATATTGAGTACTGGCCACAATAGCAATTTAAATATTAACACAGCATGAAGACATCTGTTCAAATTTTGAACACCATTATTATACAGAATGTCATAGACAGCCAAGTTTATACTTGGCTTATTCAGTGATGTTTTATCTTCAAGTACTAAGTAGACATTTTATTTTCCTCTCTGAAATGAAATGCCTTTCCAATCTTAAACCTGACATTTTAGTTCTCATTTTAATTTCCAGAGGTTGTAACTGAAAATCTGAAGAAAAAAAGTTTTTTTTTTTTACTTAGTATAAACAAACTTAAGTTACAAATCTTGCCGTAATTGATTTCATGTGATGAGTAGGTGCAGTTATTGATACACAGAATCAGCCCAAAGCAGAGAAGTGCGTCATCCAGCCTAAGCTAACAGAAGCCTTTCCAGACACAAGACATTGCCTGCTACTGTCAACAGCCTCCCTTCCTGGAGCTACCTGACCACTTTCACTGTGCAACACTGATGTCACAGGGTGTTCTAGAGCCCTCGCCGAGACTATGCTTAAAATGTACAAGAATATTTAAAATGACAAAATCTTCCTCAAGCTGGCATATGGAAATGAGTATACAAAACCTTTCCTTTGTACGTCCATTGAAACAGAACTGCCCTGATTTATTGTTCACCTCAGAAGTAATGCCAACTTTAAATACGGAGATTGTCAAAATGTAGCATTCATAAATTAGTCCTTCTAAGTCACTAAAACAGTAATTGGGAATTTAGGAGGTTGCTTTCTGTTAAGGCATAATAATGTGTTAATTTCAAAAGTACAGTTCATATTATTAGCTTAAAATGCAAACAATAAAATCTAAGCACTGGCTGTAATGTTGTTCTCCAGGGGTTAGAAACATCTCTGATATATTAAGTACTGAATTTTGGCGTTTACATGAGACCATATGATCCGTGATCATGTAAAAGAATCAGTGAGTAGTATAGTATGCATGGTGGTCATGTGTTTAAGTAGTTGACAAGGTCTTCATAGTCTATGTGATTTCAGTTTCTCATGTTATCAACTTTGAAATATCATCATAGATGCCAGTAGGTACATTGCATTAGCTAGCTCTAGGAATTTAGTATTCGATCATGAAAAGTACTCCAGCTAGGGAGTTATGAAGAAGAAAGGCATATCCCAGTTCTAATCAAAGTAAAAAACTGTTATAGGGCTGGAGAGATAGCTTAGTGGTTAAAGCATTTGCCTGCAAAGCCAAAGGATTCCAGCTCACTTCTCCAGGACCCATATAAGCCATATGCACCATACAAGGTGGCACATATGTCTGGAGTTCATTTGCAATGGCTGGAGGCCCTGGAGTGCCCATTCTCTCATTCTCTCTCTCCCTCTCCCTCTCCCTCTTCCTCTCTCTCTCTCTCTCCCCCTGTCTCTCTCTCTCCACTCCATCTTTCTCAAATAAATAAAAAATATATTTATTTTAAAAACTGTTAAAAATCCTATATTAGCATTTTTGTGATTTATGTATTTTATTTATTGTTATTGAAGGGGTAGTATTTCTGGAAGGATAAGAATGATACAAAATTACATATTTCCTGCACACACTACATTGTTCTTTATCTTTTAACTAATACCCAGTAAAGTTGGGAAACTACAAGGATTCCACTTATTTATTGATCGCTTGGTTGATGCAATGGAGATGTTTAGCCAAGTCTCCCGAGCTCTACATTTTCTGGGGCCTAGAATTTTCTCTAAAGGAAAATGCCATCAGAGAGATGTGTGAAAGGATCGATTGTGCCATGTAGAGTGACCACTCTGGTTTATCTCTCTCCTTTCCTAATAGAAAGGCAAAATCCTTTACTCCTTCCAGACAGTGTAGGTCCCGGATTGAAAATCCCTTATCTATCTGCATTCAGCTTTAAACAGGCTGTAACCAGAGTTTCCAATATGCCTGATACATTCCTCTGAAACTCTAGTTGAATACATCAATTTTTACTGTGCTGTATATAAATATTTATAAGTAACTTACTAGCCAATACAGTATGTGTAATACATTTTAATGCTTTTTTGGAAGAAATGTCTTCTCATAGCAGGCATTCCATCAATTTTCTTCAACATCCGATGAGCTGTGATGGAGATGTGTGAAGGACAGATTCAACAATGCTCCGTGTTGTGCCTCTCCTACTAATATACTTGCCTTTTTCCCCAAGCATGTTAACCTGCCGAATGTGGCATTCTGTGAAGATGTCTTTCTCTTTGTTTGCACAATATTCAAGAATAATACCTCACTTTCTGATACTTAGGCCATGGCCGTGAGTAAATTATCCAGTAACTGACCTCTTACCTGTGCATACTCTACAAACATTGTGAAAAGAAGGAAATAATGGATTCTTTGTTCTTGAAATTGATGGCTACCTGTTCTCCACACGTGCGGAGTTCTGAGGAACAAATATCTATACCCCTCTAGTCTAAGCTTTTCTCCAGACAGTCAATGTACAGGCACTGTGTGTAGGTGATATTCACATGAAAATCACATAGTAAGCCTGCTCATGTTTACCCAACCTAGACGATGAGGGCGCACAGTGTGACTGATGTGCACTCGAGAGGATGAGGGTGCACAGTGTGACTGATGTGCACTCAAGAACGTCAGGAGAATTTGCACTCTGCTCCATGCATCCATTCATCTGGTCTGAGAAAAGAGAGGGAAGCTCAATGCATGAGCAGCCCACACTGCCTGTGCCATCTTTTCCATGCTAACTATCTCCATTGTAAGGCAATATGGAGGACATACACCTGCACTTTAGATAAAATGTAATGTTTGGTAGGTATTGTGGCCTAAAGAGTATCTTCAATTCATGGATTTCTGCTGCTAGAGCATGGGACAAGCAGAAAATAAACGCTCATAGTAAACAGGTTTCTAATTCCATTTGATGAGAGGAGGAAACATATCATTATTCTGTTCCATCTGTAATCATATCTACTATATTATCAATTAAAGAGTGACTCCCAAAACACTGTGCTCAAACACAGATCTTAGGTTTATATATTTTACTGCAATACCACACATAAGCAAAGCATTGACACTGATTGAATATGCCAGTATGGCTGGTCATTAAAATGTGAATTCACAAAACTTTGATCAAACATTTTGTAGCTGGATTATCCCAATAATCAAGTTTTAGCTTTAAAAATTGAAATATTGACAATGATTGAATGCAATATAAAATCTGCATGGTAATTTGCATGAGCAGATGATTTTTCTTTCAAAACACAACAATGTCTCTTTCTTTCCAGTTGCTGTAACAAACCATCCATGTTCCTTCCTGCCCTGACTTCTGCAGAAAGAAGGTCTGTGCTTGTGGAAGTCCTGGAGTTAGAGTGTCCACACCCAGGTCCTACAGGTGAATCTCAATACATCATGTCCCTCATCATCACTGTATCTGGAGTGGTACATTGTCAGGCAATGTGACATATTAGTGTATTTTAGGGTCAAAAGATTTATGAGCACGTTTAGAAGCTGGAAATCACTTTTGCTGGCCACAAATACCTTCTGCTGTTTGTACATTTCTTTCTTTTGATATTGAATTATTTAAATTTTACTTTCAAACCACAGTTAGTCACTAATGTTCCTTGAAGAAATAAGGTGTCCAAAATGGGAATATGTTCAAGTATGTTCCAGACAAGCACAGCACTGTTTTCAGCTCTCCTGCGTCAGGTATGTGGGCTCCTCTTGTTCTCCCCTTTCCCTCTCTCTGTCTCTGATACATATAACCCCTTTCTCTCTTTCTCCTTCTCTTCCCTCTTCTCCTTCTTCCCCATTGTAATAAATTATTGGATCCAATACAAATAAATGAATAAAATAAACAAGCATCATTTCCTTCAATGTAAAAACATGATACTTCCCTGTTTATAAAAAAAAATCTAAAAATACAAGTAGATGTTTTCATCTTGTAAATGAAAATTAATAAGTAATAGTCATTCATATATGTGGCTAGAGGGTTTGAAAAGATGTAATTAAAATGTTAAAAAAATAAATCTAGTTCTCTAAAAGTATAATGCAAACATCATACTTAAGCATGCAGAAATGATAACAGTAACTATGGAAACAAAGGAACATTGAGCTGCCCAATAGTAACTATTACTTTGAAGTAATGGAACACTGGCTAACTCAGAACATACAGCATCCTATTCCAGATCACCCAAAAAGTTTCCTCAAGGTCTTTAGTTGTGGTCCTAACCCTGTAACTTCCTTGGATTTCAAGAGCAACTAGGCCTTGCAAAGAAATCATAGCACAGTGAGCTCAGCGCAAGTGTGACCAGCCACCTCACAGGATGAGCAACAAGGACTTCTTACTGAGGATGATGAGGCCACCGCCCAAGTAAGGACACTGATGGTGACCCCCAGAGCTCACTCGGGCCAGTGCTCTGAGTTACAACTGTGTTTCTCTCCATGCCCCAACTCTCGCTGTAGTCAAGTGCAGCACCTCAGAGATGGGTTGAAATGTTCAACCTCCGCATTTCGCATCTGGCCCTTTTGTTAAAATCCTTCTCTGTCTATTCACAATTACTTGTGTTGGCTTGAATCTGGCTTGTTGGAGCCCTAAAAGTTGTGTGGGTGTCTCAGGATCAAATGTTCATCTGAGGAAAATTATAAACAGAATTTATTTAAACAACCTAGCTCTGTTCTTTTTTCCCTAGCTGGCTCTAAGGTATGCATCATGGAACACAAGTTGAGTGTTCTACGAATCTTCTCCCTCAAAACTACTACTTCTAGAAGTATGAAAACATAATCTAGATTTGTCTGGAAAAGTGGTTCTTAGGAGGAAGTGCTTGCCTCCCAAGGGTAAGGATGTGAATTCAGTCCCCAGTACTCATGTAAAATGAAGGTTCTGATCATAAATGACTGAAACCTCAGAGCTAGGGAGGACAGAATCCCTGGGGGTCACTGGCTAGCTACGCAAGCCAAGTTACTGAGCTCTAGGTTTGACAAGAGACCCTGTTCCAAGCACAATGTAGTGTGGGGCAGGGGCGGGGCACAATGGAGCAATCACCTTCTCATTGTGAGACTAGCACCCCACAAAAAGCAGCAGATGGGAGGAAAGGCTCTGCTCCAGACTTACGGTGTGGAGACGTGATGGAGAAGGCATGGCAGCAGACTCACCAGAATGGAGAGCCGCCAGAGTGAGCCGGCTGTGAACACCCAGTAGACTGGGCGAATACTCACGGCCAGAACCCCATGCGTGCCAGGCCAGTATACGTGCTAACCGAGCTGCAACTCCAGCTCAGAAATGTTTTTCAGTAATTAATTCAGCAAGTGTGTAGGTGGAGTGTGTGCCTTCATGTGTGTGGGCGCACATGTCTGTGTAGATGTTCAAGCATGTGTGTGCATGTGCACACGGAGGCCAGAGGTCAATGAAGGCGGGTCTACACAATTGCTGCCTGCGGTGGTTTGAACTTGAAATGTCGCCTAACTTCAAATGTCTGTGATTAAGCTGCCTACTCCGTCCCCATCTGGTGGAGCCTTTGGGAGGTGGAGCTCTACTGAAGATTACTTGGTTGGCATTCATGAGGTTCTGGTTTTGATGCCCAGCACCACATAAGTTGAAAGTGGTCGGGCACTTCTGTACTTCCAGCCTTCTGAAACTGGAGACAGAAAAAGCAGGACTCAGTCTAAAATAATTAAGGCAAATAGAAGATACTAGCTGATCTTAGTGTCCAGTTTCATTAGTACAGTGCAACCTGGCTAATGTGTGAGGGACTCATGGGAGTGGGCCAGCATAAAGTTATTGTTATCAAGTAATGAGACACAGACTATGAAAAAGATTGGTTACTATAAACCAAGTTTTATAAGCGGGATATTGTTGACCATATCATGGGAAACAAGAATGATTTTATCTAACATTTGCTGACAAATCAGTGAAAAAGACTTTGTTTTTCCTTTCACTGATGCTTCATTCATTTGGAGTTGCAGACCATGGTTAGTTGTGTCACTGTGATGTCCTACAAATAAAAATGTCCATACTATTATGCATTATTCTATAACCACAAGAATATTCATCTTCAATTCAACAAGGAGAATGAGGTGGATATGGACCAACTTAGAATTTATTTGATACTTTATAAATTTGATAACTATCCTAATGTGTGCCAAAGCAAGGTTTCTTTATCACTCATTCTCCTCCCAATCCACAGGCTGTTTATTCAGCTGCCCAAATGAATTAAATCAGCATAAACATTCAACTGAAATTATTTAAAAGTTGTTTCCTAACTAGTCATCATTTTATGTTGTGCCTGACTGCTTAAAATCCACATAATTTCAACCTTCTAAGGGGAGATGCATGTAGCACATGATCTAGCACTTTCCTTAATTGTTCATTTGCATATGTCATCTTAGCAGTTACTGGATTTCATAATGTTATTGTATTTTTGTGTAATTATCTCAAATGGTATTTACTTACCAGTAGTCTAATTAATGTATGAGTTTAATAGGTAACAAGTAAAGAAAATTTCCCCAACCCCATCAGAAACTTAGAAGAAGCAGAAGTTATTGAAGGTGGATAGTTTACTTCAAACAATATTTAAAGGAATACATTATAACCTAAACAAGGATGTAGATTTGGCATGAATCCATGTGGGATAGATAGCTGTGAATTACTAGTTTTCACATGTCTCTTCTGGTATGTAACACTAAGAAGCAGATGAGCTTTCATTATGAGCTCAGATTCCTGGCAAATAAGTTGAGGCAATGACATATTGTGAGAAGATCATTCACCTCCACCCAGTGTCAAATCTTTCCATTCATGTAGTTTAGAACCTATTGGAAGTTTTACATATTTAAACTTTAACATTCACTGCATTTAAGTCCTTTTTTTTTTCCCCCTGAGGTAGGGTTTCATTCTTGCCCGTGTTGACCTGGAATCCACTCTGTAGTCTCAGAATAGCCTCAAACTTTGGGCAGTTCTCTTACCTCTGCCTCCCAAGTGGTGGGATTAAAGGCATGCACCACCACACCCAGCTTAAATACATTTGTTTTTAATTTTTTGTTTTATTTTTATTTGTTTGAGAGTGGCAGAGAGTAAAAGAGGCAAAGAGAGAGAGAGGGAGAATGGGCACGCCAGGGCTTCCAGCCACTGCAAATGAACTCCAGACGGGTACGCACCTTTGTGCATCTGGCTAACGTGGGTCCTGGGGAATCAAGCCTTGAACCGGGGTCCTTAGACTTCACAGGCAAGTGCTTAACCACTAAGCCATCTCTCCAGCCATTGAATACATTTTTACTGATGAATTTTTTATATACATGAATGTTAGAATAAAAACTTTTACACATCTAACAAATCACAATATCAAATGACTAATTAAAAAATAATATAATCGCTTTTCAGCCTTTTGGCTAAGATCAAGTGTAATGTCTGTTCTTATGAGCTTAAAAATAATATATATCAGCAATGATTAATTGTATGGTCTCTAAACTATTCCGAGTAATACTGTAAATCATCAGAGTAGGGAACTGGGAAGATGGCTGAGTAATTAAAGACACATATTTGAAAAGCCTGCCAAGCTGGGATTCAATTCCTAAGCCAAACACTTAAGCCAAGCAGGATGTGGAAAAGTGACACAAGCATGGAGAGTTCATTGACAGGACAAGAGGCCCTGGTATGCCCATGCAGCCCCCAACCCTCCACACAAAAATAAATAATTAAACCATTTTTAAATACTTGTAAATATGCCTGAGTGCTCAGGTAATGAGACAGGACATAACTATGACAGCTCATCAGTAGAGGCAACAGACATGAAAAACATTGTGAGCTGAACTAAAACTCCAAGCATTAAACACACAGAAATACTGAATTACATCAAAGGTTTAGATCATAAGAATGAAGACCAAGACATATACATGTGCATTATTGGTATAATACATGATGATTAGTTTTAAACTGTTTCATAAATGTGATACATATGCACAGAGAGACCAACAGAGAGAAAAAAACCAATTTTTCAAATGGCCACAGGGGCCAATTTTAAACAGCTCACATTTTGGTCAACAGCTGTTATGCAGGATGCTGTGTGGAGGCAATGACGGCCTCAGGATGTGCCAGTACCTTGGCTTTTTGGTAATGGCCCAGAATTGGGGGACCATGTCTTTGGCTCTCAGGACACAGTGTTTTGTAGGTGTCAATCATGTTGGATCAGAGCTATTTGGAAATGTATTTTTCCCAAGGAAAAAGGTTAAATCTGACAGTTACCAGAGCTTCTTCAGGAACATGTGATGAGAGGCAGAAAGACAGTGGGATAGAGTAGGCAATCCCTTGCAGACTTTAGATTATTTTTTTTTATAATACTTTTAGAGAGGACATTAATGAAACACTTTTGGCAATACATATATATATATAAAATATATATATATAAGCTATTACAGGTTGAGAAAGTGTAAAACACTTTAAAATTTTAATATTAGTAAGTAAGGGCACAAAATATTAAAATTTTTCACTCTGTTGGTAGAAGCTAAAAGAAAAGAGTTACCAACAGACCCAGTTATTCCCTTACTGGGCATTTACCCTAAAATGTCCACGTGTCAATTCAGAGAGATTTGCTCAACCATGTTTATAGATGCTCAACTGATAATAGCTAAGAGCTGGAATCAACCCACATGCCCATCATTGGACGAATGAATAACCGAGATGTGATATACCTACATGATGGAATTCTGCACAGCAGTGAGGAAAAATGACACAATGAAATCTGAAGAAAAATGATTGAACCTGGAACAGATATTCTCGGTGAACTCACCCAATCACAGAAAGATAATCGTCGCATGGTCTCACTCATTTGTGGCTCCTAACCTGAACCTGCCTGAGATGCTGACATATGTAATAAGCATCTGAAAGACTGGACAATAGGGAGGGTGGGACAGGAGGGGAGGTAAGAGTGTGTGGGGGGACACAAAACTGGATCCAAATGGCAATGGTACCATAAAATTACACATCCTAAAAGAAAGACTAAATGTTTGAACCTTCATCAGGTCCTTAGAGGGAACACCTGAATCACAGGGCTCTGGAGAGGGTATGATGAAGACTGACCTTAATCTTCTCCTGTTTCTCTCTCTCTCTCTCTCTCTCTCTCTCTCTCTCTCTCTCTTTCTCTCTCTCTCTCTCTCTCTTTCTCTCTCTCTCTCTTTCTCTCTCTCTCTCTTTCTCTCTCTCTCTCTCCATCTTCTCTCTTTCTCTTTTATATTACCTATCTTTTTCTTCCTTCTTTTCCTTGGTTCTGGCCTGTAACTCCCAGTACCAGCATGTGGTTAACATCCACAATGCCCTGTTGATCAGAGAGACCTACAAGATTTCCCAAAAGAAGAAAAATTTCTGTCAGAATACTTGATGACCCACCAAAGGTTAATGGTAAGACCATAATGCTGAAGACACCATATGCTGTTGGTACAGAACATGGAATGACCTGGCTGGAACCTGGAAGAGAATCAGTTTCCAGAGAGTTAGTTCATCTAGTGCCAGAAAGTGCTACATGACCAACTGAGGGAAATGACCAACATCTGTCCAAGCAACTCATTGTCTAAGCTACTCAGCAGCAAACAACCTGATGTGATACTCACACAAGTGTAATAGTGGCACGCAGCCATGGTGGGTAACAAACTGCTCTTGATTTGGCTAATGGATCCACTCAGTGGAACGGAACCCATAGCTGGATCTGGGAAGCAAATCAGAGCCATATCCACAAAATGAGCCTGCTCTCCATTATCAAGCTCCCACCAATCGTGGACTACAAGAGGGCCTACACCTATTAAATTCTCTCTAAAATAATAATGGTTATCCCATTTATCTGGTGCTGACTTCACTCTCCTTTGGAGAATTTGCTTCTGTTTTTCAGATGGATGCAAATCCTGAAGAGAGAATCATCCCATCGCACCTTAGCAGGGCCCCAGCTGAAACTGAGAGTAATTGGGGAAATGAACAAGAGTGCTGTTTTCTTGGTGAACCTGGTATCAGCACAAGGGTGAAGGAGATAGACACAGAGAACATTCAACTCGTACCAAACCAGATATCCAGAGACAAAAGGCTCCCAAGACCTCATCACTGAAGTAGACCTAAGTCAAACCCAACATGGCTCAGGGAAATTTGCAGAAGAGGGGGTAGAAATATTGTTAGAGCCACATGTTGGATCATTATGCACAGAGACATTGCCTCTTACCCATAACTGATAGCTAACCCCACAATGCATGACCCACATTCTCCAATGAGAGGGTCCCTGAGGAAGGGAGAGGGCAGGGAGGAAGCTAATGATGATACCAACATGGCTGTATACACACTGTGTACATAACTAATAAAAAAAAAGAAAAGAGAATTAAGTAATTTATTTTCAAGGTTATGGGTAAATAGGAATCATTATTCCTGAATAATAGCAAATAAAACACTTGGCAAGCTATTTTTTCAAGTTCAAACTCAACACAAATCACACTAAAATTAACATATAAAATTGACCATGGTAGTGCATAATGCAACTTTATACTGATCTTTTCATCATTTGTCTTACTTATAAATGCAAATAATTTTCAGTGTTATTTTGAGCCATCAAATAACAAAGGCCTTGTAGTGGGAAGGGGACAAGAATCCATTTGGCAGCTGTGCCAAGAGGAACCTTAGCAGCAGGTGATTACAATAAAACCACCTTGTTGTTCTACAGTTAACATCTGTGCTTTCTAAATGGTAACATAAATGAACATAATGGCTCTAGCTTGGGATTCACAATTCACCACCTGCCTCTATGTAAGTAGATGGAGTGCATGTCCACACCACATGGCCCAAATCTCAATACATCTTGCCAGTTTCCCTTACATGGTTGTGTGTATCAGTGGTAATGAACAAACACATTTGTACAAGTTTGTTATTAAGTAAGGAAAAATACTTAAGTTTATAGTAATAAAAGAGTAAAATCTTTTGAGAAGTATAAGGACTACAAAACCATGACCTCATATAATTTCAGAAACATCATTTTTGAGAGATTTTATGAAATACAGAAATGTAAATAAATGGTGAAAGAAAGGACAAGCATCTATGGATTTGAGGGCTGATGAAATAACATTGATAAGTAATGTTTGGGAAATAATTGCCCCACAGACTCATGATAAGGACAACATGATTGTGACTAGTTTAGGGGCTTTAATAATTTTATAGTTAAACTAAATTATAAAATGAATCATTAGGATTTACTCAACTTATTTGAAAATACAGGGGTGGAAGTGATGGGATAAAATATATTTATTAACATCTATTTGACTCCAATAATTCTGTGTGTATATTTTTTGGAGAATAATTGTTTTAGATTACATAAGGACTCTTAATAGCAATAATTTTCTTTGATGCCTTCTTTTAAAATCCCAGCTTCATATGGTCCTCCAGAAGATTAAATGAGAATTTAATGTCATGGCCCAGTGTCAAGAATTTTTTTTTTACTTTGTTTTACTCATTCAAATACTGAATCCATGTTCTAAGTGATTTCTATTTAAATTTAAATCCAAATTACTTTTCTATGCAACATGCTCAATATTATATCTCTGTTAGAACCAGTAAGCACCATTCTCACACACGTGATGGTCAGACGACAACTTTCGAGTCTGTTCTCAGAGTACCACTTCAGTTAAGCTAGGCTTTCTCTGGATCTACTTCTGCTAGTCATCTTTTTATCACTTCTAAGAGAATCTGGGAAGTTTTCCTGCCTCTGTCTTCCATCCCATCCTCAGCCTGTTGGGATTACAGAGGCCACAGGTTTCTGACTTTAAGCTGGGGTCTGAGTATACAAGTTGGACCCTCAGGCATGAATGGTGTCTTATCCACTGAGCCATCTCCCCAGCCTGACTTTTCATCTTGAAGGTGGAGCCTTCCAAAGTATAACGAGAAAGGGTGCTGTTACTGCACACAATAGGCTCATTCTAGGCCTTAACATGGGGCTTCATCAAGCAAGCTGCTGTGTTTGCCTCTCTAACTTCAAAGACCTGCTTCTATGTAGTGATAAATACAAAGAATAAGTTAGGAGCCTGAAGTGGCCTTTTAAAAATGAACTTGAGTAGAATTCATTATTCTTTCACGTTTTTTATGAAGTTATTACATTCCAAAATTAAACAGGAGTATTTCACATTTCAACATTTTGTCTTTTTATACTTGGTCATTTCACTATTGCATGCACTACTTAATAATTATTGTCTACTTAATTTCATATCTGTCATCAAATTTCAACCATATTTCTAGTTAATATTACTTAATTAAATGGTTGCATGTTCCTTCAAAAATTTCATATGTCCCTAAAATCTTTAAAATAAAAACTATTTAACTTCTTTAACAAAATGTTGTACTGTCAAAAACAATCCATGGTTAGTGATTTTTAACAAATCCCAAGTAGACTTTTTTAAAAATATTTTACTTTTTTATTTTTATTTATTTACTTCACAGTGAAAGAGGGAGAGAGAGAATGGGCATGTCAGGGCCTCTCAGGGCCTCTAGCCACTGTAAATGAACTCCAGACATGTGTACTCCCTTGTGCATCTGGCTAACATGGGTCCTGGGGAATTGAACCTGGGTCATTTGGCTTTGCAAGCAAACGCCTTAACCACTAAGCAATCCCTCCAGCCCCCAAGTAGATTTTTTTAAATATTTTATTTTTATTTATTTGACAAAAAGAAAGAGGAGAGGGAGAGAATGGGTGCACCAGGGCCTCCAGCCACTGCAAATGAACTCTAGATGTGTGCGCCACCTTGTACATCTGGCTTACATGGGTCCTGGGGAATCAAACCTGGGTCCTTTGGCTTTGCAGGCAAGTGCCTTATCCACTAAGCCATTCCTCCAGCCTCCAAGTAGATTTTTAATATTATCTATTTTCCACTGAACAGTTACAAGGAGTCTTTTAAAAATTTTTCTATTAACTGGATTGTGTTCACAGTACTATATTTTTTGTTTGTTTTTTTGCTTTTTTGTACTACATTTTTAATATTTTATTTTTATTTATTTGTTAATCAGAGAGAGAGAGAATTGGTATGCCAGGGCCTCTAGCCACTACAAACAAACTCCGGACGCATGGGCCACCATGTGCATCTGGCTTACGTGGGTTCTGGAGAATCGAACCTGGGGCCTTAGCCTATGCAGGCAATCACCTTAACCACCAAGCAATCTCTACAGCCCTTCTGTACTATATTTTAAAATATTCATTAGGACAAATATTTTCTAATATTTTATTTATTTGAGAGACAGAAGGAACAGATAGTACAGCAAACACAATCAAGTCAGCACATGTGAATTGAGCTTGTTCTGGCCTCTTTAAGGTCATGCATGAAGAATCATTGCAGGGACTGGAAAGATAGTTCAGCGTGCAAAGTACTTGCTTCACAGGCAAGAGGATGTGGGTTCAGTCCCCAGAACCCAAGTACTTACGCAGGGCATGGTGGTACACCCACGCCATTTCATGGTGGGGAGGTGGAGAAAAGAGGCTTGTCAGCCCAGCAAACAAACTCCATATGCATACGCCACCTTGTACATCTGGTTTACATAGGTCCTGGAGAATCAAACGTGGGTCCTTTGGCTTTGCAGGCAAGTGCTGTAACTGCTAAGCCATCTCTCCAGGCCATAGGACTAGTATTTTTACTTTAAGTTACTAAGCCATTGTAAATAATTTTTGGCAACTAGGTAAAGTGTTATAAGAAGTATTATAAATTTATTTAACAAAATTTATTGTTTTAGGTGTGTCTTTCCTGCTTATGCCTTATTCTTTTTTTTGTTTTCGTGTTTTTATTTTATTTTTTAATTTATTTATTAGAGAGTGACAGACAGAGGGAGAAAGAGGCAGATGGAAAGAGAATGGGAGAGAGAAAGAGAGAGAGAGAATGGGTGCGCCAGGGCCTCCAGCCACTGCAAACGAACTCCAGATGCATGCGCCCCCTTGTGCATCTGGCTAACCTGGGTCCTGGGGAACTGAGCCTCCAATGGGGGTCCTTAGGCTTCACAGACAAGTACTTAACCACTAAGCAATCTCTCCAGCCCAAGCCTTATTCTTTTTATTACCTGAACACTCAATGTTCCAGGAGAGGAAAGGCCTCTTAGGTTGTGGGGATACTCACTTAGAGAACCAGAAATTTTATTATTCAGATAAACTCTGTTATTCTGCTTTGTTCCTTTGAAATAGAGTCTTATTTTTGTTCTAATGATGTACCTGTAAAGGGCTTAAATTAAAGAATATCATTGAAAAGAAAGAAACCAGGACACGAATTAATGCACTCTGTTATGAGTTCAATCTTGATGCACTGTATCCTTTCTGATTTTAAATACCAACCATCTAATCATCAAATTTTCTATCTGAGAGTCCCATTTCCTGTACTTTAGTGCTATTAGCTATGATATTAATGTATTGCTCTCAATTATACTTGATTGCTAAATTACAGCCAAGTAAAAGCATTATTTTTCTTTTGAGGATTCTTTGAACCAGGGCTGTTGGCAGACTACTTAGGCCAAGCAATAGCCCTTCTGTGGGAATGAATATCTCAAAAAAGTGTTGGCTTTGCCTGTCTAGACTCCAGAATCCATAAGAGAAGCCTTTGAAAACCACACAGTAGATTCCATGCCGCTGCTTAGAGGACTGGATTTGTGGCTGCAAGTGACAGAGCCAAGGCCACCACTCATTCGCCGGGCACAGGACAGTTGTGCTTCCGAAGACGGCAACACCACCACTGCTGGGGACACCAAAGGTGCGATTTGGGATCCACATGAAACTGTGAAAGAGATTCTTGAGAAACATGGGCAATATACTTAGGGTTTTCACTTGATATATGATATATATATATATATATATATCATATATATGTGTGTGTGTGTGTGTGCATATATATATATATATATATATATATATATATATCAGCTTACACTAAACTGGCTTATAAGTTAGTCATATTTTTTTGCAGAATGGGAAGTATGTGTGCGTCTTGATCAAAGAAAGAAATTTCTGCTTCATAATGTCATTGTTAGAAGATGAATATTTAAGTTATTTTTGGCAGCTAGGTAAAAATCTTATAAGGGGAGGGGGTAGGTCACAGATGAGCCTAATAATGGTACCAAACTGACTGTATTTGCTGAATACAAAACTAACTAATAAAGAAAAAAAGAAAAAGAAAAAGAAAAATAATCTTATAAGAACTATGTAAAATTTATATATTTCCAAACTGTCTTCTCTATCCAAAGTAAGAATTTTACTCTATATTTACTGTTATAAAAATCCCTTGAGGTCGGGTGTGGTGGTGCATGCCTTTAATTGCAGCACTCGGGAGGCAGAGGTAGGAGGACCTCCATCAGTCCGAGGCCACCCTGAGATTACATAGTGAATTCCAGGTCACCCTTGACTAGAGTGAGACCTTACCTCGAAAAAAAAAATCCTTTGACGATAATGGTCAAAATGTAAGGCAGACATGTGGAACAAATTATCTATAAGAACATTGAAGGAGTGAATATAGTTTATTTGGTATTACTTATGTACGATAACTAGATTAAGCATCTGTACACTAGCAGTGATCACACACTCAATTACTTCACAGATTTCTCAGGTGGGTTTGAGATGGTTGACCGACCAGGATCCATCCCACAATCACTTTGTTCACATTGCCACACACTTATTCATTTACCTACTTATGTTTATTTAGCAGAGCTGAAATTTGAACCCGGGCCCTTATGAAAGCCAGAAAGGAACTCTACAATTGAGCTGTACCACCTCTTTTTATTCATAAAATCTATAGTATCTGGCAGATTTTATTCCCAATTTATAAAAAGAAAACCGAAGCACTGAGAGTTTGGGTACATACCTAAGTCAAAAGGTGAGTTACAGCTGAGCAGGGGATTCAAAACACCACATTCTCTCCCTAAAAGCTGACCCAGGACCACAAAACAACCGTACAGTTCAGTGCTGTCTGTCCACTGTGAGTATGCACACTCGATGACGACGAATACGGTACATTTTGATAAACATAAGGAAATGTGTATACCTACATGAGTTGTGTTTAGTTTGAAAGATGTGTTTGACTTTTCTCTTGAATATAAATGATATTTGAATGTTCTATTTACTACATTACACTTTGGTGTTATTTCAAATAACCTGTAGGGACTATTTGCCAATATTATAGATGTGTATCTTTAAATGATATGATATTTGAAACTGTGACAAACCAGCATTTCTCAAGATAGTTATATTACTTTTATGATAGTCAAATAATATTTTTCAGAAGTGTTAAAATTAGAGATTTTAAAAAAATCAAAATAGGGCTGGAGAGATGGCTTAGCGGTTAAGCACTTGCCTATGAAGCCTAACAACCCCGGTTCGAGGCTCCACTCCCCAGGACCCACGTTAGCCAGATGCACAAGGGGGCGCACGCGTCTGGAGTTCCTTTGCAGTGGCTGGAGGCCCTGGCGCGCCCGTTCTGTCTCTCTCTCTATCTGCCTCTTTCTCTCTGTGTCTGTCTGTCACTCTCAAATAACTAAATAAATAAATTTTTAAAAAAATCAAAATATAATCTAAAGTTACTTAGTCTTATAGAGAAAATGATGTATAAGTAATTGAGAGAATTACAAAGCTCTTTTGTTGAGTGTTTCCAATGCACAACCTACTGTTGTTAAGAATTTTCATAGAATAAACAGGCATACTAACATTTTAGGAGAAAGCTTCTATCACCAACTATGTTTTTCGGGTTAGGAAGCAGCACGGTGCAGTTAAGCAACTCCATCAAGGTCACACAGACACTAAAGTGTCGGAGCTATGACTAAGGAAGGTGAGCGTGGCTCAGAAGCTCATCCTCCATGCGGCGTGCTAAGTCTTCTGGCCAGCTTCCCTCTGGGTGGACCATTGGCAGTCCCTTCTCCAGAGAGCAGTGTGTGGGGCGCTTGTGCGTGCTACATTTTTGTACATGTGCGTGTGCGGGAGGGCAGGGCGGGTGTGTATGCATGACACTTTCTTCCTCTAAGTAGAACTCTGTTAATTCTTCTTTGTTTTTCAAGACAGTCTCACTCTATTACTAACGCTACTGTGGAACTCACTACGTAGCCCAGGCTGGCCTGTCTCAGCCTCTTGAGTGCCAGGATCACAAGTGTATACACCATACAGATTCTAATAGAATTCTAGTAAAGAACAAAGCAGCTCACGTGTTTTCTTTAGTGTTTGTTACTATAACTTTCATTTTTAATTTGAACATAATACTGAAATCCTTTTCTCTTTCCAAAAAAAAAAAAACAAGAACTACTAGAACACAAAATTTTTCTTACTACATTAAGAAAAGGGAATTGCATGTAGTATGACAAAATTGCAGTAGTCTTAGTATGCTGAAATGACTTATATTTATCAAAAATGTATCACTTTCTATGAATACTCCATAAAATTATAGTATGTATAATTGTGCTTTTCATGAATAAAATAGCTACCATGAAAGAATCATCAGCCTTGTATGCTTCAGTACCCTAATTTATTGATCACTATAATTCTGACGGAGGAGATACAAGGCTCATACTTTTGAAATTATATTTTCACTACTTATGTCTTTTATCATTGTTGTAAACCAGTGTTATTTTAAATGTTTGTGTGACGGGAACTTCAGAAACAAAGCAGAGTTATTTCATCATCACTTTTTAAAAGGCTTGGATGTATAGTGCTTAATGAATCCTCAAGGTTTACCATGCTAGCCTGCATTAGAACATTTCAAGACGTTCACACGATATGCTCTACATCTGCACACCGCCCAGTGTTATTCTTACACGAATGGGCCACACCATCACCGTTCTGGACCCAGTGTGCTACTGCATCTTCTACTTGGGAAGCAACTGATTCGTGTGGAGGAGGGAAGAGAGTATGGATAAGCCAGAGACTGGTGCTTAGACTGTTGGAAACCAATTCGCATCAAACTCCCAAGATTCCTCAAGTGTAAAAAGTTTCATGTCCCACTCTGTTGACTCGGAGTGGCTATTTAACGCTTGAGGAATCTTGGGAGTTGTGAGGTGAAAACTGACATGGGGGACAGGGGAAGGAAGTAGGAAAATGGAGAAGAAAGGTAATTTGATTTTCTTCTTTAATAAATATAGATGGCTCAATTTAATGTTGTAAAATACTAATAGAGGGGATAGATAGATGGATCAATGGTTAAGGTACTTGCCTGCAAAGCCTAATGCCCCGGGTTCAATTCCCCAGTATCCATGTAAAGCCAAATGCACAAAGTGGCACATACATCTGGAGTTCTGTTGCAGCAGCTAGAGGCCCTGGCATGCTCATTCTCTCTCTCTCTCTCTATCTATCTATCTATCTATCTATCTCTTCCCTTACAAACAAAAAATACTAATGGAAATTAGATAGACTTTTGTTTGTATTACTTTTAATTTTGAAATTATTATTGGTACCATCACTATATGAACATATTACAAACTGGTCATATATCCATCAAGTTGTACTCTTATGTCCCTCTTCCCCACCCCCATTCCACTGCGACGACTCCTCAGTGGGGCTACAGGTAGCCACTATGGGGTCATGAACGCACCAGCCAGTCCCTATGGGGAAGACAATGCCTCTCACAATACCTTCTGACCCTGTGGTTCTAATATTCCTTCAGCTCCATCTTTTTTCCGCAATATTCCCTGAGCCTCCTCTAGTGCTGAGTTCTCAGCAACCTGGTAAAATGTTATTATAAATTATAGAAACAAACTCTTATAAGTACAGAACTAAATTCATGACAAGTAAATACATCTTCAAGGCTATGAAACATTAAGGTTTGCTGTGGATAATGACACTATCGTTCTACCTTTACCATTTACAAGGTGTGAGGGCTTTTCATCGAACCATCATGTAGGTGTCAGCTCTGCTTTCTTTTGATCAGCGCTGCTGTAATAAACTATCATCAGCAAAAGAAAATCTTCCCAGTCTTAATTTGACAAAATCAAGGAAATCAAACTGCGGTTATTAAGAAGCTTTTTGTCCCATTAAAACTCATTTGAGACAGGTGTGATGGTACATGTCTTCAATTCTAACACTGTGGAGACAGAAGTAGGAAGATCACTACGAGTTCAAGATCAGCCCAGCACTACAAAGTGAGATCCAGGTTAGCCTGGAGTAGAGAGAGCACCTACCCCCAAAAATAAAACAAAACAACAAAATAATTTGTTTAATATCACCAAGATCATAAAGGAAAGATTACTTTTACATGATAGATGTGTGGTGATAATACAATGCAATGCCTGGTGAAATGAGTATCACAGAAGCTGAAGGCTCTAATTATTGGTGTGCTTCATGACACAAGCTCTTAGTTTCAACACTGCCACGTATTATAGTACTGGTTTCACACACATCACTTAAAAGCACCTATAGTTTGGGGAAAGAGTTCATATGCTTTCAGGGGATTTTAGTCAGAAATGGTAGAAGTTACTACTTATCCAGATGAATAATAGTGTGTTTTAGAATTAGAACCTTGAATGGAAATTGCAATTTTAAAATGGAAGGAATACTTTGATGATTGAAAAATCACTGTGTGCTATTATGGATTTTTAACATATCATCCCCATTAATTGTCATATTAACACTTCCATTTGATAAAACAAGATAGGGAACAAATATAACACAATTGAATTGTGTGCACACACATGTTTGCACATGCCTAAGAACGCTGCATGCACAATATGCAACACAGGGTGAGGATAAGCCAGTGATGCCCATCCTAATGGAAGACTCCCATGTCAGGCCCAAAGGCCTCTGCAAGTCTGCCCAGCGTGAGACAACAACCATGCATGGCAGAAAGGAACCACTGTCCAAGCCAGAGGGGGGCTGGCTGCACATGTCATAAAGCAACTACCCTCTCCTATAATTCACAGAACTTCAAGAGTTAACCTAGGAAACGAAAGGTCCACCCTAGTACCTCCAAGGAAGCCAAGTTGCATGCGTGCAGCAGTGTGTATAAGTTTCCAGAGGCGTGTGAATATGAATTTGGAGGCTTGGATCAAGTTTATAAATATTCCAAGGACCAAAGTGACTTAAGTAAAACCTGGTCTACTGTAAATGTGATTATTCCTGGGCCCTACACATGACAGAGCAACGCTTAAACCCTTGAACTGTACTCATAATCCAAGCTGATGCCAGAGAGCCGGAATTTGGAAGATGACCATCCAGACACCGCAGTTTTATTTTTTTTCCTCTCAAATGAGATACACTGGGGAAAAAAAAAGAACCAATGTATTTATTTTAAAACATTACCAAACATAAATGTACATGTGAGTTTCTTGCTGTAGGCTGTTTAAACAGCACCATTGTTAACCTGTTTGGAGCGGATGATGTGTGCTGAGTCTGTTTGGTCCCCAGCCATGAAGACACAGCCACAGGGTCAGCATCTGGGAGGCTGAATGACTCTGTGCCTCAGAACCAACCGCAAACTGTCACGATGAGACATAAGATGTGTGCACATGGTGGACGCATAACTACATGCACAGACGTGCACATATATGCATATGCTATCGGTTTGCATAGTTTGTAACACTGTTTATTATTAAGTAGAAAGTTGTATGGATACATCATATGTTAGTGCCATCACTTCCCTCCTCCCTGCCGTGGGATTGCTGGCATTCTCCCTAGGTTTGCAGGTTTTGAGATTTGAAAGCAGCAGTCAGTCATTGTGGTGGAAAGGGGGGGGGGGCAATGTCTCTGGATAGTCCCTCCAACTTTGGGGCTCTTACACTCTTTCCACCCCCTCTTCCACAAAATCCCCTGAGCCGTGGTGGGCGTGTTTTAAGTCACTTTAGTGTTGAGCTCTCAGCAGCTTCTGGATTCCTGCTTTGGTGTGTTCTGAGTATCCATGGCGTCTCCGAGACCCCAGTGCTGGTTGACAGGCAGGTTATGGAAGCAGCGCCCCTGCTCCTTGCGCCGAGTCCTCTGTTGTTTCACCTGGGCCCTGGCTGATGGGCAAGGGGCAGTTTATCTCCTCATTCTCATTTTCTGTATCAGATAATTTAGTTCTAAGCATTTCTAGACTTATCAAATGTTAGCAAATTTTTTATAGTAAATCAGGAAATAGTTGTTAGACATATATCTTTCTTTTATTATTAGAGAAATGAGCTTTGATTTGCTTGTGTCTGTTGCCTAAATAAAGGATGTTTTCACTTTAATTTATAACTTTATTTTAGCCAAAATATTTAAACAAATGTGTAAATACTATAGTAAAATAATGTAAAGAAAATTTAAATTTTCTTATAATACATGCAAAAAAATTTTCTATGCACTGTAATTAATTTTTTTTAATTTCATTAGTGCTTATTTTTCATGATAGATTTGTCACTTTGGTAAACACTAATAGAAAATCCAAATAGATTATGTCATCTTCCAAATTTATCTAAGAAGAATATTTTTTTAAAAAATCACTACTTTTTAAAAAATATTTTATGAGAGAACAGAAAGAACTGGCTTGCCAAAGCCTCAAGTCACTACAGTCAAAGTCCAGATGCATGTGTAACCTTCTGCACATGTGTGACCTCACATGCATGCATCACCTTGTGTGACTGGCTTATGTGGGTTCTGGGGAGTTGAATTTGGGTCCTTAGGCTTCTCAGGAAAGATTCTCAACTGCTAAGCCATCTCTCCAGCCCTACCACTGTTTTTTTTAAATAAGTAACATTAGCAGCTCCCATCCTAGGCCTCTCAAATTAACTATTAAATACACCCTTTCAACACATGCAAGAATAAACCTTTCAAATTACCTAGTGAATATACCTGTTCAACATAGGCAGGTATAACACAAACGCACATGTGTTTGAAACTATGCACATTCTATAGGCACTAGACTGCCCACTACTAAAGAACCCAAAACAACACATTTTCAGATAAAGGAATTTACTTAAAAACCAATCAAAGAATCAAAACAAAAAACTTGCATTTACCCCAGGTTTATTTATTAATATGTAATTTATTTGAAGAAAAAAAACTGATTTCTCAACACCTCTTCTGGAAAATTCTAACTACTTCATCATTTTGCCTAGTCCATTCATTTTCAAACAATTATAAGCAAACATAATTCACCTTCAGGAAAGCTGCAATGAAAGCTGTAATCATATAGCTGATCAAATGAACATTATTTAAGCTTACCTAAAACTTAATATCTCATGTGGCCTTGTTTAAGTACATGCCCACTTTTGCTAGAACTTTCACACCTTGTATTATTTGATATTATCAACATGGTCACCAGAAAAAGGTAGGCTTTTCTTTGGCGTTTATTTCTCTTCACCCTATCCATAAAATGTAATAAAATAATTTTAAATACCCTTAATTTATATTCAACACAGTAAATCTAGATCTCAACAGAAAATAGATAGAAAACATCCTTAATGTTCTGGACTTATGATGTCCAAATTCTACCACTTCTGTGCTAGGCAACAGTAGGAGTGAAGACTCAAAACTCACTTTGTTCATTTGAAACAGTCGTCTCTACTTAACACACCCAACTGGGGAGGGTTGAATAAAACATCTATCAAATGAGATAATTCACAATGAAACTTTCATGAGAATATATGTGATGAAGATGGGCCATAACTTCTTCACATTTCTTTGTGGCAATGTTTTTGAGGTTAAACACACTCTGAATTCCAAGCTTGGAAGGATGGGACTGCCAAGGATGCAACAGAACTTTCTACTGAAATCCCAAGGAAGCCTGGGATGACAAGAGCCATTCACAACATTAGTGGGTTATACTGTGTGTTATGGGCAGAGAAAAAGTGACTGACAGTCACTGCCCAGATGAAAGAAGCGAATCACGACTAAGTGTAGAACACCTCTCTGTAGAAGGCGTCCTTCATGAGACAATATCGGTGCTTGGCACAGATCCTGTAGGTACAGCTGAGAACAAACTCCATTCTCCAGAAAAGCACAGCATCCTCCGTGTGACTCCTCAGCTGAGGGACTTAATGGCAAGCACTCACAGTCCTTGGGAATGGTGAGATGCTTTTGCAGTGGGAAAAGAAAACAAAGCACATGTGATTACACAGCAAATTATAGAGATTTTCCTTTCTCCACAGGGGGTTGCTCTGTTATTTGAAAAAAAAATCATTAAGGTTTTGGATAGGGATAAATAGATAAGAATACATTTATTTAGTCCTTGTGACTTAAATGAGAAGTATTTGGGGGGAAAATGAAGACCTGCACAATATTGGACCCATCGCAAATCATAGAGGAGGGCACAAGGCCCTGATCCTGCCTGATGGGTAACTGGTAGTTAAGGTGGCTGGGTGTGTGGAAAACATTTTCTGAAGTGGTGTCAATGCTTGAAAGTTGAGAGTGTGCTGGCATATAATCCCCCACCCATGCTCATGCAAGCCACAGGAATTAAATATAGTAAGTCACTTACTAACAAGATAAAGAAGGTATCAAATTAGAAGAGGGACTAGTCAGGAAAAAGAAGGATTTCAGTGGAAGAGTGACAAGGAGATGGGAAAAGGGAAGGTAATATGAGGAGATTATATTACAGATAAACATCTACATTTGAACAAAAGGGCAGTCAGGCATGGTGCCACACAAGCCAGTAATCTTGGCAGTTGGGTCTGAGTTAGGAAAGTCATGACTAAGGCAGCCCAGGCTACGTAGCAATAACTTACCTTAAAAGAAAAAAAAAAGCAAAAAAGCTTATGTTTAAAACTGTAATGATATCTTGGTTTTGTTGATTTGTCATTAACTGTCATTAGCCCCATGATATCAACTCCCTGAGACTCTTATAGGAGTAATCATATGAAACATACCTGGTACTCGGAATTTTTGTAGGTGTAGTGGTGGGATTAAATCCCAGGGTACCATACATGCAATCAAATAGTGTAGCTCCCTTTGGATTATGGGGAAATTCTTGTGGATAAAAATTAAAATAGTGTTTTCTTTAGAGATAACTAGAGGGTTGGAGAGATGGCTTAATGGTTAAGATGCTTGCCTGCATAGGCTCAATTCCCCACTGCCCACATAAAGCAAGATGCACAAGGTGGCACAAGTATCTGGAGTTTGTTTGCAGTGGCTTGAAGGCCTTGGTGCGCACCTTCTCTCTCTCTCTCCACATATATATATATATATATATATATATGTGTGTGTGTGTGTGTGTGTGTGTGTGTGTGTGTGTGTGTGTATGTATGTGTGTGTGTATGTATATATATATATATATATATATACATATATATATGCATATATATTTCAAATAAATAAATATGAAAAAATAGACAACTAGGGCTTCAGTTGTTGATATCAAACAGAAGAAACTCTGCTGAGGTAGGGAATGTATGCATGTGAGCAGGAGAGATTATCACATTAGTTGGTAATTTTCAGACATTTTAAATGAAATATTGAACTATAAAATTAATGAGATAATGGTTTCATGGAGGTCTATATAGCAATGACACAATGATAAAGCCATTTTGAAACCCTATGATTTATTAATGTAACAAATGAATAATTATTTATTCTGGGCTGGACATTGTTTCAGAATTGGAGATATGAGAATGAACAAAATACATGCTGTTTTTCTTTGTGAGTTATATATTCTAATGATAAAATACAATATTCTTATATTTTTTCTAATTTTACTTCAGTACTTACACGTGTATATGTGTGTGGATATTTACACAGGTAAGCAAATTAATAAATAAAAAGAAAAACCAGAGTCACCAGGAAGTCAAAGAAGGATAACCAGTGCAATGGGTAAGAGGGAAGGAAAGAATGAATGCAGAAACCAGGCTGCGTTACAGAAATGAGCCTGTCAGAGATCGGAGGGCGGGTGGTTCAGCAGAGCACCTGAGGCTCTGAGGCCTGATTATGCGTGGCCTGAGGACAGAAAGAAGACAGGTCATTTCCACCAACGCCAAGTCAGCCTGTGATGAAGGCCAAGGTGGATCAAGGAGTCAGACACACCATCTGCAAGTCACCGCCTGGAGGTTTGCAATCTCCTCAAACAGCAGGTGGTAAGCCATTGACCGGATGTTCCGCAGGGCCTATGTCGTGCTCGGAAGTCCTTTTGATGAAGGCATTCACATTGCAAAGTTAGAAGCAGAGATGTGATGTGAAAAGGACTTGCTATAATCCAGGTAAGAAATGAAAGTGGCCTGGGCATGGTGGTGCAGGCCTTTAATCCCAGCACTCGGGAGGCAGAGGTAGGAGGATTGCCATGAGTTTGAGACCACCCTGAGACCACAGAGTGATTTCCAGGTCAGCCTGAGCTATGAGCTAGAGTGAAACCCTACCTTGAAAAAAAAAAAAAGAAAAAAAAAGAAAAAGAAAGAAAGAAAGAAAGAAAGAAATGAAAGTGCCTTGGAATAGGAGACAAAGTTCCAAATGATGAAAACTGATAGGATTCCCAGATAATGTATCTCAAAGATGTTGGCTACAGTAACTCTGGGTGGATTGAATGGGCATGGGGGGCAGATAAAGTGAACCAAATGTTTGTAGATTGAGCTGAACACATCTGTGAAAATATGTTTAAGACCACTTAGAATTTTTTTTCTAGTGTCTCCAAAAGACAATTATTAACAGCTTCATTAGTCTATCCCTAATTCTTTTATATCATGCTAACTGCTACCCAGTCTTCAGTACTCAGTATGAATACGTAATTACAAGTTTTGCATAATATTCCTCTTCAAGCCAACATGGGTATATTTCAGTATATTTACTTTAATTACTCAGTGTTTTAAAGTTTAAAGTCTATTTCTCAACTTTGAAAACCCTAGAAAGGCCAAATTGTGTCTGTTATAACAGATTATTCTCAGTACTACAACCTATTATAACCTTTTAGGTGTGGTGAACATGGCTTCAGTCCAGGCCCATGGGGCTTAGGCTCTAATTTCTCCCCACTGACTCTTCCCTTGATATCTCAAGGAGCCTCTCTCTTGCCTAGTGATGTATCTCCTTCAACACAGCCACTAATGTCTTAAAGTCCCATTATGCAACACACTTATGTGTCTTGAGTTCACTGTTGAGGATGGCTGAACACTACTGAAAAACAATCTCATAAACACTTTAATAAGTGGCTTTGCAAATTTGGGACTTTCCTTCTTGATAGGGACAGTGTTTAGTAGACAATTTATGTGCCTGGTTAGGGCCTCCTGCTTCCATCCTTTTCAGATAGCTGCCTTTATGTTACCTCCTACTTTCTTAGCTAATGGCCTTGATTACACTTCTCAGAACCTTCAGGCTATCAGAAATCAGTTTCCACAGGGTTCAATGTTATTTGTATTAATTGTAACATAGAAATAAATTGGAACTTCTAGACTATCTGACATTCTATAACCCTTCTTATACTTAAAAACTGCTAATTTACAGGCTTCAGAGGTACTCCCTCAGCTTTCATCCTGGGTGTGATCCATCCATCAGCTCCTTACTAGATGGGCCTTAGGATATCATATTCCACTATTTACCTTCTTATCCAAAACACTCCAGAAGTTTCCTTGAGCTTTATGAAACTTCTAATGTCTTCTTTTATTCACATAAAACTTTCTATAGCATAATGACATTTCTTGCCCTGAAATATGCACCCTGACTTCATAGTATCTTTACTAATTCTAACATTTTGTATGTTTCATCATTTTGATATACTTGCTCAATATTTGAAAATATGACAAGTAAATATGAAGCAAGGGGTCAGCTATGGAAGCCTTAATGACTGGAAATGAAGCCCTGAATGAGCCAAACCTCACTCAGCAGTACTCGGCCTCCAGCCTAGTCAGGAGCATGTGTTTATGCACTGCGGGTGGCACGCTGCCACATACGAGCTCAGGGCCTGGTGAAACATGTTCAGAGTGAGGAAAGGTGGGTGTCAAGGAAGACTTTCTGTATTAGACAGAAAATCAAGGGCTACTGAATGAGAACAGTATACTGACTGGAAGGAGATACGGCAAGCAAGAAACCAGGCTGGTCATGATTTTAGAGAAGTGAAGGCAAGCCTAGAGTTTACTCCAAGTACGGCTGGAGTCCAAAGCTGGTGTGAGCTTGGTATGAGATGAAGCAGAGCAGAAATAAGACCAAAGAGCTCAGGTGTTACAACGAAAATTCAGGGAAGCGTTTAAGGACTCAGAAGTAAGCTGAAGGTGTATCTCAGTGCAGATCAATTCCAGTGCCGAGGGTTGATTCCAAGCACCACAGAAAAAGAAAAAGAAAGAAATATCAAAGGAGTAGAGTCAGGCTTGAGTTTTTCTGTCAGCCAACTTTGCTTCATCAAGTAGAAAGTTTGCAAGTTAAGACTCCACCTTGTAGGGATGGAAATGTTATTTAATCACTTTCCTACTTTTGTGAAATTACATTTCATCTGGTTAATTTCCAACAAAGGAAGAAAGTATGTAACACTTCTTTTCTTCCTTTTTTTTTTTTTTCCTTTTTTGAGGAAAGCCCAACAGATTGGCCTCTTTTTTTTGTTATAAGAGAGAGCAAGTGAGTGAGACAGAAAGACAGCATGGTGCTCCAGGGCCTCCAGCCACTATAATCAAACTCCAGATGCATGGTCTATCTTGTGTGCATGTGCAAACTTGTGTGCTTGCATCACCTTGTGCATATGGCTTATGTGGGATCTGGAGAGTTGAACATGGGTCTTTGGGCTTTACAGGCAAACACTTTAACCACTAAGCCATCTCTCCAGCCCTGTTACACTTCATATATATATATATATATATATATATATATATATATATATATACCTTAATTTTTTCAGAATATGTCATGACATTATACTTTCATGGCCCAGAGTAGAATAGATATTGGATAAAATGTAGTTGAGTACTCAGCCCTAAATTAGTCATCTCTATGACACCCTTCAAGCTTAAAAACATTGCCAGAAAAGTGGTGAGAAAGAATATTAGAGCCAGAGGATTAGGAGGTGTGCTATAGAGTGTTGTCTTCTGGACATGACGTGGATTTTGCACTCATGAATGAACAATAGCTATGTTTGTTTGTTTGTTTGTTTTCCCATAAGACTGCCCCCTCAACATTCAATAACGGATGTGAGGGGAATTCCTGAGGTCCCTCCATGAAGAAGTGTCAGTAGTTAATCTTTGCTTGGAAAGGGCAAGCCATTTGCTCGACTAGTAAGTTGCCTATGCTGTCGTAAATACATACCCACGTGCTATGTGAGCAACCTTAACTAAACTCAGGAGGTTACAAGAAGAATACATGAAAGTAGGAGGGGTCTAGTTGGAAGGAAGAAGGGATTCAGGGGAGTGGAAGGATGATAAGAGACAAAAAACTGAACATAATCAAAACTTGTCACTTACACATAAGAAATGATCAATAAACAAAAAGTACCAAAACAAATAAAAAGTAAACTCACAAAATATGTGTTACAAGTGTTGTTTGGCAATTGACACACCTAGGTATACTCCCATAAAAAAACAAGTACTCATTTTGTAACCCAAGATATTTTGTAAAGGTATTTGTTTCTAAACTTGGACACACACACACACACAAATATGTATACACTCACACACAGCACAGTTTCACAAGAATATAATACCTAAGTCAATGCTACCAGAAAATATGCTTAAGTATCATTTCTACATCATCCTTCTTTGTGTTTTGCATAGTATTTCATAAGTTTCTATGTTGATATTATTTGTCTCACTGATTCTGCTATAGAGTGTCTCAGACCCTTTTCGGTCAGACTGTTAAATGCTAGTTTGGTTATATCACTTAAACTACAAGAATCACTGTCGGAATGATATTTATTCAAGTATGACACACACACAAATAAAAGCAGGAAGCTAGGCTTACAGAGGTGGCTCAGTGGTATGGAAATTAGCTATTTTGAGGGAAACCCTGAGTTCTACCACCAATATCATCAGCAGGTTAGTTTTTGTTAAAACAAATGCAGATAACCTTAGCTTTGTGATAAATAAGAAGTTGATGTTTTAATTCTTGTTAAAGACAAAGGTTTAGTGGGCAAACTTTAATTCATTTTAAGTTGTCTTGAAAGTAGCTTTCTGACTTTAATCCTCCAGTGATAAATGTGCTATGATAATAGCTGCTGCTGGATAAAAATAAAATACATAAATACATAGAATAAACTTCTCACAGATAATCTGAGCAATACATGTGTCTGTTGCTAATAAATCATTTCTCCCTTTATGTGAATTTCATTCATCCCATTCCATTGAAAAATAACAACATCGTTAATCTTTCCTCATGTGGTAAAACTGGCAGAGCATGCTCAAGAAAATTCTATTTCAATCTTTGGAGAAACTATGTTGTTGAGATAAAATAATAAGTACTCAATAGCAATGAATTCCTTATGCAATATCTTCCAATATGACAAATAAACTGTAGAAAAGCATTTTAAATAACCCACCTAATTCTGTATAATGTATCATTGAAAATCTTATCAACTGTATTCTTATCATAATACAAGTCATAATTCTGTATAATGTGTCACTGAAAGTCTCATCAAGTGTATTCTCTTCTAAAAGTATTGTTGCTTCACCTTTGATTTTAATAGAAAAAAATATATAATGCACAAGGAAACAGATAATTGTCACATTTTTGAGTAAACAGGAAAGATAGAATATCAATATATGTCTTTTGGAAAATTGGTAGTCTTGCCTAAGAAAATCAGTTCCATGTTTTGTTTGGTAATATTAACTTGCAAGGGCTGTCCACGTCATCACCAAAATCAGGTATTAGTGTTTTGGGTACAGGGAGCCATATCCAGTGTCACCAAAGTCAGTCACTATAAGAGAGAGCTTTATCCAACATCACCAAAGGCAGCCACTGTAAGAGGGATCCATATCCAATGTCATTAAAGTCACTCTAAGAGAACAGGAAGATTATATAGAACCTGGACGTAGTGTTTCTCTCTTCCCTCTTTTTCCAAAGAAGCTAGAGAATCCCTAGTATGATGTTGTTATTATCCAAACTATCTGAGAAATAAACATGATAAAGGCTATAGACTTGTAAAGAAAGTGTGGGACATAAATTCTCCATAGAAAATAAATTAATAAACTTAGAAGATGTCAGTGACAGCATCACAACTTAATTGAATAGAATTTGCTCTCTGTCATATGTAGTACCACTTTAATGCATATTAAGCCCATTTTATAGAAATTTCATTTTGTTTATAACAAATAATTTTTATTTTCATTTATTTTATAAGTTGCAGCATTTAAGCAGCTTTATTTCAATGAAAACAAAAATTTTGCTTACAGATTCTTTATTATAGGTATAAAGGAAGAGAAATAAAAGGTCACAATGTTAGGAAATGGGTTGGTGGACATTTTTAAGTGCAAAAGAGTGATATAGTTGGTTATAAATGATACATAATAATGATAGGTAGGACTGTGACAGGAGACACCTGGTGAAGCAAACTGCTTTTTTCTCTATGTGGTTTAGTAGCCAGATGGATCAGACTTCAAATTTTGTACTTGGCTTGTCTCCTACCAACAGTGTGGACATAAAGAACTCTAAGTCACATTAAGCTGTTTGTTATCCTTATATGTATAGGGCAGTGTCGCTAACCCTGGAAGTGTTGTAAGCATGAAATGACATAATACAACTGTAAGTACTTAGTCAACAGCTGGGCACATAGATGAGATGGTTAAGAAAGTATGCAATATACTATGGTCCACTATATTAAATAATGGATATTGGCTTGAGTTTTGTAATATTTTAATATTTGATATATATATATATATATATATACATATATGTATATATATATATATATCAAAATATCAAAACAAAGAATGTACTCAATAGGCTGGAGAGATTGCTTAGAGGTTAAGGCATTTGCCTGCAAAGTCAAAGAACGCACGTTAGATTCTCAAGGACCCACGTATGCCAGATGTACAAGATGGCACATGTGTCTGGAGTTCGTTTACAGCATCTGAAGGACCTGGAGTGCCCATCCTTCTTCTCTCTCCCTCTCTCTCTCTCAATAAATAAAATAAATTTTAAGAATTAGAAAAAGAGTGTATGCACGATGGCAGGCTTAATGCATAGGGAAAGTTGGGGGTCTCCTGCGGTAGATTAGAGTGCAATTACTTAAGCTGTATTAGGTAGAGGAGATTGAAGCCAGCATGACTTATAGGGATCCCCAGCTGTAGAGATGCACTAAGGCACCAAAGGAAAACTGTGTTTGATGGAAGAAGGAAGAACTGTAAAAAGTAATATTTAGGAATAAATGTAATCAAGAAACTAAAAGTTCTCTATAATGAAAACAGTATAATTCTGATAAAAGCAATTATAGAGAATATACAGAAATGGAAGAATATACCTGAATATGTATCAAATAAATTAATATTGCTTAAATTACTGTACTACTTAAATTTATCTGTAGATTCAATACAACTCCCACCTACATATCAATGGCCTTATCCACAGGAATAAAGAAAATCCTGAAATACATGTGAAACCACAAAGAAACCAGAACACCTGAAGTAAGTATTCTGAGAAGAAGAAAAAAAAAAAAACAGAAAAAGGAAAATAATGCTGGGGATGCACAGTACCTGAGTTCAAGCACACTACAGACCTATAGTAACTAAAACATCATGGACCGCCATAAAAAAAAGAACCAATGAAACAATGAAATATAGAAATTAGCCCCTCTTGGGGTGGAGAGAAGGCTTAGCGGTTAAGCGCTTGCCTGTGAAGCCTAAGGACCCTGGTTCGAGACTCGATTCTCCAGGACCCACATAAGCCAGATGCACAAGGTGGCGCATGAATTTAGAGTTTGTTTGTAGTGGCTAAAGGCCCTGGCACACCCATTCTCTCTCTCTTTCTCTCTCTCTCTCTCCTTCTCACAAATAAATAAAAATAAAAGAAATTCAAATATTAAACATGGGGGTATGAAATTATTGTAAGAAAACAGGGTAACCAAATTAATACAATGCTAGAGGGAATAAAAGTTTAGGTAGGACCCAACATTGGTTAAAAAAATGGACAAAAAAGAGCACAATGGTAATGTGACTGCCTAACATTCACCAAGCCCTGGTTCAATATCTATTACTGAAAAAAAAAATTAATGTACCAAAACCAGGTATAGTGAAGAATTACTTCTACTTTTTTAAAGTAGATTAACTATTTATCTAAACAATCTATAATGTATTTCCAATATAATTAGAAAAGAATAAATTCCCAGCACAGAGAATTGATGAGCAGTTGAAGAGAAGAAATACTTCCTGTCCTGATTTGATTATTGTACATTATATTATTATATTTGTATTGAATTATGAGGTATTCCATGAAATGTACAAATATATTTCAAACATATATGAATGAAAATAATGAGATCAACTTTAATTGCACTGAATTTGCAACAGAAGAGACCTAGTGAGGGGATTGTCCCAGTTCATGTAACTACAGAGGATGAACCTTACAAGCTGACATACGGAACCAAGCCAAAGAGGTATATGGAAGGCAGTCAGATTTTCCTTGGATGATTCCTACTTATTGCAAGTGGATAAAGAAAGAAATAGTAATAAAATACTCAGAGCTCAGAAAAGAACATCAAACATACAAGACAAGATCCATGAGCTGAAGAGGTAAGATGATTAAGAATTTAATAGATTTATCAAGTGCAAATATGGTAAGCCGAATGGATTACAGTTTGCATATCATTTATATAAAATAAAATTTTTAATCTAAAGATTATAATAATAATATGAACTGGTGAAGAGCTACAAAGTTAAATAGAATTATAGTCTAAATAACAACACTATGAAAGATAAAAAGTCAACACTGACTTGCATATAAAAGCACAGTCCATTTGCAAGGAATCTCATTAATATTTTCTCTGATTTACTGATAACATTGAAACCTCAGACTAATATGAGAGCATATTTTATTATGATATGTGTGGATGTCAGGACCTAAGAATTGGAGTCAATGAAACACTGTCTTGTAACTTTAGTGTCTATTTCTGTCATCTTTCAACAGTCACAACTCTGCTTCACTCTGAATCTCAAATTAAAAAAAAAAAAAAAAAGCAGGCGGGCTTAACTTTGATAAATCCCTCTTTAAGTGTCCTTGTGCTAGTGATATTTGTCACCTACAGACTAACAACATGCATCTCTTCGTGGTTTTCACCTAAATAACACACTGAGTGAATGCACGCTGAATTATAGCACCTAGAGGACATAGGTTTCCAACTTCCACCTGACCTTTTCTTAGTTCACACCACAGAAGAATTTCTTCCAACACAATGTATAGGTCAGCAAAGAGAGTGCAGGTAGAGAAATGGGGCATAGCAATCACTGCCGAAAACTCTTTCAAACTGCCTAGAACTCCCAGGACCTCTGCCAGCCACTGGGGTTCAGGTTCACTTGTAGTTCATATAGTAGCCAAAGGAAAATTGGGGAGCAGCTGTTGTTTTATCACTAAAAAGATGGAGATAGGGCTGGAGAGATGGCTTAGCAGTTAAGCGCTTGCCTGTGAAGCCTAAGGACCCCAGTTTGAGGCTCGATTTCCCAGGACCCACGTTAGCCAGATGCACAGGGGGCGCATGCGTCTGGAGTTCATTTACAGTGGCTGGAGGCCGTGGCGTGCCCATTCTCTCTCTCTCTCCCTCTTTCTCTGTCACTTTCAAATAAATAAATTTTTAAAAAGAGATAAACTCATATTCCAATATTGACAACACAGTACTCCCTAAGATCTCAGACAACTTTTGAGGAATTACTTTCTGAACCTTCACCAAAATTACTTAATTAAATAAACAGATGCTGTGTTTAATCCCTACACATCCCTTTCCTAATTTCTTCTAATTGTAGATCTGTAACTGATAGCCGCTTTAGGTTGTATTTAAAATTCTTAGATTTAGTGCCTCATGAGGTATTAAATGCTCCAGTTTGGATGTCACATAATGTTCAGAATTCTATATACATGTTGGTTTGTGTTGTTTTACTTCTTTTCTTCAAACTGCTTGAGTTCTTACTATAATATCAATTCCTGAAGGTAGGGACTGGATTTGTTTTATATTTTGGCATTGAGAGCATATTATGTAGTCAATGAATGTATTATTTAGTGGCATCTTAACATGAGCTGAGAGTTAAATAAAATTCTATTTTATGTTCAGAAGATGTAATAATGAAATTAAAATATTTCATTAAATGAAACATGATTACTTTTGTTTTGTCTTTCTATAAGTTAAAATATAATTATTTTCTTGTTACTTTCTAAAACAAATGGTATTTTCTGGGGGGAAAAAGAGATGATATTTGCAGGGGACCATAGGAACAGATTGTAAGAGGTATTTCCAGCATCAGGAAGGCCAGCCAGGGGAGAAGCAGATTCCTGAAGAACCACCCAAGCTGAGACCAGATCTGTGACCAGACCATGAAGGACCCACTGACAAGGACTGCATCTGTGACCTGACCTCACACAGGACCTCCAGGGATGTGGCAGGCATCTGGGAACCTAAGATGTAATGTTTCAGAATGGAATGTTTAACTGGTATGTTTATATGTCAAGAAAGCAGAAGTGAAACTATCTGGGGGAACCAAGAAGTTGTATGTGTGTGGCATGGAGGATAGGGGGGCATAGGGGAGCATGTCAACATAAAACTATATACTTACATAAAAATGTCCTTAAGTAACATACCAATTAATACATATGCATATAACATATATGTAGATGTAATATGCAAAGGAACACAAGGAAAACTTAAAATAATGGAATAAAGAGTCATTCTGTGGTTCATGAAACTTATTAGGAAGTAACAATTGAAGCTGATGAGATAATATTTTCACTGAATATGATTCAGATTACTAGTTGTATGACCACATCACAAAAGTGTTTGATCCCTCTAGGGCTGGAGAGATGGCTAAGTGGTTAAGGTGTTTCCTGAACTTCATGTTTGTATCTCCAGGCCCCACATAAGCCAGATGCACAGCGACATAAGCACGCAATGTGGCACAGGCTCACAAGGGGGTGCATGCACCTGGAGTTCATTAGCAACCACTGAAGTCCCTGGTGAGCCATTCTCCCTCTCCCTCTCTCTTGCGTGTGCTTACTCTCTCTTTTTTTCTCTCTCTACCCCATCTCTCTCTCTCTCTTTCTAAAAAAGTAGTGTTTAAACTGTCAGTCTTTAGTGACTGACTGTAGCTTCCAATCACAGCTTTCCCATAGCTACCCACAGAGTATGCCAATAGTAGTACCTCTCAACCAAGGGTGATACCTACCTTCAGGAAACATTCAATAATGTCTGGAGAACTGAGAGATTGCTAAGCAGTTAAGGCACCTGTCTGCAAAGCCTAAGGACCAAAGTTCGATTCCTCAGTACCTGCATAAGCCAGATGCACAAGGGGGCACATGCATCTGGAGTTCGTTTACAGTGGTGCCCATTCTCACTCTGTCCTCTCTCTCTCTCTCTCTCTCTCTCTCTCCTTGCAAATAAATAACTAAAATAAAATATTTTAAAAAGAGATAAAATCGTCATTCAATTATACTTTGTTTTCATGTCTCATTTTCTGAAAACATGTTACATGCTTGAGAATTTTCTACTGTCCATTATATTTGTTTAATAATATATGTATGTTTTATACATACATATATGCTTCACAGCATACTTATTTGTGGGAGAGGAGAGAAAAACAAAAGAAAATGTATGTCATATTGAAACTTCAAAATATCCTCCTCTATTCTTGCCTTTCAATCTTGACCTTGCCTCTTGATATCATATCAAAGTAACCTTCATAAATGCAGAACTATCTCTTTCCTCTTTAGCAAATTGTTATAAGCATCTAAGGTAATGGATATCTGGGATATACTTGGCAATCAGTAAGTTCTTAACAAATGAACCAGGATCACTTAACCTTTCAGAGCAACCATTGCTGATGTAAAAGCATTGCTAATTACATACCTAAGATTACATTAGGATCCAATTAATAAAGTAGGCTAGTACTGAATGCATTACAGGTTTGCCACGCACAGTCCCTTCCTGTCATTATTTTTCCAAACAATGTTTTGCTTTAAAACCATGTCAGGCAGCTGTATACTAACCATGAGAACTAAATGTGTCAAAATCGCACATAATGAAAATAAGCCCAACAGATTTCCATGCCTGAAAATAAGACTTAATTCAAAAAAAAAGTCTTAAAAGTTTGTGGGTGTGCGGGCTGTAGAGATGGCTTACTGGTTAAGGCACTTACCTGTGAAGCCTAAGGACTTATGTTAGATTCTCCAGATCCCATGTAAGCCAGATGCACAGTGACACAAGCATACAAGGTGGCACTTGAGCACAAGGGAGCACACGTGTGTGGAGTTCCATTGCAGTGGCTGGAGGCCCTGGTATGCGCTCTCTCGCTCTCTCTCTCTCTCTCTCTGTCATAAAAAAGGTAGTCTATTGGGCTTGCCTCAAAAAAACGTGGGTGTATTTCAAAAAATAGTAGTGTTATTTTTTAAATAAATTATAATTTAGTTTGTATTTAAAAATGTATAGCCACTAGGATAAACTTCCAATTAAACATCATCATCACTACAATATTTCCACCCATTTGAAAACATTTTGTTTGACTATATGGGAAGTCTTTCAAGTAACTAATTTGCAGCAGTGTTGTTAATGAAACTAAAGACTCCATGAATATATGATAGTGTCTTGGCATATAATGAGTTTGACTAGCACAGAGAACGTAATGTAAAACAATTTACATTAAGTAACTCAATAAGAACATATGTAAATAATAACTAACCAGTCTGTACAGGTAGACAGTAGAAAACCCATTTGTATATTATTATATCTTTAATAACAGAAGTTTTCCATGTATTTAAGTAATTACTTAACACTTTCACAATTATATAGTTTTTGTCATATATAAATTTTTCATTATGGCTAGAAATTGTTTACCATAGTGGTCAGGTGACTGTCTAGGAGGTGTTTAACTTGGTACTCATGTAACTAACTAGGCACTGGTTACCTTGTGGTCATGTGACTGGTTACTAGATGCAGTTTGGCCTGGCATAATGAGAGTGCCTCCTACCACATCCCAAACTTTGGAAAAGATGAAACTTCAAGTTCTGAAGTGTGACTTTTATGGATTTTTCTATCGCTTCCAAATCTTTGGGAAGTTGAAAATTCTAAGTTCAATCACAAATTAGGGGCTGTCACTATTAAATTAGCCACTGTGAAGAATTACACATATAGACACCAGGGTGGGTTGACCAGAGGTTAGGTTAAATGCATTTTCAACTTGCTATTTCAATATGTGAGTTTATAGGCGCTTCTATATTTTACATTTTTATTATTCATGTTTTTATTTATCAAAAACCTAATTAAGATGACTAATGTGTCATTATTTTCAAAATCAATATTAGACCACAATCAAGTTACCTAACATGTTGTGTAAACCATAACCCTGTATAAATTTCCACATATAACACTAGAGTTTTCTAATATAATGTGATGCACACAGTGGCTAACCTTCTCAGTTTTCAAGGAAAGGAAATAGCTGCTGCATAATGTTTCATGAAGGATTATTTTAACCACCAAAAACAGCTTATCTGGTTTTGAAACTGGATCATTTATTAATGTACACATACATGTTGAAAGTATAATTAAGCAGCAGGCTTGAATTTATAAACCTTTGTTCTATCAACTGTTGATTTTGGACTGGAGACCACTATCAGAGTCCTCTTGTATAAGATGAAAAACAGGGCTGGAGAGATGTCTTATCAGTTAAGGCACCTGCCTGTGAAGCCTAAGGAGCCAGGTTTGATTCTCCAGGTCCCACATAAACCAGATGCACATGGTGGTGCATGCATCTGGAGTTCATTTGCAGTGGCTAGAGGCCCTAGTGTGCCCATTCTCATTCTCCCTCTCTCTTTCTGTCTGTTTCTAATAAATAAATTTTAAAAAGTAAATCTTTATAAAATGTAAAACAGGGCTGGAGAGATGGCTTAGTGGTTAAGCGCTTGCCTGTGAAGCCTAAGAACCCCGGTTCGAGGCTCAATTCCCCAGGACCCACGTTAGCCAGATGCACAAGGGGGTGCACGCATCTGGAGTTCGTTTACAGAGGATGGAAGCTCTGGCATGCCCATTCTCTCTCTCTCTCTCCCTCTCTGCCTCCTTATCTCTATCGCTGTCAAATAAATAAATAAACAAAATAAATAAATTAATTAAAAAAATAAAATAAAATGTAAAACAATTACTGTTGATCACTTGGTGTTTACATGAAACCAATTATTAACATCTTAGAAGGCACTGAAACAACCAAGGCCATGACATAAATGCATGAAGTTTATCATTATTATAATTCATATTTCAAGATACAATTAAATTATATTCTTAACCAATAAGCTGTTGCTTTTGTACATTTTACATTTACATGTTATTCTATTAAAAAATATTGCTTGGTTGAAAAATGCAATTTATTAAAATCCATAAGGTCCCATCATAGCCTAATGCAATGGCTTTAAAATTGCTGAAAGAATATTTTAGAAACTTCTTCAAGTTTCACAATCCTTCATTCCAAACTATTTTTCTTTCACAAAGCATTGACAAGCCCACACCTGTACTATTCAAATTCTTGATTCACTCATAACTCAGTACATATTATATAACATTTACGAGGTCTCAGACACTCGTCACAGAACTGCTGATTATAGGAGACAGATTCCTGCTAGTTTAAGCACACACACACGTGTAGAGCGCATGCATGTGTATGTGTGTTCATATCTGTCTGCAGATGTGTGGGGTGAGCGTGCATGCAAACACATGCATAAGTGAGTGGAAGCTACAGGGACAACTTCTTGTGTCACCCTCAGGGATGTCATCCACCTCTTTGAGATGGCCTTGAGCTGGCCTATTAGGTCAGCTACCTAGACAGCCAGCTCCAGGGTCCCCGTCTCTGCCCCCCAGCACGTGGTGACTACAGGTGCACGTCACCAAGCCAGGCATTTCTTGTGGCTACTGCGGCTGAAACTCGGGTCTCGCCATTGTGCTTCACTATGGAGCCGTCTCTCCAGCCCAATTCGCTATTTTACATGTAGAGTTGCAAAAGAAACTAAGGAAGGAAACTATGAAACCCAGAAAATAATTGTTCTATTTATTCATTATAAAACTATTGTGTATTTGTTGAAAATATTTTATTGCTATAGAAAAGACTAGAATAGATACTGATGCATCACCCCCCCCCCCATGATACACTTCCTTCAATAAAGCTACACACCCTAATGTTTCCACAGTCTTCCCAAGTAGTGCCAATTTGCTGAAGACCAAGAGTTCAAACACCTGAGCCTATGCACTCAAGCCACCGCAGTGTTCTTGCTAAAGTATCTTGCTGTGTAATTACTTGTGTCTTTCTTCAAACCTAATCATGGTTGCCTGAGTATCCAGTGAGAGCTGACACTAGCATAGACCAGTGTGGTAGCGTTTGTCATGTCGACATCCCTAGGTATTTCCACCACACAGAATCCTGCACACAAATGTTTACAGCTGTTCTAATCTTTCCACTATGGTCCGGCACTGTACCAGCTGGGCAATGGAAAGCCTGCCTAACTCTTCTAGTCGTAATGCTGGGCAAGAAGCAACCACCAACCTGCCCTTCATAGGTGAATAAGCAAAGGGTGCGACATCCTCAATGAAAAGGCACTCCATGAAAAAACAAGAATCACATTGTGATGTGCATGAAATGACTTATCCCGGGTGCATTACGCTGGGTGAGAGAAACCACCTTTACACAGTCCTAATGTTTGTGGCTCCATTCGTGTCACATTCTGAAAGCAGGAAAGCTAGAGGGACAGAACCCAGGACAATGGTCCCCATCAGGTGGAGGCAGAGAGAGAACATAATTAGACAGTCAGCAAGGGGATTTGGGAGAAAGGGCATCTTCTGTGCATTGATTATGAAGGTGTGTACACAAACCTGTTCACATGCTAAAACTCACAAAACTGGTCACAAGAAGGGTGAAAGCATGAACTTTGAAACCAACAACCTTAAAGTCTCACATCACACTAATTGGTGGTTTTGAAAGTAAACTTCCATCCATGTGAAAGTAAATGATTTTATTTGTGTATTTATATTAATACCTTGATAACACTAAATCTAGCAGATATTTGGAAATTACATTTTAATTTAATAATATGCCCTTTATTTAATACATAATCATATACATACACTTTATTATTTTTATGACAGCTCATATTAGATACTACCTTTGTTATCAATGAACTTTGGGACATAACATTAAAGAGTGTTCTGAGAACATATTTTTTAACATCATCCTATTCTAATTGCCCAGGTCACTGTGTAATACGTTAAATAACAAATGAAAAACAAATAGGTGTATAAACAAATATTCCTCTCATTCTTGTATAAATTTTAAAACTCAGAATTTAATCTGAATTTTCCTATCCTAGCTATATTTCTTGTTGATTATTATTATTACTATTCTGTCAGTACTGTCCACTGTTGTGAATATTCTGGTAGGGAAAGAAATACTCAAGTTCTAACAGTCAACTAATAACAAGAAAAGAATGGGCCATTTTATATGAATTTCAAATGACTTTGAGATTCCATCTCACTCCAGTCAGAATGGCAGTCATCAAAAAGTCAAATAACAAATGCTGGCAGGGATGTGGGGAAAGAGAAACCCTCCATTTAAAAGAAAACAATTTTCTTTGCCCCAGGCCTACTGTCTGTACAAACATGCTGTGTAATGCTGTGTGACATTGGCTCAGAAAAGACTTTCTTCTCTTGACTTGACTCTCCTGTCCAGTTCCTTGATTCTAAATGAAGCAAGTTCTTAACTGTAAACTTGCATTCATCCTAAAAGGTTGCTCATTAAATATGTATGCAGGTAACTCGAAGATTTTATAGCATGGCTTCCAACTAACTAACCCGTGATTATTAGTCATACACTCTTTTCATCTGAACACTTGAAGCTTGTGTTTTATCAGTCAGTTTGACACAGAAATATTCACTCGTGATCCAAATGATCAGAATATTGTTGTGACACTGGCATATGTGATTACAAGACATTCAACCACGTCGGGGTTCTTCTAGTCCAGCCCCTTTCCTTCCAGCCCCTGACCACCCTCTGTCACACTGCAGGAGCAAAGCTGAAAATGGGCTTTAAGCTGATCGCCGTCTTATCGTAAATGGTTTCTCTTTAATTCAGGATTTTCTCAAATCACTGCTGACCTACTTGAAGATCACAAATCTCCACCTAATTCCTGAGACGGAGGATTATGTGGGAGCTTCCTATGTAATACCAGAGTGAAACTGTAATATCTGAAAATTAAAAACATTCTCACAGCTTTTGGCACCTCTGTTAACTTTGGGGGTTTCTTTTCCTTTTCTATTTTTCTGATGATTCCATACATGCTCATTACCAGTATTACTGTAAGATTTTTAAAAATGTAAAACCCAGTGATATTATCCATAAACCCAAAATAATTGTGGGAAGTTCTTTAATGAAGAAAAATAAAATCTACAAATGATGAGCAAGAATAATATGCCTATAAGTCCCATATAGATTTTTAAAACTAAGTAGAAAGCATTTCCATTTTCACTTACAATTGTTATTTTACTGAACTTCAGTTATTTCTCCTGTGAAGGAAACAGCCATAGTATATCAGGTGTTTCAGGCAGTATAATTTTCCAGTCACATAACTTTGAAGATTCTTACAAAATGGTGATTGAAATTACATGTAGAAATAGTTCACAATTATTTTATTCCCAAAAGAAACTCCCAACAGTCTTACATTTCATTTCATTGGACCAGTGGAGAGTCATTGATTTTGGGTGAGATCACTATTAAATAATACATATCTCAAATAAATTTGTATAAAGTCAAGGTAAAGTTTGGATGTTTAGAAAACATATACTAAGGGAAGAAGTATTTTTTTTCTTTCTAAACCACAAAATTATGGCTTAAAAAGAGATAGGGGAAATAAATGGCAGAGTGGAAGAACACATACCTAGAATACTTTAATCTTTAATCCATAAACCCTTTAGCTCATGGGGAGATAGTCAGTAAAGGTTTGTTTTGATTCAAATAGAATCAAGGACACTCAGTTGAACATGCCTCATTCATTCAACAACAGTCAGCAAGAAAAATATCTTTAAGTCCCTAACATTGCTAACTGAGTTCAAGGTTGTATAAAGTAATGCATTTCTCCACCAGGCTTCTGAATGTTACATCAGCCCTGTCTCTGTTATCAGTAACTTAGTCACGGGCTGCTGATTGCTAAGTGATTTAAGATTAAAATATAAGTCTTTCCTGGTGTTGACTGGAACCAACAGAAGAGAAACTCAGAAGCCCGGAATAATGCCAGTGTGTCAACATGACTCATCTCACATGTCATAATCATATATCACTTTAGCATTTTTATTTAAATTCACTTTTAACTGATATATCAAAACCTGAAGTTGTTTAAAGCAATAGAGTAGTATGTGACGTTTCAGGACATGTGCACGCTGTGTGATGTTTAAAGCATGGAGCCAGGAACCTGAAACTGAAATACCTTCTTAAGCTGTTCTTTTATAAGTAAAAAAAAAAAAAAGTGCTGGCACATGAAATATTAAGCTTCCTTGTGTCAGAGACAAGACATATAGCAGGCAACTCCAACCGCCACAGTCTTTTCTCACCGTCCAGGATTTTCCATGTTCGGTATCAAAAATGCTTTCCTTCCTTCTTTGAGCAGTATAAACACTGTTCAATATTTTAAAAAATGCTTGCACATTTCCACATTCAAATTCAATATTTTTTGTGAAATTATGCTTGGTGTTCTGAAATTATGAATAATTTTAAATTCTTATAATTAATTTTATTTTTCTATTATTAGCAGGAATGATCATCTCTTGCAGAAGGGGTTTAAATGTTGGCTGGAGATATAACTGAGTGATAAAGTACTTGGCTAGCATGTGTGAGACCTGAGTTCCATCATTAGCACTAAGGGAAAATAGAAGAAAAACTAGAAAAAGAAAGAAGATGAAGTAAGCAAAGAGAATTAACAGGATTATTTTAGGAGCTACCTATATGTACAACACACACTGTGCTTCCCCGCCTCCCTTTAGGTACTGTCTCACTCTAGCCCAGACTGACCTGGAATTCATTATGTAATCTTGGGCTGGCTTCAAACTCACAGCGATCCTCCTACCTCTGCCTCCAAAGTGCTTGGATTAAAAGTGTGCAACACCTCACCTGGCCTCTTTATCCATTTTTCATCACTTCATGAAATAGTTCACAGACAGTTTTGCCTATTTCCTGACAGAAATTGTGATTTGAACTTCTGGTTACAGCTATATTAACAAATAATGCATGTGTTAATAGATTCTAAGATGTGTCCATGTTTCATTTTGTCTATAATGGAGAAGAGTTGGCAAAGTTAACTTAAGTGTTTCCTCTTCTTTCCATAATTAGAAATAGAATGTTAGTGTCCTAGAGTAGGAGATGCTGTAAATGGGAATTTGGCCTATCCTATACAGGTGGTTTGAATATCCTGCTTTAAATAGCATTTGGTTTTAATGATAGATCAATAGTTCTATCATAATTATATACAGTAATCTTTTGGAAAGAAGTCTGGTATAATAATCCTTGTTTGTTCTTGAACAATTTGGGGAAGCATGAAGCATAATGAAGTTAGTTGTTTGCTTGTTTGTTTGTTTGTTTTGGGAGGTAGAATCTCACTCTAGTCCAGGCATACTGGAATTCATATGTAGTCTCAAGCATTCTTCCTACCTCGGCCTCCTGGGTGCTGGGATTAAAGGCGTGCACCACCACGCCCGTCACAGCTGCATTCTTCATGTACATGGATCCAACATAGTTGGTAAAGGCTTCTGTACTGAACAGGTATAACTTTTAACCTTGACTCTAATCACTAAACAATGCTGTATAACAACTATTTACTTTGAGTAATATAGAGATAATTTAGGGCACATATGAGAATGTGTATAGGTTTTATGTAAATACCATGCTACTTTACATAAGAGACATGATTGCCTATGAATGTGGAGTTCATACTTGAATCAGTAGTCTGCGGACACAAAATGATGGCTGAATTCACATCTTGGCATTTGTGTGGGTACAGGGGTCTGAACTCCTCATATCTTGGCATTTATGTGGGTATACGGGTCTTAATTCCTCATGTTTTGGCATTTATGTGGATACTGGGTTCTGAGCTCTTCTCATCTTGGCATTTATGTGGGTACTGGGGTTGAACTCTGCACATCTTGGCATTTATGTGTATCCTGTGGTCTGAGCTCCTCATGCCCTCACATGGGCACCCATTCAGACATCTCCCCAGCCCTGCAGGTTTTCTAAGAGTTTAATTGCAATTTAGTATAAAAATTTTTTCAGGATTGTATTTGAGAAAATGTTAGCAAATGCAAGCATTTTATTTTGCCATTTTATATTTTACTTATTTTAATTAAAAGTACTACTCAAATATGTAGCTATACATTTTTAAAATGTTGTATTGGGGGGAGGGAAAGATGGCTCAGCAGTTAAGGACACTTGCTCATAAATGTTGCTTTTTTTAATTTTGGAGAGAGACAGAGAAAGACAACTGGCATGCCAGGGCCTCGCCACTGCAATTGAACTCTGGATGCTTGAGCCACCTATTGGACAGGTGCGATCTTGCATTTTCCTCACCTTTGTGTCTGGCTTACATGGGATCTGGAGAGTCAAGCTTGGGTCTTTAGGCTTTGCAGGCAAGCATCTTGACCGCTAAGTTATCTCTACAGCTCAAATGTTGCTTTGATTGGTGCATATGACCATTTTTGTTTCTTACAATAAATGAAAAAATACTATTTTTAAGATAATGTAAACTCATTTCCCATTTCAGCTGAAATTTCTACAATGCTTAGCCATACCATAAAAACATAGATACATCCCCTGTGCAGCCATGTGGCAACTGGTTAAGCAAACACATGTAAGGGTACTTCTGTAATTGTGACCACTGATGGACGATCTAAGAGCAGGCTGAGCCTGGGATCTACAATGATGAGGGCACAGCTATAGTTAGCATCCTCAGGACTGAATGAAATCTTTATGTTCCATTTGCAAAATGAGGACATTTATCAAGGAGAAGCTCAAATGACTGAATAACAAAGACATGATCCAGTTAGCAGTTGTTTAAAATTTGACAGATAGTGAAACTTCTAGTATATAATTAGCTTTTAACACAAGTAAGATTGTTTTCAAGTTTTAAGGAGTTACTAATAACTTAAAAGTGTCATCTTGTTATAATTCTGTGTGTGTGCAGTGTGTGTGCATGTGTGTTTGTATGTGTGGGGGTTGTACATATGTGTGAAGGTGAAAAGCATCTGTGTAGGCGTGTGTTTGGATTCAACAGGACAATCTTAGATGTCATCTTCAGAACCCTGCATTTACTTCTTTAGAAACAGGATGTCTCATTGGCTAGGAGTTCACCAAATTTGTCTAGTCTGGATAGCGAGCACGTTCCAGGGATCCTCCTGCTGCTGCTTCCTCAGCAATGGGATTGTGGGCAGTGCTAGCCTTTCCAGCATTTTATGTAGGTACCAGGGATTGGGCTCGGGTCCCAGGCTTGCAAAACCAATATTTTACCCACTGATCTACCTCCCAGGCCTCCTTATCATAACTCTTTAATTATTGTTTTCTTTTGTGCTTCTAATGTCATCAATGCAAACTAAAACCATTCCAATTAAGTCCCAATTTATTGAACAATAAAAAGAAAATCACTAAATGTCTTTCAAATCAGAGAGAGGGAGAGAGAGATCAGTCACTTTTCCTTATCAAGCAGTTCAAACTCTTCTAAATTAGGCTATGCACTGTGGTCCTGCTAACAGGGTGATTTCTAAGGCGCTGGTAAGGTCTATGGAGGCAGAACAATGCGCATAGCTCAGTGCTAATTCCCGCTATCAGTAGTGACTCCTCAAAAACCACCCGGAAGGATTTTCAATGCTCTAAACAGCAATCAACAGTTTCATTAATCAGCATTTTGTAAATGTTCAATAAGTCAAGGTCTGGTGCCCAGATAATTTAAATGTGTTCCAGACTGGCAGGTTAAGCCAACAATTTACTTCTGCAAGCCCAGTGTTTGTCAGGTTCTCAAAGGGAATTCCTGAAGAGCTTGAACTCCATCCATGAGAGTAAACACCAGTGTGCCTTTCACCTATAGTATAAAATGAGTGGGGCTGGGATAGCACACAGTCTTGAGTTTTAAATGTTAAATCTATACAGCATTATGTCCTTGAATGAGGAAATGTAACTCCAAGACGAAGGCTTGGATGAACTCACCATAAACCACAGAACATGGGTTAATGTCAAGCCTGACTCAAGTTCAATTTGCCTTCCACACCACTATGCTGCCATCATTGACACAAGGGAAGGACAGAAGATGGTAAGTTTCATACCATGGGATGTCTTTTAGTTCGTAATCATGCCACTGCAGGTCCACTATCAATGCCAGGCTGTGGACAGTGTGTGAAGTGCTAACAGAATTATTCGCATCTTCTCTGGGGGTGTGTGCACTCATCTCATACCCCAGCACCCAGAAGTTGGGACAGGAGGACTGAATTTGACCCCTTCTCAAAAGCAAATCAACAAAAAAGCTGATTATTTTGGCCATTTCCATGTATCTGCATTAGGAAGGGTACATGGATAGACGCATGTTGTGAGACGCATTTGTGTAGGCATGACCATGTTAGCATGGGTGACGTGAAATTATGTCAGACTCCATCTTGTACGTGAAGCGTCTATAAGATAGAGATTTATTTTCTGTAGGAATGTGCACATTATTTCGAGTAAAGATTTCTTGGCTTTATCAGTATTCTTCAAAAGTGAGGAAAGCTTAGCTGAAACAATCATGTTAGTTGCTAAAACATGCCTTGTGCTTAGCGTCAGCATACTGTGTGTCCTCGCTATCCTCCCCCCTCCGAAAGGACCCTCAGGGAGGAGGCTAACGATGGAACCAACATGGCTGTTTGCATGCTGAGTATGTACATAACTAATAAAGAAAAAAACCCTGTGCTTTGTGATATACTGTTCAGTCTTCAATCAGTACAACAGTCCTCAGGGGTACATGTTGTATTTTGGTTTTTGGTTGTTTTTTTTTTTTTAATTTTATTTTCAGGTTAGAAAACCTAGAATTCAATTGCTACCTTGGCCAAGGAGCATCTCAGTGCAGCAGGAGCGCAGAATCTGAGCAGATCTGACTCAACCCATTCTCTTAACCGCTGAGGCACGCTGCTTTCCGTTATTACTGTTATATGTCAATTCATAGTCATCTGTGCCAGTTCTTGTGACATTCATTAATACCAACAATGCAGTATGTGATGTGACCCTTCTACTGTAAACATACTTTCATGATCCACGTTGAAAGCTCAAGAAAGTTGCAAGACTGGCTACCCTGCCAAGAAGCAGCGGAAATGGAAATTAAGCCCGATATTCTAAGCCCAGAGCTGTTGTACCAGAGGACCATGAGGCCAAGTGTACGTTCCTTTTGAACTTGACCTGGAGTGTTCAGTGTTGTCTGCCGTGATCCTCTTCACAGAGCCACCGAGCTGGCAATTGTGATGTTGGCCATGATGTGTTGGAGCAGAGATATTGTAGCAAGCAATAAAAACTACAATGTTTGTGTTAATGTTTAAAAATTACTCTAGAGTGCTCTTAAATCTATGCCAGTCACTGGGATACACGCACACATACAAACACACACACACACAAGCACACATACCCACACTTCACTGCACTTTCTCTACTGGTTGACACATCTCATCTCTCTCAAATAAATTATATAAATATTTTTTTGAAAAATCAAGTAAGAGACTTCCTGGAATATCATTTCATTTTTGGAGGGGAGGGAAGAGAGAAACATAAATATATGTCAACCAGTAGAAACAGTGCAGTGAAATGGTTGTACTTAGTGAACAGGGCCCTCCCTGCACTCTCCCCGAGCTGTGACAGAAGCACATAGTGAGCCCAGAAAGCTGGGGCGTTAAGCCTGAGCTGAGCAAGCATTCCGTGTTGAAGACAGGAGGCGCCTCTGACTTAAAGCAGCAGGGTCAACAAGGAAGGGGACCATGGCAGGGGTCGTGGGCAAGAACAGCCGTGTGTAGACATGACTGCGCTGCCCAAATGCGTGAGTGCTTTGAGACGCAGGAAGAAGAAAAGTCCTCAAAACAGTGCATTGTGGCACTTTTAAAAAAATATTTTGTTTTTATTTATTTATTTATTTATTTGACAGAGAAAGAGAGAGAGAAAGAGAGAGAATGGGCGCGCCACGTCCTCCATCCATTGCAAATGAACTCCAGACATGTGCGCCCCCTTGTGCATCTGGCTAACATGGGCCCTGGAGAATCGAACCTGGATCCTTTGGCTTTGCAGGCAAATACCTTAAGTGCTAAGCAATCACTCCAGCCCCCACTGTGGCACTTTTGACCATACATGCTTACAAACATTTATTGACTCTGTTAAAGAATTTTTTTAATAGTTATTTGTGGCTAAGTATATTTCTGTGACATTTTAAGTATTTGGTAAACCCAGTTGCTTATTATGATTTTTGCTACACTATTTGATTGCTATCCTTGAAAACATATTAAGGAATTTAAAAAACTCGCTCATCACATATCTATTGGGCAGCTACCATAATCCTACTGACTGAGCAGAGCCGGTCAACAGGACAAATAATGTTCCCACCACTGTCTGAGCTTACATTTCAGGGTGAAAGCTACAGTCAGAGAGACAGAAAGTGCTGTGAAGAGATGCTCGTCACCCCACCCCTCTGCCCGCTACAGTGAGAGGTATTTTGCATAAAGATATCTTATTTTATTTTTAAAATACATGACTTTTAGAACTATAAACAAAGGAACATGCTTATGTAATGGATAAAGAAAGTGGCAGGTCCCCTTTAAAATCTCCCTTGAATGAGGGATGAATGGATTAAAGTATGATACTTTTCTTTTTCTCAATAGTTTCAAAATGTAACTTTTGTGGGCAGACTTAATTCTTGTCCGCTCTCATATCACCTGCCTTGCACTTCAATAACTTGCACAACATCAAAACTTTGACAGCTTCTCTCGGTTATTTGAACAGTGGGGTACAATTAAACAGAACAACCAGGCCACTCCCTAGGGACAGAGTTGAAGGTAGACTGTCAAACACCTTCCCAAGACATTTTTTTTGTGATATTCCATTACTAGGTGTTATTTCTAAAGGATGTCAAACTACAGGCTTCATCATGCTGTTCATTCACTATTTTTCTCCTCTGAGCCAGGTCATTAAGTCCTCTATGACATACTCCCCTCATTTTATATGCCATCTCTTTAAACAAATTTAAGAGACTACTGAAGTGCTTGGCCCCAAGTGTTCTGTTCAAATATAATTTTCATTTCCTTCTGGCATAAAGGGATAATTTAAAAAATTTCCCTGTTCTAATTCCCATCAAAACCATTACACCTTTCATCCATAAAAGTCAGGAAAATACTAAATGCTTTTTTTATTTATTTCTTCATTATTGCATGAAATTGGGCTTTCAATTTTCCCCATCCTAGCACCTGTTTAAATGCTGTTTGTTAAAATGCACCTTACCGTAATTACATTAGAAATACATTTCATGAGAATAACAAGCATATGTGAATGTTACTGAGGGGAATATAATTCAATTTTCTAAGCCCTAGATCCCACTAACCCCAAATTACATATCAATGCCACAGAGGCTCAATGAGTATTATGGGGTGTTTACTTGTAGGGAGCAAGTCCCTCTTGGGTACATAGTATGTGGATTCCCCAAACAGTTTGCTACCTGTTTGTAGAATCATACTGACCATTCACTAGGTTACTGAAATTCAGGCACTGTATGTCTTTGGCCACCAAGCTCACAGAGCATCATTCTGTGCCACCATGAAGCTTCCAAGTTTTGTAACCAAAGACAAAATCAAAGTTAGGAATGTTGCAGAAATTGTACATAACACATTAGTGAGAAAAAAATCTAGAAAAACAAAGCGTCTCTGACTATCCTAAAGTACAGTAAGACAGTGCTTTATAGAAAATATATTGTAATTTCCTGCAGACTTAAGTTATGTAGTTAAAAAATTAAATTTTCTTGGCTTTCAGGCTTATTTGGAAAACGTGGAATCTAATGTAACCTAAGTGGATACTGGGGGTGTGAATTTGATAGGTGTATCTTTTTCTCTCCCTCTGCCTTCCCCCCTTCTCTTTCTTTGTGCCCACCGTGAGAGTAGCAGCCTCCACCCACCCGCACATGCTCCCACTGTAGGAGAGTTTGCCTCCCGCTGCAAAGAATGGAGCAGGGGACAGTGGGTTGAAACAAGTGAAACCAGAAGCCAAGATAATTCTTTCTTGATGTTAAGTTGTTAATGCCAAATATTTTGTCACAGTGATAGTTATAGTTTACTGATTTCAAATATCAGAAAACAACTGTGGAGTCATGCTTGGGGGCAGGGAGGCACAATTAGGGGCATTGGAGCAAAAGAAAACTAGAAACTTTGCCTCTGAGTAACAGAGCTACATATCTAAAAGTAAAGTTTATATTTATAATGATCAGGACACAAATATAGCAGCTGTTTCATGCGAGATAATGTCAACGTGTCTGGCAGAGGTGTGTATTTATTTTTTGATTCAGTGCGCACTCCTATTGAAATAATTACAACTACCTTGAAAACCACAGCATAATCTTTTTTTTTATGTACTCATAGATGTACTTCACTGCAACTGACCTGCACGCCCGTGTCTTTCAGTAATTGCAGGCCCGGTAGTGGCTGATTTGTACTGGAGTCAATGTGCATGTTTATGGTGAAATGATAAACAAAGCTGTCGCTGTGTCAGAGACTAGCCATCTTTGAACTATGGCGATTACACTAAGATGTCATATAAGTGTTTCATTTTTTAAAAATAATTCATTAAAAGGGCTAGAGAAATGGCTTAGTGCTTAAGGCACTTGCCTGCAAAGACAAATGAACAAGGCTCCACTCCCCAAGACCCACGTAAGCCAGATGCACAAGGTGGCACACATATCTGGAGTTTGTTGGCAAAATCAATTGAATGAATTAAAAAGGGAATGTATTATATTATCTTGTAGCAGTCCAACAATAGTAGTCTGTAGGCTTGAGAGTCAAGGAACCCGGCTGCTCAGTCCGCATGGCTGGAGGCCTCAGCAGTCCCAATCCAGCACTGAAGGCCTGGAGGCGTCCTGGAGAGCCGCTGGTCTTCAGTCCACGCTGGAAGGCTGAGGAAACGGTCCTAATGCTGGTGAAGGACATGCAAACCGGATAGGTGCAAGTACAAGGGAAGGTACTCACCAGCAAGCCGCACAGGCAGCCAGGCGAGTGGAAGGGACCCTTCCTCTAGGGGCTTTCACACATCAAGCCCACCACCAGCAGGTCCACTTACTTGCAGGAAGGGTTCACACTGGAGGAGGAAGTTCTTCCTTCAGCCAGTCCTTCCTGGAAGTGACCTCATAGACCCACAAAAGAGCACTGCCTGTGGAAGCCTAATCAGACCACGCTGACAACAGCACTGAGCCCTCACATGGGCATTTTCTGGAATGTTTGCCTGATAAAGTTTTAACTTATAAAGTAGGCACAGTAAGGCATCAACAACAGATGATAGTAAAATCGAACAGTTGTAAAAATATTGTTTCAAATTTATATTAATGTAATATTTCTCTCTTTCTCCCTCACAAGAATTTAATGTACCAGGCTGATCCCACTTGTGATCACAGGAGACGGTATATTCCCTGTGCTATGACAAGAAGTAGGTGAATGTCATTGGTATTATGACCTCAGCGTGATTGTTTTCTGTTCTTATGAAGCAAATAACTGTCACTTTTCACTTACAGGAAGTATTTTGTAAAGTGTGTTCAGTGTTGCTGAAATGCCAACATCTCTACCCCATTCTTTATTTTATTTCATTTTTATTTATTTGCAAGCAGAGAGAGAGAGAGAGAAGAGAGAATGGGCATGCCAGGCCTCAAGAACTGTCAACAAACTCCACATGCATGCCCAACTTTGTGCATCTGGCTTTACGTGGGTACCAGAGAATCAAACCTGGGTCATTAGGCTTTGCAGACAAGCGCCTTAACCACTGGGCCATCTCTCCAGCCCTCTATTCCATTCTTTGTAGCTATTATTAATTAAAGGTTACCTGAACACACACGCTGCAACATTTTACTGTTCACCCGATAACCAAGGTAGCTAGCCAGTGAAGGTGGTATTCAGGGAGACCCGCTCCCTGCCTAGGATGATGGGAGATTTAATCATGCTACTCAAAGTTTACAAGCAATTTAAATTTATGCAGTATTTATTTCTCAAAATTTTTATTTAATATTTTCAGACTGGCAGACCACAGGTAACTGCAACTGAGGGAATTGAGAACATGGGTATCATGGGACTACTGGGTGCTGGAGACAGCTTCAAAGAGCTCTCTGAAGTAGGCATCTACATAAAGAAGAGAAATGGAGAGTAAAACTTTGAACCCTTCATATTTCTTTCTCACAAAAACAGAAATCCTTGTTAAACCGCCATCCACACAGTGTCGTAACGCCAGCAACTTACTACAAGTAGAGGAAAACACACAGCCACGCAGGAATAGTCACTCCTTTATGAACAGTCGTATTTCATGATCCCTGAGCACAGCTTAAAAATCTGATTAATTGGGGCTGGGGAAATGGCTTAGCGGTTAAGGTAATTGCCTGTGAAGGCGTTTGCCTGCAAAGCCTAAGGACCCCGGTTCAATTCCCCAGGACCCACATAAGCCAGATGCACAAGGGGGCACATGCATCTGGAGTTCATTTGCAGTGGCTGGAGGCCCTGGTGCACCCATTTTCTATCTGCCTCTCTCTCTCTCTCTCTCTCTTTCTCAAATAAATAAAATATTTTTTTAATCTGATTAATTATCTAGTTTTCCCTCCCATGATTTGTTGCTTCTCAGGCTTTTTTTTTTTTTCCATCTCCTTAAAACACCGAAAAACAAAATCGTCTTCTCAGTTACTTTCAACCAATGAAACATTTATGTCAATTGAGAAAATGTAAGCAGACTGATGAGTGAACACGATTGCGGGCTATGAACTGTGCCAACTGGCCAACTTCCTTCAGTCTCTTTCCAAGAGGAGAGAGGGTCCACGCTCTCACCACCTGGCCTTGGGTACATCCTTGCTGCTTGGAACGCACCCACTGCTCCTACACTGGCTCCACGTTCTTTGTCCTACCACCTGTCTCTTGTTTCCTTTCATCCTGCGTCCCACTGCAACCTCTGTCTCCTCCCAAAACTACACATACACATACATACGTCTGTTCTTTTCACAGCACTACATTTATAATGAGCTTGCTATCTCATTCCTCAGGTCCCATTTCCCAAATCTTTCTAATATAAAATGTATCCATACATTTTCCAAATCAGTATTCCTTTGCTAATCCTTATCCTTTGTGATTTCAAAAACATTTTTTTTCTTTTTTATTATTCAATATGGACATATTTAGTATGTAGACATCACATGTTGGTACCATCCTTTCCCTCCTCCCTGCCCCTTTTCTGAAGAGGTCTTCCTCACTGGGGATACGTCAACCCCATGGGGATTGTGGGTCATGCATTATGGAGGAAGCAATCAGTCATGGGGAAGAGGCAATGTCTCTGTGCAAAATGCCCCAGCTTGTGGTTCTAACAATCTTTCCGCCCCCTCTTCCACAAAATTCCCTGTGCCATGCTGGGAGCATTTTAAGTCAGAAACATTTTTTTTTAATTTTTTGGTTTTTATTTATTTATTTATTTGAGAGCAACAGGCAGAGAGAGAAAGAGGCAGATAAATAGATAGATAGATAGAGAATGGACACACCGGGGCCTCTAGCCACTGAAAAGGACCTCCAGACACATGCGTCTCTTGTGCATCTGGTTAACATGGGTCCTGGGGAATCAAGCCTCGAACCGAGGTCCTTAGGCTTGACAGGGAAGCGATTAACCGCTAAGCCATCTCTCCAGCCCTTAAGTCAGAAACATTTTAAGACACATTTTAACAACCCTGTTTGGGTTCTCTGTCTCTGTAGTCTCGGGTTTTCACCCAGCCTCACTGGTGAATGTGCAGCTATCTCCTGTGCTGGGCTTCTTCCAATGCTATGAGGGATGAAGACCATAGTTCTGTCCTTAGGTCTCTGCTAGCTCCAGCATGCTCAGTCTCTGTCCCATTGAGCTACAGATCTTCTCAGCCTCGTCCTTCTGTGAACGGACTAATGTCACATTGTCTAAGTTCTCCTCTGATGTCCAGACTCACATTCATCCCCATGTGCTTGTCTAAAAGGCGATAATAGGGGTTCCCAAGTTTCATATTTACTCTTTGTTCCATAGCATTTTTGCCTGTTACGGACTTTGGACGGCCCTGGTATGGAGGCAAATCTATTTCTGGCATTCATCTATGTATTCTTTAGGTTTGGCCAAAAGGAAAAATATGTGAAAAAAAATAGAATAGCAATATATTCAGATTTCATGGATTACCTTCAGAAAAGGTTAATGCAAATCACCAGAAATGCATATATTGGTTCGCATAACAAGTTCTTAATGTGAATATCATCTAAGAGAAATCCTAAAATGTGCACATCTTTCTGCACACATAATACTCAGTATTTTGAAACTCTGTCACCATATGACTGATAAATGACTGTTCATAATACAAGTCTTGAACTTAAACTGACTGCACAGTACTTAATTAACCTAATTTAAATTATCACTAATTGACCTGCCATTCTCATTTACTTATTTTGTTTTTAATTTTACTTTTCAGTTTTGAAATGAGATCCTATGTAACCAAAACTAATCTCAGATTTTGTGCTTTGAATTCCTGCAACACCTGAGTACAAGGAGTCTAGTTGTTATGTCACCATGGTCAGCCTCAAGAAGTTCATTATATTTTGCTAAACGAGTATCAAAAGAGCAGCACTAATCAAGACTTTTGTCACTGTGCTGAAAAATGTCTAATTTTCCTTAAGTAGTGTGATTGTGTCCAAACATTTCTCATACAAATCTGCAGGAAAATGTGCATATCTTTGCACATTCCCAGGTGGTTTTGAATCTCTACCTTAGTAAGTTTTCACATGCTCTCTAAAATAGCTGTGGACGCTTTTTTAAAAACAATTTTGAAAGGACTATAACTCATACAAATGGAGAACAATTTTCAAGTGCAATTTTAGAATACTTTATCCCAATTCTATATGTGGAGTGTAATCAATAAAAAGTGTCATTATCCTATTCTACAAAAACATATGAAATATGGAAAATTAACTATACTGAATAGCTATTTCTACAGCGATTACTAGTCACTTTCTAATATTTTGTAATATCACATTTAATAATTGAAATCAGGATACTGAGAAATTGTACATTAAAACTGAATGTATCATTGAGAGGTGATAACTAATACAATATTTAAACAGCCTCAGAATAGAAGTGAAAGTATTTGCACTAATAAAATGGTCTTGATATTTAGTCATTTTTGAATGTTATGTCTATGGCTATTAATGAAAAAATCATACATTCATTAAAAACACAAAAGTAGTAAGATAAAATAATTTCCAACTTAAGTTGGAAAAATGTTATAGTCTAAAAAATAAAATAATAAGATTAGCAAAGTATTTGTATTTTAAATTTAACTCCTGCATTTCATAAGCAGGGGACTATTTGACAGAAATTAAATGCAATAACAAAACCACTTTCTAACCTCTAATATTAGTTTGGAGATGAAGAGTATCAATAAGATAGTAAAATGGTATATCTAGCATAATCTAGGTATGGGGTAGTATAAGAAAAACTATGATATACTTAGTGAATAAGGTAACACAAAAAGGTTTTCTATAAACCTTCTCCCTGTAGCCCAGCCAACTGAAAGCTGGGAAAAGCTGCACTGCATGCAGCCCTATGGGAGACAGAAGTCAGCGGTGGAAACAGTGGACACTGGAAGCCTCAAGTTTGACCAGACAGGCCAAATGACTGAACGGCTGCAATAGTGGCATGTCTGTTCTGGGGGAGACAGACTCTCTAATTGGACTGAAGGCCTGCTTTAAGGGAAGGAATCCATGCCTGGTACTGAAAACCTAATAAGCCTATGGCAGGGGAGGTCATGGGCCTTAGGGGTGTAAAGTCTGCTCTTGTCTGGATAAATGTATATATTATTCTCACCAAAATGCCCTGAAAGCACTATACTTAATGTTCATATTCATATATTAATGCTACTCTCGCATTTGATTAGAGAAGCTTCTCTTTTCAGGTGGCGGTGACCACTGGGGTGACCCAAAAGGCAACGTAGTGCAGAGAAGAAGTGACGGAGGAGTGCTCAGCACTGAAACATCTCTATCACAGCCTCCAAGGTTCATGGTCCATTGTGGAAGAGGTGGTGGAAAGAATGTAAGAGCCAAGGTAAGGGTACCACTCCTTACAATGTAGCTTCCCAGACAGAAATTGGCCTTGACATCCATGACCTCACAGTGCCTAGCAATACCTTCACAAGACCCTCATAAAACAAGAAAAAGACAATGACACCAAAATCAAAGAAAGACTAACGGAGAGAGGGAGGCAATATGATGGAAAGCAGAGTTGTGAAGGGGAAAATGGGGAGGGATGGAAATATCATGATTTATTGTCTGTGAGTATAGAAGTTGTCAATAAAAAATTAAAAAGAAACATGAAAAAAAGGTTTTCTATGTCAATCAATAGCCAATATATTTCCACACTTATTTGATACTTTTCTTCAATGTGCTTATCAAAAATCAGGAATTTTACCTTCATCGTTATAATTTTATAATCTGTCGTTTAGTTATATGATAATTTGAAATAAGCAATGCTGGGACTTAATAAACCTAAAAGACATGCATGACTTCAGAGTCAGCGCTGAAAGTTTAGTGCAAACATACATGGTTCTTGAAGTTCCAATCTTAAACTCAATAGTGATCAGTCATTTAGACTCTATAAGCTCCACAAAATGTGTTTTCCAAATTATGGCAAATATTCACATGAACATCATGATTAAAGGAGTAATTTATGAAAAGCATAGCCATGTCAGATATTAGAGACCATCTGTGCACTGAAGACAGAAACCCTCCACTCCTGACCAGGTCAGCATCAACTCTCAGGTCATCTGCAAATTCCTGGGCTTGTTGCCCTCCTTGTAGTACATCAGTGTGTTACTGTGATAAACTAGAAATATAATATTGATGTAAATGTTTTGAAAAGAATAAAAACCAGCTTATTGTGATGATCATTACTGCAATTTTCCCTTGCTTTTCTCTACCTCCCTCTCCCTTCCCTCTTTCAAACTCTCATAAATTTTGAGGGGTTATTTCATGCCAGGAAAATGCTCCACCCCTTAAGCTATGCCATCAAGTATGATGATGTTTCTAATACATATGTTAACACAGGTGGTGAATGTTCAAGAGTCTACAATTGCAATGAATTCTGTGGTATGTCATATATTGGGAACATCCTAGGATTTTACATTTCACATGTGAATTAAACAGGAGAGTAGGTGTTAAAAACAAATTTTAAAAATGTATCAACTTAGGCTGGAGAAATGGTTCAGCACTTAAGGCGCTTGCCTGAAAAGCCTAACTATCCAAGCTTGATTCATTTGCAGTGGCTGGAGGCCCTGGTGCACACATTCATTTCCTCCCCCTCCCTCTTTCTCCCTCTCTCTCTCTCCCCCTACATCCTCTCTTTATTTCTCTCTCCTTACAAATAAATAAATATTTTTTAAAAAAAATAAATAATTCGGGCTGGAGAGATGGCTTAGTGGTTAAGCGCTTGCCTGTGAAGCCTAAGAACCCCAGTTTGAGGCTCAGTTCCCCAGGACCCACGTTAGCCAGATGCACAAGGGGGCGCACATGTCTGGAGTTCGTTTGCAGTGGCTGGAAGCCCTGGCGCACCCATCCTCTCTTCCTCTCTCTTTCTCATTCTCTCTCTCTCTCTCTCTCTCTCTCTCCCTCCCTCTTTCTCTCTCTGTCTGTCGCTCTCAAATAAATAAATAAAAATGAACAAAAAATTTTTAAATAAAAATAATAAATAATTCACCTCCACTGAGTTTACATCATCAGATTCAGAAAGTTTAACATAGATCCTCTACAAGTCAAGGGATAAATTTGTTTTTGATGAGTGCTGAATGAATTCAGAGGAAATGGAGCTATTGGCTACTGACTTTCCAGTATTGAAGGAATTAAGCTACATCCCACTGTCCATGTTGTTAATTTCACCATCAACCTGCAGTGGCACTGACTAAAATTACCAGAGAGAAAAAAGTGGATGCAGGAAAATCTGGGTGTATTAAACTTCATTTTTCATAAAATACGTTGTCTACCTTATTTCTTGTGACAGGGTCTCACTGAGCCTGGAGCTCATCTATTTGTCTAGAGTAGACCGCCAGCAATTCCCTCAAATGTACCTGCCTCGGCTTCCCCAGTGCTGAGTTTAGGCAGGCCTCACCGTGCCAGCTTTTAGGTAGGAGCTGGGGATTGGAACTCAGGCTCTCCCTATCTGTGTGGGCAGTAAGGTACCCACAGAGCCATCTCTCTGGTGTTACAAGTCATCGATCCACTGAGCCACCTATCTCTCCAGTGTCAGCACTGACTAATAACAAGGTGATATTCTCTCCAAATAAGTGAAAGAACAGCAAATCAACTCATAAATAAGCAACATTAAAGCAATTTGATAATTTATAACATGTTAAAATAATATACATCAAATTGCTAATTTAGAAATACTTTTCAGCAAAATCATCATTTCAAGTGTATCTAAGTAAATAACATTTTTTGAATTTTAAACCATTGTCACCTCAGATTCACTAAGTTTGGTATTTGACTTCTTCATACATACAGAGGTAGATAATTGCAGATTCTATGTAATTTGAGTCACTATTGTTTAAACCAGGAGGAAATGGAAAGCTATCACAACATCACTTGGTGCTACTGTTCCCTCAACTCCAGTCCAGGTGCCTGTCAGTGGGGGGATTTGGCCTGCGGACTGATTTAGCCACCCTCTGTCCCCGCGTGCATAGTTCCACGGTCAGGACACCATATGGTACTATGCTAACAGCTATCAAATCATGAGTCATATTTTGGCCAGATTAATTCTCATAACTGAATGTTAGAATGTGTCGTGTAAACTCACACACACTGCTACTCACTAACTGAGCTCACATTTCTCCTCTCCTCTGTTAGACACTTGCTGATATGAATCATACCGCTTTGCCACTTAACATGAAAGACATGGAGAACCAGGGTACTGTACTGCAGTCACACCTCCACTGACCTTTAAAGAAGCAGTCGTCATTGTGGACGATGGTGATCTTCTGCTTCCTGAGGCAGGCCGCCCTGTGCACTTCACAGTGGTTCTCATAGAACTGCCCGTCAGATCCGCACACGGGCTTGTAGTGCTGCGTGCAGGGGTCCATGCAGGCACACTCGGCCCGCCCGCTCTCTCTGCTGACAACGCAGTGCCTCCCCAAGCCACAGTACTTATTCTCGCAAGATGCAAAAGGGCCATCCTGAAGGAGAAGTTCTGAGGAGAAAGCACAAACAGTCACTTGGCTTTCTTGTCCAAATGCATGCATGGCAAAGTACCCAATGAAACATACATTCTGAATCCACCCCGGAAATCAGTTCCACTGTTTCTTCAGTGCAGGAGAACTTAGTTCCAAAACCCACAGACGAACATTTTCCAAGTGCTTTCAACATCTGTCTCCCTCATCCTGTCTCTGAACCCTGCCTTCCCTTCTTGGGGTACTAACAGTTGAGGTTTGGAAGCCATCCTCTCCACATGTGGCATATGATGACTGAAAATGTAAATTCTGACAGAGATGCCCACTTAAAAGTCTTGCAGAAGCCGGGCGTGATGGCACACGCCTTTAATCCCAGCACTCAGGAGGCAGAGGTAGGAGGATCGCTGTGAGTTCGATGCCACCCTGAGACTACAGAGTGAATTTCAGGTCAGCCTGGACTAGAATGAGACCCTACCTAGAAAAAAAAAAAAAGAGTCTTAGCAGGCTCAGATGGACAACTGACCCACGGGAGTCAGTAGTTCATCTACAAAACAGGGACAATAATAATATGTCTTCATAGAATGATCAATATTAATGTATTTAGCCCACATAAAACTCTATTTAAGTGTTTCTATTATTACCTAACAGAAACAAGCTTTCATAAGACGTACATATGGATAAGGAAAGGTAAACACTGAGTTTATGACTTATGAATGAAGTTCACACATTGAACTACTACTCATACTAATACATTCATATCAAATCAAATTTAAATTAGTGACATGAAAATTTCACAAAAGACCACCACCAACGATGACACAGTAATGCACTGTAACCTAACATGGCACATGAATAAACCAAACCTAAACTTGGGTTATCCTTTGTGTAGTATTGTGTGTGTGTGTGTGGTAACCGGTTTTTGGCTGGCTTCAAGCAAAAACAGCCAAATTGTTTTGTAACAAGCAACCAACTCATGACAGACACTATGCCCAAATATTATGGTTGCCCGATGGTAGCCAATCAGACAAGCCCTGTGTTTTCCCTGTAGCTTGGATGATTAAAAACCTACTCAAGGGATGGAAAGATGGCTTAGCGATTAAGGCATTTACCTGCAAAGCCAAACGACCCAGGTTTGATTCCCCAGGACCCACATAAACCAGATGCACAAGGTGGCACATGTGTCTGGAGTTCGTTTGCAGTGACTGGAAGCCCTGGTGCACCCACTCTCTTTCTCTCTCTCTCTTTGCCTCTTTCTCTCTCTCTCTCTTTGCCTCTCTCTCTCTCTTTCTCTCTGTCTCTCAAATAAATAAATAAATAAATAAATATTTAAAAAAAAAAAAAAAAACCTGCTCAAGTCTCAAGGCAGAAAACTGCTTCATTTGATTCTGAGAACTCCCCAGCTCATGAGTCATCACAACTAAAATGAATATGGCTGATTTCGCTTGTCTCAAGCTTTCCTCTGACAGGTGCACTACATTCAGATGAAAAGCCCAAAGTTCTGACAATAAACCTAGAAGAGAGATTTCGGTGTGGAAAACAATTTCTGTGACCCTACACTGGCAATTAAGCAAACACTCAGTTTAACGTACACAATACCCAGAATGAGATTCCCATTGCCTCACAGGAATTTGACTTCCACCAATATATTCTGAATAATTATAAGTTATATGTTATTTACTATCAAATGAAAGGTTGTATAAAGAATGTGGGCTGGGCATGGTGGCACACGTCTTTAATCCCAGCACTTGGAAGGCAGAAGTAGGAGGAATGCAGTGAGTTTGAGGCCAGACCCTACCTCAAAAACACAAAAATAAATAAATAAATAAACCAAAAATAAATAAATGAATGAAACGGAATAAAGAATGTGTTTCATGTGCTTTCTTGTTATTATAAAACAAGCTATGAAAAAAATTAAAAAATAAAAAAAGCTGTGGTTTATTAAGCAAGTGTTTTCATTTCATATTTTAATTGTAAATTAAGGCAGGTTTTCAAATCAGTATAAACTCTTTTGAATGTTTTGTGGTAACATGTAATCATGTCTGGCTTATCCAGGTTGGTTGTGTCTTTTCCATAGTCTCTTCTGAAATTCTTGCTCTGAAATCCCATACTCTAGTTCACAGATTTATATTAAGATTTTAGCCTTTTTCTAGAATTTTATAAGGTATTTTACATTATTAGCTTGAAATTGTGTGCTCCATAAAGCTGCACAATTAAAGGAAATGTAATTAATTCATATGCAAAGCAGAAAAGGTTCGTATTATGCAAATGAATAGCTAGAACATAGCCTTTCTGACAGTAATTAAACATGACTAATGTTGAACTTAAGTTTCAGCTGAGATTAAACCAATTTAATCTGATTAACATGTCAAAGATTTTTAAGTAAAGTCAGATAACACATTAAATGAATTTTAATCAAGGATTTATATCTTGATGACATATAGCTTGAAAAAGCATTTGTTTCTCCAAAATAGGCTATGTGTTTAATAAGAATATCATATGACAACTTCAATGATCCTACATTATTCTAAAGATGATGGCATTAAATTCTCAATCATGACATAACTATCTTCAAAGAAGATATATATATATATAATACTTTTATGTCTATCTATAAAATAAACATCAGATACATACTTCACACTGTGTGTATCAAAGTTGAAATACATTTTAAATGTAATTTTGTGTATAAATTGCTATATTAATTATTATAGGAAATGTAGAAAAGAAAAGTAACTGACAATTTCTTTAAGTGGCTTACAAAGGGGACAAGACAGACTTGGACATTTCCAAGTAGAGAGGCAAAGGTGTAAGGGCACTGTGGTGGTTTGACTCAGGGGTCCCCATAAACTCAGGTGCTCTCAATGCTAGGTTCCCAGCTGATGGAAATTTGGGAATTAACGCCTCCTGGAGGCAGTGTATTGTTGGGGGTGGGCTTATGGGTGTTATAGCCAGTTTCCCTTTGCCAGTGTTTGGCACAGTCTCTTGTTCCTGTTGTCCACCTGATATTGGTCAGGGGGTGATGTCCACCCTCTGCTCATGCCATCATTTCCTCTGCCATCATGGAGCTTCCCCCTGGAGCCTGTAAGCCAAAATAAACCTCTTTTTTCCCACAAGCTGCTCTTGGTTGGGTGGTTTCTACCAGCAATGCGAACCTGACTGCAACAGGCACAAAGAACAGTGAGAGGAGCAGAGTCCGGCAGTGCTCACGAAATGAATTATTGTTGGACCTCCTTATAATTCTCTAATGGTATATTATTTAACAGACAACAGTTCAAGTTAAACCTTCTGCTCAATGTAAATATTTTCCAGGGGAATAATTTGTGTGTGTGTGTGTGTGTGTGTGTGTGTGTGTGTGTGTGTGTGTGTTGTATGCACATTCCCGTGGGTGCATGAAGAGACCCCAGGAAGATGTTGGGTACCCTCCTATATTCTTGCCTGCTCTTCTTTCCCTAACCCAGAGTTACTCTCTGAACCTGGAGCTCACCCAGAACCCCATCAATCCTCCCGTTTCCACCCCTTTCAGCCTTGGCGTTACAATATGCCAAGCTTTTCCCTTGGGTGCCAGGGGTGGAACTTAGGACAGCATCACATGCTGAGCATCTCTCCAGCCCCAGGGGTCACTGTCTGTGTTTTGTTTCAAGAAATGAGATGATCCAGGGACAGTAAGTAACATGAGATAATCCAGTGTCAGAAACTAACATGGCCACAGTTCTCTGTTGTTATCACCAAATATAACTGTGATGGAAGAAAAAGAAAATGTCTAGGATACAGTCCCCAAACTCTTACAACCTCAGTGTATGGCATTGATTGTGAAGGCTGTAAAGTATTAATTTTATCTGTTCTGAACCTTATCTGTGAACTCAGCTTCTACTATCACCTTATTATCTCTAGCCCATACACATTTTATTGTAGGATTTAATATTTTATATTTTACCAGGTTAAAAGTAAAAGCTTTATTTAAATGACAGAAATGGTTATTAATTATACCATAGAAGATATGATAATAGACCATATGGATATATATGGTCTCATTTGATATGACTAATGCTTATGATTCTTAGAGGAAAAATACTTTTCTACTGTGTTTTACATGAACAATCTGAATAGTAGGGCTGGAGAGATTGCTCAGTGGTTAAGGTGCCTTCTTGCCAAGCCTAAGGACCCAGATCTAATTCTCCAGTACCCACATAAGCAGATGCACAAGGTAGCCCATGTGTCTTGAGTTTGTTTATAGAGGCTAAAGACCCTGGCATGCCCATTCTCTCTATCTATCTGACTCTTGCTTCCTCCGTCTCTCTCTCTCTCTCTCTCTCTCTCATAAATAAATAAAATATAAAAATGAATTTGAATAATAACAAGGAAAGAAAAGTATTTTCCTTGGCTTAATAGTGAGTTGCTACTCCTCTACCAGCCAGTTCAATCCACAGCAAAACACATTAGTTAGTGTAAATTAAATTTAAAGGGTAGGTCACAGATGAGCCTAATAATGGTACCAAACTCACTGTATTTGCTGAATACAAAACTAATTTAAAAAAATAAAAAAAGGAAAGAAAAAAGTTGTTGGACTTGGAGAAAAAAAAGAAAAAAAATTAAATATTTCATTTTACATGAGTGTATGTAATGAAAGTTAAGCATAGGCTAAATCATTTGTGATAATTAAAATTTTTCAGGCTTCAACCCAACAAATTGTAAACATCCCATTAAAAAGTAGTCACACAATATTCTCATATAAGGTAGATATTCCATATGATTAACGAATTGAAAGCAAATTAATTTTTTAATTATAATAGAAGACTTACTAACTAAGCTTAACATTCATTACTACGCTGATTGGCAGAGTTGGGCTGACCATATGGCTAATAGAGATTTGCAGGGAAAATAAAGGCATAATAATTTCTGCTATATCTAAAGGAATAAGTGCCTGCTAAAAATAGGTTATATTATATATTTTAAGTTTTCCTTTTAAAATCCACATTAGTGAACTACTTTTACCAGCATCTTGATTTTTTCCAGTTTTATTCATTCAAATAGTCTTATTGACGAAATAAGGATAAAAATCAATAATTTGAATTTTTTTCCTAAGAAAAATAAAAATTTTTTAAGAATTTAGCAAAAGCACAAATATTTTATTTCCCTGAGAAGTGTTTTTGGTCTTTATGAGAAAGTATTTATAACAATGGTATTTATATTTGAATTAACGGACATTTTGGAGTAGCTTAGTTTCATAACTAACCTAAGCGGTGAGTGCAGAGAACTGTTACATAACATGGAGCTCACCATAAGCTGCAAGCTCCCAGCACCCGTATCTTAAACGTGCATGCACTTGTGACTTTATACTTATGAACTGGCCTCATGAACAGTTTACATTAAACTCAGTTCTATCCACCCTACTCAGCCTTGCGCATGTTTCTCTGATCTCTGCTAATTACAGATTTTAAAAATATATCCATAGTGTTGCCATTTGAGATCCCCTGGTTAAAATTATTTAGTATACAGCTTTGGCGCGTGTCGTGCAGGCGTTCAGAGCATGCGTGGTGTGCGCACCGTGTCCACAGGTGCACATGCTCCATCGCTCCAGTGCTCAACCACACACTTATACTTCCTTGAGATGGGGTCTCTCAGCCTAGAGCTGCCCTTCGTCAGCCAGCAAGCCCAGAATTCTCCAGTCTCCACTCCCTGCAGACCTGGGTTACCGACATGAGTGGTCCCGTGCAGCTTTTTACGTGGATTCTGGGGGAATCAAACTCAAGCAGTCTCAGGACCCTCCCACACCCTCGGGCTTGAGCAGCAAACATGCTTAACCACTGAGCTACCTCCCCATATTGCATTAAGAAGCCTTTGGAGCTTGACTTTTCCCCTCACAACAATATACATGAAACATTCTTCCATGGCTATTGATGGTTTCATCCGTACGACGGTGCATCTTGATTGTCAACTTGACTGGCTCTAGAATGATCCAGGGAAGAAACCTCTGGGCATATTGGTGAGGAGTTTTACAGATTAAGTTAAATGAGGTGAGAGGACCACTCTCACACTGGGCATCACCCCACAGGCTGGGGTCCTGCACTGATAAAAAGGATGAAGGACGCTGAGCACCAGCAGTCACGGCCTCTGTTGTGTGCCCGTGGATGCAGGGTGAGCAGCCGCCTCCGGCTCCTGCTCCGGTCTTCCCTGCCACGATGGACTGCACCCTCCAACTGTGAGCAGAGTAAGCAAGCCCTTCCTTCTTCAAGTCACAAACCCTACCGGTGTGGGAAGGTTACTCCTGCTAATTGACTGCATAGATATAGATATATAGATATAGATATAGATATAGATATAGATATAGATATAGATATAGATATAGATATATAGATATATATATACCCACCGAGTTGCCTCTAAATATACCTATATGTTAGTGCTGCTCTTTGCATTAGAAAAGTTTCCATTTTCGGACAGTGGTGACTACAGGGAAGACTCAGAGACTCAAAACTCATCAAAATGCTGAGAAGACGTGGCAGTTGAATGTCAGCACTTAATGAGATATCTCTATCATACCCTCCAGTGGCTCACGGACTATAGTAGAAGAGGTGGTGGAAAGAATATAAGAAGCAAAGAATGGGGAGGAGTGTTGTCTCCCAGACAGAAAGCGGTCACTGCATTCATGACCTCACAGCACCTGTCATTATCCGCATGAGACCTCCCCCATGATACTCAGCCTATCAACAGATTATCGTGGATGATGGGTGAAGCAATATGTGTGCAGATATATATATGTATTTATGTATGTGTGTGTGTGTCAGCATAGAAGAGGGAATAGTGGGGAGGGAAAGTGGGGGTTCAGTGGAAGGGGATGAGGAAGAGGGAAGAAAAGGAGGATGGGAGAAGGGCATGATACAATTTTTAAATAGAGTTTATTTTATAAAAAAGAAGTAATTAATTTGTCTCAGAATTAATTTCAACACAAAGTAATCAGCTGCTATGACAATTTATTGTAATGGTTTTCTAACAAATTAAATAATGTTTATTAAATCTAAATTGGACAAAATATGTACTTTTTAACACAATGGTTATCATCTTTTTATTTATACTGTCAGACACTTATCTTCTTCCTTCATGTGTCTGGAAATTAAGTTCTGTATAACAAGATAATAGTTTATGTAACTTAAGACCAATTATCCTCTTAATAATGAAAGTAGACTTATGGGTTTGTATGTTTGAGTTATAAGATCCTATTTGTTCATACCCACGTGAACTCTATTTAGTCCTGCTGCTTTCCCTTTACTCTCAAGCTCTCTACCTTTTCTCCACATCACTCTACTTACTGTCTCACACTTTTTTTCAGGGAAGGATGAGAACGTCGAGATCGTGGGGTATTTTTGTTATGCATCTCTGTAAAGCTACTTAGAAAATATCTTGTGAGGAAGGCTATACCATAGCTCAACCTGCAGTCACATGGCCCACCGTTTCTTCCCCGGCGAAGAGGAACAGGGTGTCTTATCAGGAAGTATATGACAGAGCTGCTTGTGGCAGAGCAGAGGCTGACAGAAACCGCTGAAGGCAAGACAATGACCTTCAAAGGCAGAGACTTGACGGCCTACTTCCTCCAACCTCCCTCTCTGAAGAGTTCATGAGTGTGTGAATCCAGTCACTTCTCAACAGCCCCACCGGCTGTGGACCAAGCCTTCAACACATGAAGCTTTCTGATCGACACTTGGTATTCAAAACGCAACCTGTGCAGAGGGAACTCAAGCTATTCCTCTCACTTTTCATTCCCAGAGAAACTTTTCATCTAAATTGTATCTGTTTTCCAAGACACAGAATCAATAATGCATAAATACCTGAATTTCCTTAATAATGATTTCTTCATTATTGAATAACAGTTTCTTTGAAAGGGTCAGCCACCCCTAGTGTCTGTCTGAAAAGCCCGATGTGCACACTTTCATTTCCACCCACTTAGCAATGACTGTCCTCACAGATCTGAGGAATTCAGTATATTTACTGAACTTCTGCCTTAAAATTCCTCCTGCACTTCTAGGGCTACCCAGTCGGAGATGCCATTTCGATCACCAGAAGGTGCTAACTCAAATTAGACATTCCGGTAAGGCTGTTCACGGGACCTCTGCCAAAGGCAAGGAGGTTTTCACGTTGCTCAGTACCCAACACCACCCAGTAGTGAAGCTCTGAGCTCAGAGAGGGTACCCAGGGCTCAGACATTCCATCAGAATTTTTGCTTTCTTCCTTCTCTTTCCAGTTCTCCTTCAATAGCCTATTTTGTCTTGAGCTTATACTGAACTTGTGATCAGCTGAGGCTCCCGACACCTGCTGCAGGTGTGAACTTCCCACATGCACGTGCCTCTCTGAGTCGAGAGCAGGGAGCCAACCTGAACTGCACAGCAGAGCGATCTCTCACATAACATGCGAGACCAAAATAAGTGGATATATAAGCAAGGGCAAGTGACGATAAGCACGGGGAACAAACACTGCAGAAACAAAACAGAAAGTATCATTCACTGAAATAGCTAATACCTGAGATGAAAAGAACAAAAATTCATGAAAATTGAATGAGCCATTAGAGCCTGATCTGATAGCTAAATAAAATCAGACTAACAAAGATTATAAAGTATAGTAAATCTTATGGAAGATAAGCAGAAATAAAATACAGACCTACACAGTTGTCACTTCCTGAATTCCTAAATCCAAATAACAGAAGGTTCCAATGAAGAGGGAAGAAAAACAGATGGCAGGAAATAATTAATGAAATTATTAAAATATTTCCCAGAACTGTAGGACACAGATTGCCAAATTTAGAGATGTCTCCCAGAACCCAGTGTATTGAATTAGAATAGACTCAGAGCATGACATATTCTAACAATATTGATGAGAAAAGAATTTTCTTATAAGTTTCAAGAAATAAAAATAAAATGTTCAGTCACATCAAATTGAGGAAGAAATAAAATTGCTTCTGACTTTTGAGTAGCAACAGGGAAAGTAAGGAGGCCATAGGTCTGTACAAATAGCTGAAAGCAAAGGACCCGGCACCAGAGACTTTGCCCCAGCCCTTCCCGGTCTAGTTGCTGCATCCACCAGTGTGCTTCTCTCTCCAGACACACTCTGGCTTTCGCTAGCTCTGGAGAACCAGAGGTCAACAAAAATATACCTACAAACAAAACGTGTTACCCTCTCCCTTTCCATGTATGTCTGCTGTAAGAGAAGAGCTTAATATAGCTATTTATGACATTAAAGAATATAGAAATTTGGGCTGGAGTGATGGCTTAGCGGTTAAGGCATTTGCCTGAAAAGCCGAAGGACCCAGGTTCGATTCCCCAGGACCCACATTAGCCAGATGCACAAGGAGGTCCATGCATCTGGAGTTCGTTTGCAGTGGCTGGAGGCCCTGGTGCACCCATTCTCTCTCTCTCTATCTCTCTCTCTCCCTCCCTCTTTCTCTGTTAAATAAATAAAATAAATTTTTTAAAAAAGAATATAGAAATTATGATTGCCAGTTTGGAGAATTTGGCTCACTTTAACAGGAAGTAAGATATATTCTGTGTGCTTGGACCAGCACTAATATGAGGAAAATGGTGAGTTGGAGTCATTTCAAATCTGCAAACGGTGTTAGCAGCAAAAGGGGAGTAAGGGGCTCAACAGGCACTCAGAAAGATTAACAATGAATTATTATAATCAGTTTTACAAAAATCAAAAACGACGCTAAACTTTCAAAAGTTCTTTAGGAGCTGAGAAGGCTCGGTGTGTTGGTTTGATTCAGGTGTCCCCCACAAACTCAGGTGTTCTGAATGCCAGGTTCCCAGCTGATGGAGATTTGGGAATTGGCGCCTCCTGGAGGCAGTGTATTGTTGGCGGCGGACTTATTGGTATTATAGCCAGTTTCCCCTTGCCAGTGTTTGGCACACTCTCCTGTTGCTACTGTCTACCTGATGTTGACCAGGGGGTGATGTCCACCCTCTGCTCATGCTGTGGTTTTTCCTGCCTTCGTGGAGCTTCCTACTCAAGCCTGTATGACAAAATAAACCTCCTTTTTCTCACAAGCTGCTCTTGGTTGGGTGATTTCTATCAGCAATGCAAACCTGGCTGCAACACTCAGTAACAAAGAACTTGCTGCTTGAGCCCAAGTTCCTGAGTTCAGATCTCCAGACCTCCCCTAAAAGCCAAGCCATGGCAGGCTCTGGGAATCCCAGCCTGATAATGCTGAGATGGGAGGCAGAGGCAATAGAGCTTTGCAGAAGCTCATGGACCAGATGGTCTGGTGAACGTGGTAGGCAACAATGGGAATGAAGGACCCTGCCTGCCCCAAAGCAGGGGGATGGTGAGAATTCACACCCAAAAGCTGTTCTGAGACTTCACATATGTGCTGTGGCACATGCAACCCACACTCAAACACATGAACATACACACATGCATGCACACCAAACAAAAGGAAAGAGTACTTTAAACTGGGAGAAAAATTATTCTAAATTATTACTTATTTCTCCCTTCCCACCTTGTTAGTGGTATTAACATATCAGCTCATGTTGCCAGAACCTCCAGCATTGAAATTGCAATAACAAATTTAAAATTGCTAGATGCTTTTGATAGCAGGTTTCAGCAAGCTAAATAAATAATTAGAAAGCAAGTAAACAAAACATTAAAATCAGCCAATCTGATGAACAAATATTAAGATAAATGAAGAAAATAAGCCAGACTTGTAAACTGCATGGCACATCCTCAAACCAACCAATGTGCATATTAGTAGCTCCAAATTGATAGGAAAGAGCAAGAGAAGAAGAAATATGTTTGAAGAAACAACACCAAGACTCTTCCCACATTTAATAAAATAGATGAATCCACATATCCACTGAATTTCAAGAAAGATTTGAAAATACCCATATGTCAACAATTATAACCAAACTTTTTGAAAAACACAGACAAAAAAGAACCTTGTAAACAGCAATAAGAAAAGAATTTCCCCTGGAAGATTTACATACTCAGTATAAATAAGGAAAGGATTCTCCCTGGAGGATGTAAGAAAAATGCTGATTTCAACTCTGAAGCCAGAGAAGCCAGAAGGCCACGAGATCAGAGGCTTAAAGTGCCAGAATCACAATAATCTCAATGAACAATTCTCCATCAGACAAAACTGTTCTTCTGTAATGATTAGCTCCTGTTGGACTACTGAGACACACCAACAGGGACAAATTATGTATAATATATTCTAACCAAATAATGATGCCATTGCATTCTATAGTCAAAATGGCTGAATAGTTGCATATAAAAGGAACTGTGATTTTAAAACAAGATATGAAAAAGTAGATAACTATAGCATAAACTAAGAACTTTTATTACAGATATGCCTAAAAATACATTTTGAATAATTGCTTAGTTGTGCAAAACAATATTTATTAAGTGAAGTCAATAATATAAGATACAATTGGTTTTACAGTTTATCATTTATTATAATTTTCAGGTTTTATAAATTCAGAATGATTTTATACATTTATTTCTTAAATTATCACAGATTTATAAAATAATGTAAGGGAACATTTATAATTTACAAAGGCTTCTCTGAATGATTTTTTGAAATAATATTCAACTTTATAAGTATGGGTTAATCCAACTGAAAATATTTAGGGTTGCAAGGTGTTAGGTAAAATCAAAGAGAGGAGGAATTTATACAATATAAATACCTCACATCCCAGGTGATCATTCATAGTTAATACTAGGAAAGGGGCCGTGGGTCTCCTTTCACATACGTATCTGTTTTATCGGCACTGGTCTTCTGCAGCATAAAGAGAAACTGTTCTTATACTCCCTGCTCACTCTTTATGATGTCCAGATTAGTAAGGGTTCTCTATAGAGCATAGTTGTGAATTGAGTTCCACATGGAACTGTCTGTTTTCCTTCCCTTCTCTTCTTTGTCCTTCTTAGAGAGTTCTCTCTCTGTAGCTCCAACTGGTTTCGAACGCGTCTGCTCTTAGACTTGCGGCCATCTTCCTGCCTTCACTTTCTGGTGTTTCATATGGAACACTAATTACAGTGTGTAAAGTGGTTTTCAAAAACATGTTAGGTGTTTTATATTGAATTGGGCAATTTTAGAATTGACTGTAGGGCTGGAAAGATGGTTTCAACAGCTAAGGCACTTACCTGCAAAGCTTAGCAGCCTGAGTTAATTCCCAGTACCCACTTAAAGCCAGATGCACAGTGGCGCATGCATCTGGGGTTCATTTGCAGAGGCTGGAGGCCCTAGTGCACCCATTCTCTCTATCTTTCTCTATCAATTTCTGCTTCCCAAAAAATAAGTAAAAATATCTTAAGGGGCTGGAGATATGGCTTAGCAGTTAAGGCACTTGTCTGTGAAGCCTAAGGACCCAGGTTTGATTCCCCAATACCCACATAAACCAGATACACAAGGTGGGGCATGCATCTGGAGTTCCATTGGTAGTGGCTAGAGGTCCTGGTGCACCCATTCTCTCTCTCTCTCTCTCTCTCTCTCTCCTTCTTTCTCTCTCAATATAAAAATAGATAATTTCTTAAAATATTTTTTAAAAAGCAATTGATTGGTTATTCAACATGTTGTGGTAGATTTTTTTCTAGATACTTTTACTGGAGTGGCATGGAGGAGATGATTGCTTACAAAAAATGTAATAAATAAATGCAACTGTAAAATGATTAAAATATTTAAAAAAATAACTTCATGTGTATTTTTATCATTGATTCATTGAACAAAAATTTAAGAAAACAATATAACTACAATACATAGTAATTTTCTCTATGCTTATAGAATATACACGATGGGGGGAAAGTTGTGATTTCATGAAATATCTGTTTTGAGTTCTGTCCAAGTTTTTTGCTCATAAGTCCCTTCCCAAGCAGACCAATAAAACTTGTCTCTCTCCCTAAGGTGGGTCATAAAAACTATAACTGTTCTCACCCAAAACACACACATCTTGAATGAAATGAATTCTGTACAACCATCATTAGAGAGAGGGTCCTCCCCCAAACACAAGGAAGGGAGATTAGTAAGATGAACAGATGGGTCAGGCTCTGTCTTAACTCGGCCAACCTGACATCATACCCCCTCAGCCCAAGTCATCCAATCATGTTGTGCATGCTTTACTGATTTCCCTGCATAAAGTCTCCACAAAATCTGGAAAGGTGGCTCATGTATAAACTCCCAGCACTCTGGAAGCTGAGTTAAGAGTGATGCTTTGTGTTCAAGGCCAACTTGGGCTACAGAGTAAGGTCTAGGTTGGCCTAGGTTAGAGTGAGATCCTACATCTAAAAAAATAAATAAAGCTGGGTGTGGTGGCGCATGGCTTTAATCCCAGCACTGGGGAGGCAGAGGTAGGTTTATCACCATGAGTTCAAGGCTACACTGAGACTGCAGAGTAAATTCCAGGTCAGCCTGGACTACAGCAAGACCCTACCTCGAAAAATAAAACAAAAATAAATAAGCAAAAACCTCTGACCGAACAAGGTTCACAGTTTCCCAATAACAACTGAAACTTGATTGCATTAGTGAGGAATACCATTAGGTGTGTCTACGAGGGTTTTCCTAGAGAGAACATAATGAGAGTGCAAGACCCTGCCTAAATGTGGGTGGTACTAGCCAATGGAATGGAGTATCTGAATGCATAAAAGGGGGAAAACAGCTTAGTACCAAACTATCAACTTTGTCTTATTTCAATACAGCAAGATGTAAGCACGCAGCCCCACACTCCTGCTCCACAGACACAAGTGGCTCTATTGCTATGCCTTCCTCCAAAATGAGTCCTTCTTCCCTGGCTTCTTCCTGTCAGTTATCTTGTCACAGTGGTGATGACAGAATAATAATACAGCCTGAAAGACCAACACTCCTTCCCCCATATCGTGCTCGATACATCTCATCTCCTGGAGCTTTTATAACACACCTTATAAGGAACTTGTAAACATGTTTTTTCTGAGTTCTGTGAGCTCCAGGAGAAAATGACACAAACGAAAGGACGGGACTGTGGCAACTCTGAACTCTGTGGCACCACAGGTGCGTTCAAAGTAGAAATGGGGACATCTTGGAGCCTGAGTTCTCAAACTGTGAAATCCAATGTTTTGTTTTATTTCAGGCATATAGTGTAAAAGATGAATCCAAAGGACATTCCATTGATGTCCACTCGGGGGATAGCTACTTGTTTGCAGGTGGGGAAATGTAGCCATAAATTTGAGCTCAAAAATCCCATGCATGGACAAAAAAAAAAAATGCAACTAAAACTCACTAATTCCTTCTTAGGGAAGTCAGAGATATCTGGGTAGTTTCCAAGTGTGTTGGGGAGCTCTGATATGTGTTCCTCCATTCCAGACTGTCTCATGAGGGAGTACTGAGAAAGACAATCGGCTTTGGATGGTTCATAACTCCAGGGATACTGGTGCTAGTCCTACCTGCAGATTAAGGACAATTCTGCAACATGCCTGCCATTGGTCTCAGAAAATATGGTAGATATTAATTCTCTTGATCTGTGATTTGCTTAGAACTACTTACTTAAGTTTTGTTCTGATAAAAAACCATTATAAACAAAATTAATTTAACTCAACTGAAAAAACTGATACTTTAAGAATGTTTAATATATTTTAGTTCAGTAGACAATATAGGACATATGCAAAGGGAAATGGTTCATATCCTCTTTCTTAATGTATGCGGTGGATATGGAATTATAAAAGATACACATGTATAAATACTGAACAACTAGTGGACTGAGCTCTCCCTGTCTAGGCAATAGTCTATCAGGTATATCATAAAGCCACACATATTAAGTTCTAGTTATATAACCATGTGTTCAGACCAGCTTTACATTGTTTTAAGAATTAACCTGCAAAAGTTGACAAAATATATTACAGTAATTTAGGTTGTACTGAAAAGTTAAAATGCAAATTTTTCTACCCAGGGAAAACACTATCTCAATGAGAAATTCATTAGTATGCCTCAGTCATATATTTCATAGTCTTATATGAATATGTATAAACACACAGAAATCTAAAGACATAAAACATTGTTCAAACCAGTACTTTTGTATTAATTTTACTCAAAATTAAAATTTAACTTGCAAATTAAGGCTGCTTTTCATTTAAACAAACTATATTATAATAGTCAATGATAATTACAGGAATAAGCATGGTTATATTAATAATTATCTCTGTAAAAGGGGAAGAAATTATTGATGTGTAAATGTCCATAACCTTTCCTGAATCCCCTTTTATTTCCCAACTTGAATTCCTTAAGAATGATGGTATGTGCCTGTCAGTACGTAGTGGTAGGATGTTAAAATAATCTGTTCATTAAAGGACAAACAGCAATGAAAGGAAAGAGGAAAAAGACCATATGGACAGTGTGTTGGGTGTTGGCATAAAAGAATCCAGGTACAGGGCAGGAGAGATGGCTTAGCAGTTAAGCACTTGCCTGTGAAACTAAGGACCCCAGTTCGTGGCTCGATCCCCAGGACTCACGTTAGCCAGATGCACAAGGGGGCGCACGCATCTGTTGTTCTTTTGCAGTGGCTGGAGGCCCTGGTGCGCCCATTCTCTCTCTCTATTTGCCTCTTTCTCTCTCTGTCACTTTCAAATAAATAAGTAAAATAAACAAAAAATTAAAGAATCCAGGTACGGGCCATGGCTAGAGAATGGGGGAGCAAGCAGAGGCTTTATTCAGCACTGAGCAGGTGGTTCATGGACCAGGACTGGAAAGACAGAATCTGCTATAGCTGCCAGAAACCACACAAAACGGACACCTGGCACCTATAACTCAAGAGCTCAGAGCTGATTCCGGATCCAAGCGTGGCTCTTCTTCAGGGCTCCTCTTTTTCACCAGGAAGATCTGTGTGTATTCTGTCTTCCATAAGGTAAGCCTCACTGCTGACAATAGCTCTTCTACCCAGCTTCATGCAGATTCTAGGCTTCCAGAGCAGTGCATGGGGTCTCTCAGTATCTCCACATTTCTAGTGAGCCTGACTGGCTCAGATTCCACTGCTGAGCCCGTCTTACAGTAGGTCAGGCAGGTGGCGTATGAACCTTCGCCCCTCACCGCTCAGCTTGGGCTTACTGCTTCTGCCTCAAGACAATGCCAGTGGCAGTTCCTGAGGAAATTCGCACAGGGCAGGAAAAGGAAAATGAAGTGAGCTCCAGTCACCCTTCAAAGGCTTTGGTGGAAGAAAAGAATTCCTTTAAAACAATTTTCTTCTGTTTCGCTGCTTATCTACGGAGCCTTAGACGTGTGGTTTCTCATCTGGAAATATGATATACACAAAATAAAGACACGACAAAGCTGTGGCAAAGGCTGGGGCCTCCGTGAGCCTGCAGTATTTCCTAGGGGATGTACCGTGTGAAGGAGGGAACGCTGACAATCAAGTGATAAATTGGCATTTTAGGAAAGCAAGGATCGATTTCTAACCTCACACCGGGTTCTACTTTAGATGTATGTTTGGGGATGTGATTTGGGTTTGGATAGACTGATGCATACTGTTGTCTGACTCTGATAAAATGTGTGTGCTAGTAAAAGTCTGTGGATAACCAGCATCCATTTCCAACACTCAGCGCACTCAGTATCAGCAGGGCTCTTATCAGACATAGAATATTCCTATCAACATGTCAAGTTCACCTCAGGCTTTCCTGCCAATTTGCAACTCCAACTCCTTGCCTCGGAGTTAAGTTTTCCCTAACTCCCACATGGCACAACAACTCATGCCTAGAACACTTTGGAGCCACCGAATCACATTACCATACTCCCCTTACTTGCTGTGGAAAAGTCAGGCCAAGTCACTTGCAGATGCTTGAACTCAAGGACAGAACTCCTCCCTAGGTATGCTAGCCTTTTCTTATGTCTACGTGCTTGTGATAAAGGTTAATGTATCAGTCAGGCACAATAAGAGACATCCACCACTGCTCCTACTCTCGTGGTTTGAGACTGTGATCGTATAAAATCGTCGTCACCTAAACATGAGCACAGCAACACCACTCGCTAACCCGACCCTGTGGACAGCGTGGATACAGGGAAAACTCACGTCATGAGCAGAAAAGAATGGAACGATGCTCAATTTCATCATGCTACTGAGAAGAGAATGTCATCCAAAACAGACATTGTTGATTTCTAGAGCTTTCTATGTAGTGAGCTTCCTATAACTCTACCAATAGAAAGTGAAAGCTTTCTATGAGTAGTCAGGGAAGAATGCTGGAACTTACTTTAACCAGAGGGGAAAATGAACTTTAACTTAAAGGAAGTGTGTGTGTGTGTGTGTGTGTGTGTACACGCACATGCATGCATGTAGCTTTTCATCATAATCTATGAGAAAGTATAAGTGGCATTGGGTTTTTCATGCAGAGAAGATCACATTAAACCAAATATGCCTAAAGCACATTGATAACTGTTGCCTGGCTGGAAGGGGAATGTGGGCCTGAAATCCCAGTAGAGAGAAACAGAAGGATCCATCCCAAGTTTGAGAGCATCCTGCTTTCAGAAAAGGTGAAACTAAAACAAAATTTAAAGAAAATGTATTCTAGGACATCGTGCCAGCCGTGCCTCTTTGTCAGCACGGAGCTGCTGTGAGTGACGCCCCGCTTGCTCTTTGCGTTGGCGTGCTCTGCCTTCTTCACGCTCCACCAGCCTGAGCAGCCACAGGACCCTTGTCTCCTGAACGGGACTGTCACTGCGTGGGTTTATTACTTCATGGATTTTGGTTTATTAAGGTTCTGCACACTCAGATTTCAGAATAGTTTAATATGTGATTCTTATCTGTCCTCTTATTAGAGGGGAAATATTTTTTAATATTTTATTTTTATTTATTTGAGAGAGAGAAAGAGAATGGGCACGCCAGGGCCTCCAGCCACTGCAACTTAACTCCAGGCGCATGTGCCACCTTATGCATCTGGCTTATGTGGGTCCTGGGGAATCAAACCTAGGTCCTTTGGCTTTGCAGGCAAAATGCCTTAACTGCTAAGCCTTCTCTCCATCTCTGGGAAATAGACTTTTGTAACTCTATACATTATGCAGAAGCAATGTTGTATATTGAATGTATATAACTCATCCTAAGATAAAGGCTCATCTTCAAAATTAATATAATACTAACAATTAGTTTTAACAATTACATGAATTTGAAAAAATATATATATTAATGTCCAACATCTTAATATATTAAGATCCATAACTGTTGAGCACTGAATCTAATAGAACACTTTCTTGGAAAAGCACAAAATATATTTCTGAGATTTTTCAATGTAATTCATATAGTTAAGCCTGACGATGGAGGCCTCCATCCCAGTGTTGTAGTTACTTTCTCATTGCTGGAACAAACACTCAGCCAGAAGCAGTTTATGGCAGGAAAGGGTACATTTCAGGCTTACAGAATCCAGGGGAAGCCTCATCACGGTGGAGGAGGCTGGCTCACTTCCACAGATCCACAGCAGAGAGGCAGCAGCAACAACCAGCAAACACAAACAGCCAGAGCTCCTCCTGCCTTCTGGATACCTAATAAGGCTGGACTAGAGTTCAGCTCCCAGTAGCGCACCCCTGTAGCAGGGTTCTGCTGCTGGGGATATAGGTGGAATGCTTAATCTTAATCAAAAATGTTTGAATCTATGGGGCCATGCATTCAAACCACCACAGCCGGCTGCTCAGAAGATGACAGAGGAGAATCACAAGTTTAAGACCAGCAATTTAGTGAGACCATGTACCAAAATAAAAGAAAGAAGAAGACTCCACAGTGGAATGTTTGCCTGGCATGAGCGAGCTGGGGAAATAAAGAAGGAATGCATACGTGTAAGATTACATCAGCATTGATGAGCACCCACGCATTACACTCTTCCGTGGGACAGGGCTGTAATTTGAAAGGGAAATAATTTTTAGACATCAGCCATGGGAAAACTGAATTTTTGTACCAGTGCCTGAAGATAATGTTAACTTAAGCTTATGGATAAAAGAACTTCACATTTGATTTAAAAAGTTAAGTATATATGCAACAAAGTTTGCTGACTGTAGCCACGGTGCTGGCTGGACATGGGATCGTCCTTAAAGACTTGTGCGCTTCCCATCGGCTGTCACACTATCACCCGTTTCCATTAGCAAAATTAGTGTGCTCAACAGAAACAGAGGAACCTGGAGCTTAATCTGACCTCCAAGAAAAGAGGTAAAATGCTTTCATCAAGTGAATGGAGTTACTGACAAGAAACTCTGCCAGACCCACAAAAATCTGATTCTTTTCTCGATCAAAATAGTTAATCCTTAAGATTTCATTTTCCTCTACACAGAGACAAACTGGGGGCCAGGTCAGGAAGAATTAAGAACTAATCCATCTCCCAGTTAAATTTACATATGCTAGAGCCCTTGTCTCATGCTTTCTATAAATAAGACAGACTGCAGTAGGCAAGGTGGGGAGGAAACTAGACAACCCTTCACCTTGGCTGGACCGCAAAAATACTGGTTTTGCATTTTTACCAAATTCAATTTCCTAATTTTCTTTCCTTTGAGTTGTTTTTAAGACATGTAGCCTAATTTCTTTTAAGACACAGGAAAACTATGAGGCAGGTTTATGAATTTAAGTGTCTTGATAACAGCTCCTTATTCACTTGGGACAGATCGTATTCAAGAGGTATGTGATTCCTCACTGACAGTAATGAGAATGTAAGTCCCTCGAGAGAACTTTAATTTAAAATAATCTTGGAAAATGAGAAAGCTTTATAGAAATATAACTTGACAAATAAGTAAAGGAGGTAAGTGGTGAAATAATGGAAGGAATGTCACACCACCCATCACTAGCGATCATCAGATTTAGGTGTTTTCCCTGCTTCTGATAGAAAAGACTTTGACACTTGTCAGACACAATCAATACTTCTCTTTTTGACTTGATTGAAAAATGTGCTTCAGGGGAACTCGAGATAGGAAGTAAAAGAGAAGATAAAATATAGACAAGGAAAAGAAAGAAAGTAGGATTGATGGCGTACTTTGCAGACTACTACTACAGACAGACTCAAGTTTAGTGGAATATAGCCTTTTCATCAGAAATGAAGAGAAAACGGCAAGTACACAAATACTGTTTGCCAAAACCTCCAAGTACAACTGAAACATCCAGTTTGCTTTGATGTAGGCACCTGTTTGCTACATAGACAGGACAGGAATTCATTTCTGGGCCTAAGACATTGTTGCGCAGTGAAGGACTGTACCTGTCTAACATGGTAACATGCTTACATTTTCTGTAAATCAAATGCATTGATTAAATTCATTTGTTTATTTAACCTGCATTTAGGGAATACCTATGCCTATGTGACCATTGAGTAGTGCTATCAACTTGATCACGTTAGGAATCCCATAACAGATGCTCCTCCTGGCAGGGTTTGTGAGTTGTTTCCAGAAAGAATTGATGGAGAGAGGAAGACTTTGCCTCTGAGTGAGCAGCCCTACCTATAAAGGCGCTCTGAGAGCACACGAGGCCTTCAGCTGGATGCTCACAATCCCCGCTGATGTGTGCACCTACCCTGCTGCTGCCGTCCTCGCACAGCCAAAGCCAGCGCTGAGCGAAGACCAGAAGCTCTTCGTAAACCCGTCAGCCCTTCAGTGCCGGGCGGGAACGGCTGAGGCGCCCAGCCTCATGGACTGAGCAGCTGTTCTCCAACTCTGCAGCTATTGTCACACAGACCTGCCTCTATCCTTTAAGCTAATCCAATAAATCCCCTTTATAATACATATTCATTCTATCTTTTCTGTGCCTCCAGAGAACGTGAGTAATATGACATGGTACTCAACAGAAATAAAATGACATTCAAGACATTAATGAGAGCTTTTCAGGACAGGACTCAAGATGAACACAAAATAAGGCAATCAACAAATGAAAACTAATGAAACTAAAGTCTATTGTACAGCAAAAGAAACTATCAGCCAAGTTAAGAGGCAGCCTACAAAATGGGAGAAAAATCTTTGCCAGCTACACATCCCACATCTAGAGTACAACAAAAGTCAAAAAACTAAGCACCAAGAAAATGAACAACTCAACCAAAAAGTATCCTTGGAACTGAAGACCGAGTTCTAAAAATAAAAAAAAAGTTTAATAAGTATTTTTAAAAGTGTTCAATGTGGGGGCTGGAGGGATGGCTTAGCAGTTAAGGCATTTGCCTGCAAAGCCAAAGGACCTAGGTTTGATTCCCCAGGACCCATGTTAGCCAGATGCACAAGGGGACGCACATGTCTGGAGTTCATTTACAGTGGCTGGAGGCCCTGGTGTGTCCATTCATTTTCTCTCTCTCGCTCGCTCTCTCTCTCTATCAAATAAGTAAAAATAAAATATTTTTAAAGTGTTCAATGTCCTAAGCCATCAGGAAAATGCAAATTACAACTACTTTAAGATTCAATATTATCCCAGTCAGAATGGCCAGCATAAAACAGTGACAGAAAACGCTGGCAAGGTATAGGGAAGAGGAACCCTTACTCACTGTTGTAGAGTACAAACTGGTGCAGCCACTATTGAAGTGAGTGTGGAGGTTTCTCAAACATTGCAAATAGGACTACCATGTGTCCCAGCTATACCACTATTGGGCAGACATCCTAAGGACTGCACACTGTACTAGAGAGACACTTGCTCATACATGTTTATTGCTGCTCTATTCACAACTAGGAAATAGAATCATCCTAGACGCCCATCAACTGGTGAACAGAAAATGCAGATGATGAGGCACATACACAAAATGGAGTTTTACTCAGCAGAAAAGAAAATAAAGTTATAAAATGTTCAGTAAAATTGATGGCTCTAGAAAAGATGACACCAAGTAAGGTAACCCAGGCACAGAACAAGTACTACTTCCCATAATAGATGGTGGTGACTACTGAACTCACCAAAACTTGTCAAAGTGCCAAGCAGTGACTCTAGTGCTCAATGCTAAGTGAGAACCCGTTATCGCCCCCTGTGAGGCTGAAGGAACACTGCAGAAGAGGAAGCGGGAAGAACGGAAGGGATAAGAGCCGGTGGAGGGCTGTTGCCATACGACATGACCATTGCGTTCATAACCCCAGGGTGACTGCCATGTCCTGCACAAGAACCACACGATATCGGACTTGTCAGCATTCCATCGCGGGTGGGAGAGGAAGCACGATGCCCCCATGCCGCCCTGCAGCGTCATATGCAGTTAAAGGTGGCTGAGAACGGGGGACTATTTTCTTCAGTGGTGGAGCCGGGGGCTCTGGAAAATGATCCCCACCTGTGCCCAGGCAGGGCAATCCTATTTTCTTGCATACTTAATGTTCGTGTACTTTGTGGGTGAAAGTCTTACTCAAACAACAAATTTAATAAAGAGAATAGTGGGCTGGAGGGATGGCTTAGCGGTTAAGGTGCTTGCCTGCAAAGCCAAAGGACCCAGATTCAATTCCCCAGGACCCACGTAAGCCAGATGTACAAGGTGGTGCATGCATCTGGAGTTCGTCTGCAGTGGCTGGAAGTCCTGGCATGCCTATTACCTCTGTCTCTATCTCTCTCATAAATAAATAAATAAATAAATAAAAATTTTAAATGCCTGGTGCTGAGTGAGCCTTGTAATTCTAAAAAGTAAAAGAGGATATTGACAAAATGGGTTGTTCACATAATGATTATTCCTGTTTTTCAAAAAAATGAAAACAAGTGAGAAGATATTTTAAACACATAAAACACACAGAGGGTTAATACATCTAGCTGACAAATTGTTCAATGATAATGAATGGCAACTTATAATTCAGTGGGAAAAGATGAAAATGATACCAAAAATGAACTTCACTAAGGGAGAATCACAGTTAATGGAAAATGGTGAAACTAGTACAGTCAAGTAAAAATGCCAACTGAGATTTCTCATTAGCTAAAAATTCAGAATACATTAACACTGAATATTGAAGAAAACGTATTTAATATGGTAAGCCTAAAATATTGGCACCACACATTCATACTAGTACTTCCATTTAATATGAGAGGGTACTACCTAGAAAAACCTTTAAATTAATATCAGTACATAAGCATGCTTTACAAAATCTAATGTAAAGGAAAACAGTTCAGCTGCAGTAGCATAACACAGGCCATTTAGCACAGCATGGGTTTTAATAGCAGAAGTATCCATCTAAAGTGACTGGCTGTATAACACATTTAAGAGATTATATAGTTTCTTTTATATATGGATGTGCAAAGACAAAGAAATCTTTGACCCTTGAGACAACATTTTTAAATCCCTGGAAATATATAATTGGAAATGAATGGGTGAATGGGGAAATTACTTTTCAATTTCTCAGTTCACTTCAAACATGCAAGTCATATATTCTACACAAATGCACCTATCATAAATCACCCTATTTTGAGTTATTACACATTAAATGTTAAACATTTACACATTTTGTTCTCACATGTTCTCACCATGACTGTTTCATGCTCCAGTTTTTACCACAAGAACAGCGGGTAGTATGTTTGCTCATTTCTTTTTCTTCCATTGGCACTTAAGAGTTTTCACCCATCTATACCACTACATTTAGATAACAGGATGTTGAAGATCAGGAACAACAAGCTTTCAAAAGTGCAGTTCTTTTGCTACCTTATTTCTTACTGAATGTATGCTCAGGATAGCTAACTGAATGCACAAGAGACATATGTAGAGAGTCAGGAAACCCTAGCCCAGCTGATCCCACTCAGTCCTACACTACATAGCGTTTTAAATTTATATTATATAGAAACTTCTTCACCCTTTGATATTTTAAGAGATTAACTGTCATGTAATGGATGTATATTTTACTGTGTAAATGGTACAACTAAAGTATGTCAGAACAGTTTATATTCTGTTAAGTGAAAATCTGAAGTTCAATTATTGACATATGTTACCTGCACCTATCTTTGTTTTTTCTTTTTTAAATTATCTTTTATTAACAACTTCCATGACTGTAAACAATATCCCATGGTAATGCCTTCCCTCCCCTCCCCCACTTTCCGCTTTGAAACTCCACTCTCCATCATATCCTCTCCCACTCTCAATCAGTCCCTCTTTTATTTTGATGCCATGATCTTTTCCTCCTATTATGATAGTCCTATGTAGATAGTGTCAGGCACCATGAGGTCATGGATATCTAGGCCATTTTGTGTCTGGAGGAGCACGTTGTAAGGAGTCCTACCCTTCCTTTGGCTCTTACGTTCTTTCCACCACCTCTTCCGCAATGGACCCTGAGCCTTGGAAGGTGTGATAGAGACATTGCAGTGCTGAGCACTGCTCTGTGTGAATTACAAAAGTCTTTAATTAGTTGCTAACTTGGCCTAGTATGAAGTAAAACACATTAGTACACTCTGCACAGAACTTTTTCCTGAATGGTGAAGTGTTCTGCTCAGAATGGCAGGAAGAAGGACTATTCCCTGTCCTCAGTGAGACCCAGGGGTGAGCCTATCAGTCATCAGATAACACAGAAAGAAACACTGATAACATGGAGGACTCAAGTGAAGACTTGAGGAAGAACTGTTGATGTCCTCAGTTCCCTTTTGTAGTTTTCTCTCTCTCTAGTGATTTGTTCTTTCAACTCTATCTGGCAGAGATCCAAGACTCAGTTAACTTCACTTCAAGGAAACTGCCGGGCTCTCTCTTGTGTGGGCAGCTATACTTTTGGTCACCACTCTAACACTATGATGACTTTGGCTCTGGGTCACTGCTCTTTCCTCTATGATGTCTACTGCCTTACAAAAAGAGTTTTGTATTTTGCCTCTATTTGTTAGACATTTCATTAAAAGGGAGCATCTATTCCATGTTCTTTAATCTGAACTGAAAAACAAGTCTTGCAGGAACATAAAATTAACAATTATTTACAGTGAGAAAACAATTATTTTTATCATCAGAAGCACAGCTTACTAACTCACATAAATATGTCAGAAATACACATATTTCATTGATCATAAGATGGGTACTTTCCCATTTAAATATCTAATGTAATACATAAAATTAGAGGATTTGTTATTTTATATGAAAATAAGCATCACAATTAAAATAATCCTCTAGTCTACAATTTGTTACTTCAGATAATTATATGTGCTTAAGACAAATGATTCCTAATAACTAAATAAATATGCCTATAATTTTATGTTAAAAATATAGGTTTTTGTATAACAAAAGTTCTAATAGTAATAAATTGAGAAAGGAAATTATTTATTCTTTCAAATTAATATATTTTAAGAGTGCCAGCAGGTTCTGAGTCCACTTCTGTGTGAGAATGTTGGATATATTAGAAAGAATTCTATGTGTGCAGCAGTTATGGGAACTTTGTTTTTAACACTGTTCTGGTCATTGCAGTTCCATTATTTGCAATTTACATGGGTGAAATCTACAGAGAAAGAAAGCTAACTCACTAGTATAGTATTGCCCTCATGCTATATTTCCATTTCATTTACTGTTGACACTTCCATACAAGCATACAGTGCATCTTCATCCCCACCAACTACCCAGTCTCTTCTCCTCCCCTCAGGACCTATCCTTTCCCATTATATCCCCCTCTTACTACCGTGCCTTGTTTTTCTTGATAAACCCAGATAGTAACAACTCACAAACTACTGTCTTGGTTTACCTAGAAGAACTGACTGCATGAAACTGGCATTCAGAGCGTGGTATGACCAGAAGAGCAGACCTGGCTTCCCGTCTGCTCATCACAGCAGAACAGGCATTTCCACACAGTCCCAGCCCCAAGCTCCTGCTGTGCTGCAGTGTAAAATGCAGCAGTGTAGAGCAGCCTTGCACGGCCTGTACACAAGCGGATTTGTTTTCTTGATCACTTGCCGCCTCTCTTCCCTCTGCTGCCCTTTTCCTTCTATTAGTCCCAAATCCATTTTCAGCTCACATTATTTCTACTCTCATCCCTGCTTGGTGACCTCTCATCCTTCTTTCCTTTCTAGCTCAATGATTTATACATCATCACACACAGGTTTTATATATATATTTATAACCCAGGATCTGAATATTTAAAAAATGTAGTATTTGTCTGAGTCTGTTATTTCACTGATGGTGATAATATCTAATTTCATAATTTCCCTAAAACTGTCAGTATTTCATTTTGTTACTATTTCATTCCCTTATGTATGTGATTCTTAATCTTGATTGTCAATTTGACATGATTTTGACTTGTCATGGAAACAAATCTCTCCTGACCTTATCTGTGAGGGATTTCCTACATTGGGTTAGTAGAGTGGGAGGATCCACCTCACTGTGATCATACCATCCCATGGGCTCCATGCTAGGAAAGTATATAAAAGAAAAACCTAGCACGGCACTTAGCATTCATTGTTTTCTATTTCTCTCTGATGATGTCATGATGTGACAGTTTTCTAGTCCTGACGTGTTTCCCCTGACATGATGGACTTTACATTCTGCAACTGTAGGGTGAAATAAACATGTTTCCTTTCATAAGCTGCTTCTACTTGGGAATTTTCTAGAAGCAAGAAAGCAACTGGTATACCGCCACAATGATAGGTGCAATCAAATACTTTTTCACGATTCAAACCCAATTTAGCTATGCCTAAACTGAAAACCATGTCACGGGCACAGGAACTGGAAATATTAGAATCCCTAAAGCTAAAACTGGACATGTCTTTCAACTCCTCAAAGATTCGCCTTAGCATCTCAGTTTATCCAGGTTCACTAATTCACACCCCACTTGTAAGCAACAAACAGATAATTCTAGAAACTACATAGGTATCATGCTTACTGGGGAGCTAGGCTGTGACCCCGCTGAAAATTTGCTAGCCTTGGTTCAAACCTGTACTGAAGTACTTCCTCAACCAGGTACCTTAACTCTGTTGGAGGGGGCATCCATGGTCTCCACCTTCCTTGGTATTATTGAAACCCTTCCACAATTCAACATACTTCCAACATAGATACTTATCTGTCAGGAACACAAAGAATATCAGATATTTCACTACTAGTAACCCCTGGCCTTGCTATGACCACGGGAACAAGGGCAGGTCTTTGAGCTCCATTTTCACTACCCTAGGATTATACCTAGAACTCAATAACACACGTAACCATGCTAGCCCAAGAACTCTCATCAGTATAGGAATAGTTCAATTTACTTGCAGCATAGGTACTGCGAGCCCTAGATTTGCTGATCACTGGTCATGCTAGAAGCTACACCATGCTAAAGGAAGAATGTTGCCTTATGTAAACAAGTCAGGACAAATAAAACAAAACCTTCTAAATACCACTAAACATGCCAATGATTTTTGGGAGCAAAGAACAAAAGGAGGGCTTAGGAACAATGTTCAGTCATGATTATCCCAGTTGCTCCCTTTGCTTGGACTGCCTGTAGCCATCTGTTTACTTGATGCATTCGGTCCCTGCATTTTTAACCTGCCTCTCAAGTATGTGTCACCTGGGCTGTAACAGTTCCATCTCCAGAAGCTTCCATGAGGCTTTCTACCCCTGCCAGCAGAAACCCCACTGACCTTAAGCCCCTTGGTCTAGAAAACAAGAAGCTTCTACCAAAACCACTCCCACACATGGTTCACTTTTTCTGGCACCCACAGAACTCTTGCCAGAGTAACAAACAATAGATAAGGAGAGCCTGTCACTTCTGCTCAGCTTGAAGCAGTTATAAGAATAGGAGAACTCCAATCAATTTCCCAAGATTGGGTTTGTTGCTCTGTCAGCAGGTGGAAGAAAGGTCATTAATAAGAAACCGGAAAATGGAGACAGACTGCATTGCAAGCTTGGCTCAAAAACACCAAACTACAGCTGATCAATGCTATCACCTGACACCAAGGACTTCAGCCCTGCGCTCTGAACTCTTTGACCAGGACTGACCTCGTTTGTATAACCTTGATTTGCATGGCACAGATTATAATGCTGGATACGACCCTGCACAGCAGCTCACTAGCCTCCCAGAACTGCTCACTGCCCAGTCAGGACAATACTTCTTCACACAGTATGAATTCCATGCAGGAAACTACACACAAAGAAACTCATCCTAAACCCCATTACTATAGCTTGGAGGAAATTGCTACCCTCTTACTTACTATGTTCACTAAGTCATTTTTCCAACTCTTGTCTAAAGGGTGAGTTCATTCACTATATGCAATACCCAAGACTGTTTCTAGTGCTAGTTTAAGAGGGAACCTATTGTTTAATAATGGAGCCAATCCTGGGGCCCAACAACAAAGAAAGCTCATATGTAAGGAAGCATGGGGACATTTTGACGCAGACCTCAGGCAGAGACAGCTAAGGGAGCATCATGAATGTGGGAGGGTTGGATGCAGCCAACACACTGTGAAGATCAAGAGGCAGAGGCTGTGTTCAGGACCCATGGAGGGCCATGGAGACTGTCATTCTGCCCCATGATGGCTAAAATGTGAGCCCATCACCTGAGGATAAATGGAGATACTGTCAGCCGTAAGGCTGAGTCAATGGGTGGACCAACAATATGCAACCAGCTATCTAAAATAAAGTTTACTGCTGTCGGACAGAAAGCCTCATCCCTTCAGTAGGGATTTAGGGCTGAGCTGATTTTGCATTGGGATTGCTCTGCCTGTTCATAACTCAGTGATGTGTTTGTTTCCCTTGGAAGACAGCCTTCAGAAGTTGGTCTTACAGGTCATTAAATATAGGTGATTTAAAAACTCCAAATAATGACAGTCCCTGATGTTGCAAGTCCCAACTGAGAAATGCAATCATCATGAAAAATTAAGGCAGTGTGACTCCTCCAATTGATAAGAGTAAAAGAAAAATGGATTCCAGTGATGACGAAGGTGAAAACCCAGATAAGAAATTCAAAAGAATAACCACGAGAATGTTCACCGACATGACAGAGTCTGGTGGGTGTGGAGGACGCAGAAGGCAATGGAAGACATGTATCAGAATGGATCATTTGCTTTAAGGAACTTCTGTTTATGAAGCCTGGCACTTTGTACAATGAATCAATACTAATACAATCTTTAAGAATTTGAACTTTCCAGCTTGAATTAACAATGGCATCACTGTCTTTATCAGAGGACCCCATCCACGACAATTATAAACATCATAAAGCAGATATTAAAATTGTGACATGTGTGCCTCAAACTACTAAATGTGTTCTTTTAAAAAATTAACTACTTGAGCCGAGCATGGTGGCGCATGCCTTTAATCCCAGGACCTGGGAAACAGAGGTAGGAGGATTGCTCTGAGTTTGAGGGCACCTTGAGACTACATAGTTAATTCCAGGCCAATCTGGGCCAGAGTGAGACCCTACCTCGAAAAACAAAAACAAAAAAAATCTACTTATCTACCATAAATCTATTAAACATAAAAATATATTTATGATAGTTTTCTTTAGTAAATAAAGTCCAACCCCAGATTCTCACAAAAGTCAAATATGAGTAAATTCGGGTAAAATATCTAAGTATTTATAATTTTTTCTCAAGCTGTGTACCTTTATTCAAAAGGTATTCAAAAGTTGTGTACTCTTATTCAAAATATTCGTATTAGAAAATGTTCAGAATAAAACCTAACCACCAGTTTTAAATGGATTGTGAATGTCCTCAGGAGACTCTTTTTTACCTTCTTAAATGTCCCCCAGACCCTGGCATCGTTCTCAAGGTATAATTATTTTGATATGTTAGAAAATCTCTGCTTGCTATTCTAGCCATGAATATTCCTTCTGCCATCAACCAAATCTCATTCCTTCTGATGCAACCCTCTAGGACAATCTAATTTATGTCCTCCTATGAATAATTGACCAACAGCTCATTTGAAAATGGAATTGCATGCAGTGTATGTTAACATCATCTGTTATTACCTTTACTATTTTCATCATTGAATTTTTGTAAGTTTATGTCCTTTCCTTTGAAGTTCTTCAAGGGCAGGCATCATGAAATAAAATTTAGTCTGTCTTTGTGGCAGCTTATTAACTTAGCTCTTAATACTCTTTAAGCCATTATTCAAATACCAAATACCTAATTGAAGTTTCCAGCATCTTCATAAAACTAAAGAACTTTTATTTCTGAAGGCAATTTCAGGTTTCATTTAATCAAAACTCATTTACCAGATTCAGAAACTTCGTATAAAAATTTCATGCATTAAATTTGTGATGTTGTGGGAAAAATTTCCATGTTTGCTTTCTCTCCTACAACTCACTCTAGATAAAATTTATTCTATATTTGAAAAGTATATATTTAAGAATTTTTTTACATCCTGAAAACATAACCTATTTAGTATTTAATTTGACAAACGCGTAGGGAAGAAGTGCTTACTTCTCTGAGTGCTGAAGATGACCAAGAACGTCATCCATATTTTCATTCAAGAGAAACCATTCGTCACGTTTCACCTCAGTTTGCCTAACTAGCATTGCTTTCAACACAGTACACATGACTATTACCAATTCATGGCCTTAACTAAGTATCTTTTTTTTAATTTTTTTTGTTTATTTTTATTTATGAGCGACAGAGAGAGAAAGAGGCAGAGAGAAAGAGAGAGAGAATGGACACGCCAGGGCCTCCAGCCACCGCAAACGAACTCCAGACGCGTGAGCCCCCTTGTGCACCTGGCTAACGTGGGACCTGGGGAGTCGAGCCTCAAACGGAGGTCCTTAGGCTTCACAGGCAAGCGCTTAACGGCTAAGCCATCTCTCCAGCCCTTAACTAAGTATCTTTATGATACTAGGATATTTTGAACAAACACAAAGGCATTTCCCCTTTACGCTTGATGTACATGTGACCAAGATTCTTCAACGGCAATGAATGCCTGTAGTCAACAAAACAGAGCTACACTAAGAAAGTGTGTTTGGGGGCTGGAGAAATGGCTTAGTGGTTAAGGCGCTTGCCTGCAAAGCCAAAGGACCCAGGTTTGACTCCCTAGGACCCATATAAGCCAGATGCACAAGGGGACGCCCTCATCTAGAGTTCGTTTTCAGTGGCTGGAGGCCCTGGTGTGCCCATTCTCTCTCTCTATCTCTCTGCCTATTTCTGTATCTCTCTCACTCTCAGATAAATAAATAAAATAAAATATTTTTAAAAAATAAAAAAGTGTGTTTTCTTTGATTCACGATGAAGTCTCTCAGGCTGTAGGAGCAGATTAGTGAGGCTGTGGAAGTCCAAAGTTTCAAATCACACTGAAAATTTGTCTTGTTCCTCAACTTAATACCATTCATCCTGATTTTGGCCATCACCAATTGTTCCGTCTAGGTTTTACTAAAACCCTACTTTATACAGCTAGCTGTAAAAGAAACATTAAGTAATTTTTTCAGTATATAAAAAAGACATTTTCATAAGCACTTATAGGAATTCATGAAAAGAGACTTACTATCTGAACTTGCACCTCAAACACTCACACACTGACACAACCATCTGTGATCAAGAGTACAGTTGAATTCACATCTCAAATACACATGGTCAGATATGACTGCCTGTAACTCAGCATATGGTTGTATTTGGAGATGGGTCTCTGAAGAAGTGACTACATTTAAACAAGGTCACTGAAATGCACATAATGGAACATGACGGCATGAGGGGATTTGATCATGAGAAAGGACACCGAGAAGATGAGCATGAGACATAGGAAGAAGATGGGCACCTGTAGGCTGAAATCAGCCTGGGAGACAAGGAAACTCCCTGATCACACCAGAAACTGTTAAGTCAAGAGTCTTGGGTATGCTATTTCTACATCTCTGTTAAAGAAGCACAGTTCTTTTCCTCAATCTTTTCCTCATGTGCTAGTAAGTAGGGCACCTCCATTCCATTTTCCAAATCAATGCTTCAATAATGATGGTTCCTTAATATGCAAAATACAACTAAATTTTCAGTTGTAATTTTACATAAGAGGGACCTAGAATAACCAACTTATCTATGTAACAAGCCCGTTAAGTTTTTCCATATCAAAACCATGCGATGTTTAATCACTTGTTTTCTATTAGCTATACCTCATGAGTTCAAAACATGACTCGTAAAAAGAAAAAAAAAAAAAAAACAGGACTGTGCCTAGATATAAAGAAGGAAGAAAAACATTCAATCATATAAAGACACTTTCAAAGTTTGTAAGTTGCAATGTTGTAACAACGTGGATATACAAAAAAAATGACTTACATTATAATGCAATCTGTTTTAAAATTAAGAGAAATAATCCTCTGAAAATACTTTGGAGCCATAGCTTTATGTAAAATAAGAAATTTGTATTTTTTTAAATAATTTATCAGGACTAGTAGTATACCTGCAGGGGGGGCACTTGCATAGCGTGAGTGAGGACTGGGCCCAATGCTTCCTAACACACACACAAATAAATAAAATCAGAATAAATAAAAAAATCACCAGAAATGGCTCAGACAGTGTGTTGGCTTCAGTTGGGAAATCTCAAATGTTTATATTTAAATAAGTATCTTACTATATCTCTTAGACAAATCTTAGTCACAAGAACACTCAATGATAAAAAATAAACTGGCGATTTCAGCAGAATAGGAGCTTGGATTAACAGCGACTGTTTTTCTGAATGTTTCAAGAAGAAATCAGAAGTTAGCTTCCTTGTATTTGCTTTAAATGTATGCAGTTGGGCTGGAGGGATTGCTTAGCGGTTAGGGCATTTGCCTGCAAAGCCAAAGGACCCAGGTTCGATTCCCCCAGGACCCATGTTTGCAGTGGTTGGAGGCCCTGGCACGCCTCTGTCAAATAAATACAAAATAAAAGCATGAGCCACCATGTCAGCCTCACCCCCCTTTTAAAAAAATAAATAAATAAAATAAATGTATGCAGTTGTTTAAGGCAGGTAATTTGCTGTACCTCTGATTTCTTTGAGACATTTATTAGGTGTACAACTCATGTGATTAGTTTTATACTGCACATATATCTTCCAGTGTAAAATATATCTCTATAAAAGTTAAATAACACACATGCAAAGTTCAGTATCTGTCAAAAAGTGAAAGAAACATACTGACTGAGAAAAAAATGTACCTTCTAGCTTGAGAGATGGCTCAGCAGTTAAGGCACTTGCCTATGGGCCTAAGGACCTGGGTTCAATTCCTCAGTTCCCATGTAAGCCAGATGCACAATGTGGCACATGCATCTGGAGTTAGTTTGCATTGGCTGGAGGCCCTGGTGTACCCATTCTCTCCTGTCACTCTCTCTCTCTTTCCCTCTCTCTCTCACTCTCTCTTCCTCTTTTTCTTACTCTCTCTCTAAATAAATAAAATATTTTAAAAATATTATTAGTTAAGTACAGTACATGGGCATGTACATTGCACACATAATCACTCTGAAAACTGTCACCATCATTGATAGAAATGGCATGTCAGTAAAAGAGATAAAAATCTATGGAAATAAAATCCAGTACATGCATATGAAATAAATGTGTTATTTCATACACTGCAAAAGTTGTATGAAGAAATATAAAATATTTTCTAGGCAGGTATGGTGGTGCACGCCTTTAATCACAGCACTTGGGAGGCAGAGGTAGGAGGATCACCATGAGTTCAAGGCCACCCTGAGACTCCATAGTGAATTTCAGGTCAGCCTGAGCTAGAGTGAGACCCTACCTCAGAAAACATATATATATATATATATATATATATATATATATATATATATATATATATATATGCATATAATTTTCTTAACAGATATATAACACAGAAACATTCCACTCCAGATTTAAACTTTGGACAGAACATAGAAGAAAAGTACAAAGTAATTTGGGGTTTATAAGACTGTTTAGAGACATTCTAAACCAATAATTCATTCACTTGATATTTTCATGACAACATCATTCTAGCCAAGCAATCATTCCATCTCTGTTTGAACACCTGTTGTGACAACACTACACATTTCCTGCTAATACTGTTTCTGTAAGCTCTATTATTCAAAACCAATATTTGGCTTGCACAGAGCCAACTATATTCACTTTGTCCTCAACTTAATCTTTTTGGACATTGAAAGAGAAGAAAATCCTCATTTTTATAAGAGATTTAAAATAAATTTTAAAAAATATTATGACCTAACTGAGGAGGATCTCCAAGATAACGGGAGTAAGAGAGAGAGGATAATAGTTTATAACCTGTTACAATATATCTAAAATAAAAGCTCTAAAACTAACAATGCCTTCACCACTGACCACACTTCATACATGCATGTGCATCTCTTCAAGAGAAATTTCCAAGGTTAATGAACTCATGATAGGGCTATGAATTTTTGTCATAACACTATGATCCTGTAAATATTTTGAGGGGATTTTATTTTGGGGAGTCATAGGTTCTTTCCACATGTGAAAAAATTCACCACATGTAATTTGGTCATGGGCGGCTGACAGCTCATCTATTTGGTAACTTCACAGATGAAGCATAGATGCCTGGTTAAGTTCACATACTCCTGTTGCCTTACCATTTTCTTTTCTTATATTGCTTGTTATTTGTCCAACCAAGTGTTGGAAATAATACATGTTATCTGGTTATTTAAAAATCCAATTTAACCAAATATTAATATGTTTGTGATTACAAAATATTCATCTGGTTTATTTTCTATAGTAATTGCCTAAATATGTGAGCTCTCTCCATATCCATGTGATTGAACCAAATCACCAGTCAGGTGGTATCGGTTGTGGGCACCTTTAGCAGGTTTAGTGGACAGAGCTCTAAGGAAGGCAACCAGTGCTCAGATGAAGGAGCCCCCCATCCTGCCTTGAGCCTTGCACCAGGAGTGCACCATGAAGAAGCTCTGTTCAAGAACAAGAAAGCTCTTTCCAGATACAAAACCCGTTAGTGACTTCATCTAGTACCTCACAGATTTCATAGCTGTGAGAAGTGAAGTTCTGTTGTTTATAAGCTGTCCAAACTGTGGAATTTTAAAGGATATAATAGTCATAACTATCCTCAAGCCTTTCCTTTTGCTTTGAAAGATATCAATGCATTTGAGACATCACTGAGAGATTTTAAGTTAAAAACTGTAAGTATGAAAGGCATGCAATTAAATTTCCTAGTCAGTCATTTTAAGCAACTCAGCCTGTAATGGAGAGAAGAATAATTCCTGCATTGAGGACATATTTCAAGATGACAACTACCACCACCACGGCAGGAAACATCAGTGACATGACTAGAGACTTGACACAATCATTCTGTCACTGAAGTTGAACAAACAGTGAAAGTTTGATGAAGTCACTGACACATCCTGGAATGCTTTCCCTCTTTAACTAGAGTCACACTGAGGAATGAGGAATTTGAGGGAAGAAGAAAGTTAAAACTAACTACTGCTGTCCACTATAAATGCTCCAGATGGAGATGAGAAGGACTTTCATTATAAACAAGGTAGCAAGGATAACAAGGAAGGAGCTGATGGTTGAAACATCAACAATGCAATCACCAAGTATGTTCTATCTATAGCAAGCTCCTCTTAAATATATCAACAATAATTTTTTCCAGGAATGCATGGGAGCCTCTGGAGTATGAAAACATCTGAGAATCTGAATATGAAACAGTTCAGATTAAACAGAAATGAGTAATGGGGATTAACACAGACATGCACTATACTTAATGTTTTCAAGTGCAATCCTGAGGTATCACATAAATACATCTTGTAAAAAAATAGCTCTTATAGGGCTGGAGAGATTGCTTAGTGGTTAAGGTGCTTGCCTGTGAAGCCTAAGAACCCATGTTCTACTCTGCAAACCCCACATCAGCCAGACACACAAACGTGGGCCAACTGCCGGGTCTCACATGTCCACTAGGTGGCAGAAACATCCGGGGTTCAACTGCAGGCCAATTCTCTCTCTCTCTTCTCTCTCTCTCTCTCTCTCTCTCTCAAATAAAAAATATAGCTTTATAAAAATTGTTTGTTTTACTTAAAATTTTTATAAATTTTTAGGAATCTTGTGCACAGGTTGTATTTACAGAAAAATAAAGCAAGTTGTTTTTTTTTATTTTTTTTTTAATTTTGTAGTCAGTGAATACATTCAAGTTGGTACCGTTGTTAGCCTCCTCCTTGTCCTCCCCCCTCCACCGGGACCCTCCTTTTTGGGGTATCCATCCTTGTCAGACTCTTCAAGACCTGAATTTTGAGCTGAAAGTTTTTTAAAATGTATATATTTTGCACTTGAGTCGTTGAAGTAGGAAAATCACCAGATGCAAGGCCAGCCTGGGCTACATAGTGAGTTTCAGGCAAGTCTACACTATACAGTAAGCCCCTGATCCTAAACACACGAACCAATAAATAAATAGTGTAAAAGCTTAAACCAGCTTTAAAGAAATGTATATTAGAAATACAACATTAGAAATAAATGCACCATGGCAAAGTACATAATAGGCGAAGTACAGAATACTATCTCTGATATTAAAAGGAATAATATGATTTTAATCAATTATACATTAATCTATGTTCTCAGCAACTGTGACCATTTCAGTTATATTTGAACAATGAAATCCAAGTGACTCATGCAGAAATTGGAGTTAATATCTCCTCAGTATTCTACTTCACCTGTGGACTCTGTCAGGTCTATAATTACATGAAAGGAGAACGAGGTAATCATTAAGATAAGACTTTTCCATCTTAGTATATGAATTATCTTTCTAAGAAATAATTATTTTAATGTATATCTCAGTTGATGCAATATAATAAGAATGGTAAATATTCAAGGCTTACACTTTTGTATGAATTTCCTTCAAGAAAGACTCAGTGAGATGTCATGAGATAACAAAGACACAAGTTCTAAAATAAGATTGCTGAAAGCAGATTGTCAGAAATATCTGATAGTGTAGTGAACCATATGAAACTCTCTTTGCAGTAGGCCACATAATGAAATCTCAGAAATTTCATATAGTTCTACTTAAATATATCATAAAATTAATGTTGATGTATTCCATATTAAAAATAACATATTAATTTCTACTTTTCAGGAGGGCAAATTCTTAAAAGCTTATTTTCTTTTGGAATGTTTTTAAAATTATGCTATTAGAATGTGATTAGATTAATGCCATAAATCTTTAATCTCTTTTAACTCTAAAAAAAATAACATATTAATTTAAAACAATACCTGATTATTGTCAGGACTTTTTCAAAAGAGTCAAACACATTTCATACCATCCCACAAAATATATTCAATTCATCTATCAAATCCTAAAAATCCATCCTACATGAAATCCTCTTCCTTGAAGAAGTAGATTATTTATGAGTTTTATTCCTATAAGGTGCTCACAAACAGAATAAGCATAATTTTCTCAACAATGCAGAAGGAAATATTAAATGAATAACTTGTATTTCCTCTTTGAGAACTCTAAATTTCTTGATCTTAAAGGTTAGAGTGTAAAGGAAATGTCACGGTTCATCGACTGACATAACAATGTAAAGACCCTCATTATAGGCTGTAATGACACATCAATACATTCACATTCACAAGCCACAATAAACAATAACATAGACAAACACCAATCTCACATCAGTAAAACCTTATGTCTTACGTTCCAACTGATCATTGAACATTTTGTAAAGCATTTTCCCATCTTCCCTTATAACATCCATTGCCCAACTGATGATCATGTTGTTTCCATGACCACTGAAGAATGTCATGGAAAGTCATACTATCCAGAATCTGTCACTCGAGCAGTCTCAATCTCTCTCTCTCTCTCTCTCCTTCTCCCTCTCCCTTGGCTGATACAGGATACAGCTTCTGTGTATAGAGCACTGGCACATGGAAAACCTGGGGGAGGCTGGCCAAGAGTAAGTGGAAACCAGTGTCCACAGTGGAACAGACTTTGTAGCATTCAGGATCTTCTGTCAACAGCCATGTGAACCTCTAGACGAGTCCTTCCGCATTGAGGCTGTAGCTGAGCCTTGCATTGTGAGACCTGAGGCACAAGGCCCAGGAAAGCTTAGTTATCTTTTGAAATGGGCAGGGTCTCACTGTGTAGCCAATATGGCCTCCCACTCTTGAACATCCAACTGCCAAGTCCCAAATGATGGGATAACAGGCATGTGTTACCAAGCCTGGTTTTGCTTATCTTTTCAATCACAGAAGGAATTACATATAAATGTATTTGCTTTTGAGGTAATTCCTTAACAGGAATAGACAATCCAATCATGGCACTCTCAGGTGGGCTGCTACCCTCAAAACCATCACCCTGCATCACCTAAAATGTTCACCACTCAGCCAAAACATCTGCAAAATCTCTCTCTCTCTCTTTCTCTGTCAGATAAATAAATAAATAAAATATTTTTTTAAAAAATATGCATACATAGTCCATGCTATCTCTCCATCTCTCATCATTCTCTCCATAGTGTTTTTCCAAACCTCTTATTAGCTGTGAAGTCAAAATGAGAAAGTTGATTTGGCATAGTGTCTTGTTTCTGCTATATTTCTTTGGAAGAGCTTATTTCCTAAGAGCTTTAATTGCACATATATAAACACAAAAAGAGATGTGATTTTGGCCTGGTTTAAAATGTTAAGTGGTGCTTTGGTGGGGTCCGTAAGATATCAGGATTCCCTGTGATGGGTCATGCTGCTAAACATGTTGACCTCGTGGAGAGAAACTAGAAGTAATACATATTTAATTAGCAGATAATGCCAAATTAAGGAAGGTGGTGAATAGATAAGGGAGAAAGTATTTAAAATTTTGAAAACTGAAAATAATAAAACTGCTTCAGTTTGTTCATTAGGAATGTAATCAATACCTTATCATGTATTGATATATAAGGCCAAGGGCGAGTAAATTTTTGACTGAAAGTTATCAGTTTAAGTTATTTTGTGTCCATAGTTGGATCAATAGCAAAAAATGGAATGTTAATTGGATACAATTATAAATGAACCTAATATACCAGTCAAAATTCACCAAAGCAGACTTGGACTGGACAGAAGATCTTCTTGATCTGGTATTTAACCTCTATGCCAGTCCTTGGATTGATGTGTGTAACACATCAGACAGTCTATATATATTACCACAGGAATTACCACACAAACTCTATACATAGTGTTGACGCTTTCCTAACAATGCCACATCATTTATGCCAGGGAAATAAGGTGACAGCATCACAGTGGCGCTAGTGCTACTGGTCTGTCCACCTGCCCAGAGGCATCGCCTTCCCCCAGTAACTGACTGCTGTTCCCAGAAAGCAGAGCCCACAACCCCATGGGGAATAACAACAGCCCCACTTAGGAGGATCTCCAGCAGAACGGGGGCAGGGAGGAGGGAAAATATGATACAAAATCATGATGTATCCATAAGTATGTTCTGAATATAAAAAACAACATAAAAATAAAGAAAAAATTAAAAATAGAAAACAAAGTAAAAGAACATGGAAGATATTGGAGAGACCTCCCATGTTTTGGGAATGATAGAATCAATTACCAAAAGTAATCTACAGATTCAATGCAATTCACATCAAACGTTATGTGATATTCTTCTCATAACCAGAAAAAAATCAATCCAACTATTCACATGAAAACACAGAAGGCCACGCATAACCAAAGTGAACCTAGGCAGAAAGAAAAGAGCTGCAAGTATCAGAATTCCTGACATGAAATTACACTGTAGAGTCACAGTGACAAGTAGCATGGTATTGGCATCAAAACAGACACAAAGCCCAAAAGAATAGAACACAGAACCCAGAAATAAACCCATATAGATAAGGCCACGTGATTTTCAACAATGGCATCTGAAACATACACTGCAAAAAGCACATTATAGAGATGGTGCTGGTCAAAATGGATATCTACCTACGCACACAAAAAATAAATAAATAAAATTAGGTACAAATCTCTCTGCACAAAGATTGATACAAACTGGGTTAATGACCTTAATGGAAAGACAGAAATGCTAAAAACACAAAAGGAAAACAAGCAATACACTAGAACTTGTTGGCTAGGAAAACACTTTCAGAACAGGACGCCAAATAGCTTTGGAAATAGTCCCAAGAATCAACAAATGTGACTAGATGAGATTAAAATGCTTCAGTACAGCAAAGGGAACTATCAGGAGGATGAACAGAAAGCCTACAGAGCGGGAGAAGATCTCTACCCATTATACCACAGACGTGAATCTGATATCAATGACACAGAGAGAGAGCCAAAACATTCAACACCATAAACATAAATCAATCAGTAAATGGTTAAGGAAATGAACGTAAAGTTCTCAAAAGAAGAAAGGCAACTGGACAACAAATATATGAAGAATGTTCAACATCTTCAGCAATCAGAAAAATGCAGATTAGCACTACAATGAGATGCTCTCTTATCTCAGTTGGAATGCCCATCATCAAGAAAACAAATGACAACAAAGGCTGGCAGGACACGGGAAAGAAAAACCCAGATTCAATGTGGTAAAAGTGTAGAGTTTTGCAGCCACCGTGGAAACCAGCTGTGGTGGTTGGATTCAGGTGTCCCCCATAAACTTAGGTGTTCTGAATGCTAGGTTCCCAGCTGATGGAGATTTGGGAATTAGTGCCTCCTGGAGGCAGTGTATTGTTGGGGCAGGCTTATGGGTGTTATAGCCAGCTTCCCCTTGCCAGTGTTTGGCACACTCTCCGGTTGCTATTGTCCAGCTGATATTGGCCAGGAGGTGATGTCCACCCTCTGCTCATGCCATCGTTTTCCCTGCCATCATGGAGCTTCCCCCTCGAGCCTGTAAGCCAAAATAAACCTCTTTTTTCCCACAAGCTGCTCTTGGTCAGGTGATTTCTCCCAGCAAAGAGACACCTGACCATAACACCAGTATGCAGCTTTTCCAAAAAAATTAAAAACCCAGTTACCATTCCTGGACCTGTATACTGTATACGCTATAACAGATACGCTTGCTCATCCGTGTTCACTACTGCTGTATTCACAACTGCAAGGAAATAGAAACAATTTAGATGTCCATCAGTGGATACCTGGATAATGAAAAAGAGGCATATATACATGCTGATGTTTTATTTAGCTGCAAATAAAAATGAATTATTAAATTTGAAAGTAAATAAGTGGGACTGAAAACAATTATACTGAGGCTCAGAAAGACAAAACTTGCATGTTCTCTCTCATATGAAGATCCCAACTTTTAGTGTTTGCATATAAATAAGGCATGTGAATATAGACCATAAATCAAGGTTTGAGATCATGAGGGACAAGAGGTGATGATGCAGGGGATGGAGGACAAAGGAAATGCAGCATAGAGGGAGAAAGGAGTCTGTGTTGGAGTTGAGATCACGAGAGACAAGAGGTGATGATGCAGGGGATGGAGGACAAAGGAAATGCAGCATAGAGGGAGAAGGAGTCTGTGTTGAGTAGCATAGAGGGAGAAAGGAGTCTGTGTTGGAGTTGAGATCACGAGAGACAAGAGGTGATGATGCAGGGGATGGAGGACAAAGGAAATGCAGCATAGAGGGAGAAGGAGTCTGTGTTGGAGTTGAGATCATGAGGGACAAGAGGTGATGATGCCGGAGGTAAACGACAAAGGCAATGCAGCATAGAGGGAGAAAGGAGTCTGTGTTAGAGATACTACACAAGGTGGAGAGGAGGAAAAACAGAGGGGAACAAAAACAAAAGTCAAAATTTGCTTGCAATACAATATAACAAAACCTAATTATGGGGGCTACCCATGTAGAGCCAGATGCACTAAGTGGTACATGCATTTGGAGCTTGTTTGCAGTGGCACAAGGCCCTGGTGTGCCCATACTCTGTCTATCTATCTATCTGCCTGTCTGTCTATCATCTGGGTAAGTAAATAAAAAATTTAAATTTATAAAAACCTATTATTTGTATGCTAATGAAAATAACTAATTCTTGAAATATAATTATTATTCTTTCTTGGAGTCATTCTTGTAAAACAGCAAAAACAAAATCTTTGCTTTATCTGGAGGAACCAAAAGTATTATTTATATTTTTTAACATGAGTTCTTACTAAAAAAATTGTGAAGGAAGAGAGTTGATGAGATAGCAAAGTAAATAACAAATGTCACCTGCTTACTGAAATATAGATGTGATATCATCACTTCCCCAGTATAAACTCACTATCATACAGAACACATTGTCTAGCACAAGTTGGAGCCATTGAAAGATAATGAAAATGCTTTGCTGGTTAAAATGATGGTCATATATTTGATGTTAATTTTAAATCAGAAATCAGATTAATAGATTTTCAGAGCTTATTTAGAAAAAGTAGTTGCTGGGCTGAAGAGATGGCTTAGCAGTTAATGCATTTGCCTGTAAAGTCAAAGGACCCGGATTCAACTCCTCAGTACCCATGTAAAGCCAGATGCACATGGTGGCGCATGCATCTGTAGTTGGTTTGCATAGGCTGGAGGTCTTGGCATGCCAATTCTCCCTCTCTCTATATCCACCTCTCTCTCTCTCATAAATCAATAAATAAAAATATTTTTAAAAAGAAAAAGTATTTGCCATTTGATAATCTGCTACCAAAAATTGGTAACTTTTACAGTGTAATGGTACTGGTGAGCTCAGGATTACATTGAGGCTCTGAATGTGTAGGTCACTGGTATAAAATACCACATGAACTGTCAGATTGTTCGTGATACTGAGCATATCTCTCCCCTGTTTTCTTTACTTTGGGGCAATGCAATTATGCTTCTTTGCTTTTCACAGTGATATGTGAGGATGATCTGCATTCTTGCTCCAGGCATATAATCATCTCATCGTGGAAATACTTTATAGCAAAGGTGGGTTTGCATTTCGATGCTCTGGTTCTTTCTTGGATTTAATCTTATCTTAGTGACTAAGCAAATCTTTCTTGTCTATCCTCTTTCCAGCACATTTATTTTAAATATTGACATTAGAATGAGTTTTCTTTAAAAAAGATAAATATTTTGTATGTGTAAATTGCTCATTATAATAATTATGAACATAATTGATCTACACACTTATTTATAAACACTGTAAATTTTGTCCTAGTTTCCTTCAGAGAGGAGGATGCCCTGAGGGGCTGAGCTGCAAACTCGTAGATTTTCCCAGCTGATGGTAGATTTGAGATTAAACTGGATTCTGAGACCACACTGGTTCTGCCTCCTCCTGCTAAGTATTTATAGTAAAGTGAAGCCAAAAGCCTTCAAAAATTGTCTCATAAGGATAAAGAGACTGTTATAAATTTCAAATTGGAAAGATTCATATGTCTTTGTCATTTTTTTTGCAATACACAGTGTAAGAAAGTGTGTTTCACGACATACAGTTGAATATGTAGTGTATCAGACACTGACAAGGGAAATAAAGTGCTGTTTAGAAAAGTACACACTTTCCCAGCCTGTGCCGTTGCTGCATCTACTAATCTCTATATGTTCCTGGCCACGTTCCATTGGTTAGGATAAAAATGTATTCATACATCTATAAAAGCCTCCCTCCTTCATGTAGCTTTGAATACATGAATATTTGAACAATATTTGTCTTAATACATGTTATATAAAAATATAGTGGTCATTTATATGTATAGCAATTATGTGCTTCTAAGAGCCTAAGATCTTTAAGTAAATAAAAGTTATAAAGCACTTGATTCAAATGCCGGCCAGTGGTTAGTTACCTAGTAGACATTAGGCCACAACTTCAATACCAAATACCACACAAAAGTTAAGTTTTACAAGAAGTTTCTCTTCTTTCACCCATTGATTCATTAAAGATACTCAGATATTATAGATTGGGTCAATGTAGTGTTCTATTAAATTTAATAATTTTAAGATTTTGGTAATACTAACAGCTTATTAACTTTTCTCATTACACTGTATAAATTACCATCAAAATATACAATATATCTCTTAATTTGTGGAAGCTTTTATGAGGTCATCTTATATACACCTAGCTCAAATAATTTATTTTAATTTTTAAAAAGAGCATGAGAGAGCCATTGATTGAGCAACGTTCTAATGTCTGTGTACATTGTACTGACAATTAGGACTGAACACTATATAAAATACTTCAAGGGTTTAATATCATAGAACGTCTTCATAAAACCACCAATCATCCCTTTCAGCTATGAGTGACACCCTAGAAAGTGACAGAATACTTTCTTGCCAAGTGAAGGGCATCTGGGTATAAAACCTGTCACTTTCGTCCTGTTGACTTCTGTTCAGTAGGTCACAAGGAGACCATGTATGTCCCAAAGACTTACTTCTTAGGCAAAAAAAAAAAAAAAAGGTAAAAGATTTCTGCAAAGCCCTTTCCTGGTCATGCATTCTAAGTATAGAAAACACTGAAAGTAGCTAGGTTAGGTGTTCCCAGCCACAAGAGAGGGAATTAGGACACTTGAAAGAATGGCTCAAGGTACCTCCTCCTGACGTAATGTAACAATGACTTTGAAATATAAATCCTGAGAACATTTTAATGCATGTGTCTAAGGTTTGAGATTCATATTTATTACTATAGCATTAACATGAAATGTGTATCTTCTCTTTGAGACTTCTAAAGATCTATGTATTTCATGAAAATGACAAAGGTAGATTTCAATAGAACCCAGTATACTCATGAATCAAAAATGAGAGCCATATCTTACTAATATATTCTTTCCTATATTATCCATTCACCAAGATAGCCTTGGGGCATGCAAATCTAGCCTCCAGAAACTGCATGGAACAAAATTACACAGTAATGCTAATGCTGTTAGGGACTTATAACCATGATCTTTGTGTGTGTGTATTTTTTTATTTCCAATCAGGCCTCTATTGAGTTTATAAACAGATACTTGAAAAAAAATCACATAGTCTCATAGTAAAATTAACAAGTGATCCACAGAAAGCTTTCCTAATGAAATTAATCCATGTAAAATTTCTTAACTTATTCAAGATAGTATCTAAACCCTGAATTTTTGAAATGCTTTTTTGTGTCATATCATGTTATTTTAAATTTGTGGATTCTTTATACATTAGAAAATTGCATAGTTAGAGCCGGGCGTGGTGGCGCACGCCTTTAATCCCAGCACTCGGGAGGCAGAGGTAGGAGGATTGCCGTGAGTTCGAGGCCACCCTGAGACTCCATAGTGAATTCCAGGTCAGCCTGGGCTAGAGTGAGACCCTACCTCGAAAAACCACAAAAAAAAAAAAAAAAAAAGAAAATTGCATAGTTAGAAGAGACCCTTTTCTAATCTAGGAAATGGTCAATGAAATCAATTAGAAATTCCTTAGAATGACAGGATTTCATGCTGTAAGTTTTGCTTTTGCTTATGTGCTTTTGCTATTATTTTTATGTACTTTTTACTTTGTGCTTTTGGAATGTGTATATATATATATGTGTGTGTGTGTGTGTATACATAAATATGTGTGTGTGCTTTCTACTGTACATACTTTGTCAGCACTTACTGAATAGATACTGAATGTTTATGAATTTACTTAATGTATGTGTGTAGTGTGAGTGTGGGTTGTATTCTGAGTGTCGCTACACAGACGGGTGTGAGTGTATATGTATGTGCATGTGGCGGTCACAACCACCTCAGGTGCCAACCTCAGGTATACCACTTACCTCATTCTGAGACAATCTTTCATAGGATAAGAGCTCACTGGCTAGCTTAGACTGGCTGGGTGCAAAGCTCCCTGGATCTCCGTGTCTCCGCCTCCCCAGTACTGGTGTGTGGGGGGGTGCATGCCATCACACCCAAAATTTATTGGCTAGTGGGATGGAACTCAGATGTTCATGCTTGTGAGTTATCAACTGAATCATCTCTTCAGCCCCTGAACATTTACTTAGTTTATTCTCCCAGCTGTTACACACAAAAAAAACTTGCTAAAATAGAATTATAAAGTACACTATAAACAATTCACACTCAAATCTAATCTCTATAATGCTACTCCCCAATTCTTGATTAGCTTTGTTCATTTCCTAAAGATCACAGTAACACTAACAATAATCAATATGAACCTCTTTAATATACCTAAGAATGTGATTTAAAATATTGATAGTGTGTTTCTGATTTAGTGGTTTTGCATATCTGATTGCGCATCCACATGACCAGGATTGCTGTTAGACTCCTCGGCTCCACTCAGAACTTAAAATTTCTAGTAGAAGAGGGAGTGTTTTCTGTCTCTGTCTCTCTTTCTCTCTCTTCTTCCTTCCCGCAGCCAGTCTCTCTCTCCCTTCCTCATCCCCCCCCCCCTTTCCCTGAATGATTTTATATTAATTCAAGATTATCTCGAAGTCATTACATCTTGGATATAAAATGCTCGCCAAACGCCCATGTTAAGAGGCTAAGTCGCCGGCCTAGGGCTCTGCTGGGAGGGGGTGAAACCCTGTGAGGATCTCGGGTCACTGAGGACTGTGGTTGGAGGAGATCCTGGGACTTGAACTTCTACCTCGCTATTGTTCCTTCCTGGTGGCCGTGAGAGGAGCTGCCGCATGCTCCTGCACGGCCACAGGCCCAGAAGCAACGGGCCACTGACGGAGCTGAGACTTCCAAAACCATGAACGAGATGAGCCTTGCTGCGTCAAAGTTGCTTATCTCCAGCTTGTTGTCTCAGCACTAGAAATCTAACCAAAATGCAAGCAAAACTTCCACCAGTCGCTGGTTAAAGGCATTTGCTTGTGAAAGCTGTGCGCGTGCACCAGTGTGTCTTGTCACTGCTAACAAACGCCAGACACGTGCATCAGTTTGCCTAGCTTTACATGGATGAGGGGAAATTGAACCCAAGACAGCAGGCTTTGCAAGCAAGTGTTTTTAGACATTGAGCAATCTCCCCAGGCCCTTCTTCCCTCTACTATTTCCTGCTTGTTTGTTTCCTGAAACAGGGTCTCAGTATGCAACCTTACCTGTTTTGAAACTCACTATGCAGACTAAGGCCTCAAATTTGTGGCCATCCTCCTGCTTCTGCATCCCAAGTATAAGGATTGTAAGTGCATACACCGCCCCAGCTTACAGCAAATTTCTTTACAAACTTTTTATATTTTTACCAGAGAAACATGACTATGTCCCTACTATGATCCTCCAAACTCTCCTAGCTGATATAATTAAATTGCATTACTGTCTCTACACCTTTGTTTTAGACGTAGAGTCTTCAAAGGACAAGAAAAGGAATCTTTGAAGAGTGTAATGTCAGGGCTCACTAAAGACCTTTCTGGGTCATAAACACTAAGTGAATGTTTCTTTAAAGAATTGACAATGAAGAAACTACTGGAGTAACTTCAGAGATTAAATGCATTATGGAAATTCAATAATTCAGGGCTGGGGAAACAGCTCAGCCAGTAAACACTTGCTATGCAAGTGTGAGGACCAGAATTCAGATGCCCAGCACCACGAAAATGCCAGGTGGGCACAGAGACTATCTGTAGCCCCAATGTACTGAAGACAGACAGGAATCCCAGGGGCAAGCTAATGATCTAGAGGAGCTGAGTTTGTGAATTCTAGACCCAAGATACCCTGCCTCAGTAAAACAGAGCGACAGACGAAGCTGACCCCCATACACACACACACACGAAATACTCATAACCGAGAGATTTCATGATCACTTTGAAGCTTGGACATAATGCTTAAATTTCAGTTTTAGAATGAGATAACAAAATGGAAAGGATAGTCCATTTTTTATCTCATTAATCAAAAATCTTCTGAAAAGCAGGAGGCAAAGTGTTAGAGAGAGACACCAGGGAGGAAGGTGAGCCCAGACAAATGTGACTGACATGTTCACTCAGGCTCGAGGCTTACAGGGGAAGTTTCCTTATGGTGGGGGAGCAAGGGGCTTATGGCTTAAAGGGGAAGTTTCATCACGGGGGTTTTATGGGGCAGATTCATGATGGTGGGGGAGCATGGCACCGGTGAGAAATAGCCTCACATTGTCCCACATCAGCAGCAAGGTGTGAGCATCAAGAGTGAGCTGGCTGGCTAACATCCAGCGGGCAGAACTAACAAACCTCAAGGCTGACCTCCAGGAACACACCTCCTCCATCAAGGCTCATTCTACTAAACTACCATTCATAGGGTATTCAAAACACATGAGCCTGTGGAAAACATTTCACCCAAGCCACTACAGCCCACACTCAATGGAATCCCACTGCCGGCCAATCTCACTCCTTTCTATTCTGATTTTTGTGCTATCAAAGCCAATTCTTTAACTTTCATGTAGAGATCTGACTTCTAAAATAATCTGTTCTTTCTTTCTTTTTTTTATTTTCAAATAATGTTTTTATTATTATAGAGAAAGAGAGGGAATGGACATGCCAGGGCCACTAGCAAAAGAACTCCAGATGACCAGGCTTTGCAGGCAAGTGCCTTAACTGCTGAGCCACCTCTCCAGCCCTATTTTTTTTCTTTCTCATGATTCATTATATATTATTCTGTTTGCTTATAGATGTTTTGCTATGTTTATAGAATTTTTTATTGGTTTATTTTCATCATAATCACTACTTAAACTGATGTTCAGAAACAGCCAATAAGGCAGTGAGAAAAGATACTTTAGAAAGAAGACACTTTGCAACCAGAAGAGAGGGATCATGACTCTTAAGTAACAATTCACTATATAAAAGGAAAATTCAGTGAGCCTCTTTAGCCTGACAGAGGAAGTCAATCCCAGCGGAAATATTCCAAAGTCAATGAGTCTGACAACTGCTGACCTATGGGCTGACAGTGCAAGGAAGAACGTGATCCATACCAAAACCTCCGAGCCTGAGCTCCAGAGTTCCTGCTTTAAGCATGGCTGAGGGGTCACTAAGACATGGATGACCAAATCTAAATAAAACTACACTTTCATCCAGTCCTACATCATCATCTTTCAAACATAGGAGGCTGATCTCAGCGAAGTGATGAATCTTACAGTAAATTTCTCAGAGAGAATACCACAAATTTTGTTATAAAAAGAAAACCCTAAAACTTGGAGTTCAGAAGATGGCTCAGGTAAAAGCGCTTGGCTTACAATCAGGTGGACCTCAGTTCACCCCAGAACGCATATAGAAAAGCCAAGTCAGGTGTGGTGGCATACCCTTGTACTCTCATTTCAGCTAAAGACTTGATACTTCAGGTTCATTGCCAGTTTTTTAAGCCTAATCACAAAACTCAAGACCAATGAGAAACTATGTCTCAAAGAAGATGGGGCTGTAGAGATGGCTCAGCAAGTAAGTGCGCTTCCTACACCAGCACGAAGGCCTCAGGATGCCTGAAAGTGCTAGAGTTCCAGACTCCAGATCTCACGTAAACAGGTGAATGTGGCCACATGTACCTATAACCGCAATTCTGCAGGGGGTAGAGACCCCAGAATTGTCAGAGCCCCACAAGCTCCAGAATCAAAAGAGACTCCAGCTCAAAGCAACCAGGGGCCGGGCATGGTGGCGCACCCCTTTAATCCCAGCACTCGGGAGGCAGAGGTAGGAGGATGGCTGTGAGTTTGAGGCTCGGGTCACCTTAGGCATTTGCCCACCCTGCCACAGGTGAGCAAATAAAACATCAAACCACATCGTACACACACACGTGCATACACACATACGCATGTACACACATTTGCACACATATACACACTTAAACATGTACACACATATGTACACACACACACACACACACCAAAAATATAAAAGTAAAAATAAAGAAACAGCGCTCAAGGTTTTTTACTGCTAAACACACACACACAAAAGGCACACATGCATACAGACCCACAAACACACGTGCACTCAGGAACATGTGATCATGTGTACACATACAGACACATATCCACACACAAAAAAGAATGAATGATTGGATCTTTAAAAAGGGGTTAAAGTGCTTCCTTTCAAAGCCTGCCAGTCCAAGTTTGATCCCCCAGTACCATAGAAAGCTAGATGTACAAAGTGGGGCATGTGTCTGGAGTCTGTGTACAGTGGCAAGAGGCCATACCATACCCATACACTTTCTAGCTCTTCCTACCTCTCTCCCTACCACCTCAAAAATTAACTGAATAAAAGTATTTTTTTAATAAAAATAAGGAAGCCGGGCACAATGGTACATGCATTAATCCCAGCACTCAGGAGGCTGAGTTAGGACAGTCACCATGAATTTGAGGCCAGCCTGAAGTTAAAGAGTGAGTGTCAGGTTAGCCTGGGCTGCAGTAAGACCCTGCCTCCACAAAGACCAGAAAATAAATAGATATATTTTAAAGCAATAAATAAAAGTAAAAATAATGAGAAATAAAATATGTTCTCAGTACCATCTAAGCCGTAGCATGTTTCTTGATTTTACAACATTTTGGAAAGTTAATAGGACGAGAATAATTAGGTAAGTTTTATCTTATGAAGTGATTGGCAGGCTTCATCTATCGTAACCTGCAAAGCACAGAACATGAGGGCGCGAATGGAAAGAAAGGTCACGGGAAGCTAAGCGGGAAAAGGCATCTCAACTGCATTTATGTTAGTAAAAAAGTTGAAAAGAAGGAAAATTTACAAAGTCAAGTTGGTTGAAGACAAAGCAAGAGCACCCAGAGGAAACAATGTGAGTAGGAAGCATAGTGACTGGCAGCCAGTACTTGTCAAAGAGGTGCTACAATCTCAAGGGTAAAAACATTCTGCAGAAAGTAAAGCCCGGAGTTGTTTATCCATTAAAACTGTGACATTACAACTTGTGGTTGAGGTGTCCTGTTAACAAATGAGAAACCCCCAAGGTGAGCTCCTTCCACTGCATATGTGCTAGACGGGAAATGGACCAGGAATATGATGAAAGCTTTGAAAATTTATTTACATGCATAATCCAGCATTTATGAGCAAAGAATTTATTTCTGAGATATTAAAAGTTCCCCCTTTTTCTGGTGAATATTTTAATTAAAAGAAAAAGCTAAATCATTTTAATTTGAAGTTGCAGTAAAACTAATTCTAATAGTGAAGCAACCCTTTCCAAGAAAGTCTTTGAATCATTAGAGGATTCTCAGATAATTTCTTGTGAATGCAAACAAGATAATCATAGGAGTGCATATATCAAGTAGCCCTTTCTTCAAACACTGGTGGTCATGCATATTCAACAGAATGCAAATATTGACTTTTCTGATAGCAAGAGAAGCACATTGAAAAAGTGTCTGATGCAAAGTTATAATCATTGTGCAGAATATGGCAATGACCTTCACACTCCTGAGCCAAGTGTATTCTACTTGAATCTCTAATTGCACTAAGCTTTAGGAAGTTTCCACAACTTAACCAATAAAATAGATACCTGGAGAAGGGCAGTCTGTGCCAGTACAATAAAGATGGGAAATAAATAAACAGGCCCTATATCCTATGTACCTCAGGAAGTTCAAGAGAACCTCGGGTTTCAATTATCTTCTCTAAAAAGACAAACTAGAACTTGTAGAGTTCCCTGTCTCGGAAGACGAGAGACTAGAAAGATAAGACAACTGTCTCCTGAGTACTATAATCCATGTCTCTGCAGTGTTCTCGATTTATATTTAACTATATACTGTTTTTAAAAAGAGAAAATCTAGATCATTTAAACTAAGACATCATGCAAATTACACCATGTTTTTCATTTCATAAGCACAGACTTACCATCCTTCCACCACCAGCACAAGCAAAACTATGGACTCAAGACAAAGACTGGCCCTGAGTTAATGTTTATACATGTACCTTAGTAAGGCAAAACTAAATGCTGTTTGGGCTGGAGAGATGGCTCATTGGTTAAGGTGCTTGGCTGCAAATCCTAACGAACCTGGTTTGATTCTCCAGTACCCATGTAAAGCCAGATGCACAAAGTGGTGCACGCATCTGGAATTCATCTGCAGTGGCTTGAGGCCCTGGTGTGCCCATTCTCTCTATCTCATTCTCCCCCTCTCTGTCACTCTTTCTCCTCTCTCTATTTCTCTCTCTCTCCCTTGCAAATAAATAAAAAATTATTCAAATAAATGCTGCTTGTTAAATTAGAAAATACATTAGGTATAGTAAAAGAGGTGAATTCTGTCTCAAAGGGTTACATAATGACATTTATTGTATTCGTTTGTACTCTGCAAAATATAGAGACAGGTCTGGAGAGATGGCTCAGCAATTAAGGTACTTGCCTGCAGAGGCTAATGACCTGAGTTCAGTTTCCCAGTACCCACATAAAGCCAGATGCACAAAGTGGCACATGCATCTGGAATCCATTTGCAATGGCAGAAGGCCCTGGTGCACTCATTGTCTCTCTTCTATCTCTCCCTGCTTGCTCATAAATAAATAATACTATTAAAACAGAGAGAGAGACAGAAAGAGAGAAAATAAATGAATGCTTCCCTGAGGTTGGGTAGGAGAGGCACACCCATACAGGATGGAGACTTGGGAGTACATTCAGGTGATGGGTAGGCTTAGAATCCTGATGGGGATAAGTAAAGGGCTCTTGGTAGATCTTACACTCACAGAACTATGTGCTGAAACCAAATATTTAATGTACATGTATGTACGTAAGTACACTTAGGAACAGATATGCAACTCTATGTCTCTTTATGACATTGGTGATGGCTGCATTTGTGAGGGCAACACCAAAACTCACAGAGCACTTTCAATTCATCATATCTTCACAAAGTTGTTTCAGATTTATGTTATTGGAATAGCTATTTCCAGCATCTTAAATTGAGTTGAAATTTCAGAACTCAAAAGGACAATATGAACTCCAGATCCCACAGAATCTCACATCACTACTTCCTTGTGAAGCCAGCACTTCCTGAACACTGATCTGAAATCAGGCTCCATGGGATCTTCCTCATGTCATATCAAGACAAGGAAATACACTGCAACTATCGATTACACTTGATACAAAATACTTCTCTCCCTAAACATCATCAATAAAATAGAAAATGTTGTCATCTCATGAAAAAAAATTAAATTTAATTATAATTAAGCACTTTTAATTATAAATTAATTGTTAAATAATAGTACTTCAAAATGATATATATGATAAAATTAAATACAGTATAAAATGAAATTATAATATAATACAGTGACTACTATACACTACTCAAATATACATGAACATAAATTATATTGCCACTATGTGAATTTTTTAATATAATCCATTAAGAAAACACAGTGGTATCAAGATACAAAAATCCAAAGCTTGACAAGAATAGAGAGGATATGCTGTAAGGCTGGTAAGCAATTAACTAAAGATTTGGTCTTGTGCTCTCTTTGTGTAGAGATTTTCAGGTTAGCTCCCTATGACACAGAAGACCTTACTTAAGTGAACTGAAATAGCACAGCACTTCTGAGTCCATGCTTGTCAATGGAATGGTGAGGGCGGCTGCTCAAGGTCACATCCAGCCATGGCACCTAATGCTGACGTCGTCGGTTAGACACTTGGGGTGCATGCTCAAGGTCACATCCAGCCATGCACCTAATGCTGACGTTGTCAGTTAGACAGTTGGGGTGCATGCTCAAGGTCACATCCAGCCATGCACCTAATGCTGACATTGTCGGTTAGACAGTTGGGGTGCATGCTCAAGGTCACATCCAGCCACGGCACCTAATGCTGACATTGTCGGTTAGACAGTTGGGGTGCATGCTCAAGGTTACATCCAGCCATGTACCTAATGCTGACGTTGTCGGTTAGACACTTGGGGTGCATGCTCAAGGTCACATCCAGCCACGGCACCTAATGCTGACATTGTCGGTTAGACAGTTGGGGTGCATGCTCAAGGTGACATCCAGCCATGTACCTAATGCTGACGTTGTCGGTTAGACACTTGGGGTGCATGCTCAAGGTCACATCCAGCCATGGCACCTAATGCTGACGTTGTTGGTTAGACAGTTGGGGTGCATGCTCAAGGTTACACCCAGCCACGGCACCTAATACTGACGTTGTCGGTTAGACAGTTGGGGTGCATGCTCAAGGTCACATCCAGCCATGGCACTTAATGCTGACGTCGTCGGTTAGACAGTTGGGGTGCATGCTCAAGGTAACATCCAGCCATGGCACCTAATGCTGCCATTGTCGGTTAGACAGTTGGGGTGCATGCTCAAGGTCACATCCAGCCATGGCACCTAATGCTGACGTTGTCGGTTAGACACTTGGGGTGCATGCTCAAGGTTACATTCAGCCATGCAACTAATGCTGATGTCGTCGGTTAGACAGTTGGGGTGCATGCTCAAGGTGACATCCAGCCATGCACCTAATGCTGACGTCGTCGGTTAGACAGTTGGGGTGCATGCTCAAGGTTACATTCAGCCATGCACCTAATGCTGACGTTGGTTAGACAGTTGGGGTGCATGCTCAAGGTCACATCCACCCACGGCACCTAATGCTGATGTCGTCTGTTAGACACTTGGGGTGCATGCTCAAGGTCACATCCACCCACGGCACCTAATGCTGATGTCATCGGTTAGACACTTGGGGTGCATGCTCAAGGTCACATCCACCCACGGCACCTAATGCTGACATCATCGGTTAGACACTTGGGGTGCATGCTCAAGGTCACATCCACCCATGGCACCTAATGCTGACGTCGTCGGTTTGACAGTTGGGGTGCATGCTCAAGGTTACATCCAGCCACGGCACCTAATGCTGATATTGTCGGTTAGACAGTTGGGGTGCATGCTCGAGCTTGTGTCTCCCTCACCTGGAGATGAAAATGCAGTAGCTACTGGCAACATGCTAACAGTGTCATTCCAGGGACCCGGACAAAAAAATTAATAATTTGCCAAAACATGGGCCAAATTTCAACATTAATTCCCCAACAAAAATTATTACATTGCTGGGCAGGTGGTACACACCTTTAATCCCAACATTCAGGAGGCAGAAGTAGGAGGGTAGGAGGATGGCCATGAGTACTAGGCCAGCCTGGGACTACAGAGGGGGTTCCAGGTCAGTCTTGGCTACAGTGAGAGTCTACCTCAAAAAAAAAAATCACATTATTATTGATTCAGAAATATCATCAAGAGGGCTGGCGAAATTGTTCAGTGGTTAAAGGTGCTGCTTGCAAAAGCTGATGATCTAGGTTGAATTCCCTAGTACCTTCGTAAAGCTAGATGCACAAAGTGGCACATGTTTCTGGAAATAGCAGTAGCAAGAGGCAGTGACATGCCTCTCTCTCTCTCTCTCTCTCTCTCTCTCTCCTTGTAAATAACTAATAAAATTACAAAAAATTAAATTAATAAAAGAAATATCTAAACATAAAAATACTAGAAATATCTGTTTTAATTTCATACAACCTTGCATTTCAATTTAAAGTAAATTGGTCCACATGATTCTTGGGAATGATTTTAGTCACTGAGTTATTTTTATCTACTTTGATAGCTAGCATAATTACACTTCAAGAACAATAGCTGAGCTCCCGAGGAGCTGGGAGAAGCACCGTCAGGCAGTCACTCTGAGAGCCGCAGGGCCAACTGTCCTCAAGTGTGATCTCCTCTTCCTCCTGCAGTCAGTCCAGCGTCGTGGGGAAAAGGATGGCTTCAGAGCAACATGCCCTTCCTTGAACCTAACATTGTAAGACACGCATTAAAGACAAGCTTCTACACCGATTCAACAGTATTTATCCATGGTGCATTCTGTGCCAAATATCGTAAGGACAAGGTTTGCAGCAGTGGCTGGACTAGGGACTCCTGTCCTCAGAACATACCAACAAACATTCAGTTAGAGCAATGTGTCTCAAAGTGAAAAAGGTATGGTGAAAGAGAAGCCAACGGCAGAAGACAGGAGTCCTAGCAGAATGGAAGGAGAGTCCAAGTAGATCTCTCAGAGAAAATGGCCTTTCAGCATCGGGCCTGAATATCAATCTATGCAAACTAGGAAAACAGCCTTTCAGCCTGAAGGAGAATCAAGTTCAAAAGCTCTAGGAAATGAAGACAGCACGTCAGAGATACCGGTAGGCCTATGTTTATTAGAGTTATGTAGCTATGAATTTCTTTAGCTACCTATCAACAGACAAATAGATGAAAATATATGCTAGATATACACAATTGAACATGATTCAGCCATGGATAAGAATGAAGGTCTGTCATTTGCAGCAAATTGATAGAAGTAGAGGACATTGTGGCATAAAATACACCAGACACAGAATGGCAAGTCCTTCATGTACACAAGTTGAAGCTAGTAAAACTTGATTCAAAAATAGAATAATGATTCTTAGATATGGAGGATGATGTGAGTGGAGGAAGAAAAAAGAAATCCTACACTTGATCAGTTTGTGCTGTATGAATTTTTGGAGATATCATATCATGTTCCATATATGTATATATATATGACATATAAAAAGATCTGAACACTTAATGAACTCTTCACTTCTTCTAATAAGGATTACAGTATGTTTTCTCCTTCATATGCCTATATATGTGTGTATGTTAATAGCTATGGAATTAAATCTTAAGAAAAGGTGGCTGATTATATACTTACTTTTGTTTATGTGCCTTCACAAATTAAAAATAATTCTACTTATTAAGATGTCAAATATTACAGAGAGGAAGCGAGTCCCGTTCAGATTCAAAGCGCTGGACTTGAAGCCCAGGTTCTGAAGAATATAAAGGAAGAAACTGCACACAGCTAGCAAACAAGGCTTTCAGTCCAAGGGCGCATCAAGAAAAGTCCTGGGATTTAGACTTAGCACACTTGCGAGATCCTGGCATGCCTGTGCTTTCGGCAGTGCTACGGGCTTCAGTGGAGATATGGTGCCCATCAACTCTACCTGAGACAGCTGAGAAAGCAAGCACCAGGCAGGGGCTTTGAGGCACTCCACACCGAGGAGAGGACAAGTGTGAGCGAGAGGAAAGTAACCCTGAGTGAAGGCACAGGCCAAAGAGAAGAGTGGGCCCTTGAGGCCTTGCTAGGTCACTTGAAGGACTTAACCTTCATGCAGAATCATGTGAGGGACATGAGGGAAGAGAGTTAAAAAAAAAAAAGAGAGAATTTAAAGAAGAGGAATGGCTATAGAATTCTCTGAGGCTGAGCTGGCGCTAAGTGCCAGTGGAAGAAAACGCAGGAAGAAGGAATCCAACTGTTTTGACCTGGCCAGGGATAACAGGAGCTGCTAGATCATCCAGAGGAGCAGCAGTAGGAGGCAGCAGGCTCGTTCAGTCATTCAGGGAGAGGCATTGAGAGGAAGTATTCATTTAAATTTTTTTCATTTATTTATTTGAGAGAGAGAGAAAGAGACAGAAAGAGGCAGATAGAGAATGGGCGCATCAGGGCCTCCAGCCACTGTGAATGAACTCCAGAGGCATGCACCACCCCCCGCTTGTGCATCTGGCTTACGTGGGTCATGGGGAGTTGAACCTGGTCCTTTGGCTTTGCAGGCAAATGCCTTAGCCACTAAGCCATCCCTCCAGCCCTGAAGTGTTCTTTTAGAAGTGGAGCTTTGTTTGGAGAGATGCAGCACCACACAAAAGTAGCACGGTGGCAGAGGGAGATAGGGAGAGGAAGAGAGAGACACTGGAAATCCAAAAGATCAAAAGAAGCTTCTTGCTTTTTTGTTTTCTGAGAGGGGAGCATCCTGCTCATTGTGACTCAGTGTAAGTGCTAGGGGCTTAGAAGCCAGGGAAGCGATGGAGAGCGGCTGGTCTACAAGGTCTCTAAGGGAGGGAAGGGGGGCTGTTCTGCTCCACTAGGGGGCAGGACTGGAGCGAGGCCACAGGGGAGAAAGTGAAGTCAAAGTGAAGTCAGAATTCGAGGCTGTCTAAGCTCTGGAAGCAGGGCCCTTTAAGGTGACTGCATCTGTGTCCAAACAGAACCTGGGACAAAAACAGAGAACTTCTAGGGATCTAAGAGTGAAAGAGGTGAATCAGGGCTTCTGAGTACTGCCAAAGAACATGAGTCCTGCTTTATGTGGGTGGCTGGGGAAATACACCCAGGCTCGCAAGCTTAACCACGGAGACGTTTCCCCAGCCCCAACCCTAGCTTTTAAATTAAAGATCTCGGTAGAATGTCTATTTTTATATATTGGGAAGGAAAATGGAAGCAAATAGAATTAAAACTAATATTACTGGGCCGGAGATGGCTTAGTGGTTATGCACTTGCCTATGAAGTCTAAGGACCCTGGTTCGAGGCTCAATTCCCCAGGACCCAAGCAAGCCAGATGCACAAGGGGGCACATGCACCTGGAGTTCATTTGCAGTGGCTGGAGGCCCTGGTGCGCTTTCTCTATCTGTCTCTATCAAATAAATAAAAATAAAGAAAAAAAATTTTAAGTAATATTGCGAAAGAAGGGTCAGAAAGACTGTAAGAGCCGTAAAGTGGGAAGGAGTACCCTAAAGCGTTGCTCTCCCTCATCATGAGTGATGGCTGTATTCATAAACCATAACCCCATGGCGAATACCAGTAACCCCACTAAGAAGGCTCTCAGTGGAAGGGCGCAGAGAGGGGGGATATAATAGGATAGTATGAGAGGAATGGGCCCAAAACATGATTTGTCCATACAATAAAGTTCCTGATTAATTTTTTTACAAAAAAGTAATATCACTTTTACCTAATTTTCACCTTTGCTCAATAGTTTTGTGCCTGTATATACAGATACTTCTCTAATTGGGAATCTGTAATTGACTCAAAATATCAATAACTATGCCAGTAAGATAACATGTTCTTTAAAAAAAATGTTCACTGTGATAAAATGCAAATATGGGCCAAAGAACCAAATAGTAGAGAAATAGTGATGATGGTAAAATAGTGCATTTTATGCAGCAAATTGAACAAGGTTATGGGTGATTTGGCCCTCTCCGTTCCTGACTTATTAGCTACTCCATCAGCTAATCCGGAATTATCTCCTTCACGCAATGAAAGGGAGCTGTGCAGCGATTTGCTCAGCCTCCCAGCGGGAAGCAGTGTCCCGGGCCCTCCGCTGGTCCCGCCTGGCCTGCTGCCTGCGCCTGCCAGAGCTGACCCTCAGCACGCATGTCTTGTTATCAGTCCTCAGCAGACGGAGCCGGGGTCCCCTTTGTCAGCTGCGCCCCTGGGAAGGCATCGCCCGGCAGCAGCACTTTCCACACCGCGTCAGGAACGACACCTGAGACACAGACCTCTAAGCACCTGATTAATAAATAATCTCGGTTCTTCACCTCTGAAGGAAGTTGACAGATTTTTGAAGGTATATATTAACATGTGATGAATTTAATTTTTTAATGGCTAAACCTCTTCAGTATCTAAGGAAAATAGACTGATTCTCTGAGATTGCCAAACAAATTCTCCGTTGACCCACCATTCTTCAGAAACCTCAGAACTCAGAAGCCTGTCACTTTTCAAAAAGGACCCCACTCTTGAGCAGCCCGTGACTCCTGTGGGAACACGCCACGTTATTAGCCACATAGAAGTGTCTCAGAGTTTATGCTAGACCAGAACTGTCCATTAAGACCCAGGAAAGCCAGGCATAAAGCGAGTGCCTAGGAGGAGGGATACACCTGAATGAATCCGCTGCCCTGGTCTCCCTCGGGGTCAATGGATGAAGCACAAAGGCAATGCGTAAACTGCTAAGGGAGTGCGTGCCTACGTGCCTACGCACAAGCCTCAGCTGGCTGCAGATACCCGCCCAGGGGCCCCTCACTGGCCGACACCTCGAAGCCTGCCTCGTGGAGCAGGGGCTCAATGCACCTGACTCCCCCGGCATGCTGAAGACCCTGGGTTTGATCACCACCACAACAAAACACACTTTTTGTTTTCTTTTGAGGTTTTGTTTTCACAGGGGCTGGCAATTTCCAGGGACCTTAAGTCATGGGCAACATGTCTTCCTTTCCTCTCCAACATTCCCTGCCGCTCCAGGTTCTTTGATGCACCTTAAACCCTCCACCAGGGTTGAAACTTCACTGCTGCTGTCCTAATTCAAGCACTTCCTGGTCAGCATCTGCTTTCCCTGCTTTGTCTCCTCTGTCAATCCACCCTCCACACTGATGTCCACATATTCTTTCTGAGGCCTGAATCACACTCAAAGCCACTCAACATTTTTTTGCATACAGTATTGTACTTCTCCTACCTTGAATCACGTCATACTTTGTACCACCTGGTGTGCATTCCCCTAGCCCACAGATGTTGGTCCAGGTAATTGATTATGTGGGTTCTGACAGAGAAAGTCTGTCAACTTGCTCTGTTCCCTAAAGTTCACTACCCTACTTGTGTTGGCTTGAACGTAGTTGCATGTGCCCCCGTAGACTCAGGTATTTGTGATTAAGCTTCCTTCTTAGTCTTTAGCAGGCAGAGCCCTGCTGAAGGAGGGGTGTCATTGGAGGCGGAGCTTGAGTCCAGCCCTAAGAGGGGTTGGAGAAGAGAGCCAGCTTGAGTTCTGCCTGACTGTGCTTGCTGGCTGTTGGTGGTGTCTCTCTGCTGTGGATCTGCGGAAGTGAGCCAGCTTCTTCCACCATGGTGGTGTTTCTCCTAGATTCTAGAAACCCGAAGTAAACCTTTCTTCCAATCAGCATCTTAAGGTCAGGTTTTTTTTTTTTTTTTTTTTCCCAGCAACAAAAAGGTAACTGCAACACTGCTACGTTTTGCATTCCTGAAAGATTTGATTATGGCTAAATGATCTACTATAGTTAAAGATGAATGTCAGCTGCTAATTAGAAAACACCTAAGTTACAAGAATCATTCTTTGAGGATAAATGTAAGGTCTGGGAATGCTATTCATAGTCAAAATATACACTGCATTTGAGTGTGAAATTACACTTAGAATGAGAAATTATCCCTCAAAAGCCATGTGAATATAATGAAAATACATGTGAATAAAATATTTCTTATAGTCAGATATGTATTTTGTAGTTTTGCATGATCATATTTAACTTTTTATTATTACCTTGGCATGAGAAAATGAACTAATCAGTTAAATTTTTGAATTATTTCTAGGTAATAAGCTCCTCAGAGATTAGAAAAATAAATATACCTAGAAACATAATATTCATCACAGAGCTTGTCTGATTAATGAAAAGCAATTTAATTTTTGTACACAAAAGCTTTGTGCATTAGCAGACTTTTCTGTTCTGAAAATATATGTATACTAGTTCTCTATCATTGTAACAAGATGTATGAGAAATCCAATTTCAGGAAGGAAACTTGTTCATTTTGACTCATGGTTTCAGACCATGCTGCTTGGGCCCCATTGATTTTGGGCCTGTAAGAGAGAAATAAATCATGCGGCAGAAGAAATACGCCATGGTGACCCAAAAACAAGAAAAAAGAGAGGGAAAGATCAGGGTTCCATGGTCCCCTTAAACATACTCATTGCTATCCCCCAGGCCCCACCTCCTAAAGGTCCCACCTCATCGTCCGAGAGCATCACAAACTGCGAACTATAAGCCTTTAACACGGGGCCTTTGGGGAACAGTCCATTGAAACATAGCCACATATATGGATACACCAGGCAGAAGAAGAATTTACGAGGTGTGACGAGCTCTTCACAGGAGGAACACATAGCTAGCACCGATCCCTTCACACGCTGGTCGCCATGTGTAAAGCTCCGAACACTTTCCAGTCATGTAGAAGGTCCTGGGTGTGACACATACATCGACCCCACTGGATCTGCTCTTCAAGGAAGGGCAAGTGAAATACATCTTGGTAAAAATGGCTCAACTCTTAAAAGTCTCTTTATCCAATATATACACATGTGAGAGAGCATTTGTGTGTATGAAGCATGCATGTATGTGAATGTAAACATGTACTACAGTGTCTTTATCGTCATCTAATAGTCAAGGCTTTAGTAACAGTGGCCCTGAAGCCTCCCGATAGGACAATGTAAGAAGCAGAGTTGACTGCCTCCTTTTAAAGCTATTCAGGCAGATACTAACTCTACAATGCCCAAGGACCTTAAGATCTTCTTCAACTGGACAATCTTACATAGCGGCTTTGCCCAGTATTTGAGCCTATGCTCTCCCTTTTGTTACAGAATCTACTCTAGAAAATATTCTTTATAAATGACCCAGAAATCCTTCTCAGGGACCTGGGACTATCCCTTTACCATAAGACCACCATAGGGATGGTTTCTCTGACTCCAATATCTGTGGGAAAGTAGAAAATGATCTTAGGGCTAGAGAGATGGTTTAGCAGTTAAGGCGTTTGCCTGTGAAGCCAAAGGATCCTAGTTCAGCTCTCCAGGACCCACATTAGCCAGGTGCACAAGGGGGAGCACGCATCTGGAGTTTGTTTGCAGTGGCTGGAGGCCCTGGCACACCCATTCTCTCTCTCTCTCTCTCTCTCTCTCTCTCTCTCTCTCTCTCTCTCTCCCTTCCTCCCTCTTTCTCACTCTCAAATAAATAACTAAATAAAATACATTTAAAAACAAGAAAATGAACTTAAATGAGCAATATTAGCAAGAAAGCATGGCTTAATCCTGAGGCCAGCTCTCCTGTGAGACAGCTGGATGTTCCCACACTTTTCCCATTAGCTCTTCAAAGGATCTGAAGTCCTCCCATCTTTCATGTCAGTCAAATGTCCAATGTCTCTTCCCTATTTTAAAATTCTATACACCTACTGCAATAATCGGGCATATAGTCTTCCTAGCCACTCTAACCAGTATCCATTGCTTTTTCTTTTACATTAGGTATTCAGTATATGCTTCCAAAAGAGTCATTTATGGATTTTGTTTATAACCAGTCAATTCAGTTAAGATATTCATTCATATAAATAAGGCCATAAATGAATCAGTGAGTTTCCCTACTATATAAAAGGAATTGCAGAGTTGCATGGAGATATTTAATAATGTTCTTACTTTCACTGAGTGAACTACTTACATACATGTTACATAAATAATAGAATGATATATATCCTTATGTAGAGTTTTATGTTATATATACTTTCTATGCCAGAATTTAAAAAGTGCTGCTGTTTCTATTATAAAAAAATATACTCTTATTTCAAAAGATTATAAAGTACCTTCTGTATTTATCATTATTTTGAAGTTTTATGCATCTACTGTTTATTTTATTTATTTATTTTTACCTGAGAGGAAAAGAGAAAAAGAGACAGATAGAGAGAAAGAATAGGTGCACCATGGCCTATAGCCACTGCAAATCATCTCCAGATGCAGGTGCCACTCTGTGCATCAAGCTTTACATGGGCACTGGGTAATTGAAACCATGTCTTTAGACTTTGCAGGCAAATGCCTTAACTGCTGAGCCATCTTTCCAGCCCCTACATACGGTATTTTGATCATTCATTATCTTCTCTTGGCACTACCCACTCCTGTGGAACCCCTTCATCACAAATACTTCCTCTTCTGCTCTCATGTATTTTTGTTTTGAGTAACTACTGAGTTTAATCAAAGTTGCTTGACTGACCATGGCCAGATGAGTCTATTCACTAGAGCACAGACGAATTACCAGTGTGCTCCCCGCCACAGTAGCCATGAACTACTAATATCTCCTTGTGGGGGGCAGCCCTCCACCACCCATAAAACTCTTGCACAGGTCTTGTACAGGCAACACCAACTGCTGTGGGCTCGTAAGTGCACCCACCATGTCACATGAGGGAGTGATACCAGAGTCCTTACAGGGCTGAGGGCTCCACAGTCGCTTATTCTTGGTACTTTGACCAATTATGAATCTCTGCAGTAACTGCTACTCACTGAAAAACAAAGCTTCTCTGATCAAACCTGAAAGCAGCACTAACATATGGGTTTGAACACATATTTTAGAATGCAGTCTTCTGGACACAACCAATCTGGCAAAACAACAGTAGCTTCCTTCTTAAGGCCTATGACCTCCCTAGCCATGAGCTTTTGATCAGGTTTACAGTTCCCAACATGAATTTCCTCCTTTGAGGTGAGCCTCAAATCCAGCCAGAAAGTGGTTGGTTACCTCTGTAATTGCCATACCACTGTTACACCAGCGAGCACAACTTGCCTGGCAGGTTGGTTGTGCAGTGCTTATGGTTCAGAGTTGGTTAAGACTATTATTACTGACTTTTCTCCAACAGCAGCTTGCATGGCATCCCCTGGCACTTTGAAAGCTGCCTGGCTTGATTTCTCTGTCTTACAGCAGAAGCATGTGGTCTTCAGCAAAATGATCTTCTCCATCTAGTCCTGGTGGGCTACCAAGAGCAGTGGCCATAGCCTCTGCTGTCCACAGTTCCAGGCACCTCCCTGGCCAACAACTCCTATGGAGATACCCAACTCCTGGCACTGGGATTTTTATTTAATAAACTATGGGCTCTGGGGGCAGAATTATCACCCGAGCGGGACACTTCCTTCATGGCTTTTTCATACTCCCTTAGTTTTGGTTAACTTGCCCCAGCCACCTTCTCCCTGCCCCTATCTACATGCCCCCATCCCACCAACGATGATTATTCAAATGTTTGGGTCATAGACCCTCAACGGAAGTGACACAGAGCACTAATATTCCATTGCTTTCAAGGAGCAAGTCTTTACTTTCTCACAATTAGCAAATTGTTATTCCCTGATGAAAGTAAATAATTGCAAATGTGCCTGCTCCACAGAAGTCATTAGCACATTAAAATCATTTTGTGAACTCAAATTTACCAAGATAAGGGAAATAAATTCTTTTTAAATATATTACTATATGAAATAAATGTTAACCAATTGTTAAAGAAAAGTATGTTAATGAGATAAACTCTAAATTTATATTGTTATGATGCTACTGTGGAAATATATTTAAAATAACTTTATTTATTTATTTGCAAGCAGAGGGAAATAGAGAAGAGAGGCCGAGAGAATGGGCACACCAGGACTTCCAGCCACTGAACATGAACTCCAGATGCATATGCCACTTAGTGCATCTGGCTTTGCGTGGGTACTGGGGAATCGAACCTTGGTCATTAGGCTTTTCAGGCAATTGCCTTAACCACTGGGCAATCTCTCCAAGCCTGGGAAATGTATTTTTAAAGTAACTGGCATATAATTCTATTTTGCAGGATCATAAACATATTACCAGTTCCAAGTCTCAGATGCACTGTCTGTAACTAACTCGGTAATGGATAATCTGTGATTTCTTGAATCCTAATTCTGGCCTTACTACATTTCTGTCTTTCTTAGGTCAAATATTTCCTACTACATTATTTTAAAGTATTCTCTATACCCTCCCTCTTCTGCTTCCTTCAGTAAATTCACATGGAAACCATAAAAGTCAGCTCGACTAGTCAAAAGAAAAAAGAGATCTTGGAAACCAAATTCACCTCTCATTTCCCAACTAAAACACACAAGTAGATTTTAAAACAAGAGTGATTATATTTTGCTAAATTATACAGACACCATAAAGTTAGCCTGTATTAAATGATTGGAAATGTGGGGCATGGTGGACACACCTTCAATCCCAGTACTCAGGAGGCAGAGGTAGGAGGATCGCCACGAGTTTGAGGCCACCCTGAGACTATATAGTGAATTCCAGGTCATCCTGAGCCAGAGTAAGACCCTACCTTGAAAAAAAAAATTGAAAGGAAATGTGACAAAGTGACTTGATTTATTGGATTTGGGTTGTCTTTCTTGAGGTCTCTCGGGAGAGCATATGTAGAGACTTGGCTTGCGGAAACATCAGCTAGTCTCTGTGCTTACACCCCTGCACGCCAGGCATGATACAGATGTCCATATGGCTGGATAGACCTTGCTTTAAAAACTGAAGACTGAAGTTTTTCAACCACTTGGAATCTCACAAGGACTTTAAGTGCTGTACTTTATATATCTATTACAGGTTCTATAAATTTATGTGAAATAAAGTAAAAAAAAAAAAAGCCAAAGTAGTATGCTTGTGTCGTTGTGCAAAATGCCATTGAACAATATAGTCTCTGATCATAGGAGGAGATTTAGAAGCTGTGTTCCTGAAAGAAGCTCCATTGTCTTCCACAAAAATTGTCATAATTGTAAATTATCTCACAAGGGTTGGGGAATTAAATAGGCATAAAATGAGTCATACCGCTTGGCAGGAAGCCACAGCCTTTGGCACAAAATAAGGAAACATTACGTGGGAGGATGACTGCGCAGGCAGGCGTGAGCAGGGAGGAGGGAAGAGCGGGAAGAGAGACGGAATGCATTTTTTACTGTCTCCCTGCTTTGAAGCAGATTAACAAAACCAGTTTTGATGTTTTAAAGAAGTATAGAGAATAACTGCTTATTACCTACAGAACCTTTTCAATAACCAAAAAAAACATTCCCAATTTTTATAAGATGGTAAGATAAAGCAGAATCTACCTACTGTTTTCTCAAGTATACCAATAACTATTTTGGCTAGAAATTGAACATTCATGTAACCACAGACAACCATTTCAGAGATACACTTGAAAATATTATTTAATGGTTTCCTAAGCTTTACAGCCAATGAGAATATCACTTGTGTAGTAGCTATAACCACACATTCACCACACAAAAGTGGTGAACTTCAACACGGCATGGTGAACATGCCTTTAGTTCCAACACTCAGGAGGCTGAGGTAGGAGGATTGCCATGAGTTCAAAGTTATCTACAGAATGTGTTCCAGGTAAGCCTGGGCTAAAGTGAGACCCTGCTTGAAAAATAAGAACCTACAAAGTTTCAAAATAACTTTAAAGGATGAAGTTTCTTTTACCATGAGTGTATTTCTTAACATACTCTGGTAACCAGTGCCTGTATTTCCAACAACGGATGCCCCAGGATTTCCTCCAGTGTGTCTTCCTCGGGTCCAGTAGCAGAGCTGGGCCTCCGCTTCTGTCCATAGCATCCTGCTACCTTGTATTAAGTGCCTAATTGCAGTTGTTTTTAGTGCAAGGAATCATGTAACTAGTTGTTGATTTTACTGACTGAACATGGAAGCTAAAGGGATTGCTGGCTTCCTTCACACTATGCCCCATACCAGGCACATTTTTGTTCTGTACTCACAAAAAGGTTCCAAATAATCAAGTGAAGTTTCTGATTTATCATGGAGACACAAGTATATTGATTTTATGTGTGATTTTTTTTCATGATGTCACATAGTTTCTGTATGTTTTTATTAGTTTTGCACTCAGTGAATACAGTCAAGTTGGTGTCATTGTTAGCCTCCTCCCTTTCCTCCCCGCTCCACGGGAACCCACCTTGTCGGGGCATATGGGTCGTGCATTGTGGGGTTAGCCTTCAGTTATGAGTAGGAGGTGAGTCTCTGCGTATCATGACCCAACATGTGGCTCAGACATTCTTTCTGCCCCCTATTCTGCAAATTTCCCTGAGCCATTTTAGCTACAGTGGTAATAATACACTGGTAATCAACTATATTGTTTCAGTTAGATGGATCAGGATGCCTAAGTCATGACTAAGTTATATTTGCATATTTTTACTTGGATATTTCCTGAACCTTTAGGACACAGTTATTTTTGTTGTTGAGATTATTTATACCCTTAATAAGCAGTACATACTAAGTATGATTAATGACCTAGATTTTTAATAGACTGATGAAAATGGGTAAAAAAAAAAGTTATGTAATAATGGATATTTTAAAACAATTTTCTGGGATGGAGAGATAGCTTAGTGGTTAAGGCGTTTGCCTGCAAAGCCAAAGGACCTCAGTTCAATTCCTCAGGACCCACATAAGCCAGATACACGAAGTGGTGCATGCATCTGGATTTCAGTTGCAGTGGCTGGAGGCTCTGGTGTGCCCATTGTCTCTCTCTCTCTCTCTCTCTCTCTCTCTCTCTCTCTCAAATAAATAAATATTTTTTAAAAAAAATAAAAAAAATTCCAATTTTCATTTACAAAGTGAAATTAACAAATAAATAAGAATTATAATTAAAATGATAATCAGATGAATGAATTATGCTGAACACAACACGTTTGTTTCTTGTGAGGAAATTTTGTGTTAATTTTATAAAATTACTAATTCATGATTAACTTTTCCATGTTAACTGAGTATTCCAAGGTTAGGATTCTCTCACTGAAGAAAAATAAATAGCCTTCCCTAAGTCCCAATGTTACCTATTGCTCTAAGTAGCTTAGGAAAGGACAGAACAACTTCCTTTGCATTGCCAAGCTCATGTCATTATCTAAGTGTACTTCCTGATTTGACCATTTCTAGGGACTCTACCCAATATCACTATCACATTGTAATTCATTTCTGAACTTCAGATAATATACAACTAACCAATGAAATAGCTCTTCAAGAAGTTGAAATGCAAGATTCTTTCTCTTTACCTATTTAGCTTGCAGAAAGATGTTTAATTTTGTAGACAAATTCAATAGAAAAGAGAATAAAGGGCAATAAAAATTGAGTTTGGAGCTGGAGAGATTGCTTAGTGGTTAAGGCGTTTGCCTGCAAAGCCTAAGTACTCATGTTCAAATCTCCAAGTCCCACATAAGTACAGTGACACACGCAGTCAATATCGTATATACACACCAGGGGGCGCACACGTCTGGAGTTCATTTGTAGCAGCTGAAGGCCCTGGTGCACCCACCCCTCTCTGCCTCCTTCACTCTCTCAAATAAATGAATGAATAAAAATATTTTCTTAAAAGTTGAGTTTGATTGGCAGAAACACCTATTTTCTGGTAAAAATATTTACCAGAAATAATAATTACATATACTCACACTACTAGTTAGTAATAGATGTGTTTTGATTTTTCTTTCACAAGAATCAGAACTGACACCTTCATTCACCTTCTATGATAATGTGACATACAGCTTTGTTAATCTGACCCACTGAAATAAATGAAATATGTATTAGTGCCCAGTATAATTCTTGGCAGCAGCATTTTAGCAAACTTTAATTTAGACTTCACTGTAACATTTCAACCCAGTATAAATGTTATCCAGAACTGGCACTATCAATAGCATGCCAGGAGCTGGGGAGGGGCAGAGTGTGCTTCTCCCAGTCACGCACCCATGGCAGGACCTTAATTGTTAATGAAATGCTACATTTCTATGAAGAGCCAAAAACACAAAATGAGTAAAGTAACTGTTTCAGGAAAAATGTGCACAATGCCGAAATCTATCATTGGATCCGTATCTGAAGGTGACATAAGCTCTGATTGTTCCTTATGTTACCAGTACACAATCAAAGGAAAGTAATGCATCTTAATATGCAATTAATAAAATTTGGGAACATTGACTTGTGGACTGGAATTTAATAAATGGCATAAAATAAAAATTATAAATCTTTCATACACAGAAAACCAAGATTAATCTTAGTCTCATATTATTCTGTTCATGTAAAAAGAGATCAATATTTAAAAAAACACCCTTTAGAGATCATTCAAAATCTCTCCTCATGTTTATAATCTGTATAGACAAAGGATTTTTTAAAAAAGTAAACAAAAACAAAAACAAATTCTTGAAATTACAACTCAAACACCAGAATTGTGCATTGTTTTTCAATGTTATCACCCACCCACTACTGCCACAGGTAATTTGTAAAAAAAAAAAAAAAAAAAAAAAAAAAAAAAAAAAAAAAAAAACTAGTCAGAAGCGTATTGAGTTGAAAGTTTATTTGTAAAATACACACAGAAAAAGAAGAAAACATTATAGGCCATTGCCAAGGCCCTTGGTTCCCACCAGGAATAGATGGTAAGACCCTATTGCTGAAGACTCCACATACTTGGGCTGCAAAGCCACTGAGAAATTCTACTGGAACTGAGCTGATAGCCTCCTCCATGTAGACCAGCTGACAGAAAGCTGGAAGAAGCCGTTCTGTATGCAGTTCAATGGGAGAAAGAAAAATCACCAGTGAAGATACTCAACAGTGGACACTGCAAGCCTTATATTTGGCCAGCCAGGCCAAGTGAGCCAACGGGGTGCAATAGAGGCCCGTCTATCATGGTGGAAACCAACTGCCCTCTAATTGGACTGGAGGCCTACTTCATGGGAGGGAATACATCCCTGATACTGAAAACTTAAAACAGGGGTAGTCATGAGCCCTAGAGGTGTAACGTCTGCTGCTGTCTGGCTAAATGTATATACTATGTTTATCAAACTGCCCAGTAAGCACTTCTCTTAATATTCATACCCTTAGATTAATGCTACTCTCACTTTTGGTAGAAAATCTTCTCTTTTCAGATGGCAGTGACCTTGGGACGACTCAGAAGGTATCATGGTGCTGGAAAGAAGTGACCGGAGTACTCCGTACTGCAATATCTCTATCACACCTTCCAAGGCTCAGGGTCTAATGCAGAAGAGGTGGCAGAAAGAATGTAAGAGCCAAAGGAAGGGTAGGACTCCTTACAATGTGCTCCCTCCAGACACAAAATGGCCTGGATATCCATGACCTCACAGTGCCTGACACTACCTACACAAGACCATCATAATAGGAGGAAAAGATCACGACATCAAAACAAAAAGAGAGACTGATTGAGAAGGGGAGGAGATATAATGGAGAATGGAGTTTCAAAGGGGAAAGTGGGGGGAGGGAGGGTATTAACATGGGATTTTTTTTATAATCATGGAAATTGTTAATAAAAATTTGAAAAAAAAAAACGTGATAAGATAGCCATAGAGGGACTTCCAGGAGGAAGGGGGTCAGTAGAGAAGTTTCAGGAGGGTGAGGAAAGGGAGGGAGGGTGGATAAGCAAGAAATAGAGATGAAATGTCATAATGAAACCCGTTTGCTTTGTAAATTTAAGAAATACTAATATAGGTTAATAAAAATAATTAGATTTTGAAGGGTGCTATCAAACAAAGCCAAACGCAGGAACCCAGATTAGGGTAGAGACACCCCCAAAAGACAGAATCTGTTTCACTGGGAATGTGAATGCATGGGGAAAGTGGGTTACAATGAAGCCTCGTGGAATCTGAGTTGGGAGTCAGAGAGACTCGTAGCAGACAGTCAGTGCTAGCTATCCTACTTCAGTGCTGAACACTCACTGCTCCTTTTATCATCAAGATATGATTGAATTTCTAGAATAACTTGGCCCATGTTCCAAAGATCAGATTTCTAAAGCAATATCCATAACATATGCTTTAACATATGCTCTAAGAGTGGGAAAGATAATTTTAAATCATATTTCTAAAACTTGGGAGGCACCCTGCTCCCTATGTTTCTAGTGTTATTCCCACCAGATCTCCATAGAAGTGGGCCTGGAAGTTTATCCTTTTAACTCCGAGACTCGGCTTGTGTTACACCATGTAATTCAGAATATGTGTATTATGTAAACATTTTTCAAACTTGTCCCATATTTCAATATCCATATCAAGTAGTATGCTTTCAAAAGAGGCAAGCTACTCATTATTTCCCTCTTCTGTCTTACTTATTCTGCTGGTATATCTCTAACCTTATGTATTTTCACTTGTTTAGTAAATCTAAGGCTGGAAGATATAGGTAATAGACTTTATGACTTTATGTCCTTGGTATACCTAGGCTAGTCCCTGACACCTGCTTTGACATTCTAAAGTGTTTTGCATACAAACACCCTGTGTGACGTCTTGGTCTCCAACATCATAGCCAGAGGACATTCTATGGGTTTCACATCTGACATTGAAACAGAACTTCAACACACCCTCCATGAGTGTATTCCTGGAAGGCATCAGGGTGAAAACATATATTCTTTACTTAATGGCTTCATAAGCTATTCTCTTGAAGATTGCTTTACCACCTACTCAGCCTCATTTTTGTCAGATCTTAGCAGTGATCCTTCCTAACAGCAGGGGGCATGGCATAATTGGTCCTCTTCACACCCAAAATGTAATGTTTGGCCAAATAACAAACTGTTAACTGACAAAAAGTGCCCTAAATTAAATATTCTATAAGGTTGACTGTCTAGAACTCCAATGAGTATGGAGACTTCACCACTGCAGGTCCAGAGCCAAATTACCATGGGATATCTCAGGTCCTAGAGAGCCACTGATTCTATGACCCAACATCCTTGTTACTACTAGGAAAATCCTTTTGAAATGTACAAGCAGACCTCTAGCTTCCAAAGGCTAAGAATGTCATCAGATAGCACGTAAAGCTTGTAGCAGATATCCCCTTGTTTCGCTTTTCTGTCGTGTGCCTACCTCATGTTTCCCAAAAGAGAGATAGAAGGGTTTGGGGGAGGGGAATGGGCGACAGTGGAGAGATATACACAAAACCAAATTCAAAATGAATTGCTGCCATAGAAACCTTCTTCCTGGGTAGCGGACTACAATATACAACCCTCAATAGAACCATGGAGAGAGCATCTAGTAAGAAGAGCCTTGGAGAGGGTGGGATGAAACCCAATCCAACAGTTCGCTCTGGATTGTAACTCCTAGTACTAAAAATTGGTTACAGTCCACATTACACTGTTGATCAGAGAGACCTACAAGGTCCCCAAAACAAGACAGGAATGTAAGCACCACAGGGTGAGAGGGAATATTCAGAGATATTGCCCCACCACCACCACAATGACTGACGGCTGCTCTCACAGCTCATGATCCACAATTCCAGGGCCCTCAGTGGAGTGAGGACAGGGAGGAGGGAAATGGCAGTACCACACATGATATATCCATACAAAGTTTCTACTTAATAAAAAAAAGAGAGAGAGAGAGGAAAAGAAAGGTGTCTTGGTTCATGGCCTTCTTCTGTTGCTACAAAAAGTGTATTAAACAGTTACCATGCTGGAATATGACAATAGGAGCGACTTAAATCTATGTCCCTCAGCCATGGTCACTCGAGTTTGGCTACAGTATAAACCATGTCTCAATCCCTTTGAAGTGACAGCTATTTATTTTTCTTTGATTAGATGCATTGGATGAGGTGACTCGTTGGTACCTTTTGAAAAAATTAAGTACATACTACAGTGGAGCCCTTCTTGCCATAAATAAGAAACTTGATGGGTTGCTAAGAAAATCAAGAGAATGGGATGTTTGTTTTCCTGTTTGCTCTGGCAGGGGACATTAGTCACAATCACTTAAAATTGTAATAATTTGAATGAATTTTCAAAGGATGGAGATAATATTACCTGAATCCCTAAAGAACATAATGAAATGTATTACTTACATTAAATCTAGTCTACTGACAGTCATCTGATGAAACACTTGCGGGTACCACACAAGTGAGTTACCACGAATGTTTCAATCCATATTCCTTTCATGGAGTTGTGAATTTCAAGAGAAGCTGAATTTCCAAAGGACTGGAGCTAAACTCAAAATGAACCACCCTAACCCCACGGTGATGGTGACGTCATACACGGGTCCCGTGTCCCTGGGGGAAGCACAGACTCAACGTGGCAGCCCTTGTGGATCAAAGTTCCTGTGTCAACTGGCAGAGGAACACCCTCTACTCTGACGAGAGCAATGAGGTGCGCCCCGCCGTCATGTGGAAATGCCAACCCATAGAGAATGAAATGGTGACATCCCTCGGGTTTACAAAAAAGAAAAGCGGGACTGAGCACATTTCCACCCAAAGCAGTCTACGGAGGGTTTCTGGGATGTGAGTGGATCTGACACAATGTAACTGCTGCAGCATAAAACGTGAAATGCCTTTTGGGTGAATTATCACAGGCCGCCCATTAATACATGTGTCTGGAGTTTAACCAGCACTATTACTTTCTAATGTACAACTAATTATTGGTTAAATAAAATGTTAGAGCCACAAGTTGGTCCATTATGCACAGAGACATTGCCTCTTCCACATAACCGATGGACACCCCCAAATGCACGACCCACATTCCCCAACGAGGAAGGTCCCTTCAGAGGGGGGAGGACAGGGAGGAGGCTGACAATGGTACCAACATGGCCGTGTACACACTGTGTATATAACTAATTTTTTAAAATGTGCTCTATTGGGGCTGGCGAGATGGCTTAGCAGTTAAGCACTTGCCTGTGAAGCCTGAGGACCCCGGTTCGAGGCTCGATTCCCCAGGACCCACTTTAGCCAAATGCACAAGGGAGCGCACGCGTCTGGAATTCGTTTACAGTGGCTGGAGGCCCGACCGTGCCCATTCTCTCTCTCTCTCTCTCTCTCTCTCTCTCTCTCTCTCTCTCTCTCCTCTTTCGCTCTCAAAAAATAAATAAATAAAAATGTGATCTATTTAAAATAAAACATAAATTTCTAGTGAACCAAATTACTCACTCTGGATATGATTTTTAAGTATGCTATCATTCTTGAATGCTAAACCTTACCTAACAAAGTGTGATTGAGGAGGAAAATGAGGTAATATACACAAATAGCTGAACAATGAACAGAGTGTCTGACATCTAGAAACCATTTAACTAATGCAAGTATCAAAATTACAACTTGAATGTCCATTAAGCAAATAATGTTAGTGTTTAGTGTTCCTTCACTGTAAAGTCTTAGAATATTCACAATATAGCAGGCTGTAAAAGAAAACATATTTTATGTTCATTACTTCTGAATGGGAAGAACAAAGGACATTCATTGAAAAAAGATGACAGGGAGTTGTGACAAAAGCAACTGTCTTATTTTGATAGACAGCTGCCTATTCTTTTCAAAGTGATACCAAAACAGGAGCACATGAAAGCGCTCAAGAAATATACAAGCGTATATCACAAGCCATTTACACAATTTAAACTTTTGCCAAGTTAATGGAAGTTCTAAGCCATATATATATATATATATATATATACACACATACATACCATACATACCATACATACCATACATACATATAGGCTATAGTTTATTTAAATCTTTCTCAACTCATTGTTTCATCAGTAAAGTCTCTGGAGAAATTATTTCAAATTCAAAAGTGTAAATCAACCACCGATTTAAGATATTAATTAATTGCACTCCATATTTTAGAAATAGTCTTCAAAAGGAATTATTTCCTGAAAATATTTCTGCAATTCTGAATGTATTTCAACACAGTGTATGATATTGTAATATGTATATGCATGCATATGTATGACATTTCTCGAGAAACATGATAAATATGGCCAGCCTGGAATATTGATACTGTCAAACCGGTAGTAATATCTTATTTTTCCTGCTATAATCTTCAATACAACTTTAAAGAAGAAAGATTATTTTAAACAACTGTAAACCTCAAGATGCATGCTCTCTACAAATTTACCTCTAACTCATTTAAAGATAGGCAATTTAGAGACTAAACTATTGAAAATTCAATGGCAATATATTTTGTCAGTTAAATTTTATGTAAGTATAATTTCACAATATTTAACAATATCATCTTTCAGAAATTCAGTGCAAGAGCATTTTTAACAATGATAACCAATTATACAGTTTGAAACATTTCAACATTTCAACTCTACATTCATTTAAAAAAAGAGATAAATTTTTATTGGAACCTTCGTGGTTAATTACAGGTCACTATAATTATTAAGTTGGAGTTATCATAAGCAAACTGGGCATGAAATGAAGAAAATTAGACTAAAGCCTTCCTCTGTATTTATTTTAACTAGTTAATAAACTTGTTCTAATAAATGATATTAATAGTCAGGGATTCCATGCTAGCCAGGAATAAATCATAAAGTTACATAAAGACATAACTCATTTCAGTAATTCATTTCTAAGAAATACAAAAAATTTAATTTTCAAAATTTTATCATAGCAATTAGTAAGCTAACTGCTTCATGGCATAAACTTTTTTGCTTAGTTTACTTGATGTTGATATTTTAAGACATATTCCAAGTAAGGTATTAGGTCAAGACAATTCCGACAGTCAAACAAAAGGCAGAACTCTCAAAAGAAACAAACAAGTCCTGATATAAGTAACCACCTATCTCTGATTTACTTACAAGTCAGCAATTTAAAAGGCATTCTGCATGTATGAGATCTGAATCGTGGGTCAACTAATAACAGGAAAGCACTGACAGATAGCATCTCAAAGCGTATTACATTATAAAATAAAACATGCCTAGACAGTAGTTGGAAAAACCATAATTCTACTACATCAGATGACATGATTTATGTACTCCAAGGTAATAAAACATCACTACACTAATACTATTTCTGCTGTATCAGAGTTAAAAATATGATTCAAGGTTAACTGAAGATGATGGGACGTGCATGAGAAGAAGATGTACAATCAGTATGCTTGAAATTCCTGTCATTAAAAACACATCAGACAGCACATATTGAGGGAGAAATTCCCTTTTGCAACACAAAAGTATGCAACTTTCAGTTAATATGAGTGTTTTGAGAATAAATATGTTTAATAATTTCACACATAAAATAACTAGCCATACTTCACCTTTCTGAAAATACATATTCTTTGGAAATCCCGTCAAGCGTAGTATTATGTAATTTATGTGAATAAAATATATATAACAAAAGGAGAGAAAAATATGCATGTCTTTTTTTTATTTCTCAGTAATGTATACTGATACAGATGACCAAATACAGAAAAAAAAATGTTATGGGAGTGGCCAGTTGTTGAAAAAATTTTAGGGAGAAATTCATCTGGATTCATTCATTATAAAAGAGCAAGAAGGCCCGGCGTGACGGCACACACCTTTGATCCCAGCTCTTGGGAGGTAGAGGTAGGAGGATCACTGTGAGTTCGAGGCCACCCTGAGACCACATAGTGAATTCCAGGTCAGCCTGGACCAGAGTGAGACGCTACCTCAAAAAAAAAAAAAAAAAAAAAAAAAAAGAGCAAGATGCAGATGCTCAGAAGCATCACTGGACTTCCACCATTTCAGAAACAAGCAACCTAAGCAGTGTACACATGAATGCTAGTGTTCAGGTGTTTAGATCTCTGAAAAAAAATTAAATGAGTTAAAAGAAAAAACAAAGCCTCTGCTGATGCTGGAGACACGGCTCAGAGGTTGTGGCATTTGCCTGCAATGCCTAATGAACCGGGCTCAGTTTCCCAGCACCCAGGTAAATCCAGATGCACCAAGTGGCACATGTATCTGGAGTGTGTTTGCAGTAGCTAGAGGTCTCAGAACACTCATATTCATTCATATTCTCTCTTTCCCTCCCTCCCTCCCTCTGTCTTTCTTCCTCCCTCCCTCTCTTTGCAAACAAATAAATAAAATATTTAAAAAATGAACATATCTTCCTATTTGAGAGATAGGGAAGAAAACCCATTGACTGTTCTTCACAGCCATGATGGCCTGTGAAGCTTGTGGGAATGGAAAGGAAAAGCAGGGAGGCTCAAGAAGGGCGGGCCAGAGGGATGGATGCAAGGAAAGTGCTGTCGTGTCTCTTCACTAAGAGCAGCAAGAATTCTTGACTGAGAAACCACCATCACCTACAATCACGACATCAATAAGTGAACATCAAAGCTAAGACGCATCTGTCAAGAAGGAGGTCTTTGTCTTACTGGAGCTAAGTCTTTCACTCTGAGTTATCACCAACTAAATCCATAAAAAAATTATGTTCCACATTCTACATAAAAAATACAATAAGGGCAGGAGGGATGGCTTAGTGGTTCAGGTGTTTGCCTACAAAGCCAAAGGACCCAGGTTCAATTCCCCAGGACCCACGTTAGCCAGATGCACAAGGGGACGCTTGTGTCTGGAATTGCAGTGGCTGAAGGCCCTGGCACTCTCTCTCTCTCTCCCTCTTTCTCTGACAAATAAATTAATTAATTGAATTAAATAAGACAGCAATGTCCAAATAGTGGGTTCTCTATATATGATATATTGTGTAAAGTTATAGATATGACAGAAGGCCAAATCCTAGGGACAATAGGTTTGGAGAAGAAACTTACTTAGACCATACAGGTAATAAACAAAAAAATGGTTGAGGATTTTAGTAAAATTATGTGCAGAAGGAAAATCTCAGCCTGGAATTCCCCTGGCTGCAGAATTCCAGAGGATTCAGAATGACTTGGGAATAACCTTAACGGTTTTGAACTGTCATTACTTTGAACTTTATTTCCAAGGTAACTGCAGATCATTTTTCTCTCACCTGAGAACTTTTATGACTATTATTTAAAAATACTTATTGCTTACCTTTGACTCTTGACCTTTCTTGACTTTTTTCCTGCTGAAATGAAAACAGAAATAGATCAGAATCTTTAAGAAAGTATGTTATCTAACAGTCTAACATAAAGGATAATTAATCAAGATGAGTCAAAATGCTTTTTATACATATACCCAAAAACATGCTTATGCAAAATCATTATTGAACTAGTAATAATTCTCAGGATGCATTTGTTTCTCTATGAAATCTATATGTTATATAAATACTGATTTATTGCTAAATGGTTAATGAATTATAAATAATTATCCATGTTTCTCCGATTCAAGAGCTATTCCATATAACCTCAACAGATATGGTATCTTCAGAATATGCATTCAATGGCTCTACTTTAATAGAAAGGGGTGATGAAGGTAAAACTGTAAGGACAGACAGTGAAAATGTTCACTAAAATAATGCAAAATACCTCTAAAATGTCTTTCCTTTGATTTTACACTGAATTGAGACCAGTCTTACTTCTTTAAAACAAAAATTGAAAAGACCTCTACTGCCTGCTCAGACTGCTTACGTTACATCTATCTCTAACTTTGACATTCATTTTATTCAATATCAGGCAATCAAAAAATTAGCTTGTGGGCTGGAGATATGGCCGAGCAATTAAAGGCACTTGCTTGCAAAACCTGCCCGTCTGGGTTCAACTCTGCAGTGCCCACACAAAGCCAGAAGGACAGGCAGCACACACGCCTGGAGTCTGTTCCTTCACAGTGGCAAGGGGTGCTAGCGAGCCCATTCGCTTTCTTTCTTTCCCTCTCTCTCTTTTTCTCTCCTTTCTTTTCTCTCTCTTGTACAGAAAATATGTTAGGGCTGGAACAATGGTTTCGTGGTTAAGGCGCATGCCTGAAAAACAAAACGACCCAGGTTCATTCCCCGGGACCCACATAAGCGAGATGCACAAGGTGGCGCATGCTTCTGGAGTTTGTTTGCAGCAGCTGGACGTCCTAGCACGCCCATTTTCTCTCTCTCTCAATCTCTCTCTCCCCCTCTCTTCCTCCTCACTCTTAAATAAATAAATAAAAATAAGATATTTAGTAAAAGAGAATAGTTAAAAATAAATTTTAAAAATAAGCTTGATTTCAAGTTTTAATTTGTCAATTAAGAGCCACACAGTTTACACTCTCCAAAGTTTCAGAGTCTCACACAAAATAATTTTTAAAAGTTTCAAATCAACATGGTTCAGGGAAATTCATGGCAGAGGGGACAGAAAGCTTGTTAGAGCCACAAATTGGCATATTATGCACAGAGACATTGCCTCTTCCCCATAACTGATGGCTACCCCCACAATGCACAACCCACTAGGAGGGTCCCTTGGGAGGGGGGAGGACAGGAAGGAGGATAAAGATGGAACCAACATGGCTGTTTACACACTGAGTATGTACATACCAATAAAGAAAGGAAAGTTTCAAATCTTTAAAAATGTCAACCACATATACTGAATTACAGAATTGCATGTTGGTTTGGCAGTTCTGTTTCACTTTTTTTTTTTTCATTTTTTTAAAAAAAAATATTAGAGGCAGAGAGAGAGGGAGAGAGAGAATGGGCGCATCAGGGCCTCTAGTCACTACCAACTCCGGGTGCATGCAGCACCATGTGCATCTGGCTTACGAGGGACCTGGAGAATCTAACCTGGATCTACAGGCTTCATAGTCAAGCACACTAACCACTACGCAATCTCTCCAGCGCTGCGTATCACTTTGTATGGTACCTTGATACTGATTTACATAGTGGAAGTCATTCTCACCAGCCCTGCATACAAGTTCTTTTCTCTGCAACCTCACCAGCATTTGTTGTTACTTGTTTTCTGATAGCCGTTCTGACTGGGATGAAGCAGCAGCCCAATATAGTTTTAGCTTGCATTTCCCTTATAGCTAGAGATGCTGAATGTTTTTTCTTATCCCATCGATTGATTTTGGTAGATGTTTTGTGCTTTATTTTTATGAATCCTTATATACTCTAGATATTAACTTCTGCTGTATAATGTTAGCAAAGATTTTTCTTTTTTTTACCATTCTGCAGGCTGTCTCTTCGCTCCAGGGATTGTCCCCTTTACTGAACAGAAGTTTTAATGTCATGTAACTCCATTATTAGGTTATTCATAGAATCCTTTATGAAAACCCCATGCTTATGCCTCTGTCTTGAAATGGAGTCTTTCTTTCTTTCTGTCTAGACATTTTGGGCTTGGCTTGTTCTTACATTTCTAGTACCATGAGGAGCACCACAGAGCTATTTATTTGGGATCTTTCTATTTAACATAGGCATGCAAGCTATACTGCTTACATTGTATCCTGTAGGATGTGACCTTTTGTGTTTTCATTTTTACTCAATTGTAGGAACTCCTTACATTTTCTGCATATTTTAGTTACCTTGTTCATCCATCCCTGAGAGCATTGCTCAGTCTTCATGAATTTGTATACTGCTTCTATTGCCTCTTCTAATTTTACTTGTGTTCAGATAGAATATATGAGATTAAAAAATAAGAATATATAAGATTATTTATATTTGTTAAGACGTGCTTTGTGTGTCTTATTTTTAAGATCTATTTTAGAGAAGTTTCCATGAGTTTCTGAGAAGAATGTGCATTCTGCATGTTTAGGTCAGACTGTTTTGTAGAGGCCACGTAGGTCCATTGGATCTATAACAGCCTCAACTCAGACGGACTACTGTTGGTGAGAAAGCAGATTTGAAGTAACCTGCTGTTACAGTGTTGAAGTCAGCCAGTGCTTGTAATTCTAACAGTGCTGGTTTTCATAGAAGTAGACATGCTGGTGTTTGGTGTGTATGGGTTTAGAATTGCTGTATAATCTTAATAGGTTCTTCCTTTAATCAACTTGAAGTAGCTTTATCCCTTATACTTTAAATTTGAAGTCTAGCTTGTGAAGTACAACTATAGATACTCCTACTTTTTTCTAACTCCAGTTTTTGAATGCCTTTTCCCATCCTGTCACCCTAACGTGCTTCTTACATTCAACAAATAAATGGTTTGGTATTTTTCTTAATCTAATCTGCTAGTGTTTGTCATTTGACTAGATACTTGGGGACTTTAACATTCAGAATTATTATAGAAAGGTTTGTATTAATTCCTGTTATTTTGTTGCTTTTGTTTTTTTCTTTTTTTACTTTCCTACTATCTGTTTATATATCTAATGTTTTGGTGCAGCTTTTTTTTCTTTCCTATAACATCGTGGATGTGTTTATAGTTCTCTGATGTGTTTAGGATTACTTCAACTATTTTCTGTAGTCCTGACTTGGCTGTCACCAACTTTTTCAGTTTATCATGATATTTTTCTTTATTAATTATAAAGAATTGTTTTTGCTGGATATTGTAATATGGGTTGGCAGCTATGGTCTTTAAGTGTTTTAAATACATCATGCCATGCTTTACTGGCATATACTTAGTGTTTTGTTGTAATCTGCCATTATTAGGGTAGACTCATTTTCCTGTGTAACTTGGTATTTCTCACCAATAGCTTCCATTCTGTCTTTCAGATATTTAATGTTTTAACTGTAACATGATTTGGGGAGGTTCTTTCCTGACATGGCCTGTTTGGCATTCTAAATTCCTCCTGATAGTCCCATTTTCCATGCATTTGGGAAATTTTGTCATTATTTTCATTGAATATAGTTTCTATGCTTTGAGCTAGTATATCCCCTTACTTCTTTGCCTATGATTTATAAATTAGATCGTTTAAGAGTGTGTCATAGAGCTCACAAGGTACATTCCTATTTTCTTATTGTGTTTATGTTTATTGATGTTTGAATTTTCTAATTCATCAATTGTCTTTATCCCTGATTCTGTTTTCCACTTAATCTATATGATTGGTAAGTCTTTCCACTGATTATTCTATTTGATTTATTGTGTCTTTTATTGCCAAAATTTCAACTTAGGGTTTTATTTTTTCAGTATTTCTGTTTACTGAATTCTACATTCATATTCTGTACTGACTTCCTTATATCAATCATTTGTTTGCTTGTTTGTTTTTTCAAGGTAACTGGAACTCACTCTCTAGTTCCAGGCTGGACTTGAATTCAGTGTGATCCTCCTACCTCTGCCAAGTGCTGAGATTAGAGGCATGCACCGCCGATCCTGGCTTCAACAATTTACTTATATTCTCTTGAGTTCATTCAGGAATTTGCAAAGTTGAATTTTACTGAAATTTCTAACAGTTATGCTTTTTTAGTTATTTGCCTAGGATTTCATCTATGAACCTCACTGGCATCTGCTGCTTTAGAATTGGTAATTCTCAGAATTATGTTGCCTTGACTTTTCATCTTTCTTATGTTTTTGCATTGGCATGCATCTGAGCAGGTGATTGTGTGAATTTTTTAATCAACTTCTTTTAATAGCGTCTTCAGTTGAAATGTTTGCAGTGCTCAAGTCTGATTAGGTTGTGGATTAAGGTTTAATTCCTTGCCCTGCAGACCGCTTACAAAGCTCAGTAGCTAAATCCTCAACCTATGTCTTTGAGTCACCACACTCAATCTCTAGCACCACCCCAAGAAAATATTAACAGCAGAATCAGTAAAAACCAGTGCATAGGCCCACTTTGCACATTAATTTTTTTTTTCATCTTATCAGGGTTTAGGCTATCTTTCAACCAGTGTCTGTAGACTTAGCTTGAGTAACCTTCCTCCACTGAGTTATACATAGGTCAAGTCAGATCATGTGCAGCTTTCACGTGACTTTGTGTTTCTCCAGATCTCTTGCTTTTAGTGAGTGCTTGGGCAGTGAAGTTTGAGATGTGTATGTCTAGCATTTTCTGCTATCCCCAGAAGTCTCTCTATAGATCTGGACCACCCCCCCTTGTCACATTGAAATAGGCTATGGTGCTGGATGATGATATTGGATGGTTTCTTGGCATCTGATCTTTGTGGGTTGGACCCAGGTCATTCACAACTTTGCTCTAGTTGTCTTTGCTTTTGGAGATACTCAGCTAGGAAGTTTACATTATCAGGATGGGAGGCTTCGTGCAACCTAAAGTCTTGAATCCAAGGCTCCATTGCTATCTTTAGACATTTGGACACTGCCTTTGGCCTGACCTCTGTACAACCACCTTAGCAAACATTACAATGTTTAGCAATCTTTGTTTCAGGACCTTGCTCCTAAGTGTTGCTCTAGGTTCTGGAAAAGATCAAGCTTTCAGTACTCCCTTCTTTCAGTCCCAAATATGCTGAGAGACTTTAAAATTTACAGTGTCATTTTCTCTTGCTAACTTACTAACATGTTCGCAATTGGTTCTTTATTAGTTATTTGATTATTTTCTAGTTCTCATTTATTTTTATTAACATCTATTAGTCACAAACTAAAACTTACAATATAAATCATATGCTTAAAATGTATTGAGTGGTGGCACATACTTATAATCCCAATATAGGGGAGGCTAAAGAAGGAGAATTACACGTTTAAGGCTAGGTTGTGCTATCTATTGAAATCTACCATATAAATGCATGAGTCTTTTAGGATTAGCAGGCTTAATTACCAATAGCATTGCAATTGAAACTCCCTTCCACACTGTCCTCTCACTTTCTCTTATTGCTTTATCTTCACCATTTCCTTTATACTTCATTTATTCATTATTCAGTCAGTCAGTCATTCTATCACCAAATCCATTGGCCCTTGTTCTATGTACTAGGCACAATCTAGTTGAAGGAAATGGAAACAAAATTATGTCTTCATGGGACACACTGTATTGGTGCTGATGAGCTCAACTCAGGGTGATGTTACAAAGTTGACAGTGTTGACATTCAGTACTGAATTCCAACAAGTGGCAAGAACTGTAAGTTGACTTTTTAAACAAAATATTTAATGATGTACTAAACAAGAAGACACTCAAGCAAAACATGTTCTAGGAGAGTATTGTGGCACAGACCTCCAGGCGTCACATGGCTATTGCCCTCTGAGCTCTCTCTAGCTGTGATTACCAGCACAACACTCACATAAGAAAGGACCCATTAAGGTTTATCCTGGGTGTAAGGACTCGAGGCCCAGACCATCCGTAAAGATATAAGGGGTTGGTGGTTTATGATATAGAGGTATAATTTATCCACTCATAAATTGCTCATGCTTCTGTAAATAGTTTCTCACCCATGCTCATAAAAATAACTCTAATTAAACTCATTGGTCCATCAAGCTAGCCTTGCATAAAATCATTTCCTCCATATGTTGTTGGTGCCCTATGTGGAGTTAATATGTTTGTCTTCTCAAAACAAGTTCACATAACAGAGAGATAAATAATTACAAGTCCTTATCATTGCCAAAAAGCTATCAAGACCAGTGTTACTGGAATGGATTTTAAGGACAGGGTTAAGTAGGAGATGCAGAGAGGTCACTGAGGCCAGACAGACTATCTCCAGAGTATTTATTTATAGGACTTTGACTTTTAGTATGAAAGAGTTAAGAAGTCATTGAGTATTTCCTCTCAGATGAGTGTCGTTATCAGAGTTACATGTAAACACGATCATTCTGGTTATCAGATGAGAACAGTTTGAGAAATACATTGATGAAATTGGGTAGTAGAGGCCCACTGAGGCATATATTGACAATGCTAGTGACAGTGACAATGGCACACAATAGCATGGGGGCATTATATTCAGATTACTATGTTGGAAATGTTAAGCTTTACTAATAGACTAATTGTTGGGCTTGAGAAACAGAGACTATAAAGGGGACTTCAGAGACCTAAGTCCCTGGAAGAATGGAGTTATTTCTAGATAAGCTGGGGAAATGAGTAAAACATTAACACTTTTACCACTTCTTCCTTCCTCTTCTAGCAGAGATCTCTTCTATTCTATGACCAGTACCATCTGGTGTTCTTTACTGATCTGTCATCATCTCAAGGAATTAAATCTCTGTGGATAAAGTACTTGACAGATAAGCTTGAGGACCTGAGTCCATAACCCCACAATCCATGTAAAACTCTAGCAGATATATCAGGCTTCTATTATCCCAGCATGCTGACGGCAACATGAGAAGACAGAAAATCTTCCAGAACTCACAGACAGGCACAACAGTGAAAAGCAAGAATGGGTGCAGGAATAAACATGGCTGAGCAGGTATCTCAGAAGTAGTGAACAGTCTTCAGGGTATGTGCCCACAGTGGTATTGCTGGGTCATATGATAGTTCTATTTTTAGCTTTTTGAGAATCTGCCATACTGATTTCCACAAGGGCTATGCCAGTTTGCATTACTACCCCAATGGTGAATAAAGGTGCATCTTTCCCCACACTATCAGCAGCATTTGGTGTCACCATTTGATTTTTTGATGTTAGCCATTATGGATAGGGTGATAAAGAATACCAAGGTAAGTTTATTTTGCATTTCTCTGATGGCTAAAGGTTTGAACCATTTTAATCCAAATATATTCATCAACTCCAGTATTTGTTCTTTGGAAAGCTATTCACTTCCACAGACCATTTTCTGACTGTATTGTTAGATTTTTATTTATCACTTGTTTCAGAAATTATCCCTTAGATATACAGCTGATGATATTCCATTCTCTACATAGTCTCTTGACTCAGGTAAGTTTCCTCAGCTATACAACAGCTTCTGACTTTCATGGGATCTCACTTACTGATCATCTGCCTTGTTTCTGGCCTACTGGATCCTATTCAGAAAGTCCTTATTTGAACACCCACCTTGGACTATTTTCCATACATTTTTCTCTAGTTATTCCAGGGTCTCATGTCTTATACTGTGTTCCTTGATCCATTTGGATTCTATTTTAGTGCAAGGGTCTACATTCATTCTACATGTAGATATCCAGTTTTCCCAACAATAGTTTTTCCTGGTTGAAAAGGCTGCCTTTTCTCCAGCATGTTTTTGTCCTCTTTATTTTGTCTTCAGAAAAATATTCCCATTTCTCTTATGGGTTTAGGGCTTAAAAGTAAAATTCAAGTTACTCAAGAAAGAAAAGGAAGACAGAAAACTGTATAAAATAATAGCAAGTTAATGAGAAACATGACTAGTAAAGAAAGGTTTGGGATTGTGTTTGGATAGAAAGCAAAGTTCGTAGAGTTACTGTGTTTCTCTGCACTTGACTTTCTGCTTCATTTCGCTGGTTTTATGAAGGTGTTCAAAGGGTGGCTGCAACACAGTGCATAGTGTAAGAGTAATTGTGGTAGAAGGAAAAGCGGTTCCTGAAACATCAAAGGTGGGCACTGGAAAGCTTGGTCACCAATGTAAGAGGTGTGTACGTCTGGGGCAATTAAATAAGCAACTTAAATCTAATTCTATACTTGCTTAATGTAATGAAAGAAAGAGTAGTCAGCTGGATGCTGAGGGAAGAGTGGTTAATCAAAAGTTCAAGACGATATCGGGGATTTAAATGCATTGACTTTATGAGAGCAAGAATCTCACAAGATGAGTCAATCTAAGTTGACATCCAGCATCATGAATTTATTATACTGATCATAGCCCTGGGTTATGTGCAGCCAAATACACTAAATAGACATTGATGTTGTATTTTATTATATAGTGAAATACCAATATATTTTGATATAATTCAGTTTTAATATTATTTCAAAAGATTTTCTGAAATAGTGAGCTTGTCAAAGAAGTATATATCTTATCCCTGTGCTAACTATGAATAACAGAAATACCATTCTTGGAAAAAATCCAAAATTTGTAAATTGATTATATAAACAGACCCTATGAAGTCATGTCAACAGCTAGAGAGGGCAAGTAGCCCCTGCAGAAATTCAGCTTTAATGAGTCTCCCTCATCTCAATGCAAAATGCAAAGGTATTCTGAGCATAAGAACAGATTCAGGCCCAAGATGCTGACATACCTAATAAGCATCTTGAGCACCAGACAATAGGGAGGGTGGGGCAGAAGGAGAGGGTGAGGGTGGAAGGGGACACAAAACTGGATCCAATGGAAATGGTACCATAAAACCTATATCCTGAAATACAGACTAAAAGGTTGAACCTTCATCAGGTCCTTAGAGGAAACACCTGAATCACAGGGCCCTGGAGAGGGTATGATGAAGACTAACCTTAATCTTCTCCTGTTTCTCTCTCTCTCTCTCTCTCTCTCTCTCTCTCTCTCTCTCTCTCCCCTCTTCTCTCTTTCTCTTTTATATCACCTATCTTTTGCCTCCTTCTTTTCCCTTGGCACTGGCCTGTAACTCCCAGTACCAGCATGAGGTTAACATCCACAATTAACTGTTGATCACAGAGACCTACAAAGTTTCCCAAAAGAAGACATATTTCTGTCAGAGTACTTGATGACCAACCGAAGGTTAATGATAAGACCCTACTGCTGAAGACACCATATGCTGTTGGTATGGAACATGGAGGGACCTGTTGGAATCTGGAAGAGAATCAGTCCCCAGATAGTTAGCTTGTCTAGTACCAGAAAGTGCTACATGAGTGACTGGGGGAAAATGACCAGCATCTGTCCAAGCAACTCATGGCCTAAGCTACTCAGCAGCAAACAACCTGATGTGATGCTTACACAAGTGCAATAGTGGCATACAGCCATGGTGGGTAACCAACTGCTCTTGATTTGGCTAATGGATCCACTCAGTGGAACAGAACCCATAGCTGGAGCTTGGAAACAAGTCAGAAACGAGCTCTCCAATATCAACCTCCCACCAATCGTGGGCTACAAGAGGGCCTATGCTTATTAAATTCTCTCTGAAATAATAATGGTTATCCCATTTATCCAGTGTCGACTTCACTCTCCATTGGAGAATTTGCTTCTCTTTTTCAGATGGATGCAGAAGCTGAGGAGAGAATCAGCCCATTGCACCTCACCAGGGCTCCAGCTGAAACCACAGAGTAAGTGGGGAAATGAGCAAGAGTGCTGATTTCTTGGTGAAACCGGTACCAGCACAAGAGTGAAGGAGATAGACACAGAGAACACTCAATTCCTACCAATCCAGATATCCAGAGACACAGAGGCTCCCAAGACCTCATCACTAAAGTAGACCTAAAACGAACCCAACATGGCTCAGGGAAATTTGTGGAAGAGGGGGCGGAAAGATTGGTAGAGCCTCAGGTTGGGACATTATACACAGAGGCATTGCCTCTTCCCCATAACTGATGGCTACCCCCACAATGCATGACCCACATTCCCCAATAAAGAGGATCCCTGCAAAGGGGGGGAGGACAGGGAGGAGGCTAATGATGGTACCAACATGGCTGTATACACACTGTGTACATAACTAATAAAAAATAAAAATAAAAAAGAACAGATTCAGAAGAACAACATAGTCATACAAAAGGATCTCTTAAATATTTTTAAAACAATAAAGTGAATGTAAAATGAAGTCAGATTGGAGCACATAGTAGCTTTTTAACTGAAGCGTAATAGTCTTAAATCATTTACACAAACTAGCATATAATCACATGCTGCAATGAACATTCTCAGAGATTTTTAATAATTTACTGATGTTTAAACTCTGGGTGGGGGGGCAAGTGGAATGGGTATACCACTGCCTCTTCCCACTGAAAACAGATTCCAGAAACAAATACTAGATGATCAATAACCTTTCTATATTTCCCACTTTGATAATCTTCAGCCCTTTTAAAGAACTACCTGTATGGGCTGGAGAGACTGCTCAGTGGTTAAAGGCACTTGCTTGGAAAGCCTGATGGCCTGGGTTTGAGTCACAAGCCACCACACAAAGACAGATGCAAACTGGTGCATGAATCTAGCATTCATATGCAGTGGCAAGAGATGCTGGTGTCACACACACACACACACACACACACACACACACAAATAACTAAATAAAGAAATAAAAAATATATTTATGACCTGAAAGATAAAATACATATGTAAAGGGGCTGAAGAGATGGCTGAGCCATTAAGGCACTTGACTGCGAAGCCAAAGGACCTTGGTTCAATTCCCCAGGATCTATGTAAGCCAGATGCATAAGGTGACGCATACATCTGGAGTACGTTCACAGTGGCTGAAGGCCATTCTCTCTCTCTCCCTCTCTCTCTCTCTCTTCTCTCTCTCTCTCTCTCTCTCTCTGTGTGTGTGTGTGTGTGTGTATCTTTCTCTCTCTCTCAAATAAATAAATTAAATTAAATATTTTTAAATATTTTATTATTTATTTATTTGACAGAGAAAGAGGGGGAGAGAGAGAGAGAATGAGCGCACCAGGGCCTCCAGCCACTGCAAATGTACTCCAGATGCATGCGCCCCCTTGTGCATCTGGTTAACATGGGTCCTGGAGAATCGAACCTGGTCCTTTGGCTTTGTAGGCAAATGCCTTAACTGCTAAGCCATCCCTCCAGCCCAATAAAATATTTTCTAAAATATATATGTAAAAAGCCAGGCATGGTGGCGCACGCCTTTAATCCCAGCACTCGGGAGGCAGAGGTAGGAGGATCGCCATGAGTTCGAGACCACCCTGAGACTACATAGTGAATTCCAGGTCAGCCTGAGCTAGAGTGAGACCCTACCTTGAAAAAAAAAAAAGGATGTAAAGAGGAAGCACTCTATAGCTTACTCAATTGTTGATAAAATTTTAGTCTTATTTTATTCATAGTTTTTCTCATTTTTATTTAAAGCACTCTTTCTTCACATTTAAATACTGCCAAGTGTTTACTTTCCAATAAGACCTTGCTTGGCTCTTCTGTCTCAAACACCACCTCTATTGTTTGATTATCATAAGCATGTTTCCTTCTTTACAAAAGATACTGATACTACAATAATACATATTTGGGTATCCTGTCAGTTTCTCTCACTAGGATGGGGACTCCATGAGCAAGGGTACTTGGGATTCTTCACTCAGAAACTCCAAGCATTAGCCACTCTTCTTGGTAGCCTCTGTGCTCTAGAATTCAGCAGTTGAGCGCTGGGACACAAACGCACACAAAATTATCTGTAACAAAATGTACCTGTCAACAGTGAGAATACTGCCAAGACTAGAGTAAAATCAGGAGGAAAGTGTGGGGGGTTCATAACTGGAGCTCATCAAGGGAAATTATAAAAAGGTGAGAAACTGGAAATCTATGAAGCAAAGAAAGGACGGTACAAAAAGTTGGTCATTTGCACAGCAAAGGCAAGGAGCCCATTCTCGGCCTAGGTCGTAGCGTTCTATAGTCAGGGGTCCACAGTATGAAAGTAGAGCAGATTCATCAAATTAGTAAACAGGGTTCCACAGAGAATAAATTTCAATGGTTCTTAGAATATAAAAATAACTTTATATTATTTTTAGAATATCATTACTCATTAATAGCCTAACATATAAAATGTGTTAATATATGCTACATTTTATTTTTTTTCAAAATGCAACTGAAAAGTCTACTTAATATTGATTTACAGTGGCTTCCCGTTTGGTTCTCTGTGTTGGTGTAAAGTCATTCTACTGACAAAATTAAAATTGATCCTTATTGTACAGTCAAACTATATTTCTTATGTATTACTAATGTGTTAATTCTAGTTTAGCAGATTTTTATAGTGAGTTTTAGAAACATTAATAAAGGTTAATTAATTTAATAAAATGATCAAAGCTACACACATAGTGAACACAGAACTTTTGTGATATATATATATACTTCAATGAATATAAAACTAAACATAATACTGGTTTAATATAATTTGAATATGTATAGAAAAAATATTTCAAGTCCTAATATTTTGGTGTGAATATTCTTTATGGAAAGCCTGATAACCTGTTTTAAACTTATTTCAATAAAAGAGTGGTTTTATTTCCACTGAAGCATTTGCAAATTGGTGACCCATTTTCAGATTCATTTGTGCATGTCAACTATTTTTGGATGTGCACACATCTAGGGACCCAGCAAATTCACTTTCACATATGTCCCTTTGAAGAAATGCATAGCAGCATTCCTAGCACCATTTTTGTGATAACAAGAAGCATGAAACAATTATGCTTCATGTAACCAAACGGCATATTTGTAAGTGTGCTATTAGTTGTAGAGAAAGCAAAAGGGTTAATATGAGTAGAATCAATGTGGAGGAGTAAAATGCATGATAATTGTATGTGATTGTTTGAGTATAAATTGTCTCCCACAGCCTCAAGTGTTTGTGATTAAGCCTCATATTTAGTCCCTAGCTTGCTGAGCCTTGGGGAGCCCCGCTTGAGCAGGAGCTGTGTGTGTCACTGGGGGCTTAGGGTTCATAAAAGCTGCTGTGGAGATGTGGTGCTTGGGTAGACGTCTGCTTTGGCTCTGCTGTCCCCTCAATGATGAAACTTCTCCTGGAAACCATAAGCCAGAAATAAACCTTTTCCTTCCGTAAGCAGCTTCTGGTTGGGAGTTTTGTCCCAGTAATGAGAAAGTAACTGCTATATTATATAACATCCCATAACCGGCAAAGTCTCTGTTCATTGTTATCAACATAATCATGCACATTAAATTTACAAAGAATATAATAGGAGTACACAATACAAAGGTTTACAAAGAGCATGTTCATTCAATAACATTTTTATATTTGAAAGACAAAATAATGCCTGGAAGTATGGGACAGTGGCAAAATATGTCACATAAATTCCGAAGAACAGTGTCTGATACATTAAGGGAACATTTTAGAATTTAACTGTATATTATGTAGATAATTGATTCCATTTGTAATTATGTATTAGGTATGGTATATGTGTGTGGGTGTCTGTGTGGGTATATATATATATATATATATATATATATATATATATATGTATATACATGTACATACACAAGGAGATAATATGGTATGTCTTCACAGAATTATGGTGTAAACAGCTTCATATATAAAGTCCTGTGTGAGTTGGAGAGATGGCTTAGCAGTTAAGCACTTGCCTGTGAAGCCTAAGGACCCTAGTTCAAGGCTCAGTTCCCCAGAGCCCACATTAGCCAGATGCAAAAGGGGGCACACGTGTCTGGAGTTCATTTGCAGTGGCTGGAGGCCCTGGTGCACCCATTCTTCTCTCTCTCTCTCTCTCTCTCTCTCTCTCTCTCTCTCTCAAATAACTAAATAAAGTCCTGTGTGCAGCAGGTGGCAGGTAGGTCCTTGGAGAACAGAGCACCCCAGCTGGAGTATGTGACCCATCTGCCCATTTTACACCATGGCTGAATGGAGCTGACAAGCAGCTTCTATTTTTATCTTGCCTTTACATTCCAGGAACCTCATTTCACTAAGCCATAGCTTTCTAACATGAATGCAAAAGCCTCTATTTGTTTCTTTTAAATCCAGGTCTCTCTCAAGAGCCCTGCCCATGGAAGACTGAGATTCAAATAAGCCTCCATATTCCTGCCTACATTACTGAAATGTGAATTCTTTGAGCTAAAATTAAACCAAAAAAAGTTAGGATAGCTTAACAAGTATTTACAGTGGTATAATCTATTTTAACAAATTTATAAATTAATATTTCACTTTATGATGCTTTTGCATTATGAATATGGTAGAATAGTATGCAATGTTAAATATATTTACAACAACTTTGATTACTTTGCTTAAGGAGGCAATAAAAATCCATCCATGGATTTATTAAGCATCCCTACCATTATTCTTTTTTATATATTTTATTTTTATTTATTTATTTATTTGACAGAGAAAGAAGGATAGAGAGACAGAGAGAGAGAGAGAATGGGCACACCAGGGCTTCCGGCCACTGCAAAAGAACTCCAGATGCTTGCGCCCCATTCTGCATCTGGCTAACATGGGTCCTGGGGAATCGAACATGGGTCCTCTGGCTTTGTAGGCAAACGCCTTAACCACTAAGCCATCCCTCCAGCCTCCTACCATTATTCTTTAAAAATTATCTTTTATTTCACTATGCTTTCAGTATGCTTTTATATTAAAGAGATAGAGTAATGGTTGGAAGTATTCGTCGATGGCAAAGAAGTATGCCACACATGCATTTAGGAAACATTTTATAATTGAATTATTTACATGACTGTGAGGTAATTGTTCCATTTGCAGTCGCAGGCTAGATAAGGTATGTTGACGAGGCTTTCGAAGCTGAGTCTAGGTAATGAAATACATGAAGATGAGGATGGAGGCTAATGAGCAGCATATGTTTCATGCTATCACTGATGAAGAAGAAGGGTCATTTACCAAGAGATAGGAACGAAGCCAGACTGGAAATGCAGAGTTACCTCAGAATCATTGGCCCTGTATGAATGCAAGGACCTCAGCTGACAGAGGAATAGGACAAAGCTGGATGCCAGTTTTGTGAGTGAAACTAAGCATGGCCAACTTTACCCTTTGAATTTGTTCTGTATTCTCTTGGACTACTTATGTTGAACATCACTTACATGAAGTTATAATTCTGAAATGATGCAAAGAAGATAGGCAATTTGCTCTTGGTCAGACAACTGAAACTAAGGATAAGCCATGCAAACATTAGTCAAATGGTAAAAAGACCCTAAAAGTTTTAAGTTATGTAATTCTTTGTTACATCCAAAATCATGTCATTGTTGCATTATAAATCCAAACTCAATAATTCTTTGCTTTTCAACATATATAACTCAATTTCAAGTTTAATAAAAGTAGTAAATTTTCCAAACAGTAAAAAATATTTAAAATGAGTTAAAATCTCATAATAATTAATAGCTAATAACCCAAAATTTTAATAATTCCCCAAATGAGAGGGAATTAGAATTTCTCTAACAAAATGTAAGTATTCTTGAAACAGAAAAACTCAACAATATGAAACTCTGTAATATTCAGCCTAAGAAAGGACTCGGTGCCCAGTCCACTTCCCTGTCCCAAACCAGATGCTCCAGCCAGTACAATGTCACCTTCTACCTTTCTACCAGTAAATGCCACTCAGAGTCACAAGGGTGATACAAAAGCATCCTCTATTGCTAAGATAACCAGATTGATAAATGAGGTGAGCACTATAGTCACTAATGATGTGGCTGATAGGAGGTCCCAAGGAAGACAAAAAAAAAAAAAAAAAAAAAAAACCACCAACTAGTGCTGAAAAGAGGGGGAAGTTAAAACTGGATCCAATCCAATATGCAAAGCACAACAAAGAAAGAAAGAATATGGGGGCTCAGCCCACCTTGACCCATTCAAAAGGCTCTCAGCTCCCCATGATGGAAGCTATAACCACCAACATAGGAGAAGTGAAAGGATTCGGGATCCTACTTCTTAAAAAGATCAGGGGCCACATAGAAGGCTCAACTCGCCAGACGAATGAACCAAACTAAGGCTTATCCTTAGTTTCAGACTTCAAAGTGAATGATGCTCCAAGCACATTGGAGGTGTAAGTCCAAAACCTGGAGGATAAATTCACCAAGGAAATTGAAACTGGGAAAAAGAACCAAGCAGGAATTCTAGAAATGAATAAAACAATCACTCAAATAAAAATCACCACAGAGAGGATTCCCAAAAACAGGCAAGAACATGCAGAAGATTGAATCTCAGAATTGGAAGACAAAGTTGAGATAATAATTCACACAGACACATGTATAGAAAAAGATCAAGATGCATGAACAATATTGCCAATTGCCAAAGGCTGAGAGCAGCACTCAACTGTGGGTATATATAAATATTATACTACTAGTTGACAAACCAACCATTTATCATAACAATAGTAATAGGTCCCCCCCCCACACACACACACACTAATATCTCCCCAGCCATGAGATTCTGATCCTGTTGACGGTACCGGGCATGAATGTTCTCCTGTGGAGTGAGCCTTGAATGCAGTCTGAACACCACTGGTTGCCCTGTAAGAGTCATGTCCCTATCACATCAGTCAGGTGCCCTTTTCCAGGTTGCTTGTGGAGCAAACAGAGTTCACAGCTTGGTGAGATAGAATCTTCAAGGCTCCTTCCAGCACCATGAATGTTAGCCAGCAGGAAGCTTGCAGCCTAGTTCCAGATTGATTTCTCAATTCTTATATCCAGAGACATCCCCTTGTGTTGTTTTCTAGGTATTTTTTATACTTGTCACCCTTGCTAGACGCACATTACATCTGTGACCCGTTATGAGTTCATCTTTGTTGGCTGATTGGCTATAAGGCTTCTGCTTTTCAAAATAGTGGTTGTTTTCCTTATGGTTACAATGCACAGTTTAACTTCCCCATGTTCTCCCTTGTGTCATATTACGCTACATCCTCTACTGACTGTGTCTCCACCAACCTGATGCTGAGTTTGTAATCCCCATTGTGAACTATGGGAAATTAAGACCAGATCTAATAGCTGTATCAAGAGCCTTCTACCATCATGAATAGATTAGTCCACCCCTAGATTAATGGGTTATTTTGAGGACCGATTCCTTCACAAGGTAATTCGGCTGTGCTTTTGTAGAAGACCTCTCACCATGTGACCTCCTGCACTGCTTTGGGCCTCTACAAACAAAGTCCCTGGAGCAGAAGGCCTTCATCAGAAAAAGCCTGTGTCTTGAACCCTCAAGTTGAGTTTTATTCTTTAAAGGTTTCTCCATCTATGGTATACAGTTATAACAACAGAAAGCAAACTTAAGAAAAGAAAGTCACAGTGATGTCATTTAATTTTTCCTATTCCAAATCTTTATGCTAAAATGAATTATCTGTTACGAGAATAATATAGAAGGACCATGATTCCTGTTAAACTATGGATCTACACAAAGGAAGAAAAAAAAACACTGGAAACGGTAACTACAAGGGTAAATGTGGATGTTTTTAATGGTGCTTTGATTTCTGTGAAAATGAAGTACTTTTTCCTAGCGTCGCATTATAGAGGAAACCAGAGGGAATAAACAGTGTGAGCTTTATGGAAAGGCCTACCAGCCTCCCTGCTCCTCCCACCTAGCCAGTGTAATTATCTCTTAAGCCTCTTTTCCATCTCATCCAATCCAAGATTAGCTTCTTGAAGGTTTCTTTGTCATGATTGAGCAACATGACTGAGCTCTTCTCTGAATAGTCTACACACATTCCAGGTAAATGAATTATTTCTTACTACTTCTCCAACTTTGATTGAGAAAAATCTATAATTTCTAACTATTATAGCTATTTAGTTTGGTATAAAATCTGGAATCAAGCTGGGCATGGTGGTGCATGCCTTTAATTCCTGAACATGATGGCAGAGGTAGATGGATTGCTGTGAGTTCGAGGGCAAGCTTGAGACTACACAGTGAATTCCAGGTCAGCCTAGGCTACAGCAAGACCCTACCTTAAAAAAATCCAAAAAAGTAAAATAAAATAAACTTAAATTTAAAAAGTTAAAACATAAAATCTGCAATCAGGAAATAAAAGTAATGTCAGTCAGTAAAATGTAATACAGAAAGATAACACAACTTTGAACTTGGTGAAAAAGTAAGATGATGTTGGAGACACTATCTAAGGATTGAAAATAAAGCTTGTATAACACAACAGCGTTAGCATACTAGTAATAAACAGTTACGGAGGATAGCAGTCCTGCAACTCAATTCCTCTGCCATTAATTTCATCATTCTCTTATTTATAATAGGCCTATAATATATTTAAATGGAACCAGACCAATGAAATAATCATCTGCTTATGGTATTTTAAGCCAAGCTAAAACGAGAATTGGCATTAGTTGTGATGTGTTGGCATGGTTACCCTAATTTATGTATGTCATTGGGATAATATAACAAATATCTACAGCCATTGATATGAATAACTTGATTCAAAAGAGCTTAACAGAAAGATGTAAAATATGGCAGCCATAACTCAAATAGTAGTTATTTGTACTTCCTTGTTTTACAACAACAAATGTTATTTTAATTGACAACAGTTCAATGGGCAAAATAATGTATAGTTAATAGAGAAACAGCTAATTAGATTTGATAATGTTTCCTCACATCTGGAAGTACAACTTGTTTATTTGCTGAAATGTCACCAAAACACTGTCCACAATAATCTAATTATGGGTAGTCTTCAAAAATGTAGAGTTACTATGAAACATAAAGTAATCTATGAATGGGATAATGTTCTGCATCTGCTAGGAAAACACTACGAAAACTCTTCTACTATGGGGTCTAATCAACTATAGTTATTTTTATTTAATATCCCTGATTTCTGTACAGTTTTGCTCATTACATATTACCTCAGTCAAAAAAAAGATTCAATAGGATAAGCAAAACAAATACTCTTTTTTATCTTGTTATTATTGTCAAATTGTTCTAAATAAAATATCTACTCTTTATATGATAATCATTTGTAATATTAAGTATTGTTTCATTACCCCTTCTTTGACAGGAATAGGGTAGATTTGAGCAAGAAGTGTATTTTTTGGCTTGACAATGAGATAGCAATTGTATTATTTACCCTTCCTATTTCTGACAAAGATCAGTGTAAGGCAGGAAGGGTTTATTACAGCCTACATTTGAGGTTACAAACCCTCATGGCAGGAAGACCTTGTGTTCACAGTCAGGAAGCAGAGAGGAGACCCCCCACATAGATGCTGTACACCTCCTTGCTAATAACAAGCTTGCAAGACCATCATCCTTGTGAAAAACTGGGCCGCCCTACAAAGAGCTCCTCACATCCAGATGCTCCTCAGAAGCTGTACGACAAACTCATTATAAACTTAACTTCGTCCTCTCCAAGGTCTTCTTGGCCTCCTTACTCACAGGTGGCTTTCCCAAAAATACCTCCAATAGGAGAGTGCAAATCTCTACGTGAGCATACTATTTTCAAAGAATCCAACTTGAGGCGTGTATTTTAGTGTCGGATCTCAATAAACTCGTGTTAAATCCCTAAGCCATCAAATCCAATAGCTTATCCACTTTACGCTGTGGAAAACAAGCTGTTTCCCTTTGTGGTGGTAAAGCCGGTGGAGCTGCCAGTCACAAGGATCTTCTTGCTTCATTGTCCCACCGGCAGCAAAGCAAAAAGGGGCCACCTGGAGACCAAGAGGGACCTGAGGCATTCTTTTATAGTACAGGACTCAACTGAGTGGTACGAAACCTCCGCCAGGCCAGAACCCACGTGATGCAAAGATTTCCTAGTGCTACTGCATTAGCGACCAGGTTTTCAACCCATGAACCTTGGGGGTCAAGTCCTAATCACAAAAATACACCTCATCAAACAACTTCTGACCTGCATAAAGGCGTGGTACTATGACCAGCTGAGATAGCTACCTTACAATGGCATGCCAATATATTTGTATAACCTACCCTTAACCCTCAGGGCCAGCGCCAGCATAGATTCACTGGGAAAATACAAACTGTGATTGAAAATAATATAACTACTAGGGCTAGAGAGATGCCTTAGCAGTTAAAGCGTTTGCCTGAAAAGCCAAAGGACCTCGGTACAATTCCCCAGGACCCACGTAAACCAGATGCATAAGGTGGCACATGTGTCTGGAGTTTGTTTGCAGTGGCTGGAGGCCCTAGTGCACCCATTCTCTCTCTCTCTCTCTCTCTCTCTCTCTCTCTCTCTCTCTCTCTCCCCCTCCCTCTCTCCCTCTTTCTCTCTTGCTCTCTCAAATAAATAAAAAAAATTTTTAAAAGAAAATAATATAACTACTACCACAGAATACCTATAACATAATGATAATTTATATCTGATGGGGAAGAACTTTAACAGTGATGGACTAGGAAGTAAGGAAAATAATCAGGCTATATTAATACTAATGTAATTATGAATGTTCTGGATTTATTAGGCTAGTTTTCACATATGACTGCTGATTCCTTTGACTGACTTACTGACCAAAGCTAGCATAGTCAAACAGAACTTTAAATTAAGTAATGCTGAGAGAACTAAGCTTCCTTGATATAGTACAAAAGATTAAATAAGATTAATGTTGCTAGTAAAGTTAAAATGGACTTCCTTTTAGCTACCTACTCAGGATTTTAATGATGTCCCTTATAAGACCAGACCATAAAAGCCTGATGAAGGCATCGGTGAGTTGATGGCCAGAATCCTTGAAAGGTTCAACAAATGCCTCACTTACCCACTGTACACGCCACACAATATAACTGATGGGCCAATTTAGTTTCCAGTCCAAGAGGGTTTTGACATGACAATGGAATTTACTTGTTTTAACAAGAATCCTGATTCCTAAATGTAGGTGACTTTATGATTGTGTGAACTCCCTAATTAAGTACTCATTTACATTCTCAGATAGTAGGAAACAATCTCTATAAGTTTCTAGTACAGAAGTAGATGTTAGAAATATGCAACTAATGTCTGATGTTGTTCCTCAGTATCCCTAAGCAGGAGTGTGCAAAATGGAAGAAGTGGGAGAAGTGTTCCCTGCCATTATGTCTGATGATTTATTTTCAAATTTGGTCCACTCTCCGAATGTGACTTATGTTGCTTGAATGTTGAAGGGAGGAATATGCCTAGTGAGGCACGTAGAAATATTCCTGTTTTAATTTACCACTTCACAAGCTGATATCCTTATGCAATTGAAACAAGAGTCAAATAAGGATACAGATTGTGATTAGCAGAGAAAGAGTTGTAAGCACAAGGTGTCTGTCTGCCAGTCATGAAATTTCTGGACTGATTCATTATACTTTCAGACAAACTGGTAAACGCAGATAGAAAGTTATGAGAATCTAATGAAAATAAGATCATTTAGATTTTTGTTAGTTAGAGAAAGAAATTTGGGAAAGATATAATACAGAAAACAACAACAAAACTAGGGGTGAGGAATTATCCAGGAATATGGAAAACATGAAAAGCTTATGGACAATGGTGAAGGAAGATGTTTTAGACCTTAACTATGAACCTGTGATTGCTTGAGAAGGTTGGATTGTAGGAACCACCCATGCTTCCTACTTTTCTCTCCATGCCTGATCAACATTTCTTCCATGTCCACCCACCTTTCACCTATTGTTGTACATAAGGTGTGTAAGTGGTAGTTAATTAGCTCTCCAATCTAAATGTAGTGATACAACACATCTAGCTGAGATTACATGACGAGATTAGCACAGTGAATATCCTTGAAGAAGCATCCTGTGACCAACAAAACTCTGTGTCATTCAGGACATGTTAGTATTTAAAAAAAACAAGTGGCTTTTGGACATAAGGCAGAAAAGCAAGCAGAAACAGAGAAAGGAAAGAAATGTTCATGGAAATCTGGACACAAAATTGTTAATGCATCTGTCAATGGTTACTAGCTTGTGAGGTTTGTATTAGATGTTTTCTGTGCTATTGTGTCAATTTTAACATCATGAAAAATAAAAAATACATTATTGATGGATTAATGTTTAGTTGCTATTACACTTGCATGTGTACTTGGGTATGATGAAAAAGCAGCCCTCTGTCGATAGAATTATTCTACCTTATTCAGGTAGAAGAATACAACCGCGAAGCATTTTAATTTCCCAGGTGGAAAGCCACATGAATGAGGAACGGAGCAGGATACGGAGTTCACTCAAGGCAAGCGAAGGGAAAGAAGGAGAAGTGTCAGTAAGAGAATCCCAACAAGGACATTGTCAGGCCTTTACCAATGATTAAGGACACTCGCAGTTCGGCCCAATGTGGGAGAGTACAATGGCTGGAGAGATGGCTTAGTGGTTAAGCACTTGCCTGTGAAGTCTAAGGACCCCGGTTTGAGGCTCAATTCCCCAGGACCCACATTAGCCAGATGCACAAGGGGGCGCACATGTCTGGAGTTCATTTGCAGTGGCTGGAAGCCATGGTGCGCCCATTCTCTCTCTCTCTCTCTCTCTCTCTCTCTCTCTCTCCCTGCCTTTCTCGCTCTGTCTGTCACTCTCAAATAAATAAAATAATGAACAAAAAAAAATTTTTAAAAAAAGAAGTCACTGTTGGCCTCAGTAACTCATCACACTCGTCAAGTGGATGACGTGTGTAGTATAAACATCAGGAAACCAGTAAGGCATTGACATTAATTGACAGAAAAGGTATTTTGTACATGCCTGAAGGTATGATGGTAATCACAAAATAAAATGACACAGCTGCACTCTGGGGCACTATGCCTAAAGTGATTTCTTTTGAAATGCTTCTCCTGTGAACCTTTAGACATCCTGCCTGTTCACATGCACTGAGAAGCACCTCTTGAGCCAACATGGTGTTGGGACAATTTTATGTTTGATGGATTCTCTGTGCGGCTCAAGATACAATTACATGTAGTGATAATTTTACTTAAACTTTGATGTTATTTATTTTTGTGAAAACTGTATAAGGATTTGTTCTGATTTAATATATTTGATGTATGCCCTAACACTGATATGAATAATTCAATTTCATGCCTCAGGACACAGCTTATTGGTAGAAGAATTTTTATCTCTCTCTCTCTCTCTCTCTTTCTCATGTGTATGTGTGACATCTGTAGGTGTGTGTGTGTCGTGCGGGGGCACACATGCCATGGCATGCATGTGGAAATTAAAGGACAACCTAAGGTGTCTGTCCTCGCCGTCCACCTTGTTTGAAATAGGGTCTTTTGTTGTTCAGTGTTGTATGGAAAAATTCCTTCACATTGAAAGCAGTGAACCACTATTGCCAGCTTTTATCAAAAGCAACTTGGGGCTGGAAAGATGGCTTAGCAGTTAAGGCACTTTCCTATGAAGCCTAAAGAGCCACGTTCAACTCTCCAGATCCCATGTAAGCCAGGTGCAAGATGACACAAGTACACAAGGTCACATATCCACACTAGGTGGTGCACATGTCTGGAGTTCGATTACAGTGGCTGGAGGTCCTGGTGCACCAATTCTCTCTCCCTCACTTTCTCTCTCTCTCTCTCTCTCTCTGTCTCTCTCTATCTGACTCACACACACACACACACACACACACACACACACACATATAAAAACAGCAGCTGGATCAACTCACAAGAGAAAGAGTGGGGAGGGTCATCAACCCCCCACCTGAGATTTCAGGTGACCCTTTGCTGGCTGTGTACAATAATAAATAAGGTCTCATGACCTCAAGCAGGGGAGACAGAGTATATAGAGGGTAAAAGGTAAGGAACAAGGAGCTCCATCTAAGGTGGTTTCTCTGGAGTCTCCATGGCCTGTAAGTAAGCCCTCATCCAGACACTGAGGAAGGGCCATCTGTGGGGGTAACCCGCATATAGTGAGCCCCACTGGAGTACTGATCTGTGGTCCTATACCCATGGGCAAGAACAATGTGCTTCTAGAAGCGGCCACAGGAAAGTCATCATTCAGGGTGGGGTGAGACTTCTCCGTGGTGCGGCTGCCTGGGGTCCCCATGCTCTGTAAGTAAGCCCTCCTCCTTGGCTGAGGGAGGAGCATCCAAGGAGGAATCTTAACACAGCTCATCAAAGTGGCTGCTTTAGGGACTCCTTATTCCTATAAATAACCCATCCCCATGCTGTGTAAGTGACCCCCAATAAACTCATTGCCTCATCAAATTGGTATTGGTGTAACGTACTCTGGTCTGCCATCTGAGCCCTATTTGGGGTGAAGATATGTGTTCACGTCTCCCCAGGGGAAAAGTTTACTAGGACATTCACCAGTGTGTATGCTAGGCTGGCTGGTCCACGAGATGCAGGATTCTGCCTCCACCTTCCATCTATCCACAGGAAGGCTCTGGGTTCTTGGGTTCTTGCTCCAGGGCCAGTTACAGTCGCGGGCCCCCCACCTCTGCCCCGAAGGTGCCCAGGCAACTGGGGTGGGTGAGCGAGTGAAAGTAAAAGACTTTCCAGAGAGAGGTGAACAGCTCTCTCAGTTTATTGCCAGGGAAATGGGTTTATAAGCGTCTGACTGTGGGGAGGGTCCTAAGGGGATTAGATGCACAAGGTTCATTGCTGATGCCTAATTAGCATATGGGGATATTAATTCCAGCAGTATGCAATGGTGGGGGGGGGGGGTCGGGTGATCTAGGGTTCCAGGGGGATGGGCTGTGTGAAGGTACTAGCTGATAAGGAGTTTCCTAGGTGTAGCAGACAGCTTCAAGTTCACTGAGATGAACTTTCAGACCAGTCACAGTTATGGAGGAAGGGATATTTATTGAAGCTCACAGATCCAGGGGAAGTTCCATAATGGCAGAAGCAGCTGGCCTGCCTTCACAGGTCCAAGCAGAGAGAGAGAGAAGCACAAGCCAAAAAGCCAAAAGCCACATAGCACACTTTAGGAACTCCAGCTAAGCACACTTTGCATATCTTTAGATTGAAATCTGAAACCCACCACCACACCTTAAGATCCACACAGTGACACTGCCTCCAGCCAGGTGGCTGCAGATGCAAACTACAAACAATAAAAAACTGAATATATTGGGGGCCATTTATTCAAACTACCACACTAGGCAACTGGCCAAAGGTCACAGGGTTATGGACCAAGCCTAAGTTCACGTGTGCTGGACGTGGACAGGGAGTGGCCTCTGGAACCCCCGAGGTCCTTAGCCTTGCCTGGCAGATCAGGCCCCTCTCCTGAAGGCTCCAGCCTGTCCTGGCAGTGCCCACCAGAGGCTGTGATTACAGACACTTGCTAATTCACCTGGTTTTGTGTGGGTTCTGGAATGCAAACTCAGGTCATAAGGCGTGCATAGCAAGCACTTGCACCCATCCAAACACCTGTCCAGGCACAAGCAGCGGGCTGTAAGGAAATGCTCTTCTGTACACACAACTCTGCAGTGACAGGTACTGCAACTCTGGAAAATTCTACATGAGCACGTAATTCTAAATAGCTGTGGAAAATCTTATGAAGTACTCCCTGTGAATTGTATCTTAGGTTGGTAATTTACCTAAAATTAACTATAAAACAATCTGTCTTTCAATGTTTTGCTGTTTTCTTGTGTAGTATAACTTTTACTACCAAGCCTCTAAAATTTTACTTTTTAATCTGTGCATCAATAATTTGAAGCTAAATCTAGACAAAGCCCCTATGCTTTCTAATGTGCTCATGTGTTCTGTTTTTTTTTTAATTATTTTTTTTTAATTTTTATTTATTTATTTGAGAGTGACAGACAGAGCGAGAAAGAGGCAGAGAGAGAGACACAGAGAGAATGGGCGCACCAGAGCCTCCAGCCACTGCGAACGAACTCCAGATGCGTGCACCCCCTTGTGCATCTGGCTAACGTGGGTCCTGGGGAGTTGAGCCTTGAACCGGGGTCCTTAGGCTTCACAGGCAAGCGCTTAACCGCTAAGCCATCTCTCCAGCCCATGTGTTCTGTTTTTAATGCAAGTTTGACAAAGTTTTGCAGTAGATTGAATATTGGATTTCTTAAATACAATTTCTTAATAATCAAGTCCTAAATACATTAACTAAAAGGACCCTAATGTATTTAAATAATCAAAATTTTAAATTATTGCTGTGTGCTTAACACTAATAAGCCTTGTTTCTTTAAACAAATTTTATTCCGTCCAAATTATGCCCATGTGGTTCCTTTTCTACCAAAACACAGAACGGAATTTCCCAGATAAAAATGTACCAATAGGTTCATTAAGCTGGCAAGTTCATTTTAAGATGTGTTCTGTCCTTCAAATAAAGCTTCACTCTAGGACACAGCCTAATTACATAATAGTGAATATTAAATCACTCCTTATCTATTAGCACAGTTCAACAACTGGTATTGCTGAGGTCAGACAAAACTGGAGTTTTCCTGGGTCAGTGGTACCAAAAGGCTCTTTAATTAGCCAAGCCTTCATTGTAGAGGATCAAAACTGACAGGATGTAGTGGAGCACAGTGAAACTCTGAGTTCACAGGGTCACTAGGGGGTCGCCTTCTGCTAATGAAGTGTATGAGGAGTAAAAGTCAGAATTGTTAATTCCCTTTTATTTCTGGCCTTGCATTTGGCTAATCAAAAGCCAGTGTGGTGCTGGAGAGATGGCTTAAGAATTAAGGCACTTGCCTGCAAAGCCTAAGTACCCAGGTTTGATTTCTCAGTACCCACATAAGCCAGATGTATGAGTTGGGGCATGTGTCTGGAGTTTGTTTGCAATGCCAAGAGACCCTGGTGCACCCGTTCTTTCATTCTGTCTCTCTCTCTCTCTCTCTGTCAAATAAATAAATAATTTTTTAAAGCCAATGTGCAAAATGATTCTCTGTCAGTGACGAGAACCTAGATAAACAACATAGGAAACAAAATGCAGGGGCCAGGGAGATGTCACAGTGAGTAAGAGCGAGTGCTGTACAAGCAGAAGGACCTGAATTCAATCCCCAGGACTTGGTTTAAAAGTCAGCATGATGCACACACATACTTGTAATCTCAGCACTGAGGCACATGAAGTCAGTAAGACTGCTGGTGCTCACTGGTCAGCAAGTCTAGCTGAAAACAGCTAACTCCAAGTCTGGAGACACTGTCTCAAGAAAGTAAGTTAAGGGCTGAAGGGATGGCTTAGTGGTTAAGGCGTTTGCCTGCAAAGCCAAAGGACCAAGGTTCGGTTCTTCAGGACACACATTAGCCAGATGCACAAGGTGCCTCATGCATCTGGAGTTCATCTGCAGTGGCTGGAGGCCCTGGTGCACCCATTCTCTCTCTCTCTCCCCTCTTCCTCTGTCAAATAAATAAATAAAAATAAATTTAAAAGAAAAAGAGAAAGTAAGTTAAAAGGATGGTAGACACCTGACATCCTCCTCTGGGTTCCACAAGTGTGCATATACCACCGCACACACTTGCACTATACCACTCATACTATGCCACATATACTATGCATACACCAAACAAAAAGGAAAGAAACAAACAAACAAACACAGCCCATATTTCGAAAACTACACACGAACAGTGAGAAACAGAACTGACACTTTCCCACTGCAATCAGGAAGTTGCAGAATAGTGGGTAGAACGGTACTGTCAGAATGTTACTGCATTTCTAAGGAGGCGCTGTGACAAGTATTCTACTTATTACTTAGCAACAAAATGGAGTTCACATAGTAAACAAGAACTTATTTATAGCATGAATACAGATACTCTTAAAGAAAATGACTAGGAAATACAAAAATAAATTCAGAAAGAAAAATACTTCTCTATCTCCTTCTCCCTCCTGATAATGACGCACATCTTTTTAGGTAGCTAAATTTATGAGTGCATACCTCAAAAAGGTTTCTAGAGTTCAATAACCAATCAGTCCTAATGGAATCTCAACTTGTTAATATATTCCTCAGAATTATTTTGATCCAAGAATGTCTTGAAGCAATTCTAACATTTAAAGATTGAGGGTGCTGCACACTGTGGTAATTTGAATATAAATGCCCCCAACAGACTCAGCGGTTTGAATACATAAGTCCCAGTTGGTGGCACTGTTCAGGAAGACCGTGGGACTTTTAGGAGGTGGCAGCTTGCTGGAGGAAGTGTGTCACTGGGTGCACACCTTGAGCTTGTGTAACTCTGCGCCACTTCCTGTTTTCTCTCCCTACTTCCTCCCTGCTGAGGGAGTGATCTGATGCTAGCTTCTTGCTCCTGCAGGTCCTTCCCAACAGGATGAGCTCTGCCTTCTGAAGCTGGAATGAAGCCCGGATTTTCTCAGCAACGAGAAAGTAATTAATACATTTACAGACTCCTCTTTGAAAAACAGGAACCACAATACAACTTGCCTTATCTGATAAAGGTTGGAGGCCCAGTTGAGGACCCCTGTGGTGTAGCTGCCATTGGCAATGTTGACCTCTAATCTCCTTTCAAATCTCCTCTTCAGGAATTAGAAAATGAGATTTCCACTTTCCTTTGTGTTGAGTTTGGGAACTTGCATTTTATCAGAAAAGCATCTATTAGTCTAAATTTTCAAATTCCTGCAATTTAATCACTACCAAAATTGCCTATGAATTTTTTCCATACTCTTGATATTTCCTATTATTTACATGAAATCTTGCTCAGGCTTAATAGAAGATTGCATATTTTAGAAGTAATTTAAATAAATAACATATATATATATATATATATATATATATATATATATATTCATTCCACTAAATTTATTGTTCACTTATCTAAATTTTATGAGTTCCTTATTCTTATTTTTATTTTTTGTATTCTTTGTCTAACTTTAAAATAAATGAAGTTTTATGTCCTCAAATTATTTAATGTACATAGCTGTTAGGCACCTATGTTTTCCTCAAAGAACTGTAGCTTCTCATTGTGTCTGCCAAGCCCAACTAATTGATGGGATATTCAGTTGCCAGATTGAAGTGAACTTGCATTCTCTACATATCAACATATCAACTTGTGAGGACTCAGGGACCAGAGCATACTAAAGGCATGAATATTCACCGGTTGATATCATCATCATATTACATATAAGGCATTACTGAAGGACATAAGATTTCCATTTGTGTTTACTTTTTAACATGCTCACCTGTGCAGCTTCTGGTGGTGGAAAATGTGCACTTGGGAGCCCACCACAGAGAGCTGCTTTGCAGGCTACAGAGCACAGCAAGAGGCGAGACAAAGTTACGTGCTATTTTTGTTTTGGGTTTTTTAAATATTTTATTTATTTTATTAGAGAGAGAGAGGGAGAGGATGGGCACACCAGGGCATCCAGCCATGGCAAACGAACTCCAGACACATGTGCCACCTTGTGCATCTGGATTACTTGGGTTCTGGGGAATTGAACCTGGGTCCTTTGGCTTGCAGATGAAAGCCTTAACCACTAAGCCATCTCTCCAGCCCTAGGTGCTTATTTTGATGCTGCCTCATCATGAGGTGTTCTATGCCTCCTAAACAGTCTGTGTTGATGACAGCAGCTATCACATTTTAGTGTTCACTCTATAGCAAAGGCCCAAATGGCAATGGTACCATGAAATTCTACATCCTAAAAGGCAGACCAAATGGTTGAACCTTCACCAGGCCCTTAGAGGGAACACCTGAGTCACAAGGCACTGGAGAGGGTATGATGAAGACTGACCTTAATCTTCTACAGCTTCTCTCTCCCTCTCTCTCTTTCTCTCTCCCTCTTCTCTCTAACTCTTTTATATTAGTTATCTTTTTCTTCCTTCTCTTCGTGGGCACTGACCTATAACTCCAAGTACCAGCAGGTGGCTATCATCCACAATGAGCTTTTGATCAGAGAGACTACAAGATTTCCTAAAGTAATGACAGATTTCTGTCAGAGTACTTGATGACTCACCAAAGGTTAGTGGTAAGACCTTACTGCTGAAGACACCATATGCGGTTGACACATAACATGGAGTGACATGGCTGGAAGCTGGAAGAGAGTCAGTCCCCAGACAGTCAGCGCATCTAGTGCCAGAAGGTGCTATGTGGGCGACTAGGGGAAAATGACCAATATCTGCCCAAGCAACTCATGGTCTAACCTACTTAGTAGCAAATAATCTGTTGTGATGCTCACACAAGAGCAATAGTGGCATACAGCCATGGTGGGAAACCAACTGCTCTTGATTTGGCTAACTGATCCCCTCAGTGGGACAGAACCCATAGCTGGAGCTGGGAAACAAGTCAGAACCATATCCAAAAATGAGCCCACTCTCCATTATCAAGCTACCACCAATCATTGGCTACAAGAGGGCCTACACCTATTAAATTCTCTCTAAAAAAAAATAAGGATTATCCCATTTATCTGGTGCTAACTTTACTCTCCAGTGGAGAATCTGCTTCTCTTTTTCAGATAGATGCAAATCCTAAGGAGATAACCACCCCATCATACCTCAGAAGGGCCCCAGCTGAAACTAAGAATAATTGGCAAAACAAGCAAGGGTGCTATTTTCTTGGTGAACCTGGTACCAGCACAAGGGTGAAGGAGATTGACACAGGAAACAATCAACTCCTACCAAATCAGATATCCAGAGACACAGAGGCTCCCAAGACCTCATCACTGAAGCAAACCTAAAATGAACCCAACATGGCTCAGGGAAATTTGCGAAAGAGGGGACAGAATGACTGTCAGAGGCACACGTTGGGTCATGATACACAGAGACATTTCCTCCTACCCATAACTGAGGGCTAACTCCACAATGCATGACCAATATACCTCAACAAGGAGGGACCAATGGGAGGAGGGAGAACAGGAAAGAGGCTAACAATAGTACAAACTTGACTGTATTCACTGAGTACAAAACTAATTAATAAAGAAATAAATTAAAAAAATAAAGATAGTTGCTTAAAAAGAGTAAAGTCATCTCAGAGATGATCCACTAAGATATCCTATCTTACATTTTAAACAAAATAGCTGCACATGAACATTTGCAATATGAATATAATGTGGACCTATGAGAAAAAGTTGGAAAATATAACATAATGCTTAATGATTGCTTCATGTTTCAATGACTGAGTATGTATAATGAAAGTCTATGAAATGTTAGGCTCATAAAACTAATTAACAATCATCACATGACATGATCTAATTCCTACATAGATAAATATCATTCAAAGCATGATAACTGAGACAGATCAAGTTGTGGACAAAATATTTCTTCTGTTCAAAAACAAAGTTTGGCATCAGATAGACAACTGTTCTCATTCACATAGCTTGTGAAAGATTACAGAACTGTATTTAAAAGAAATTATAAAACAAATGAAGAAAAATAACATTTTAGGAAGTTTACTTATTGAAAATCATATGATGATAAACTGAAAATATGTTAGAACCAATATGAAAATCCATGATTAGCTAGTTAAAAAAAATTTTAAGCCATAAGTATTTTATATACCTGCAAGGAATAATTTCAAGTACTATCAAAACATTTTGCTACTTAAAATGGAAGAATGTGCAAAACTCAAAAGATCAACCCAAAATATGAGACATTAATAGTAGAACTATGAAATATTACATAGACCTGTAAAGGAAAAAATTTGGGGAAACGTTTTGCTTCTTCCTGGCAAAAGATAAATGCATTATAAGAAGATTTTTCTCAATGTAAAATAGGCATGATTATCAACAAATATTTGATATGAGAATAAGTTAACAATTTTAATAAAACATTTTTGTAATTTAGCCATATAATTTGAATATATTTGTAGACAAAAAATATCAAACAGGCAGAAAGAATAATGAGAAATGAATATTCACATGAGAGATATTATGCCAAGTATTAAAGAATCTTATCGAGCTATATGAAGTGAAATCACAGCATTCACACAGTGTGAACAGATGCGTCAGCATCACAGAAGTTTGCAGGACTAGATCTACACGGCGATCCTGATCGGTCAGATCCCTCAACTGCATGTTGTGAAGTACTAACATGACCCCTCCTAGGTTCATGCATATTTTTCAAGTTAATTCACTAGTTAGTAATTGAAGAGGTTGGAGAAATATGAACTATTTATTAATGCTACCTGAAAAATTGGTTTATCACTTAACAACAAAAAAAAAGTATTCCTGAACCAAACAGCCACAACATACAACAAAATGAATTCTGAAAATTTCAGAATGTTTGTTTCAACTGTTAGAACGTGTGTTAGAGCTGAGGCTGTAGCTCAGTTGAGAGAGGGCTTGCCTGGCCTGCGTGAAGGCCAGAGTCTGATTTCCAGCACCTGAAAAACTGGGTGTGGTGGCACATCTCTATTTCCAATGTGGCAGGTGAAGGCAGGAGGATCAGAATTTCAAAGTTACCCTCTTCACAACTACATGGGGAGTTCCAGACCATCCTGAGATATGTGACATTTGTTTAAAAAAAAAAAAAAACATAATTGTCAAACCATGTAAAACATAGAATAAATACTCTAAGATCACATTTTGTCCTTAGCACATCAGCTTAACAGTGGAACATCTTGACAAATAATGGTTATTATAATGAGCATACCCATGTAAATAGTATAAACTGTCTTAGAAAGACATGGAGGAATTTAATTTGACTCCATAAATATTTTAGATTTTCAACATTGAAAATTACTCCAGTAAAATTTTTGAAGCTATTCAACAGACTGGGAGAATAATACAAAAATGTTTATGTCAGCCAGGCATGGTGGCACATGCCTTCAATCCCAGCCCTTGGGAGGCAGAGGTAGGAGGATCGCTGTGAGTTCGAGGCCACCCTGAGACTACATAGTGAATTCCAGGTCAGCCTGAGCTAGAGTGAGGCCCTACCTTGAAAAAACAAACAAAAAAAAAGTGTTTATGTCGTTAATATGTCAAGTGCTCTATATACTTATAAAAGACAAAGTACTTCTAAGGAAAAAGAACAAATAGAACTCATTCAAGTATAAGTGAATATAAACAAAAATTTAAATTATTGCAAATAACAATATTTAAGGCTAGAGAGATGACTCAGCAGTTAAAGGCACTTGCAGCAAAGCATGACCTAGGTTCGAGTCTCCAGTACATAAATCCAGATGCACAAAGTGGCATATGCACCTGGAGCTTATTTACAGTGGCAGGAGGCCCTGATGTACCCATTCTCTCTCTCTCTCTCTCTCTCTCTCTCTCTCTCTCTCAATAAATAAATATCCTTAAAGATAATAGTATTAACACTAAGATTTTTCTGCTTCAGTAAAAGGAAAAGTGAGCAATATACGGCTTATATACAACATTTTTGAAAAATCAAATATTTAGTATTTCTCAGCAGCTTGGAATTATGCTATCAAGTATTTGATAATTACACACAAGTGTAACACACATATATCTAATATTTCCATATACAATCATTAACCTGCCATTAAAGCTCCAGGCTCCTTAAGAGGCAGCATTCCCAGAAGATGGTATGGAAAGATAGGTAATGGTACATGGTGCAGTAGGCACTGCTTGCCCAGAATTTCTACTGTGATGCAGAGGCCTTAGCACTGACTAGTACTGACACATGGGTGGTGGTCACTCTACCTCCAAAAACTCGGTCTCCTGGATACTAAAACACAGTTACTAACACCTTTGAGATATGAACTGATGTGCTATGTAGTTTTGTTCTGCAGTGTTTCAGAATTTAATTTATATCACAAAGTTACATATATCTCTATGTTAATCAGAGATTCTTCAAAAAGGCAAAACAAATTGTAAAAGTATACCACGTCTAAGGTTGAATCTGTCAACAGCTGCAGGTTACAGTCAATGCCAAAGCTGGAAGTGTTATTTAGCATCTCTTCTCCCTCTCTCCTTTAATATTTAACAGACGTGGTTTTTACTTCCTCATCAGAATGCATGCTTTAAAAGTATGTCACTTCCCAAAGCATGAAGGTAAACACAAAAACACTATAAACTAGATTAGAGAAAATATACATTCCATGTAATTTTACAACATAATTTCCTTCATATATATTTCTGTCATTACGTTCATAATTCTATCTCCCATTCTCTCCCTCTCTCCTCTTTCCTCTCTCCTCTCTTCACCCTCCTTTATCCTTCCATTTTTGTTGTTCTTGCTTAAATTTTGATAATAGATGTTATAAAGATTAATCTGCCAGGCACATGCCTTTAATCCCAGCACTCAGGAGGCAGAAGTAGGAGGACTGACATGAGTTCGAGGCCACCCTATGACTACATAGTGAATTCCAGGTCAGCCTGGGCTAGAGCAAGACCCTACCTAGAAAAACCAAAAATAAAAAGTAAAAAAAATTAAGATTAACCTTTGGTTATCAACTTGATAAGATTTAAAATCATGATGGAGGGCTGGAGAGATGGCTTAGCAGTCAAGGTGTTTGCCTGCAAAGCTAAAGGACCTGGGTTGGATTCCCCAGAACCCACTTAAGCCAGATGCACAAGGAGGCGCACATGTCTGAAGTTCATTTGCAGTGGTGGAGGCCCTGGGACACCCATTCTCTCTCTCGCTCTCTCTGCCTCTTTCTCTCTCTCTCAGATAAATAGATAAAAATAAAGTTTAAAAAAATCATGATGGGGATTTAATCTTTTGAACTGTCTATGAGGAATAATCTAGATTAGGTTAATTGAGGAATGGGAGAACACCCCCGTACTCTGGGCAACATCCTTCCATGGGCTAGAGTCCCAAAGCTGACCCAAACAAAAGGAGCAAGCATGCTGAGCCCGAGCACTCACCACTCCCTGCTTCCTGGCTTCAGACACAATGCGACCAGCTCTGCCACAAGCTCCTGCCACAATGCCTTCCCTGTCACTAGGGATCGTAAACTCAAACTGTAAGCTAAAGTAAACTCTCCCTAGAGTTGCTTTGTTCGATGCATTTGGTCACAGCAAAGAGGAAAGAAACTAATACAGAAAATCAGTACTGAGAAGTAAGGCTGTTGCTGTGATAACCCTGTGTGGTTTGTAGGCCTTTGAAACTGGTTATCAGATTGGAATGTGGAAGAGTCTGGAATGTTGGGCTAAATATGTCCTTGAATTCCATAGGGAGAATGTAATGGGCCATTCTGGTGGGCTGCTAGAAGACAATGTTGAAAGAGAAGTAGGCAGTGGAGTCTTGTTCATGAGGTTTCCGGGAACGAGGGCTATATTTGGAACTGGCCAAGAGCTATCCATGCTACATGCTGTCAGAGGAACTGGCTGCATTCTGCTCGCGTCCTGATGACTTGAGTGAGCTTAAACTCAGGCTTAATGAGCTAGCTTGCCTGGCAGAGGGAATGTCAAGACAAAGCACTCAGGCAGGTGCTGAGGAGCTGCTGGAATCATTTCAGGAGACCAGCAGCATTGAAGGGAGCCTGCTGTGCTGCACTGGGGCAACAGGAAGTGTCCTGGGGCAAAACTGACCCACCAGAGGGTGAATCTTGTAAGAATACAAATTCCTCTGAAAGAAGGCCTGGTCCCTGATACAAACAAAATCGCCTAGGGGAAGTGTTTTGGAGGTCCAGCTGCAAGGTCTACTGAGGCTTCTGCACTTGGCAAGGGTGGGTTTGCAATGGTTAATCTCTCATTGACAGATAGGCAGGATTTAGAATCACCATGGACACAAATCTCTGGGCATGTGAATGAGGGATTTTAAACATAAGGTTAATTGAGGTGGAAAAAGCCACCGTAACTGTGAACAGCACCAGGCCATGGGCTGGGGTCCTGGACAGAATAAAACGGACAAAGGGCTGAGCAGCTGCATTCATTGCTTTCTTATTCTGTCCCTCCATCTCAGTAGGAAGCATGGGAGCCCCTGGGCTTCTGAGGCGTAGGCATAAATTAAGCACCCCATCATTATTCTGCTTTGCAGATAGCTGTTGGCATGCTTTGAATCAGGCTTTTCAGAGTGGCTGCGGCTCCTTCCATTCGTGTGATGCGTGACAGGTGACACAATGCCGTGCGCCTAAAGCACACAGCTCTGCCACCTCAGGATCTCAGTTCCCGGGAGGAAAAGCCTCCATGCTGAGAGTCACGAGTGAAGTGTTTGTTCACAGAGGTTTACTCGGCTGTGGCTACAGCCCGTGAACTTCCAAGAAACCACGGTTGTGTTGGTGTTGGTGTTTCGGGACTATGATTACAGTCTACGACTCTGACAGTGAGCTAGGAAAAGACTTAGAAGACAACATTTACTCTTTAAAAATGTCTCAAATGCTGAAACAATAGATTTGAGGAAAGATAGAAAGACATGGAAAATTCAGAGGCAATGGGAATGGAAAAAAAGTCCAAACCCCAGAAATATGATCTGTGGTTCCCACTGACTGAGAGTCAAGAGCCTCCAAAAGAGCAGGGTGCTGTGAAGATTGCCGCAGAGACAGGGCTCGTGTTTCTGAGAGATATCTTAAGCAAGAGTGTGGAAACAGCTAGAAGGTCTTCAGACCAAAACAGAGTCTTTGAGTTTAGCACTATCAGCACTCAGCTCTCAGCTTTGGTCCCTAACGATGCACCTTAAAAACTCCCTCATCATTTCATTTACAAAGGAAATTATCCAAGAGAAGAGACATCCATCAGCCAAATAGTCATTTTTACATAGTGTTTAAATGTTGCTAATTGGTTCAACTTGGCTTAATCTTTGAACCTGGTTGTAAATTATATCCTCTGAACACAATGTAACTTAAAAAAAAAAAAAAAATCTCTTGCGCGCACGTGCTCGTGTGTGTGTGTGTGTGTGTGTAAAACTTTGTGAGTTTCTTTCCCTTTCTCTTTTCCTTCACTTAAATCTAAAGTGTATGCACACCCTCTTTTTCTCTTAATAAGCTCGACTTTGCTTAACATGCACTGGGCCTGATATTCTGTTCTGCAATGTAAGTCAAGATTACAGCCACGCCTGAGTGGAGGTTGCTGACTGTTTGAGTTAACGTCAGACCCGTTTTTTTATTTCTCCCCTCTCATCTTTCATGAACTACTCAAATTAAGGAACTTAAATACTACTGCATCATTCAAGCAAATTAAAGTTCTAATGCAAAGATTAATCACATGTGACAAGTTGGGAATGAAAAGATAATTTTTTTTAAAGAGCTAAGGTTTCTGGCCAGGCGTGGTGGCATATGCCTTTAATCCCAGCACTAAGGGGCAGAGGTAGGACGATTGCCATGAGTTCGAGGCCACCCTAAGGCTCCATAGTGAATTCCAGGTCAGCATGGGCTAGAGTGAGACCTTACCTCGAAAAACCAAAAAAAATAAATAAATAAAAAATAAAATCTCAGGTTTCTGGGGCAACTAAAAAGATTAGTCAACCTATGTCCCTCAATCCAACTCTTTCCTAAGGAATTTTATAGAATTATAACCCAACAAATTATAAATATACTTTTGAATATCATTATTATGAGATAAATACTATGTAGTTACAGCATTTTTCCTTCACTCTCCGTAAGTAGTGACAGTAACTTATTATAGGCTGAATGACTGGTTTTTCAGGTGTATTTGAAAGCTTTAAGTCAATAAACAGAATAATCACCTGGTAGACTACATAGCTTGTAACATACCCCAGCGATAGTGGTATATAGGAGTAAATTGGCTATATTTTTATTGAGAGAGAATGAGCAAATAAGATTTAATTATTTGAGGGATTAGAAGAACATACTTATTTGATTAAAGCATACAAGTAAAGGAAACAAACACTCTGATTTCAGCTTTCTTCTAAAGCTGATTCTCAAATGTTTATCAAGAATAGGAGTCACTAGGAAGGCTGGCTTGTAGATCTAAGGAAGGCCTGAGAATCTGCAATTCCAGTGGGTTCCTAAAGGATGGAGATGGCTGGCTCAGGAGCCACGCCCACAGGAAACGGGGTTTATAATAACAACGTGTAACTTCAATCAATTGAGCTCCAGCCCAGAGGACCATGAGTGCTAAGCCTAGAATGCCGCACAACAGTCACCCTCATTCACGGAAGCCTGATAACAACTCTTTTTTATTCCCAGTCTGCTTTGTTTATTATTTTATCTTATTTATTAGTTATGTACATATGATAACAATTCTTTACAACATTACTTTTTCACTAACGTCAACAAAATATTTAGTCTTTAAGGTCTTTAAGATTATCATTTTTAATCTTACTTCTGAAATTCTTTTTTCCAGTACTGAGAAATCAAATTCAGGAGTTCATGCATGCAAGTAATGCTACAGCTTTGAGAATACCCCTGCTGTGCGAAGCCATTTCAACCGGCTCCTTACTGGTCTTGGAGTCAGCTCTACCTACAGCTCACTACAAGTGATATTGTTCTCTACTTCCTAGGCCTCCTTGTTTTTAAACTGAGTTCCTCCTGCCTTTGTCCTTTCCCTTACTCTTTGATAGGAAACCACATGAGCTTTTTCCACCTCTCCTTTTCTTAACTGTAATTTTTTGAGTGTATCTCATGTTCATTTAATTGTGTTGTACTTCATGCCTAATATATATATATATATATATATATATATATTCTTCACTGATTAAAGGTACTTAGCTTGCTTAACCTTCCCTATCCCACTCCTCTGCCCATTTCCCTGTCTCCCTCCCCTGCTTTCACTCTCCCGACCCTGATATTCCCTTATCAGGTCAGATCTATCTTATCAGTTACTTTCCAATTCCTGGGATAAAATACGTGACCAGAATCAGCTTGCGGAAGGAAAAGCCATCAATTCAGCTTATAGCAGAGCAGATCTCACTGGGAAAGGGATGGCACAGCAAGGAGCTGGTTCCACGTCATCACATCGACAGGGAGGAGGTAGAAAGACAAGAGCAATTGGAGCAAGGTAAGAAAACATTTTGGTGTTCTGAATGCCTCCTCATTCCACTTGGGAATCTCCTTAATATAGGGAAATTTTCTTTTGTGCATTTATTTAAAATATTTCTATGCCTTCTTTTATGTGTAATTCTTAAATTTTTGTCATTTCACAGTATCCTGAATATCTTGAAATGCCTGCTCATACCTTCTCATTAATTTATTTTCCATATTGAAATATTCCAGTTACTCCACCCTGTCTTCCAGCTCAGCTATGACTTACCCTGCTTTGTTCCATTTGTAATGCTTCCCAAGAGACTCTCATTTTACTTACTATGCTTTCCATTTCCAATCAGTTTGTTTTATCTTCAGTGTTTCTTTTTCTTTCCTTCTTTTCTTTTTCTTTCTTTCTCTCAAACAAGGTCTCACTCTAGCCTAGACCAACCTGGAACTCATTCCATAGCCCAGGCTGTCTTGAACTCACAGAGATCCTCCTACCTCAGCCTTCCAAATGCTGGGATTAAAGACATGAGCTGCCACACCAGGCTCATCTACTTCTTTATTGAATTCCTTTTTCATATCTTTTATCTCCTTTTCTATTTTGACCAACTCTTGGGTTCTTTCTGGATTCATTCAGGGGTCCATTTTTTGTTTTATTTCATAGAATATATTGTAGTAACCCTTCTGCAATGCAGGCCATGACTGGAGGATTAATTTTTTGGAGGGATTATGTCACTTTGGATTTTTAGGATACTATTGTTCTTACATTTTTATTTGGGTACCTGGAGCTGGGTTGTTGGTTGAATTTATTTCTTTAAATTTTAGATATTTATTTTAATTAACCCTTATTCTTTCAAAATAAAGGTTTGCACTGATCTAGAGAGATTAAACTGATATGGAGTTACAGTGTCATTTTCTTCTGTTAAACTAATATTCAGGACAGCAGATTTGAACCCCAGTACTCTCTTTAGTTTCCACTGCTCCCCCTATGAAGCATCCCAAGGCAATTAGGGTGTGCCCAGCAAAGATGGTAGGCAGGCTGCAGACTGTGAAAAGCTGCACAAAGGTAAGCCCAGGCCAAAGGCTCTCAGGTGCACTCAACTCCACCAAGAATGGAGGGCACACCAAATGTCCTCTGGTGTGCAATGCTCCCTCATGATGAAAGGCAGGCAGACAGAGCTCCTGGGTATGAACTCATGAGATGAAAGGCAAGCTGAAGGCTCTCTGGTGAGTAGAGCTTCCCAAGGATGAAGGCAGGCAGGACTGAAGGCTTTCAGGAGCAGAGTTTCCAGTTATGTAGTGGATGGACACTCTCACATGGGCAGAGTCCCTTGGAGATGAAGAGAAGATAGAAGCTCCCAGGCGGGCAATGTCCCCTGGAGATGAAAGGTAGGCAGAAGACTCTTACGTTGACAGAGGTCCAAACCAACTGCAGCAGGCAAAAACCTGTTGGGATGGCACCACCCTCCCACTTCTCCAGAGGTTGTAGCAACAAGGTTGTTATCCTGTGGTCCATGTCTAGTAGCCTGGTGGGTGGTGCACAGTCACAGAAGCCTCCACCGTCCCCCCCCAGCTAAGCTCTGCATCCTCTGTAGTAGCCACACTGAAGCCCAGCATGGGGTGGGAGGGGACATGCAGCTGATGAGTGAGCAGGGCTGCGCCCCTTCACAGACGCACAGTAACCACTGCTACAAGCCACCTTCCCTCCCCTGCTGCCCATCGGCCTGCCTACCCGCATTCCTTCAGGCCTGGGACCCCTTCTCAGCTGTGCAGAAACTGCTGAGGGCACTGCTCTGCACTCCGCCCCTTTGTACTTTTTGTTCGAGTATTGGAAGAGCAGGTTGTACGTACCTATGTGAGTAACGTGCGTGTGTTTGTTTATGCGTGTTCATATGTGTGTGCAAGTACATATGGAGGCCAGAAGTTAAGACCAGCTGTCTTCCTTGGTCGTGCTCCGCTATGTCCTTTGAGATAGGGTCTCTTGTTGAACAAAGACCTCACTGAATTTGGCTAGACTATCTGGCCAGGGATTCCCAGTCTCCATCTTCCCAGTACTGGGGTTGCGATGCACGCTGCAATGTCTGGCATTTTTACTCAGGTCCTCATGCTTGTGTGGCAAGCCCTACCCTAGCCCCCAAGCACATGTATTTTTAATTTTAAAACTTCATACAGAACTATATGTAGCATCAATACATATCCTATATGATAAGAAAACATATATGCTTTCAGTCTTTGACAAAACTGAGCTGAATGTTAGCTTTTTTAATTTATCCTACCTCCCACTTAGAAAAAAAAAAAAAAAAAAGCCAGGCGTGGTGGCACATGCCTTTAATCCCAGCCCTCTGGAGGCAGAGGTAGGAGGATTGCTGTGAGTTTGAGGCCACCCTGAGATGACATAGTGAATTCCAGGTCAGCCTGGGCTAGAGTGAGACCCTACCTCAAAAAAACAAAATGTATTCTCTTTTATCTCAGTAATTCTAATATTCTTATCTCAGATCTCAGCTCAGTTATCTCTTCAGTTACCATGCTCCCTAAAATCAGGTTAAATGATCATCCTAAACGCTGTAGTTACCTCAAGTCTTTTTCTTGATAATTTATCTGTTTACCTGACTATATTCTTAATACACTTAAATAAAAGCATTGTGGTCTAGAATATAACTCTGACATAAATTCCCTAGCATGCACAAGTTCAGTCTCCACAACTGACTACTGACTGTGTGTGTGTGTGTGTGTGTGTGTGTGTGTGTGTGTGTAGTGTCGGCACTCTCAGCTCTGCCTCACCAGGAATTACTTGTGTAATAGCCTGAGTGTGTGTATAACTTACTGGGGTTTTGTAAATGTTAAGGGCTTTTTCAGGGAGTGATGGTGCATATGTAAACTTGTTAAATACATAACTTCCATATACATCAAAAGGTGTATAAATATTGGATGATTTAAAAATAAGCCCAAAGTAGGCATCTTTATAGTCTCCAATTGCTACTGGTTGTAAATTAAATCTGTGTATTTTCTGTTACTTATGAGTCAACCCAAGTTTGCTGGAGTCCTCATGGGATCTCTTTCACCAAAAGTTATCACTGCAAGTTTTCAGACCTGTAGCTGACAGGCGTGACAAACAGTCTTACTAATTAAGAAATGGGACAGCCATTCCCTCTGGAAATCCCCTTCTCTTGCTGTTTGTCTGAGAAGCTTTGCTCATAGCTTCACAGGTTATATGTTTGATGGTCCTTTGCTAACATACACATGATAGTCACGCCTTACCCCATGCACCTGTGTTCACATTGATGTCCATAATTTTCTTTGGTATTACAAAACCAGGCATTTTTTAAGGACACATGAAATTCCCAACAAATGTTCATTTGGTTACAAGACATCATTTCACCTACTTATAGTACTCATTATAGCAATTATACAAAATAAAGTAATCTTGACATAAATTTCCTAGAATCTGATAAATAAAAGTATATATGAGAGGACTTCCAGCCAAGATGGTGACCACCTAGCTGCGCTGCAAATCCTGGGGAAAGAAAGGCAAGATATTAAGGGTTCATTCTGGCTTTTACTGGAGAGAAATCTGGGAGGGCACAGAGGCGGGGGAACAGGGAATCGCGGATCCCCTCGCGGGCGGGTAGCCACCCCTCACCCCAAATAAACGCCATGTTCACAGCACCGCCGCTGCCGCCTCTGCTGCGCCAGCCGCCACTGCTGCCACCACCCGCCGATTGTTCCTGCACGCGGAAGCTTAGACTGCTCCGCACTCTCTTCCACTGGCCCACTAACTGAGCGAGCCCAGTCCCACAGCAGCTGCCACACAAGCTCAGACTGTGTCTCTCGCTTGTGCCAGCTCAGGTGCCATCCCCTACCTGTCTGCCGTGCCAGCCGGCCGCCATTGTCCTGTGGTGGGGGAGCGCAGATTGCTTCCGGGTCCCAGCGTTCACACCCAGAGTTCGGGCTGCTTCAGTGCTTGGTGCCTCAGTGTCTCCTAGCTTGAACGCAGGCGGCTTTGGCACTTTACTGCTTGAGAATTCAGGCAACTTTGGCGCCCCTGCCAGGCAGTAGATAGGTGGCTTTGGCAAGGGAGAGCCAAAGCCCAGGCTGCTGGGCAACTGCCCCAGGCTGCCGCAGATTCCCATTGTGCTTGAGCCCAGGCTGATATGCCTACCTGCCTGCACATACACTGCCATGGGCAGAACACAGCGCAAAAGAAATAACATGAAAAATCAAATGCAAGAAAATCCAGTTAGATCACCCAGTCCTACAATGAATACATCTAACCAAAACATAGAAGAACCATTGGGATCAGAACACCAAATTGAAGCTATGAGCAATGCAACCCTGACAAACCTACTGGTAGAACTTGCAGGAAAGCAACAAAGGACCGATAATCGTGTGGATGCTGCCATAACTAAACTAGAACTAATAGATAAGAAATTGGAAGGAGTTCAAAGAGAGTTAAGAGATTTGAGGGAGAGTGAAAAAAAAGAAGACCTTAAAAATGAGCTGGCCATGCAAAATAAAGACATAAAGAAATGCAAGGATGAATTCCAAGAAGCATCAAGAAAATCAGAAAATGATGTGAAAAGGGAGCTTGACAGAGGAATGGAAATTATACATAGAAAAATAGTAGAAAATGCAAACCTAATTGAACAAGTCCAAAACTCTCTAGAAGCTCTCAAGAATAGAGTCAGCCAAGTGGAGGATAGAAACTCAGATCTGGAAGACAAGATGGAAGAAACAGTTCGAGAGTTCAAAAATTTCAGTAAGTTCAAAAGTTCCTGTGAACAGAACATGAGCGAATTGTGGGATACACTTAAACGTCCTAATATCAGGATCATTGGAATACCAGAAGGAGAAGAAATTCAGACCAAAGGCATGGAGAACTTATTTAACAAAATAATTGAAGAAAACTTCTCCAGTCTCTTAAAAGAAAGGCCCATCAAGATACAAGAAGCCAACAGAACTCCAAACAGACTAGACCAAAGGAGAAACTCTCCAAGACATATTGTCATTAAGACTCTAAACATTGACACCAAAGAGAAAATCCTAAAAGCAGCTAGGGAAAAACAGCACACCACCTTCAAAGGTAACCCCATCAGAATTACTTCAGACTTCTCAATGGAAACCCTGAAAGCTAGAAGGGCCTGGAATGAAACACTGCAAAGTCTAAGAACCTATGGCTTCCAACCCAAACTACTCTACACAGCAAAAGTATCCCTCATAATAGATGGTGAAAGAAAAACATTTCACGACAAAACTCAGCTCTACAATTATATGAACACAAAACCAAACCTACAGAGAGTATTTCAGGAAATTCTCCACAGAGAAGAAACAAATAATCAAACTCAAATGCCTACAAGAAACAGATCACAACAACCAAACTCAGAGTAGGCACAAAAAACTTCAAAGTCCATGAAAACACCAACCCACATTTACCATCACAATATGGCAGATATCAAATCAAATCACACAGTCATTACCCTAAATATTAATGGCCTGAATTCACCCATAAAGAGACACAAGCTAACAGGATGGGTCAAAAAATTAGACCCCTCAATCTGTTGCCTTCAAGAAACCCACCTCACCACTAAAGACAGACACCTCCTCAGGGTGAAAGGGTGGAAAACAATATTCCAGGAAATTGGGAGTAAGAAACAAGCAGGTGACAAGATGGTGACCGCCTAGCTGCACTGCAAATCCCGGGGAAAGAAAGATAGATGTAGATCCTAAGGAGAGAGCCACCCCATCATACCTCAAAAGGGCCCCGCCTGAAACTAAGAAAAATTGGAGAAACAAGCATGGGGGCTGTTTTCCTGGTGAACCGGATACCAGCACAAGGGGAAAGGAGATCAGCACAGAGAAAAATCAACTCCTACCAAATCAGAGAGCCAGAGCCTCAGAGGCCCCCAACACCTCATCACTGAAGCAGGCCCAACATGGCTCAGGGAAATTTTGCGGAAGAGGGGGCAGAAAGAATGTCAGAGCCACATGTTGGGTCATGATATGCAGAGACATTTATCATACCCATAACTGTGGGCTAACTCCACAATGCATGACCCGTATACCTCAACAAGGAAGGGCCAAGAGGAGGGGGTAGGTCATGGATGAGCCTAATAATGGTACCAAACTGACTGTAAAAATAAAATAAAATAAAAAATAAAAAAGGAAAAAAAAAGAAACAAGCAGGTGTAGCTATATTAATATCAGATAAAATAGACTTCAAACCAAAAATAATCAAAAAAGACAAAGAAGGCCACTTCTTACATATCAAGGGAATGATCCATCAAGAGGATATTACAATCATAAATCTGCATGCACCAAACACAGGGGCACCACAGTTCATAAAACAAAGCCTACTTGACAATAAAACAGAAATAACCACCAACACAATCATAGCTGGGGACTTCAATACACCATTATCAGTAATAGACAGATCATCCAAACAGAAACTCAACAGGGAAGTAAGAGAGCTCAACAAAACCATAGATCACTTAGATCTAACAGACATCTACAGAACTTTCCATCCCAAATCCACAGACTACACATTCTTCTCAGCAGCCCATGGAGCATTCTCTAAAATAGACCATATACTGGGTCACAAAGACTGCCTCCACATATTTAGGAAGATTGACATAATTCCCTGCATGATATCAGATCACAATGCTATATTACTAGAAATCAACAACAAAAGACCCACCAAGAATCCCAACGGCACCTGGAAACTGAACAGCACACTTTTAAACAATAAATGGATAGTGGATGAAATAAAAATGAAATTGCAAAATTTCTGGAATTGAATGACAATGAGAACACATCGTACCAAAACTTATGGGACACAATGAAGGCGTTCCTCAGGGAAAAGTTCATAGCACTCAATGCCTTCATAAAAAAGACAGAAAGATCCCAAATCAATAACCTAGCCATCCACCTAAAGGCACTGGAAAAACAAGAAAAATCCAACCCAAAGAGCTCCAGAAGGAAAGAAATAATTAAAATCAGAGCAGAAATCAATGAATTGGAAACCAAGGAAACAATTAAGACAATTGACAAAACAAAGAGCTGGTTCTTTGAAAAAATAAACAAGATTGACAAACCCCTGGCCAATCTGATCAAGCAAAAAAAGGAGAACCTTCAAATTAACAAAATTCAAAATGAAAAAGGAGAGATCACAACAGACATAAGTGAAATTGGGAGAATCATCAGGACTTATTTCAAAAACCTCTACTCCACAAAACTGGATAATGTGGAGGAGATGGATAAATTCCTGGATGCATACCATCTACCAAAGCTAAACACAGAGCAGATTAATCACCTCAATCAGCCCATCACACTCATGGAGATTGAAAAAGTAATAAAAAACCTCCCCAAAAAGAAGAGTCCAGGACCAGATGGCTTCCCAGCTGAATTCTATCAAACCTTCATGGAAGAACTCAAACCAATCTTCCTCAAACTGTGCCACACAATTGGTGAACAGGGAAAGCTACCCAACTCCTTTTATGAAGCTAGCATCACCCTAATTCCAAAACCAGGCAGAGATGCCACAAGAAAAGAAAACTACCAGCCTATTTCCCTGATGAATTTAGATGCAAAGATCCTAAACAAAATCCTCACAAACCAAATCCAACAACACATCAAAAGCATTATCCACCTTGACCAAGTGGGATTCATCCCAGGAACACAGGGGTGGTTCAACATACAGAAATCTGTCAATGTAATACACCACATAAACAAGGTAAAACATACAAACCACATGATTATTTCGATAGATGCAGAAAAGGCCTTTGACAAGATTCAACATCACTTCATGTTCAAAACATTGGAGAGAATTGGCATGGTTGGTTCATATCTCAACCTAATAAAGGCAATATACGAAGCTCCAAAGGCCCAAATAATACTTAATGGAGAGAGACTGGAGGAATTCCCATTAAGATCAGGAACAAGACAGGGTTGTCCACTCTCACCTCTGCTTTTCAATACAGTACTGGAAGTCCTAGCTCAAGCAATAAGACAGGAGAAGGAAATAAAAGGGATACAATTTGGAAAGGAAGAAGTTAAGTTAGCTTTATTTTCTGATGACATGATTATATATGTAAGAGACCCGAGAGACTCCATCCCAAAACTCCTGGAGGTGACTAACTCCTATAGCAAAATAGCAGGATACAAAATCAATGCACAAAAATCAGTAGCCTTCCTTTATGCAAATGACAAAGATACAGAGAAAGAAATAAAGGACATAGTCCCATTTTCAATAGCAACAAAAAAAAATAAAATACCTTAGAATAATGTTAACCAAGGAAGTGAAAGATCTACACAATGAAAACATAAAAACACTCAAAAAAGAAATCGAGGAGGACTTGAGAAAATGGAAAGACCTCCCATGCTCCTGGGTAGGCAGAATTAACATTGTGAAGATGGCAATCCTACCAAAGGCAATATATAGATTTAATGCAATTCCAATTAAAATCCCTATAGTGTTCTTCACAGAGATAGAAAAAAATGATCTCAAATTTCATATGGCCTCGCATTTCCAAACATATCCTCAGCAAAAGAAATACCTCCGGAGGCATCACCATACCTGATCTAAAGCTATATTACAAAGCCATAGTAATAAAAACAGCATGGTACTGGCATAAAAACAGGAGTATAGACCAATGGAATAGACTTGAGGACCCAGACTTTGGGTCAAGCAACTATAGATACTTGATATTCGATAAAGGCCCAAACAATATAGGCTGGAAAAAAGACAGCATCTTCAACAAATGGTGCTGGACAAACTGGATAACCATATGGAGGAAATTGAAACTTAATCCACACATTTCACCATGCACTACACTCAAGTCCAAATGGATCAAAGATCTCAATATAAGACCAGAAACTCAAATACTACTGGAAGAAAATTTAGGAAGTACTTTCCATGATATAGGAATGGAAAAAGACTTCCTGAACAAAACCCCAGTAGCTCATGAACTTAAACCGTCACTCAACCAATGGGATCACATGAAGCTGAAGAGTTTCTTTACAGACAAGCATACAATAAGCAAAGCCAATAGATTACCCACAGAATGGGAGAAAATATTTGTGGGTTATCCAACTGATAGAGGCCTAATCTCTAGAATCTACAAAGAACTCAAAAACCTAAACAGTAAGAAGTCAAACACCCCACTCACAAAATGGGGCAAAGAGCTGAACAGGCAGTTCACAGAGGAAGAAATACAAATGGCAAACGTACACTTAAGAAAATGTTCATCATCCCTAATCATCAGAGAAATGCAAATTAAAACAACTATGAGATTCCACCTTACCCCAATAAGGATAGCAAACATCAAAAAATCAAATAAAAATAAATGCTGGCGAGCATGTAAAGTAGGAACACTCATCCACTGTTGGTGAGAATGTAGGATGGTACAACCACTTTGGACAGCAATATGGAGACTTCTGACAAAAGCTGAGTATAGAGATACCAACAGACCCAGTTATTCCCTTACTGGGCATCTACCCTAAAACCTTCAAACCACAGGCTAGAGAGATTTGCTTAACCATGTTTATAGCGGCTCAATTTGTAATAGCTAAGAGCTGGAATCAACCCAGATGTCCATCACTAGAAGAATGGATAACTAAGATGTGGTGTATCTACACAATGGAATTCTATACAGCAGTAAGAAAAAATGACACAATGAAATTTGAGGAAAAATGGTTGAACCTGGAACAGATCATTCTCAGTGAACTTACCCAATCACAGAAAAAAAATCGCCACATAGTCTCACTCATCTAAAGCACCTAACCTGTATCTACCCAAGATACCTTACATACCCAGCAAGCATCTCCTGGACTAGACACTAGGATGGAAGGTGAGGGAGAGGAGCGCATCAAAGGGGTGGGAAACACAAATCTAGACCCAAACGGCAATGGTACCATAATTTTCTACTTACTAAAAGACAGACCAGATGGCTGATCCTCCATGAGGTCCTTACAGGGAACACTTGAACCACAAGACACTGGAGATGGTAGGATCAAGACTAAACTTAATCTTCTACATCTTCCCTCCCTCCCTCTCCCTCCCCCCCCTCTCTCTTCTCTCTAACTCTTGTATATTAGTTATCTTTTTCCTCATTTTCTTAGTGGGCACTGACCTGTAACTCCGAGAACCAGCATGGGGCTATCATCCACAATGAGCTTTTGATCAGAGACACCTACAAGTTTTCCTAAAAGACAGACAGATTTCTGTCAGAGTACTTGATGACCCACCAAAGGTTAGTGGTAAGACCCTACTGCTGAAGACACCTTATGTGTTTGACATGCAAAATGGAATGGCATGGCTGGAAGTTGGAAGAGAGTCAGTCCCCAGACAGTCAGCGCGTCTAGTGCCAGAAGGTGCTACATGAGCGACTGGGGGAAAATGACCAATATCTGTCCAAGCAACGCATGGTCTAACCTACTTAGCAGCAAATAACTTGTTGTGATGCCCACACAAGTGCAGTAGTGGCACACAGCCATGGTGGGGAACCAACTGCTCTCAATTTGGGTGACTGATCCCCTCAGTGGTATGGGACCCATAGCTGGAGCTGGGAAACAAGTCAGAACCATATCCAAACATAAGCCCACTCTCCAATATCAAGCTACCATCAATTGTGGGCTACAAGAGGGCCTACACCTATTAAATTCTCTATAAAAAAAAAAGTAAGGGTTATCTCATTTGTCCTGGTGCTAACTTACTCTCCGTTGGAAAATCTGCTTCTCTTTTTCAGATAGATGTAGATCCTAAGGAGAGAGCCACCCCATCATACCTCAAAAGGGCCCCGGCTGAAACTAAGAAAAATTGGAGAAACAAGCACGGGGGCTGTTTTCCTGATGAACCAGATACCAGCACAAGGGGGAAGGAGATCAACACAGAGAAAAATCAACTCCTACCAAATCAGAGAGCCAGAGCCTCAGAGGCCCCCAACACCTCATCACTGAAGCAGACCAAAAATGAACCCAACATGGCTCAGGGAAATTTTGCGGAAGAGGGGGCGGAAAGAATGTCAGAGCCACATGTTGGGTCATGATATGCAGAGACATTTATCATACCCATAACTGTGGGCTAACTCCACAATGCATGACCCATATACCTCAACAAGGAGGGGACAATGGGAGGGGGTAGGTCACAGATGAGCCTAATAATGGTACCAAACTGACTGTATTTGCTGAATACAAAACTAACTAATAAAGAAAAAAAAGTATATATGAGCTACATTGGCTTCAGTTAGAGGCTCTGGTGCTCTCTATCTCTCCTTACAAATAAATTAATTAAAATATTTTAAAGAATAATATTTACTATAAATTCAAGTGGAACCTCTGGCTTGGCAGGGATATTTTATGTCATATTTTGAGTAATGACCTTGTGCATATGCACATGTCAAAATATATTCAAGTGTAAGTGTTACAGTCAGGTTCACATTGCTGGTAGAAATCACACAACCAAGAGCAGCTTGTGGGGCATAAAAAAAGAGTTTTATTTTGGCTTACAGGCTCCAGGGGGAAACTTCATGATGGCAGGGAAAACAATGGCATGAGCAGAAGGTGGACATCACCTCCTCACCATCAGGTAGACAATAGCAACAGGAGAGTGTGCCAAATAGTGGCAAAGAGGAACTGGCTATAACACCCATAAGCCCACCCCCAACAATACACTGCCTCCATGAGGCATTAATTCCAAATCTCCATTAGCGCGGAACCTAGCATTCAGAACACTTAAGTTTATGGGGGACACCTGAATCCAACCACCACAGTAAGTATACAGTAGTGTGCAATAGAAATCCATATACTTTAAAATACTTCAGTTGGGCTGGATGGATGGCTTAGCAGTTAAGGTGTTTGCCTGCAAAGCCAAAGGACCCAGGTTCGATTTCCGAGGACCCATGTTAGTCAGATGCACAAGGGGAGGCATGCATATGAAGTTCATTTGCAGTGGCTGGAGGGCCTGGCGCACCTATTCTCTCTCTCTCTCTTCTCTCTCTCTCTCTCTCTCTCTCTCTCCAACTTTCTCTGTCAAATAATTAAATAAATAAAAATAAAACAGTTTAAAATACTTCAATCATAGCTTAAAATTGACATAGTTCAATATTTTTAGGCATCCAGCCTATTTATGGATAACAATATTTTAACGAAAGATTTCCCCAACATGACAAGCATATGACTTAAAATATTAAAATAAGGATTGATATTAAGGAACAAAATTAGCTTGTTGCTGTTTATTATTAATAATTATAAAATGCTATTAAAGTTAGGTCATTAACAAGTTTTCAAGAAGCATAGTCCATAGATACATTTAAATGTTGTTAATTATCAAGCCACTCATATAGATTTTCCCAAATTGTGTTTCCCAGAATATCAAATGTTCAACAATTTCTATAATTCATTCAGTTGGGAAATTCTAGATTAAGCTAAGTTTGCAGTGTTTCTCTGACTCTACATATACTCTTGTAAATTATGGATCTCCACAGAAGTGTAATGTATACTTTCCTCCAAAAGACTGGGTCATGAGGTTTCCTTTGCAATAGAGCATTTCACAGAAACATTGTTCTCTGGGTCAGTAAGAGTAGATTTCTAGGAGAGTAAAGGGCCTTATTATATAAACCAAAAGGAAAAATTATAAGTTCTTGCGAAAAGTTTTCCAAAGAAAGGGGTAATCACAATAATATTGTTTAAATGTAGCGTATAAACCCATTCAAATTATATTCTTAAAAGGAGTATATTTGTGATAATAATGGATGTAAGCAATGGATGAATTTCACAAAGGGAATTTTAAAATATTTTAATTGTGCGTTTCTTTGTAGAATGTGGTTTGATGGAACATCAAATTCTGAAGAAAAACTTTCTATATAATAACCCAAAATCTAGTACAATTGGTGGAATTACATTTCTGGTTTAAAAAATATATACATGAAACACCCTCCTATGGTGCATGTATAGAAACACTATGACGGTGTTTCAGTGTTTCAAACAAACTTCAAAATATATACCAGACGAGTGGATCTGTTCTTTGCTAAGAGGCCAAAGGGCTTTATTTATTTGTTTGTTTTTTACTAAATCTAAACTACAGCATTTTCACAAATGGGACACAGAGCAGTAAGCTGATGGTACTAAACCTTTACATAGATGAGTTTTTTGTAATTCACAGGGATGCTTTAGTAATGGCTTTATAAACGCATAGAGCTATGCTTCCAAATATATAATTGGTTCTCCTGGAAAATGAACTTTTAATGTCATCCTCACTTTTCTTCTTTCTTTCTTCCTTGATTTGCTTATTTATTTATTTGTTTGTATGTAGTACTGGGGAGTAACCCTCAAACATTCACATATGCTAGGTAAGTGTTTTTCCATTGACCATAGCCCCCCCCCCCCAGTTTCTTGTTTGTATATAATTAATCTTCCTGAAGAAATGAGTTATAGAAATGAAATACTGGAAAATACCTTTTGATCTTAAATTAGTGAAGCTGATTGTCTTCCATAGACTCACCCTGAATGGTTACTAATTGCCTCTGTGTGACCTAACAACCTTGTGTCTATTAGGTAAGTTCTGATAGCTGAATGCACAGAGCTTCCACCACCTCAAAAGCCAGGACTCCCCTCGGACAGCACTGAGGCCTACAGCAGAGGTTTCTCTACTTTGCTGCAAACCCCTTCCTTACATTTCCACCAATGCATTTGAAAAGTATCTTGAGTTATTACTTTCTTTGATCTGTTACTATACTTGACCATGAAATCTGGGGTAACCTAAACCCGTGTCCCCTGTTCCCAGGCCATGGTCATTCTTATTTGGCTTCAGAATAAACTGATTCTCTTCAAGCTGGGTCATTTCTGTGGTTGTGTATGTGTGCACAGTGAAAACATTCTAGATCCACCCTCTCACAAATGAGCACAATGCAATATTGTGAGCTATATATAGTCTTGCATAGATGAACCTATAGGAAACAATTTAGTTGGTTAAGTGTCGCCTTGTCTTCTCAAGCAATGAAAACAACATTGGTTTTGAGAAAAGGTTTCCCACTGTAGCCCAGGCTAACTTAAAACTCACCCTTGTGGCCAGATTGGCCTAGAACTCATGAAAACCCTCCTGTAAAAAAGTATTTGGGGGCTGGAGAGATAGCTCAGCAGTTAAGTCATTTGCTTGTGAAAGCAAAGAGCCCAGATTTGATTCCCCAGTAAGGCATATGCACAAAGCAGTGCTTGCATCTGAAGTTTGTTTGCAGTGGCTAGAGGCCCTGGCACACCCATTCTCTTTATCTCTCTCTCTCTCTGTCTCTCTCTCTCTTTCTCATGAATAAATAAATTAATCAAATAAATAAAATATGTTTTTCAAAAGTATTTTGAGCCAGGTGTGGTGGCACATGCCTTTAGTCCCAGCACTTGGGAGGCAGAGGTAGGAGGATTGCTGTTGGCAGTTTGAGGTCACCCTGAGACTACATAGAGAATTCCAGGTCAGCCTGGGCTACCTCGAAAAAACAAACAAAAAAAAGTATTTTGGCAAAAACTTATGGAACTTCGTAGATTCATTCTTCCTGTGTGTAGAAAGTATGGGATTGCTCTCTGTACTTTGGTTTTATTAACCCAGGACTCAAAGTTGCAGCACAATCGGAAAATAAGAACAGCGCAACAGCAGTTAATACTGGATATTATTGTCAGAAAAAAGTTTGAAAACATCCTTATCTTTCAGATGTAATTTATTTAATTGGAAATAATTCTGAGAATTATATCTAGCCTCTATGACATGTGTAGGATAAATGTATTAGTTAACACGTTTCTTAACATTTAATTAACTAGTTCTTTACAATAACTTTTTAACAGCACCCCCCCTCCAGACTTGCTTCCAAGTGTTAGTCCAAATGGCTTTCTGCCCTCTGTAAAACAAATCTGCATTTTACAGAGCCATCCAAGGAACTCACTGCTCTCAGCCTGACAGCTCTGAAGGGGTGACTCCAGTTTTCCTCAGTTAGGAAATGATGTGCCTCAGTTTGTATGTAGGCTCACGTCTCTGAGCAGAGCGAGTTTGATGCTTTCGTTAATGTTCATCTTTCCCTAGATTTCTCTCCTGCTGCTTCCCACTGAGGCACTGTGTCACTCTCTCAGTACCACAAGTGGAGGAGGACAAACCACACCCTACAGATTCCTTCTCGGAATTACACTGCGTCGCTGTGCAGAGCAACACTCCCTGGGGTGATTAAACTTTGCACTCGTTGGCCGCTTACACAACGACCACCCTCACAGACGAGCATTTTGATTTGGGAAGTAAAAGAATCACCAATCAGCTCAGACTTGCCAGGGTAGTGAGATACGCATTCTGTGGGCACTGAGAGACACAGACACCACAAGGACTTGGAGTGGTCCCACTAGGAAAATTCAAGAACACTTCTGTCTTTGAGGTTTTCCCTCAGCCTAAGTGCCTTCATCAGCCAAGAGTGTGCCAGTGCAGTAGTTAAGGGTCCTGAGACCCTGAGAAGATTTACAGCCTACAAGCAGGGTGTGTCAACACACCCAAGTTCTAGTCCATGCGTCCTGCAGAATCGCACATGAGCCGGTGAATACATTGTGGTGGGAAGTTACAAATAAGCAAGACATAAATAGAATAAGGAAATTAGGCAGAAATAAAAAGGTCAGAAATGAAAACAGGCAGTCAAAAGGGAATGCTACCTTTGTGGGTTGATGGTGTAAGATTAAATGCCAGTTTTGTCCTTCTTTGAGAATTAGTTAAAAGCACATCGGATAGCGAACAAATCTCAAAGGTTTCAAATAAAGAAGCTCTTTACTTCATTTCCCATTCGTGACACTGTCTAATAACAGAGAATTTTAAATTCCTCATGGTGTTTAGACACTGTGGATGAATACATGGTACCACTTGCTTTGCTAGAGGAAGAAAGAGTTCTAGCACATTTCACAGTCGTTATAAAATACCCATCTCAATTTGTTCCATGAATCTTCTGCTCTCAAAGCCTTGGTCACAATTATGACCTAACTTTCCCCATGCCAGGAGATGAGACTTTGTTCAGAGGTCAGTGAAGGGTCAGAACTGGGAGACAAGCTGAGTTCCCCTCCCCATACTCCTCCAGCAGGTGGAAAGATTATATTCTTTCTTGGTATGGGGAGGACTGATGGATTAATAAGTGGGTGAAAAACTTGTGACTTTTCTAGGACAGTCTGTCGCCCTCTTCATTCTTGACTATGTATGGTCAGTTCCAGGGGTTGTCATGGAATTTCTAAGCCATCAGAGCACTTATAGGTGGGAAATTCATGGAGATGAATTATAAATGGATGAAACACAACAGCTAGTGGTCAATATGACATGACAAGCCAAGTCAGTTTGAACTGCCCTGGCTCTGCCCAATCTAAGACCTTGTTTTTCACAGAAACTCTGCATCGTAGTCTATCTGTAGTACGAGTGCTCATCATGCAGGGCTACCTGAGCCAGAGATGAGGAAGGAGAAGAGAAATGGTGAAAGGTTGGGGGAAAAAAAGAGTTTCACAACAAGGACGGGTAACACAGACACACGGTCCCACCCAAGGGCACTGAAATCAAGACCTGGAATCCTCCATGAACAAGGGTCACAGCACCAGAACAAAGGTTAAAGCAGGAAGTGCCTGGCGCCCAGCTCAAACTCCTATGAAGATGCAATCTATAATCTGCATACATTATTTAGAATCTGTATTGTTTTTATTTTTTTTTTTTAATTTAGAGAGAGAGAATTGGCATGCCAGAGCCTTAGCCACTACAAACTCCAGGCGCTTGCACCACCTAGTGGGCACGTACAACCTTGCACTTGCCTCACCTTTGTGTCTCTGGCTAATGTGGGATCTGGAGAGTTGAACGTGGGTCTTTAGGGTTTGCGGGCAAGAGCCTTAACCACTTAGCCAATCTCTCCAGCCCTAGAATCTGTCTTTTTAAATCCTAAAGCTTATGTGGCTACATAACACTAAACAAATACCAAACATCTTGTGAATTCCAGTTTCCTTATCTGTAAATTAACAACAAAACCATTGTTTTCCTGGGGGAATGCCCACAGAACCAAAGGAGCTGCCGTAGAGAATAAGCTAATTAGAGTCCCAATCCCCAGTCATAAATGCCTGGCAGCACAGTGGTGACAGCACTGCATGGACCACGCTGACTTTCTCTTGGCCTCAGTGTCGCAAAACGTGGGACCCACCGGGAGCTTCTTCACAATCGCTCATGGCGGTCACGACTGTTGAGCTGTGCTGAGATCCAGATTCCTGATCACAAATCTGTCATCAGGGTAATCTTTTTTTTTTTTTTTTTTTTTTCATAATGAGTCCTCACAGGGAGTCTGGCCTAAGCCATGGCTGCTAGCCACAGCTGTCAGCAGATGTCTATTTCAGAAACAGGTATGAGGACTCTGGAACGTTTGTGGAGGGTCAGAGGAGACAGTCTGAAAGAACTGCGCATTGCACTGCTCTTCATTTCTACTGTTTTCTGGTCTTTTTCTCCCGTCTCGGGTCTACCTTATTCTCCTGGCTTCCTTGATCGTGGCCATTGCTCTCTGCTACCCTTAGAAAAGGTACTTTGAGGGGTAGAGAGATGGCTCAGCAGTTAAGGCACTTGCCTGCAAAGCCTAATGATCAGAGTTTGGTTCTTCAGTGCCCACGTGAAAACGGATGCCCCGCCGCACATGTTTCTGGAGTTCACTTGCTGCAGCTGGCAGCACTGGCACGCCCGGGTCTCTGTCTTTCTTCTCTCTATCTCTCTGTGCGTGCAAAAATAAATAAATAAATAAATAAATATACAAAAACTTAAAAGAAAAGGCAGGGCTGAAGAGATGCCTTCGCGGTTAGGGCGTTTGCCTGCAAAGCCAAGGAATCCCGGTTCGACTCTCCAGAACCCACGTAAGCCAGATGCACAAGGCGGCACATGCGTCTGGAGTTTGTTTGCAGAGGCTGGAGGCCCTGGAGCGCCCATTCTCTCTCTCTCACTCTCTCTCTCTTTCTCTCTCTCTCTCTCTCTCTGCCTCTTTCTCCCTCTCAAATAAATAAGTAAAATATATTAAAACTAACGTTTAAAAAAAAGAAAAGGTGGAAAGAAATTGAACGAGACATCTGCCATTGACCTCTGGCCTCCGTGTAGATGTGCACACACAGGCACGCACACACATATGCACCCACATGCGTATGAACACAGATAACACACACAAACACATGCAAAATAATGAACATATGTCTGTCTCTTCTCAAAAGTTCTTCAATAATTTTAAAATTCACAGGTATTTGAGCTATCACTGACCTCTATTTCTGATTTTGAATGACCTTTCTCCTTTTGAACATTGTCATATAAATTATTTTAAAAGAAAAAATAAATAAATAAAAAGAAAAGGTAAAAGGTAATTTGCCTCTCTCTCTTTAATAATGCCATGTGAACACGCAGAAATGACATTGCCTATACCCCAGAGTTGCTACACCGTTCACTGACAGCAATTAATGCAGCAGAAAGTACCTAGCACAGTGGAAGCATGGCATGTTTAAATTAAAATAATAATAAATAAAAACACGTCCTTTGTGATTCGGATTTAGTGATTGCATTTTACACTTCCTGAGTGATAATGAATCGCTTCAAATGATGTTCCGATGATGCAGCGGGGGAAACATGGTAAAACATCAGGTCCCTCAGACACGCACTTGTAGACCATAATTAAGATTTCTATAATTAACATAACAATGACAAGTTGATTGCCATTCAGCTCAACTGTAAGATACAGACAACTGAATTTTAATAACTTTTGGGTACAAAAGTTGTAAATGAAGAAATATGTACACATGTGTTTCTTATATTTATACATGTATATTTCAGTGTAATCTGACAAATAAGTTCCACATTGTACTTTACTCTTAAAATGGGTTCAAGGGACTGGAGAAATGGCTCAGTGGTTAAGGCATTTGCCTGCAAAGCTAAAGGTCCTCAGTTCAATGCCCCAGGACCCACGTAAGCCAGATGCAGAAAGTGGCATATGCATCTGGTTTGCAGCGGCTGGAGGCCCTGGCATGCCCATTCTCTCTCTCTCTCTCTCTCTCTCTCTCTCACACACACACACACACACACACACACATATCTGCCTCTGTCTCTCTCTCAAATAAATAAATAAACAAAAATAAAATGAAATCTTTTAAAATGGGTTCAGCACACAATTGGCAAAGCAATAGCTGGTGAACATGTGTTTTACACATACATTTGTTCAAATAATGACACTCTTCTGGAAAAATGTAGGGCATGGATAATCAGACATAAATCACTCTTGTGCCTATGATTCTGTGCTTTTCTAGTCAAGAAACAAATTTAGTATTAGGCAAACTTAATTGAAATAGAAAAACTCCTATGCATTTTTAAAGATTTATAAATTTATATTTATGTGTGTTGAAAAAAACAATTTTTGAGGCAAGCCCAACAGAGTGGACTTTTTAATGCAAGAGAGCAAGAGTGAGAAAGAGAGAGAGAGAGAGAGAACTGACATGCCAGGGCCTCCAACCACTGTAGTCAAACTCCAAACATGCGCACCATCTTGTACGCTTGTGTGACTTTGTGTGGTTGCACACCTTGTGCGTCCGGCTTACGTGGGATCTGAAGAGTCCAACATGGGCCATTAGGCTTTGCAGGCAAGCACCTTAACCACTAAGCCATCTCTCCAGGCCAAAACTTTTGTTTAAACTACCTAGTTCATCAAATTAGAGGAAATTACTTTATACAATGCTAGTGCAAGCCTTTATTTCAAATCTGAAGTGTTGCTGTATTAATTTATTCTAATAAATGATTGAAAGGAAATTTTCTTAGTTAAATAACTATATAAACACATACATAGACACACACACACACAATTGGTTTCAGCCTTATCCTATCCGACACATAGAGTTGTTCCTTGAACACGTATCTATTGAGGATTTACCAAGTGTCAAAAACTATTGTCGGTGTTGGGACAAGAAGAAAGTGGCTCACACCCTGAGAGAAGAATGCATGCAGCAGACTAGTAAGTGAGTGACATGTGTGCTCAGGCCAACCGTGATGACTTCAAGGATAAAAGTGAGGTGCAGACAAGAAGAGGCAGGGAGAGTTTTCAGCTGGAGTTTCCAAAGGCCTCGCCAACCGAGTGGTATGTGTGGCTGCAGGGGTGTTCAGGAATGGGAAAGGACGGCCAGGGTTTTCTGGACTCTGATAGAAAATGACACCAGCAGAATAATGGATGTAAAGCAGTCTTCAAAGTCTCATGGAGGAGAAGGCTGTTCCGGAGGACCTAGTGGAAGCTTGATCGTAAGTGGAAGAGACCTAGTGTGCGTTGTAAAGTGAAACACATAACTCCAGGTCCCTCTTCACTCACCACTGCTGCAAATACCTCTCTCAGTCTCTCTCTCTCTCTCTCTCTCTCTCTCTCTCTCTGTCTCTCTCTCTCTCTCTCTCTGTCTCTCACACACACACACACACATGCACACATATGCACACACACACACAGTGTCTTTTATGCCTTAATCATAGGTCCACCCAAAGCAATTTGTAAGTTAAGTCTTTCCATGGCAATCTCTGTCCCCATGTTTTTAAATATCAACAACCATATTCTGTCTATAACTATTTAGCAATAAAGACATGTAAAGAAAAATTATTGGGAGGTCATTTCATTTTTGGAAGGTATTTGTACTACTCATATAAGTTGAACTCATTTTGTTATCTTAAATTTTTTTTCAATTTATTTGCAAGGAGAGAGAGAATGGGCAAGCCAGGGCCTCTTGCCACTGAAAATGATCTCCAGATGCATGTCCCACTCTGTGCATCTGGCTTCACATGGGTACTGAAGAATCGAACCCAGGTTGTGAGGCTTTGCAAGCAAGTGACTTAACCACTGAGCCATCTCTCCAGCCCTCATTTTGTTGTATCTTTTCCTTAAAATTTTCTTAAATTTCATAGCTAAGCATACTGATATTTTAACATGGAAATTGACTAAAAAATTTGCTTATAAGCACACACAACAATGCACAAAACCTGTGAGACTGTATTTTACAGAGAAGCAATGAGAAAAGTTTAGCTATGCATCTGGCATATCATCTTTTTAAGCCAGTGATTTAATTCAACAGTTTCTAATGACCTCACAGTGCCAGGAATTAAGAAAACATATCTTCTGACCTCAGGATACATAGCTTAAGGCAGACAAATAGCACAGGAATAATATTCTTACATATTCACATATGTAACAATGTAAGCCATGCTCTTATCACCAGTGACTTCTAAAGGTATTCAAAGAGGAGTTAGTGGACTTTAAAAATATTTTAACTGTGGATGAAAATAAAACTCAGTAAATTATGAGATATGGGTTGTTAATCACTGAAAAATGGTAATATAGGACCACATCTGTAGTCACACATGTCTAGTCTAGAAATCTGAAACACCTGTTTGATTTTACATAAGTAACTTTTTCCAGTGATATGTTGCAATGAGGCATGTTTTCAGGTTTTACTTTGTTTCATCTTTCTTTTCATCAAACCTTGAAAGATATGTTATGACTAGCTAATTAATATTTCTCATAAATATGAACTTTCTTGATGTAATTCTCTTATCCATAAAATGAAAACAGTTGTTCCTATGTTCATGAAGTTCTTTTAAGCATTAAAATAAATATATTTAAGAGCCTAATATATAGTGTCTGGTACAGAAAAATCCCCCAGAGTACCTATTTTACCAAAATATAGTAATTATAAACAAAATTATCACAAAAAGAATAATGTAAATGCCAATATTATGTATCAAGTATCAAGACCTTTGAATGACAAGTAGCATAAGAAATGTCATAGAAATGAAATCTTATGTATTAGCATATCATTTTCTATACCTTATTTTCTATGAATATAAGATATATACCATAAACTGTTATTTCACTTAATAAGTGTTTCTTTGAATACATTATTTTCAATATACCAAAATAAAACAAAAGCATATTAATTTATTATATAATTTTACTTTATATGGCTTATAATATGCCTATCAGTTAATCTTGAGCTTCAGGGTATTAAACATATTTACCCCCAAATACTTTTCATTTGGATTTTATTGGGAAAATAATCAGTGAATTTTGCTAACATATATATGCATATATGATGATACTAACATTTTATTTGGTTTTATAACAAATTCAAGAATACTTTTCTAGTTTTAACTGTTCTAAAATTACTATGAAAATAATAGAAATTATATGACTGATTCGACTATAACCTTGTCAGTTATTTATATAAAGTCACACTAATACTCAGGGAAACTTTAATGCTATGTGATATATGCTATTACAAATTATAAATAATCATCCCATTTCCATTATTAATCAAGAAGTATCTTATTCCTTAAATGATAAATATCCAAAGTTGCTATTTCCCATTTTAGAAAGTGCATGATTGATAAAATGGAAATCACTGACAGCACATTCTGAAGTCAGCAATTCTAAATGAGCAGTAAACCTGTAATTCATGGTACCATTCACGACCATTCAGTGCTCTGAGCAGATTTGAACGTGGGCCATACCTTGTGTCGTAATCTTACAAGAGGTGGACTGGGTTTGAGGACATATCCTGCTTCCTTTGTTGGCTTTCCTTCTGACTTCAGAAAAATGAATCCAAGAATCAAAACAGCTGACCAGCACTTTAACATCCTTAACATTTTTCAGCTGTCAAAATTAAATTACAATGATCAGAGAAAAATTCATTATATATTAAATAAACCAAGAAAATATTCGACATCATGTAGAAATCTCTATAGATCTAACTAAAGCTTGCCAGTATGTGGCAGCTGAATATATAGTAGCATTTCCAATAGAGTATTCCTTTGATTATAATAAATACTGTTTTTCTTTCAATTTTATAGTCTCACAAAATATGAACCAAACAGAGGGCTGGAGAGATGGCTCAGTAGTTAAGGTGCTTGCCTGCCAAGCCTAATGACCCAGGTTCAGTTCCCCAGTGCCCACAAAAAGGCAGATGCACAAAGTGGTGCATGCATCTTGAGTTCATTTTCAGTGGCTAGAGACCCTGACATTCTCTCTCTTTCTTTCTTCCTTCCTTCCTTTCTCTCTCTCTCTCTCTCTCCCCTTGCAAAAAAATAAATAATATATGAAACAAAAAGAAATGTAGCACTGCATAAAATAAATGGGTTTAAGACAAATTAATAAGCGATAGTCTCTGTTGACCTGTGCTGGGATTTTTCACGCCTCCCCTGTATGACATTTCCTTGGCACATGTGGTGACTGATTGTAAACACTTTCTCATCTTCGCCCAGATACCAGAGGAAGTCACTACGCTGCCATGGCCAGTCTGGCCAGGATCTGACTCTGACGCTGACCCATTGGCTCCGTTGTGAATGGGCAAGTGTCCTAGATTATCGCTAGGGGTATTTTCCTTTCTGGTTTCCTGGAGTTCTGCCAGTCCGAGGATTGACATCTAGACTCCACTGTGACTCCATGTAGATTTGCAGAACCATTAGTGTCGTCTCTATACCAGGTTATTCCTTGAAAGCAGGCTCAGGAGGCTGCAGAGTATGTGGGGAAGTACATGTCTGAGAGGAGCTACAATGTCCTTCCCAAAATGCCTAATGCTAGTGTGTTTAATCAATTGTTTGTCATTTGTATCCAAATGAAAAGTTCATGCCACAGACAGAACTTTTACTGCTTTGTATGAATTTGACCAATAGCTGGGCACAGAATATAAGCTCAATACAAATTTTTGGTTAAATAAATGGTGGTAATTAGTTTAAAATCCATTAAGAGACTTCATATGTTTTATGTCATTGAAAACACTTGTTAAAATTGGCTGTGAAATCAGTGTAGGAATTAAATGACAGTTATAAATTTTTTTTAAAAAAAAAAGCTATTCTTTTATACTTGGTACAAAACTGGACTTTGAGTGGAAGAGCTTCGTCTCCCTTGCTACAGGCAGGCAAGTATGTTTGCACAATTGTAATCATCGTATGGCCACTTGAACATCACATCTACACTCTGAACTCTGTGGTTGAGTTATAGCTTAGTACTTGTGTACAAATACTGTAACATTCTTGAAATAGCTCAGTCTTATAAAGGGCAGTGGATTCTCTCAGTTAGGTGAGTGGATTCTCATCACACAAGTGGATGTTCTCTACCATTTTACCGACTTCAAATACTCGGATAAACCAGAGTAATTTAATTTAAGGCAAAAGCAAGAGGCCAGTAAGAAGCACTGTTTTCCATGTGGTATAACCAAAAAGAGAATCAGGGGAGGAAAACAGATCATTCACATCCTACTGAAGACAGCAAGAATAACTTATTCTCAAAAAAATGTGTTTGATAATAAAGAAAAAAAGAAAAGAAAAACAATAATTCAAGCCGGGCGTGGTGGCACACGCCTTTAATCCCAGCACTCGGGAGGCAGAGGTAGGAGGATCGCCGTGAGTTTGAGGCCACCCTGAGACTCCACAGTGAATTCCAGGTCAGCCTGGGCTACACTGAGACCCTACCTCGAAAAACCAAAAAAAAAAAAATAATAATAATAATAATAATTCATACAATATGTGCTTTAGTATTGGAAAAAAAGTGAAATTGTTAGGGCTGGAGAGATGGCTTAGTGGTTAAGCACTTGCCTATGAAGCCTAAGGACCCTGGTTCAAGGCTCGATTCCCCAGGACCCACGTAAGGTGGCGCATGCATCTGGAGTTCGTCTGCAGTGGCTGGAGGCCCTGGAATGCCCATTCTCTCTCTCTCTGCCTCTTTCTCTGTCTGTCACTCTCAAATAAATAAAAACAAACAAAAAATGTGTTTGATAGGTGTTATCGCGCATATGTAAGTGACATATAAATAAAGAGAAGCTAAATTTCCCAGGCTTAAATGCCAGTTATTGTTACAACTGATATGTGGCTCAAACTGAATACAATCAGATTTGAGCAAGAGTTCTGTACTAAATTCTATTCTAAGACACATCTAATAATATAGGAATTTTGGGAACATTCCTATACAAGAGGCTGCATAGAAAAAAATAAATGACCCTTATTAGCCAACACTAGAGGGAGGCTTTCTCCTTCATGAGCTGTAGATCAAGGTGAACGGCAGTGTGGGACAAGCAATGCTTTCCTGATAGCAGGGCAACAACTTGGGGACTGCTGTGTCCAGACAGTGTGAGGATGGCCTTTTGAATCTACATGGATACACCAGCAAACATGAGTTTTTTAGCTCTTAATTATATCTTATTTCACATGATGAAATTGTACAAATTATTTTTCTTTGTAGCACTCTGTGCTGAAAAATTACAACCTGTTCAATAAAATTTTTTCTTAGCATATAACATCACAATAGAATTTCAAGTATTAAGTAAAAGATTATGACCATTAATTTATTTTCACTTTCTAAAGACTTTTTAAAGGAGAAGCTTTAATTTCAATGACAGCTCAGTCATTAATTTGAATGCACAAAGTTGTCCAAATTCTAGTCAACTATACCTTTCAATATAACCTGCCTAATTTAAAGCTGAATGAAGCTAAATATAGATAAAATATATTCAATGTCATTTTATACAGAGACCACACTATAACATATATAATAATTTAAGCTTGCATTGAGAATTTATGCTAAATTCAATTTTAATTTATTTTAAAAATGGCATATGCACTCTGACTTAAATAGAACATACTATTGAAAGCATGTTGAGTAGTAAATATTTATTTTTCCAATTTTTATTTTACTTTGGAAAACAATGATGCATTTAGAGTAACTTTTCTGGTACACTATAATCCAATAAAATAGCAAACTAGTAAAATACCAAATGTAATATAGACCGACACAGAACACAAGGTAAGAGAACTAAGAAACAATCCCTTACTTCTGTGTGTGAGGGAAATGACTGTCAGTGAGGCTAATGAGCATGCCCATGGTCAAAAGTGGGTGAGTGTGCATTCTCCTGATCCCTAGTTCTACGTCCATCTACTGCAATGCCTGACTGGAACCCACTAGCTGTGGAGAGAGAAAGCTTCTATCTGAATTCCTCAGTGCCTCAAGCATTACTTAGACACTCTATCTTAGAGCCTCACCTGCCATGAAAACCCAAAATGTTGTAAGCAAGAGAGCCATATCTCCAGCACAACCCAAAATTTTGTATGAAACTTATTTTGCACATTGATTGTTCACTGGGGTTTTCCAGAGCAAACTGAAGGCCACTATCTTCATAGAATTATATTGGTTGAGTCTAATTTTTGTAATTGCTTTTGGTACATTTGGTTCATTAGAATGTTCTCCACTGAGATGATTAGATTTGGCTGTTGTCATAGCTATATACAGAACATCACAATTATACTTAGCATATATAAATATGTTTTATATGAATACTTAACACAATTATGCTATAGGAACACACAATTCTGTTAGCATGTAAAATTTGACATCTCACTTCATTTGACCTTTCTTCCCACTAGCTTTGGTCCCATAACATTCTCATCATTTCCATACACCCTCCTGGCCACCCTTCTGTAGTCATCTGCTGCACTACCCTATAGACATTTCATGACTTAAGACCAATGGAACATGAGTTTTTGCTATGCAAATTTCATGCAAAAAATAATGCAGTCAGAATGCTAATGTTTACCAACATTTGCCTTTCACATTTTATTCCAACAATGATATCCATGAAATTTGAAGGAACATCTGTATATTAAAAGTTATGAGAAATAAAGTTGGAAGTTATGAGAAATAAAATAGAAGTTATGAGAAATAGCTTGTCTGCATAGCACAAAGCAGATACTATCATGCATATTAAAACTAACCAATCACATGGGCCTACTAAGATTTCCTCCTAAATATTGTAGTCTTATCTCATTGCATATTTCATATGTATTTCACATGAAAGATCTACTGCCAACTACTTTGCATCTAAACTGCATGTGAGTTAGCTTGGTATAATATTAAAAATGGTACTTTGAGTTTTAAATAATGTATCATGTGACCTTGAAGATCTTTTCCAGATTAAAGTAATGAAAAAATTATTATAATTTCTCTTTTCTGAATTACATTGCCTTCTATCCTGATAAGCACTTAAAATGTAAGTTAGGGAAAAATACTGACTTTGTCTAAAATCCCAAAGGTACTATGTTATAAATTTTATTTACTACTTAAAAGTCCTTGCAATTTTGTCAAAGACAAACATTATTTTTTAAGTTTTGGGCTTTTTTATCAGAGAGAACAAGAGAGAATTGGTGCACCAGGGCTCCAACCACCATAATCAAATTCTAGATGCATGAGCCATCTTGTGCATATGTGCAACCTTGCTCTTGTGTCACCTTGTGCATCTGTCACCTTGTGCGTTTGGCTTATGTGGGATCTGGAGAGGTGAACATGAGTCCTTAGGCTTAGCAGGCAAGCATCTTAACTGCTGAGCCATCTCTCCAGCCAGACAAACAGATTTTGAATTAAGCTTAAACCAAAACAAGATTTCAGGTATTGTTACTTAAACCTGGGACTGTTGTCTAAGAAACCCTATTGTCTAAGAAAAGAAGTCTACCATAGTTTTACAATAAAGTGCTACACAAGGAACCGCTTAATTCCTCTGTACTTAAAACCAAAATTTCCCCTTCATTGGCATTTCATGAGTCTTCATTGGCATTTCATTTTGGCTTGTTCTCATAAAAATATAAATGGAGTCCAGTTGGCAGAAGTGATTGCCACCCAAGGTAGTTTCCAGATGACTTCTAAAGACACCTGTATACCTTGTATGTAAGACCAAGGGAGATTAGATTAGATTAGTCTGGAGCCTCATGCCACAGTGGGGTTGCCACAGAGTTTTACAACCTCTGAGCTAAAGGAGAATAAAGACAGTGAAGAAGAAATCAGCCCTTTAGATAAACTTCAACCAGCCTGCCAGCAAAAGCCGTAAGTACATTCTCAGTACTTTGAAGAAAAGCAAAGACAAAACAAAACACAGCTATTACAGTTGAGTCATATAGTTTGTGACTAGTAGCAGCCAATGGGAAAGCAGAAGTCATGAGCAGTGACCACAGCAGCCAATGGGAAAGCACAAATCATGGACAGTGACCACAGCAGCCAATGGGAAAGCTCCATGACGAACAACTTCAGTAGCCAAAGGGAAAGCGCAGCAGAAGTTGAGTTGCTTTTCAGCCAGCAAAATAAGAAGATTCCCTTTTTCTCACATACTAGAGTTTCATATCTGATATAAGACCCTGGTCTAACAGAATTTGATAAAAGAAACAAACTAAAGAAAGACAAAAAATGCCAGGCATGGTGGTGCACGCCTTTAATCCCAGCCCTTTGGGAGGCAGAGGTAGGAGGATTGCGGTGAGTTCGAGGCCACCCTGAGAATGCAGAGTGAATTCCAGGTCAGCCTGGGCCAGAGTGAGACCCTACCTCAAATAAACAAACAAAAAAAGAAAAGAAAGACAGACAGACAAATTATAACAATAAAAGGGACTTTCTGGATAGGTTCTGTGTTCCAGGAACAAGCATAAAATGTGCGTTTACATTGTTGGCAAAAAGCATCACAAGGTCTGGAGGGATGGCTTAGTGGTTAAGGAGTTTGCCTGCAAAGCCAAAGGATCCTGGTTCAATTCTCCAGAACCCACATCAGATGCACGAGAGGGCGCATGCATCTGGAGTTTGTTTGCAGTGTCTGGAAGCCTTGCCGAGCCCACCACCCCCTCCTCTCTCTCTCTCTCTCTCTCTCTCTCTCTCTCTCTCTCTCTCTCTCTCTCTCTCTTTCTCTCTCTCCTAAACAAATAAATAAAATATTTTTAAAAGCATCACAAAATCCTCTCGTTGATGTAGATAGATCACGTGTATCAGTCCGCATATCAAAACAACTTTCTAAATGACATACAGCTGTGGTTTGAATGACCCCAAAATTCTGCACAGGACTGGACCCAGGCACGTGGCATGGGGATGTGGACCTTGAATACGTGAGGCCTAATGAAAGTTCATGGTAGGGGCTCAGAAGGGACCCAGTCTCTTCTTCAGGTTTATACCACTGTCTGCAGCCTGGCTGCTGATGTAGGCCCAACATGTATGATACCACTGCTACCCTGACCCCTTAATAGAGGACCAAAAGTGTGTGCTGAATGAGTTTTTATTTTGATTAATTGCTTAGGTATTTCAATGTAGTAAGGCAAAGCTGATTAATTATGCTTCCTGAAATAAATGCTTTTAACGCTTAGTAAGGGCAAGACACTGGCAACAGTTTAATTTCTAAGAATTTTACAAAGGATATTTTGAAATGATTTCCTCTAATTAAATGTGAGGAAAGACACTGAACTGAATTTAACTGCATAGAATTGGGGTTCGATATAACTCTATCAAGATGCTAGTTTCAGACTGAAGCCTGTTAATAATTCAGTCACATCATCTCAGCCTCAAATGACTTGCTTGTAGGATTCTCATAATTTTGTAAAAGCCATAGTATTCACAATCAATAATTTTAGCAACTTTGCTTACTGAATCATTGAGTAATAGTTATAAAATTCCAAGCATAGATGAGCAGGCTACAGATATCCAGTAGTCTCTCTTTCCATTGTCTGCCTCTTGTCACTCCTAATTGTATTAACTAATCTCTTCTTAATCCTTTGAAAGAAACATTGCCCCTTCTTTTTTCCATCCATTTTTTTTTAATTTTTTTATATTTTTTATTTGGCAGAGATAAAGAGGGGGAGGGAGAGAGAGAATGCAAACAAACAAACTCCAGACACATGTGCCACCTTGTGCATCTGGCTAACATGGGTCCTAGGGAATAGAACCTGGGTCCTGTGGCTTTGCAGGCAAACACTTTGACTGCTAAGCCATCCCTCCAGCCCATCAATCCATTAATTTTTTTAATATTTTACTTATTTGCAAGGGGAGAGAAAGAGAGAGAGAAAATAGGCATGCCAGAACCTCTTGCCACTGTAAACAAACTGCATATGCATGCACCACTTTGTGCATCTGGCTGTTCATGGGTACTGGGGAATTGAACCCCTAGCCTGCAGGCTATGCAAGCAAGTGCCTTTAACTACTGAGCTATCTCCTCGGCCTTCATGCAGTCATGTGGTGATTCATATTTGAGTAATTCTCTTTTGACTTTGTTTTATAAAACTAAATTCCCCACCTGAGAGAAAAATAGATTAGCACATTATTTTTAATCTTCTGGTGTAATTTCCTGTGGCCTTTTATTACCTAAGCACCATAGGAAGATTTTTTTAACCAAAATTAGAATCTACAGTGGGTGAATTTAATCTTTTTACATTTATGGAGATTGCTGAAATGCTGTAACATATTTCTACAAATACTTCTTTGCTTTTGAGTTTGTCAGCCTCTCTGTATCTCTTACTTCTTTATTTTATTTACTAGTTTCTATTGCATTAATAACTTTTCAGTACAACCCATTTTCCTTATTTTCACAAGTAGACAATGTAATTTAAATGACCACATTTATTAGACTCAAATCCAATGGTTATGCATGCTTGTCATTCTTCTCTACATACACTTCTCATGGCTTAAATTACGTTGAAGAAAATGTCCTATTGTTTTCAGTGTGAAGCCGTACAGTTAAATTCCTTGTTATTGGTGTCCTGAAACCTTTTTCATGAGGTTATGCTGTCATGAAATTCCCTTTGTATACTAGGCTAGCCAAGAACTTGGACTTCTCAGATGTGTTTCCCTTGACTCAGCTTCCCAAGTGCTGCAATGACAGGCATGTGTTCCCATGTCTACATTGAAGGAGTAACAACTGGTCTTTAAGCAAGCCAAATCACTGTCGCTTGGTGATACGTACACCTCAACACTGACAAACGGCTTGTGACATTATAAAACATTTGATATGTCTGTTTGTAATCTAATTTATGATACCTTTATAGGAACTCTTTCTTTTCTCTTTGTTAGCTTTCTGTTAAATGTAATTGTTTTTTTCTCTGTTATGACCAGAACTTTAGTGGTTTATTTATTAAAAAGTGTTTCCTATAGTGCTGGATGGCCTTGAACTCACTATGAAGCCAAGGATGAAGTTGAGCTCCTGATCTTCCCGTCTCCACTTCCCAAGAACTGGAATCACAGGCATGTGCCATTCCACCTGACTTCAAATTTTTATTTTTTTAAGAAATTTCCAAGTAGGTTTAATTTTTTTTAAGAATTCTCTTGGGGGGGGGGCGGGCTGGAGAGATGGCTTAGTGGTTAAGGCATTTGCCTGCAAAGCCAAAGGATCCCGCTTTGATTCCCCAGGATCCACGTTAGCCAGATGCACAAGGGGGCGCATGCGTCTGGAGTTCATTTGCAGTGGCTGCAGGCCCAGAACGCCCATTGTCTTTGCCTCTCTCTCTCTCTCTCTCTCTCTCTCTCTCTCTCTCTCTCTCTTTCTCTCTCTCTCTCTCAAATAAATAAATAAATAAAATATATTAAAAAATGAATTCACTTTTTTGTTTAGAATCTAACATGTAATTAATCCTCAGTTATAGCTATTTATGGTAGTTTGAATGTATGTCTTCCAATACTCATGAATTTTATTAAAGCTTGTAACTTGGATTTCTAGCTGCCTGACTGGAAGTGGTGTCACTGAGGGTGGATCCTGGGGTACAGTCCAAAGGTGTGTTTGGGGACAAATCTGAGTTTCAGACTAAAGGTATGCAGAGTAGTTGAGCTCTGCCTGGGTTCCCTGCTGTTTTGCTGCCTGTTTTGCTCTTGCTTCTGGCGTTAGTGTGTGGTTGTGCCTCTGACTGGATCTTTGAAAGGGGGCCGGCTTCTTTTGCCATCAATGGAACTTCCTCTGGATCTATAAGCCTGAAATAAATACTGCTCCTCCCATAAACTCTCCTATATGCAGTTTGTTTTCTTTCATGTGCATACCTGAGTGATTGCATTGTAAAATATTGAGAAATAATAAACATCCTATAAATTTTAAGTGTGGTGGCATCACAGGCTATGCAGATGTGAGGGAGAGTAATCTTAATCAGAGAAATCTAGAGAGATGTACTCAGCACCTCAGAGTGCTCAGATTTTAAAATGACTTCACTGCTCCAAAGGCATCCCATCTGAGACGGTACTCCTCAGCCTGAAGTTGGCTGGTGGCTGGCAATTACAAACCATTTTCTATTAAATGACATGAGAAATTACCTAAGAATGAGGCTTAAAGTATTAATTTATTTAGGAAATGTAACAAACAATTTTAGTAGCTTAATGCTGTCTGAGTGTTCTTCTTAATAATGCAATGACATTGGAAGAAATGAACTTAACCTTTTCTCATTTAGCTGCAGGAGATTGTAATTCCATGGTCCCATTCACATGCCAGCAGGAAGGAAGGATAAAGGTATTACCCTGTGTATCCTCTGAGGAGTTGTTTTATTAGAATAGAATTTTGGCTGATGATCTCATTTTCCCATAAATGTTCAGAGCTCAATCTCATGGAATGGCCAATGTTTACCATCACTGATGTTTACAATGCTTGTAATCAGTGTTAACATGGAGACTTACACTGTCAGGCAAGCAGTCTTTTCCTTCTCTTGTTAACTAGGCTTTTTATTAATGTTGCCTCGATTCCCTAAAGGATTCGTGTACATAATTGCATAGCAGCTAAACTGGTGGGAATTGAAGCTGTCCTACATTTGGAAACATTAGCACCTGTCAACTTGGAAGCCACACACATTAATGCTTTGTTTTCTACTTTCTTGAAGACTTCTATGGGCTTTTAGCTTCGTGGGTGCATATTGCCAGCGTTAAGCTAGTGGAATTTGGGGAATTGCCTTCTTAATTCAAACATTATGGCACCAATCACAATAATTAAGGCCTCAAAGTGGGTTTATTCAGGTTTTGTTACTTTTATTGTTTGAAAAACTTTGTTGAACTCTTAATGCTTATCATACTACTAACTTATAAATAATACACCTCCATTTAATTTATACTTAAAACACAATAATTTATTTGAGAGGGTAATTTCATTTTTTACATTATAAATTTCATTGTTTATTATAAGAAGACTGTATGGTCATGGTAGACATTTGTAAAATACATACAAGAAAAAATAGAATAATTATTATTTTTTTATCCTGCAGCCTGGGAACATAATACTTAATACTTTGGTGTAGTCCACTCTTTTCTCTCTCTCACTCTCTCTCTCTGGGTGTGTGTATATATGAATTATTTGCTTTGCAATGTATTTCAGTATGGCTTCTTCCCTCCACTATTTCACAGAAAGTTATCTGCATGAGTACTTTATATCCTCATTATTGTTAAATTTAATAACAATCCTAAACATATATGCACCTAGCATTGGGGCTCCCAATTTCATCAAGAAAAAAAACACTATTAGACTTATATTATTCTCACCAAACTGCCCTGAAAGCACTACACTTAGTGTTTATATTCATATATTAATGCTACTGTCACTTTTGGTTAGAGAAGCTTCTCTTTTCAGATGGCAATGACCATTGGGATGACCCAAAAGGCAACATAGTGCTGAGAAGGAGGGACAGAGGAGTGTCCAGCACTAAAACATCTCTATCATACCCTCCAAGGCTCAGGGTTCATTGTGGAAGAGGTGGAAGAAAGAATGTAAGAGCCAATGGAAGGGTACCAGACCTTACCATGCAACTGTCCAGACAGAATTTGGCCTTGATATCCATGACCTCACAGTGCCTATCAATACCTTCACAAGACCCTCATAATAGGAGAAAGACACAATGACATCAAAATAAAAGAGAGACTATCAGAGGAAGGGAGGAAGGGAATATGATGGAGAGTGGAGTTGTGAGGGTGAAAGTGGGGGAGGGGAGGGAAATATCATGGTTTATTGTCTATTAGTATAGAAGTTGTCAATTAAAAAAAAAACTTTAAAAATATTTATACAAGAAAAACATTAGCAAAGTCTGATGGACAAGCAGGGTTGTGACAGGAAGATGCTAGACATCTCATTCTGTGGTACATTACTGTCTAGAAGCTATTAGATATATGTACATAGGAAGGGAAAATTAAGCATCCATACATGGGTAGATGGGAGTCCAGCCTCAAGTATATAAAAAGTACTGGAAATCAATAATTTAGAGACAAATGCCACAGAGAAAGGACATTCTAAGTTTCCTTTGACAATATTCCACCAGTTCCAGCAATGGTCCACTTAAAAAAATGATTGAGGGGCTGGGGCAATGGCTTAGCAGTTAAGGCACTTGCCTACAGAGCCAAAGGACCTAGGTTCAATTCCCCAGGACCCACAAAAGCCAGATACACAAGATGGGACATGCATCTGGAGTTTGTTTGCAGTGTCTGGAGGCAATGGTGCACCCATTTTCTCTCTTTCTCTCTCTCTCTCTCTCTCTCTCTCTCAAAAATCACTGAACATGAAGCAAACTCAAAGAACCAAGAATCATATCAATGAAATTGAACAGAATCATCTCCTAGAGCATTCAGCTTTTGACAGTAGGCTTAACTTGATTGAAGAAAACGTTAGAACCCAGCCAGGCATGGTGGCACATGCCTTTAATCCCAGCACTCGGGAGGCAAAGGTAGGAGGATCGCCATGACTTCGAGGCCACCCTGAGAATACAGAGTAAATTCCAGGTCAGCCTAGCCTAGAGTGAAACCCTACCTCGAAAAACCAAAAAAAGAAAAAAGAAAAGAAAACGTTAGAACCCTCCAAAGAGATATTAATAAGTCAAGAAATGGAAGATCTCAACAACCAGTTGATTAAGCTTAATGAAGACTTAATCAAATGCAAGAATGAACTACAGGAAGCATCAAGAAAATCAGAATTTGAATTGAAATTGCCCCTCAAAAAAGAGATAGATACAAAATAACGTAACAGAAAACAAAAATCAAATAGAAAATATAAAAACCTCTCTAGAACCACTCACCAAAAGAGTTACTCATGTGGAAGACAGAACCTCTGACCTGGAAGATGAGACAGAAGAAATTGATCAGGAGGACAAAAATTTTGCTAAGTTCAAAAAATCAAGTAAATAGAATACAAGGGAACTGTGGGATACCCTAAAACGACCAAACATCTGGATCATGAGTATACCAGAAGGAGAGGACATCCAGACCAGATGCATAGAGAACTTACTCAACAAAGTTATTGAAGAAAATTTTCTAAGTCCTGCAAAAGAGAGGTCCATCCAGACACAAGAAGGCCACAGAACACCAAACAAACAGGAACAAAGAAGAAACTCTCCAAGACACATCATAGTTAAAACTCTTAACAATGAAAACAAAGAGAGAGTATTAAAAGCAGCAAGAGAGAAGCAATTCACAACATACAAAGGCAATCCCATCAGAATTACATCAGATTTCTCAATGGAAACCTTGAAAGCCAGAAGGACCTGGAATGGAACACTTCAAAATCTGAAAAACTATGGCTTCCAACCCGAGCTACTCTACCCAGCAAAAGTATCCCTCATAATAGATGGTGAAAGAAAAACTTTCCATGAAAAAATCCAACTCTATGATTATATGAACACAAATCTGACCCTACAGAGAATACTCCATACAGAACAGTCAAACAACCAATCTCAAAAGCCAACAAGAAAATCACAATAACCAAAATAAACCAAGCTCAAAACAGTACATAACACAAGAAAGCACCAAACCCCATACAACACCTCATCATGCAGGGATTATTTCAAACCTAACAGTAATAACCTTAAATATTAGTGGCCTTAACTCACCCATCAAAAGACACAGGTTATCGGGATGGATCAAAAAACTTGACCCTTCTATCTGCTGTCTTCAAGAAACCCACCTCACCACAAAAGATAGACACTTCCTTGGGGAGAAAGGTTGGAAAATGATATTTCAAGCAAATGGATATAAAAGCAAGTAGGTATTGCTATATTAATATCTGATAAAATAGACTTCAAACAAAAGTAAACAAAAATGGCAAAGAAAACCACTTCTTACTCATCAAGGGAATGATCCAATATGAGCACATGACAATCCTAAATATATATGCACCAAACACAGGGGCACCACAGTTTATTAAGTAAAATTGAATTGACAATAAAACAGAAATAGACACCAACACCATCATAGTCGGAGACTTCAATACTCCATTATCATCAATAGGCAGATCATCCAAGCAGAAAATCAACAGGGAAATAATGGAGCTCCTCAACATCATAGACCAACAAGACCTAACAGATATCTACAGAACTTTCCACCCCAACTCTACAGAACACACATTCTTTTCAGCAGCCCATGGAACCTTTCCCAAAATTAACCATATATTAGGCCATAAAGCATGCCTTCATAAAGTCTGGGAAATTGAAGTAACTTCCTGCATCATGTCAGATAACAATGCTTTAAAGCTAGAAATTAACAACAAGGGACACATCAAGAACTCCATTAGATCCTGGAGACTAAACAACATACTTTTAAACAAATGAAAGAGTTGTGGAAGAAATCAAAAAAGAAACTGCAAAGTTCCTAGAATTGAATAATAATAAAAACACAACCTACCAAAACTTATGGAACTCAATAAAGGCAGTCATAAGAGGAAAAATTCATAGCCCTAAATGCCTTAATTACGACGACAGAGAGGTCCCAAATCTACTGTCCACCTAAAGGTGCTGGAAAAACAAGAAGAATCCAATTCAAAGAGCTCCAGCCAGAAAGAAATAATAAAGATTAGAGAATAAATTAATGAATTGGAAACAGAAAAAAAAATTTAAATATCGATGAAATGAAGAGCTGGTTCTTTGAAAAAATAAACAAGATTGACAAACCCCTGGCCAAACTGATCAAGCAAAGAAAAGAGAAGCCTCAAATTAACAAAATCAGAAATGAAAAAGGAGAGATCACAACAGACATCAATGAAATTGAAAGAATCATCAGGGAATACTTCCAAAACCTCTACTCCACAAAATTAAATAATCTGGAAGAAACTGATGAATTCCTAGCCATATACCACCTACCAAAACTAAACTCAAGCAGATTAATCTCCTAAACAAACTTATCGCATCCACAGAGATTGTAAAGTTTATCAAAAAGCTCCCCAAAAAGAAAAGTCTAGGACTGGATGGCTTCTCAGGTGAATTCTATCTGACCTTCATAAAAGAACTAAAACCAATTTTTCTCAAAATCTTCCCTGACTCCTTTTATGAAGCTAGCATCACCCTGATACCAAAACCAGACAGAAATGCAACAAGGAAATAAAATTATTGGCCTATATCTCTAATAAACTTAGATGCAAAGATCCTGAACAAAATCCTTGCAAACCAAATACAACAACTCACCAAAATTATTATCCACCTTGATCAAGTAGGCTTCATCCCAGGGATGCAGGGATGGTTTTACATGCAGAAACTGGTCAATGTAATACACCAGGTAAATAAACTGAACCATAAGAACCACATGATCATCTCAATTGATGCAGAGAAGGCCTTTGACAAATTACAATACCACTTCATGATCAAAATTAAACTGCAGGGTTTATATCTCAACACAATAAAGGCTATATGTAAAGCTCTTAAAGCCCAACTAATACTTAATGGGAAAAAAACTCAAGGAGGTCCCACTGATATTTGGAATAAGACAGGTGTACTCACTCTCACTACTACTGTTCAACATAGTACTAGAAGTACAAGCCCAAGCAATAAGACAGGAGAAAGAAATAAAAGGGATTCAAATTGGAAAAGAAGATATCAGGTTAGCTCTATTTTCAGATGACATGATCCTATATATAAGTGACCAAAAAGTCTTCGTCTCAAAACTTCTAAAGGCAATAAATTCCTTCAGCAAAGTGGCAGAATACAAAATCAACGCACAAAAACCAGTAGCTTTTCTATATGCAAAGGACAAATATACAGAGAAAGAAATCATTGAGGCTGTCCCATTTTCAATAGCAATAAAAAATTAAATATCTTGGGATAACACTAACAAAGGATGTGAAAGAACTATATAATGAAAATATAAAAACACTCAAGAATGAAATAGAGGAGGACTTGAAAAGATGAAAAGACCTCGCATGTTCCTGGATAGGTACAATTAATATTGTGAAAATGGCAATTCTACCAAAAGCAATACACAGCTTTAATGCAATACCAATAAAAATACCAGCATCATTCTTCACATATATTGAAAAAATGATTTCAAAATTCATAAGGAACAGCAGAAGGTCTCAGATATCCAAACATATCCTCAGCAAAAGAAACAACTCTGACAGTATCACCATACTTGATCTGAAATTATATTACAAAGCCATAGTGATAAAAAACAGCACAGTACTGAAATAAAGACAATTAACAGAATACTTAGGGCAAGCAACCACAGCTGCTTGATTTTTGGCAAAGATGCCAATAATGTAGACTGGAGAAAAGACAGCATCTTGCCGGGAGTGGTGGCGCACGCCTTTAATCCCAGCACTCGGGAGGCAGAGGTAGGAGGATCGCCATGAGTTCGAGGCCACCCTGAGACTACATAGTGAATTCCAGGTCAGCCTGGGCGAGAGTGAAACCCTACCTTGAAAAACCAAAAAGAAAAAAAAAAGAAAAGACAGCATCTTTAACAAATGGTGTTGGACAAATTGGATGACCATATCTAGAAAAATTAAATTAGACCCACTCATTTTGCCATAAACAAAAATCAAGTCCAAGTGGATTAAGACCCCAATATTAAACCTAAAACTCTTTGACTACTGGAAGAAAAAATAGGAGGAACTCTCCATGATATAGCACTGGGAATAAAGCTTCCTGAACAAAATCCAAGTAGCCAAGGAAACTAAACAAGCACTCAACCAATGGGATCTCATGAAGCTAGAAAGGCTTGGGGGAAGGGAAATGGTGAGTGCACAAAACTGAACCCAAATTGAACTGGTACCATAGAATCCTATATTCTGGAAGTCATACTAAAAGGTGGAACCCTCAAGAGGACCTTAGAGGCAGCACCTGAATCAAAGGGCCCTGGAGAGAGTGAGATAAAACCTAACCTCAAATTTCTCCTGTTTCTCTTTCTTCTATGGCTTTTTCTTTTCTCATTTCCCTTGGCAATGGCCTGTAATTTCCTGTACCAGGATGTGGTTTACATCCACAATGAGCTATTGCTCAGAGTGACCTACTAGATCTCCCAAAACAAATAAAACAGACTTCTGGCAGAGACCTTGGTTACTCACCAGAGGTTAATGGTAAGACCCTACTGCTGAAGACATCAAACACTGTTGGCATGGAACATGGACAGACCTGGTTGGAATTTGGAGGAGAGCCAGTCCCCAGACAACTAGCCCATCTATTGCTGGAAGGTGCCACATGAGATACTGGGGGAAAGGGGCCAACATCTGTCCAAGTAACTCAAAATCTAAGTGACTCAGAAGCAAACAACCTAACGTGATGCTCACACAAGTACAGTAGTGGCACACAGCCATGGTGGGTAACCAACTGCTCTTGGACTGGCTAACAGATCAGCTCAATGGAAAGGAAACCATATCTGGAACTAGGAAACAAGTCATAATCACATCCAGTCTACAGCCATATCATCTTGAATGTGCCTGATCTCATCTGATCTTGAAAGCTAAGCAGGCTCGGGCTTGGTTAGTACTTGGATGGGAGAATCATGTCCAGATCATGATTCTGCTTTCCATTGTCAAGCTCCCACTAACCTTAGACTATAAGAGGGTCTAAACCCTTTTAATTCTCCCTAAATTAATAATGTTTATCCCACTTAACCAGTGCTGACTTCATTCTCCACTGGAGAATCTGCTTCTCATTTTCAGACTGGAGCTGGACCTGAGGAGATAAATGAACCAGTGCACCCACCCTGGTCCCAGCCAAAACCACAGAGGAATTGGGGAAATAAGCAAGGGTACTGCTTTCTTAGTGAACCTGATATCAGCACAAGGGTTATGGAGATAGATACTAAGGACACTCAACTCCTACCAAATCAGAGATCCAGTGGTTCCTAAGTGCCCATCACTGAAGTAGACTTAAAATGCTCCCAGCGTGGCTCAGGGAATTTTGCAAAACAGGGGCAGAAAGATTGTTAGAGCACGAGTTGGGACATTTTGCACAGAGACATTGCCCCCTGCCAAAATGCATAACCCACAATCCCCATGGGGTTGACCTGCATCCCCAAGGAGGAAAGCCTCTTCAGAAAAAGGGCAGGGAGGAGGGAAAGGATGGTACCAACATGTGTTGTTTACATACAAAATATGTCCATATCTAATTAAAAAAATACTTTAGGGGGCTGGAGAAGATGGCTTAGTGGTTAAGGCACTTGCCTGAAAAGACAAAGGACCCCAGTTCAATTCCCCAGTACCCATGTAAGCCAGATGCACAAGGACGAACATGTGTCTGGAGGTCATTTGCAGTGGCTGGAGGCCCTGGGGTGCCCATTCTCTTCCTCTCTCTTTCTCTCTACCTCTTTCTCTCTGTCTCTGTCAAATTAATTAATTAATTAATTAATAATTAATAAATAAATTTTAAAAATGCTTTAGCAGGGTGTGGTGGGACCTGCCTTTAATCTCAGCTCTCAGGAGGAAGAGATAAGGGGATTGCTGTGAGTTTGAAGCCAGCCTGGGACTACAGAGTGAGTTCCAGGTCAGCCTTGACAAAAGTGAGACTATACCTTGAAAAAAAAAAGAACAATTTATCCTATAGGGAACATGCTGCAAGATCTAGAGACATTTTTTCTCATCATAATAGGAAATGAAGGTTCCACTAGTATCTAGTGGTTATGGGACAAGAATTCTGATAAAACATTCTACAATGTATAGGACAACTTCGCCATAAAGGAGATGACCTATAAATAACCTCTGTTTCAAACTCAGGAAACCTTATTAAGAAATGTTCTGAAATTTGGGACAAAGGAGATTCGTCAAAGGACATTGAAAAGGTATAGCTTGGTAGTCACGAAGCGTGTGAGATGGCAATGTTTTTAAAGGCTAAGAATAAATGTGAAATTTTAGTGAATCATTTAATAGTTCAAGCCAATTGCAAGCAGAAAATTGAGATGTTTGCTAATGTATAGATCATTGCTGACCTTAATGGGAAAAGACTTCAGGTAATGGTTGGGAAGTCCCAAGAGAGGATCTATAATAGGTAAAGATAACTTTGTACAGATGTTTTTCAAAGAAATAGAAATGAAGCGCTACTTGGAAGAAAATCACTGTCAAGAGTTTTACACATTTACTGTCTTTAAGGATGAGAAAAAAAATGAGTCTTGTTTTGTTTTGTTTTTCAAGGTAGGGGTTCGCTCCAGCCCAGGCTGACCAGGATTCACTATGTAGTCTCAGGGTGGCCTCGAGCTCATGGTGATCCTCCTACCTCTGCCTCCCAAGTGTTGGATTAAAGGTGTGCGCCACCACGCCCAGATAACATGAGTCTTTTGTACTGATGGAAATGATCTAGCAGAACTGAGCAAACTGACTAGGCAGAACTAGGGGGGGACAACCCTGGAAGCAGTCCCTTTGATCACTAAGAAAAGACGCAGCACAGTCACGGATATACTCCCACTTTTATCAAAAGTAAAAGATGAAAGTATAACATCACCACATAAGTAGGTGTGAATATTTGCATGAATTGTGGTTTTCACTGTCAATTATTAGCTATCTTTTAATCAAGTTATTTAAACTCTCTCGACTTCAGCTTTTCCCTGTCATGACCAGTTCTTTATGTGAAACCACTTCAGAACTAAATAGCATTATGCATGCATAGTACCTAACAAATTGCTTTGACATACATTAGGCCCTCCAATAATGACAATGACAGCATTAGTATGATGAATTTTTAATAAGAAAATAAACTACTGAATCTTGCAATATTTTTCAATATTAAATATAATCATTTAAAATCCTTCAATGGAATGCCTTTAAAAAAGACACTTTCTGCTGAAGAAAATTGTTGATATGTGATGATTAGAAAAATCATCTCAAACATTTCCATTTCTATCCATAACTAACCCTCTATGTTTGTTTCTGTTATATTTAACTGATATTTTAGTGCATGTGTACAATGTGTAAAGTTCAAACCAAGGTAAACCTACATCTTCTAAACATGTAATATTTCTTTATGGTAGATTATTGTGTTTCCTCTTCCAAAAAAACTTTAAAAAGTTATTAGACTTGTCTAGGTATTTGTATATCATTTGGAATTTAAATGTATTTTTATTTTATGGTAAGATTTTAATTATAAGTTTATTTTATCAGTTACTGGTATCCCCTTTGCAATTTAATTCTGAGATGAAATGATCATCTTTCAAAATCAAGATTTGGACCAAAAGCTATCATTCATATATTTGGTGGTCAACACAATTACTAGTTGTTTCTATAATTGATCTCACTACCAATTTAACTGCCCAAAATATGCTTCTTTTACTTTTTCTTTTTATCAAAATAGTTTCTCAGCCTCCATGATTGAGATAAACCAGGCACATATTTTTAGAGTGGCTGGATTTTTACACTATTACATATAGTTGAAAATATTAAAGCTTTGAATCTCAAGTCACAACAGCTAAGACAACATCACATCTGACCTCAAGTATGCACATTCCCACACATCAAGAGAAGCGAGCTTTCGTAGAGATTCTAAGCAGAGTATTTTTTCCCTCAAGATTATATTAGGGAATTTTAAACATTACTGTTTTCATGATATTGTACATTTTATAGTCAAAGCAGTTCACTGGGAAAACTCAAGACGTTGATCTTCCCAAGGTGGCATCCTATTTCCAAGACTTTATAATTATGTCTGAAGCAAAAGCCACTGACGGGGTCTACAGCTTGAGTTGTAGGTAGCTCAATGCAACAGAAGGGCCTTCTTTGGCCTCAGACGGGAGAAGGTCTAGCTAGTGACTGGTCTGCGGGAGATAAACAAAGTGAGTCTTAATGTGATCCAAAGTTAATGAGCTTTCAAGCATGCAGGCAAGGAACAAAACTCAAATGCACACATCAGTGATTTATATAGCCATAACTTAATTATTTGGGAGGAATTTCCATTTGCATTATGTGTTCTATTATCGACGTAACTCAATTGGATTGCCTTCTTATATTTGCATTTTAATGCACTAAGAAGATTTAATTTGAACTTTTCTCCCACAAGGCTATTGCAAATGGAAATTTATTTCTAAGTTAGTATTTGAGCAATATTTTATTCATTACAATCAAGCATGTCAGAGTGTGTTATGTTGCCTACCATCACTTAAGTACAGAGTATATGATTAGTATGAAATAACTCAACTTGGAATTTTTTTTAACAACCGTGTCAGCTCTAGAGGATGATACATGTATGAAACTGTGCTTTGTGGTGAAGGGATTGTGAACACCAAGAGCATGGTGGTTCTTTTGAAAAGTTGATTAGTATAAACCTGCACTTAAGGAGTCTGATTTTATTTTAGACTGAGTGCACAGAGTGATAAGTATAGCTAATAGTTGAGGTTTCTATATTCAATATCACTAAGATTTCTATTTCTACTATTCTTATCGCATAAAAAATTGTCCAAAGGTTTGGGTGATGGATATGTCAGTTAGTTTAATTTAATCTTTACCTAGTGTATTCAGAAATCACATCACCAATCTTACCCCATAAGGAGATACCAAGTTAATGTCTCAAGTTATAATAAAAATGAAGTGACAACAACAAATACAGTGATCAACAAGGAAAGGTGAGCGCATATTAGAGTGAGGAAATAGCATAGAAATGAAAGTGAAAATAACAAATACAGTGATCAACAAGGAAAGTGAATGCATATGAGAGTAAGGAACCAACATGTAGAAGCCAAGGGACTAAGCCTGCAAACGTTTCCATCTACTTCACTAAATTATTTTGAAAAAAAAATCTGTTTTTATTTTGTAATTTTCTTGGATGATGCCTGATTTTATTTTCTCGTGTACTACAATGAAAGATGTATGTTTTCTTAGTAGTTCAGAATTATGCATTCATGACATTACTGTACGAAAATTTGAGACATAATGATAAATCCAAAAAGGATGCACATGTTTTTAATTTATCAGCTAAGTTAAAGTTCTACTTGAGAAGAGTTCAATTTGATAGATAATGATAAATCCAAAAAGGATGCACATGCTTTTAATTTATCAGCTAAGTTAAAGTTCTATTTGAGAAGAGTTCTGTATCCTGTCTTTGAAGAGGCTTTTTACATGCTTCCAGAAAAAAAATTGCAATTGTAGTGCTGTCTTATTCCATATATTTTTCAATGACTTACACCTAAAAAGTTAAGTTGATGACTAAGCTTAATGCAAAGCCTTTTGCCGGTTGGCTTATCGAGTCACAAAGTACACTTCCACTCTCTGAGTCTCACTCCAGATTACATGGAATCTAGCAGATTTCTAGGCAATATTTTTTTTTAATTATGATTTCCAAAATGAATAAATAAGTACTCAATTAGTATCTCACTAAAAGTTCATGAAACATTTTATAAACAACAGAATAAAAGCACTTGTTATATTTTAGTGTATTACTCATTGTTATTCTAATTTTTGTCATTGTAAATTTTGTGTCCTTTCATTTTCTCTTACTATACCTTAAATCTGCATGATTTCAGTATATTCTTATTGCTTATGTATAAATATGCTACTTATCTTATTAAAGTATAGTCATCTGGACTGGAGAGATGGCTCAGCATTTAAGGCACTTGCCTGCAAAGCCTAACAACCTGAGTTTGATTTCTCAGAGCCCATCTAAAGAGGCACAAAATGGTGCATGCATCTGCAGTCCATTTGTAGCAGCTAGAGGCATGAGCATACCCATTCTGTCTGCAGCTGGGCATGTTGGCTCATGCCTTTAATCCCAGCACTCGAGAGGCAGAGGTAGGAGAATCGCTATGAGTTCAAGGCCAGCCCAAGACTATGTACCGAATTCCAAGTCAGCCTTGAATAAAGACACTACCTCAAAAAAGAAAAACATACTTATCTATACACTACATATGAAAATTCCAACTTATTTCACAGATTTAGAGGTGATATTTACTTATACATACATGCATGATACATTGTAAAGACATGTACATTTAAGTATAAACATAATTAGTGACTACTATCTATAATCAAGTGCCATGTATGCAGTTTGTCACTTAACAAAAGATACTCATGTTCATTTTGACATGTCAAAGTGTTTTATGATGAAGCTGAAAATAAGATGAAACTTCTGGAAGGCATGTGCTTTATGAGCATACTTTTGTTTCCTGAGTTAGGCATGATTTACTACCATTTCAAAAGGAATACTCTCTATCCAACAACCTTGGAAAAGAATATAGGTCATTTAATTTGAAATGTTTTTAACATGCTGTAATGATCACTACAGGTAAACTTGAGGAAAGTATCACATTTAAGGAGTCAGCTGTATACATAAAACAAGAAAACAAATGAATAAAACAATGTTGAAGGTTACTTATATCTGAGTTCCTTTGAGGAAAACTATCGTAAGGTCAGGGGTAGAATCTTTCATTTGTCTCATTCATAATTCATCAATTTACCTTGTAAACAGAGCTCTGGCCATTCATAAATAATGATGAAAGTATCCCTGCCAAAATATACTGACTTGATGTATCTAATTAGAATGTCACATAAATGAGAAAGGATATAGAAATTAAAATGAGATCCATATATGGTTGACTCTAATCCCAAATGAATAGAAATGCTTTCATTGCATATCATTACGGATTTATGTAACTTTCAGCCTTTAAATCAATATAAATTCAATTTCCATTCACATTTATATTAACTATATTGTACAGTCATTTCCATATATGCATGTATATATGTATGTAAGTACATAATTTTTTAAAGGAATTGTAAATTGTATACCTTCTAATATTACTTAATTTTTAAATTTTCATTTATTTATTTCAGAGAGTGCAAGAGAGAAAGAGGCAGACACAGAGAGAGAATGACCGCGCTAGGGCCCCAGCCACTAAATACATGTGCCACCTTGTACATCTGGCTTATGTGGGTCCTGGGGAATTGAACTGAGGTCCTTTGGCTTTACAGGCAAACACCTTAACCACTAAGCCAGCCCCCCAGCCCCTGATATTACTTAATTTTTAAGTCATTTTGACTGTTAGGTTCTGTTTGACATCTGTCACTAAAGATAAAATATTTGTAGTATGCCCAAAATAGAATTTCCAGGATTTTGCCCATATAAGTGATAAGACTTAAATAATACAGCACTGCAGGCAGACTGAAGTTCACAATAACTTATCATGTGTCTCATAAGGAAGTAGAATTTACAAGAAAATTATTAGTGTAGAAAGAGATAGAAATCTTAGTGATTTCATTGGCATACACTAATACATCAGTATTAGTAATACACTAGCACATTCTTACATGGACTCTATACATTATTAAATGAAAAACAATGACCTTTAATTCCATTAACAAAATTCTATTTCCCCTTAAATTAGGGAAAGTTTTAAATTCATGGTGCTTTTGGCATTTGTTGACATTTACTTGTTGACATTTAGTACTTTATAATCAATTAATACTGAATAAGTGGATTTATATCAGAATAAAATATTTGTTTCTAATTTTTAGGTATAAGTTTCTTTTAAGTGTCCATCACTGAAGTAGATTTAAAATGCTCCCAGCATGGCTCAGGAAATTTTGCAGAACAGGGGGCGAAAGATTTTTAGAGCCACAAGTTGGGACATTTTGCACAGAGACATTGCCTTACCCCATAACTGATGGCTAACACCACAATGCATGACCCACAATCCCCATGGGGTCGACCTGCATCCCCAACCAGGAAGGCCTCTTCAGAAAAGGGGCAGGGAGGAAGGAAAGGATGGTACCAACATGTGATGTTTACATACAAAATATGTCCATATCTAATAATAATTTTAAAAATCATTTAAAAAAAAAAAGAGCCAGGTGTGGTGGAGCATGCCTTTAATCCCAGCACTGGGGAGGCAGAGGTAGGAGGATCGCTGTGAGTTCAAGGCCGCCCTGAGACTACATAGTGAATTCCGGGTCAGCCTGGGCTAGAGTGAGACCCTACCTCGAAAAATCAAAATAAAAAAAGAAAAGAAAAGAAAAGAAAGTAATATTTGTACATTTGGAAATCCCGGGTGCTCTCTAGTAATACATACTGGGCAAAATAATGCAATTGTTTTGCATGTGTGGGGCGGTACATGTGTGTGATCCACACACTATTCTCGTGCATAGAGACCAGAGGAGAACTTCTCCGTTACTGTACATGCACCTCCTAGAGACAGCGTCTCTCCCTCAACACAGAACACGCCCTAGAGATTACCTGTTCTTTACCACTCACAACCAGTGTGATAGACTCCGTGACCAGCCACGGCTTATTAAGCTTTTTAAGGAATCACACTCCAGCAATCTTGGATCCTCTCAGACCCTCATCCTTAGGCAGCAAGCACTCAACCAGTGAGCCATCTCCCCACCCAAAATAATGAAGCCTTTGGATACTAAAAAGTAAAAGTCCTGCTCCATTTAAAATGTAACATCTTTAGGATTTTTTTTTTTTTTTTTTTTTTTTTTTTGGTTTTTCGAGGCAGGGTTTTACTGTAGCCCAGACTGACCTGGAATTCACTATGGAGTCTCAGGGTGGCCTCGAACTCACGGCCATCCTCCTACCTCTGCCTCCCAAGTGCTGGGATTAAAGGTGTGCGCCACCACGCCCGGCTTTTTTTTTTTTTTCTTTTTTGGATCTTTTGGATTCTTAATGCATAAGCACAAAATACCAGTGGGGCCTTTGTGTCCCTGATGCCCCTGTAAACTTCTTTTCTGTGACACTGTGGCAAGTAACTTTCCAGACGTCTGCATCTTGGCCTTATTTCCATCTTAACAGCTCATTTAGATTTTTAGTGAAATATGTTGGAGTGTCTAGAAATATATGTTGTGGTGGTTTGATTCAGGTGTCCCCCATAAATTTAATTGTTCTGACTGCTAGGTTCCCAGCTGATGGAGATTTGGGAATTAACGCCTCCTAGAGGCAGGCGGTGTATTGTTGGGGGCGGGTTATAAGTGTCATAACCAGTGTCCTCTTGCCAGTGTTTGGCACACTCTCCTGTTCCTGTTGTCCTCCTGATGTTGGCCAGGAGGTGATGTCCACCCTCTGCTCAGGCCATCATTTTCCCCTGCTATCATGGAGCTTCCCCTCTAGTCTGTAAGCCAAAATAAACCTCTTTTTCCCACAAGCTGCTCTTGGTTGGGTGATTTCTAGCAGCAATGTGAACCTGTCTGCAACAGTAAAGTGGTACCAAGGAGTGAGATTGCTGCTAGACACCTGACTGTGGCTTTGGCCTCTTGGAGCTGATTTTCAAGAAGAAATGTGGAGGTATTTGAAACCTTGACCTAAGAGATGCCTTGCAATGCTGTAAATACAGTTTGATGGACTATTCTGGTCAGAGTTGAAAGACATGAATGCAGTAAGAACTATGGACTGTGAGATTTGGCTTATGAGGATGAGAAAGAGCTTTGCTTGGACTGGGATAGCAGTTTGTGTGAGAATCTTGCTCTTATGCCCATGTCCTGAGAAGATGTGCAGGGTTGCTTTGCATAGAAATGAACTGGTGTGAGCAGAGGATTATGGCACAGAAAGAAAAATCTTTTGGTGGGGCTGGAGAAATGGCTTAGTGGTTAAGCGCTTGCCTGTGAAGCCTAAGGACCCTGGTTCCAGGCTCGATTCCCCAGGACCCACGTTAGCCAGATGCACAAGGGGGCACACGCATCTGGAGTTCGTTTGCAGTGGCTGGAGGCCCTGGCGCGCCCATTCTCTCTCTATCTCTATCTCTATCTCTCTCTCCCTCTCCCTCTTTCTCTCTCTGTATGTCACTCTCAAATAAATAAATAAAAATAACAAAAAAATAAATTTTAAAAAATGGAGATGTATGAACATCATTGGAGTTGTTAAAAACTATGGGGACTTTAAAGTTGGACTGAATACATTGTCTCTTACATCATGTATGGATATCATTTTATGGGGGCCGGGGTGGAATGTGGTGGTTTGTTCAGGTGTCCCCCATAAACTTAGGTGTTCTGAATGCTAGGTTCCCAGCTGATGGAGATTTTGGAATTAACACCTCCTGGGGGGTGTATTGTTGGGGGTGGGCTTATGGGTGTTATAGCCAGTGTCCCCTTCCCAGTGTTTGTCACACTCTTCTGCTCCTGTTGTCCACCTTATGTGGGCCAGGGGGTGATGTCCACCCTCTGCTCATACCATCGTTTTCCCCATCGTGGAGCTTCCCCTCGAGCCTGTAAGCCAAAACAAACCTCTTTTTTCCACAAGCTGCTCTTGGTTGGGTGATTTCTACCAGCAATACAAACCTGACTGCAACATATGTAGAACACAATATTTAGTTAACAAACATTATAATTGCTTCATAGCCTATTTCCATAGATTCCATACCATTCAGGTAAGTTTAGTTTGAATTAATGGTCAAAAACATACAAAGATATGCCACCACAGCAGATCAATTTCTAAGAAAAATTCCAAAACAGTATCTTCATTAATAATCGGATATAAATATAAATCCAGAAAGCACATTTTTACTATGAAATTAACAAAAGCATAGTATGCATGAAACACTGTGGTCACCTATCTCAACCTCAAGCCTAAGTACACTCATGTCATCATTATGGAGATAATATAACAAATGCCATTTCTTTTCAGTTACAAATGGTGGTGTTTAAGCAATTCAACTTCTGGGGAGCAAGTGTAAATGAATTTTATGTATTTAAAACTTTTTAGATCAAGATGTGCTCAATTTAAAGCTTATGTCATGTGATGGCAAGTAACATAAAATTTCACTAAAATCTGATTACAATAAAGTCTCAATAAACCATGTATTAAATGTCATATATAGAAATTCAATTAATCTGAAAATGTCATTATATGGTAACAGGATATATTAATCAAATGATAAATCAGAAGTCAATCCTATCACAATTAATCTATATGAAGGAGTTACTAGAAATAAGAACAGAGTATAATGAGAGCATTCTTATAATCCCAGCACTGGGGAGACTGAGGCAGAAGGATAATGAGTTCTGGCAGAAGGATAATGAGTTCTAGGCCCAATTGAGCTTCACAAGTTTGAGACCATCTTGAGCTATATAGTTAGATCCTATCTCAAATCAAACAAAGAAAACAAAAAACGCATTACAAATAAATATGTTCTATTTCTTTCTCAAGAAGGTGGTACATTGTGGCTTTTTATATAGCATTACAGGTTTTCACTAAACTCTAATAGCATATTGAATTATTTCTAATTGAAATAAATTAAACTTTTAATTGAAAGGCATTTTAATTGAAAACATTTTATGTTGTAGGTAGGACTTAAAAAAAGAAAAGAAACCTGCCACAGCCCTCAATAAAAAATAATCTGAGATAGTTGCGGCTTTCAAGTTCATAGATAGATATAAAAAGTCAAATTTTGCTCTTAGTAAGCAGTTGCTAATTGAAAACATCAGATCTGTTTAACAGATTCTGAGTATTGATGTGATTAGCTTTGTACCAGTTTTTGAAGTTTAGAATATGTTGGTGTAAAACCAAAAACAATGTTTTATGTCTGGTGTGGGTAAGCTAAATAGAAAACTTCAAGGATTTGGGTTTGCTATATTCTTATAACTATCACAGATTTAACTTAATACTTGATGTGTTATATAAGTCTCTTGAATATTGGGCAGGTCATTTTCTTGTACTATTTTTTTTATCAAGAACCCAGTGGCAATATCTATAACCAGGACAATAAAAGCCTAGGTATCTCATATCCCACAGTGGGATTTTCAGAGGGTTTTTAAAGTGCATAAATCAAACCCATTTTCTGTGGATAAAAACTAGATTGTGGACACTTAGAAATGCTATACCTTCTGCAACTATGTAACAGTGAAGTTCACAAATTCATAAAAGTTATCTTGCATTTGAAAATATTCTTTTTCCTATGCTAAGACTATTTTTTGAAGGAAAAAGAAAACGTGGTGGCATTGGAAAAGCCAGTATCAAATACCCTTAATGCCTTTCTAACTCCTTCTGCTGAATTATAGGCAGTTGTTAACTTCACTAACATGTTCAGCAAAACACATAATTAATGAAATGCCCAGTACATTGCTGGCATCGAGAGCAGCTTTCACAGCTGGGTACACGGTCCTTTTACAGATTGTATCACTATGCTGCATGGTTGTACACAACAACGCAACTCTCACTTTCTTCAAGCCTTGAGAAACAATGAAGCAGGGCTCTCACGAAAGGAAAATAAGAGCGTCAGAAGGTGTTGATTTGAACATGTTGAATTCATGAAATGTGGGTGTATGTGTTTAAAATGAAATGTGGGGCTAGAGAGATTGCCCAGTGGCTAAAGGCACTGGCAATGCATGCCAGCCCAGCCTCAGTTCTCAAGCCACCACAAAAGGATGGTACAGAAAGTGGCACAAGTACCTGGGCTTTATTCGCAGCAGTGCTGGCATCCCCAATGCATGCACACACACAAATAAATTAATAAATTTTTAAAAAGAAAAGTATTTCCTAGAATTTTTTTTACTAAATTCTCAACTCAAATTATATCATTATGGAAAATATATCAAAGGAAATAATTCAGGCAAAGCATTGGCACAATTTGCACAAATTCTCTTAAGCCTTACTCTTTTATAAAGGCACTCACTTTGGATATTTTTTCAAAGGAATGGAAATTTGTGCATTTAATTGTGACATTAATATGATAGTGTTGGGATGGAGTGATGGCTTAGCAGTTAAGGTGCTTGCATGCAAAGCCGAAGGACCCAGGTTCAATTCCCCAGAACCTACATAAGACAAATACACAAGGTGGCGCATGCATCTGGAGTTCATTTGCAGTGGCTAGAGGCCCTGGCATTCTGTCTCTCCCTACCTACCTACCTCTCTCCCTCTCTCTCAAATAAAGAAAGAAATATTTTTAAAAGAATATTTGTTTATTTATTTATTCATTAGACAGAGAAAATGGGTGCAGCAGGGCCTCTAGCCACTGCAAGTGAACTCCTGACACGTGCACCACCTTGTGCATCTGGCTCACCTGGGTTCTGTGGAGACAAACCTAGTTCCTTAGGCTTCACAGTCAAGCATCTTAACAGCTAAGCCATCTCTCCATCCCTAAGAATACATTTTTACATAATATCACAGTGTTGTAGGTATATTACCATTATCTGATTTTGCTTTTACCTTGCATGGTCTCCATGATACAATATTTGTTTTGGGAAAAGAAGGAACATGATTTCATAATCACTAATAAACACTGTGGATTCTCAGGCATGTGCACAAACCCCACAAGATTCTATGAATCTCTTTCCTTAATAATGCCATGGAGTCTGTGACAATGGACACTATAGATAATAATTTGATATAATGCATAGATTTTTGGAGTCAAGTTTTCTATGGAAAATGTAGGGCTGGAGAGATGGATTAGTGATTAAGGCATTTGCCCGTGAAGCCTAAGAATGCATGTTTGAATCTCCAGGTCCCACATAGCCAGATGCAAAGTGATGTAAGCATGCAGTGTCACACATGCACACAAGGGGGCGCATGCATCTGCAGTTTGTTCACAGTGGCTGAAAGGCCTTGGTGTGCCCATTCTCTCCCTCCTTCTCTCTCTCTCTCTCTCTCTCCTCTCCTCCCTCCCTCTCTCAGAAATAAAATAATAAAAATAGAAAGAATATGTAAAGTTCTGCACAACTAGACCACATAAGGCACAGAGTACAAGTTTATTGTCAAATATTAGTTTTAGGCCTTGGAATTTTATTAAAAATTATTGAAATATGAAGTGAAAAGCAGATCGGATTTATTTTACAGACATTGAAATACCAAGCAAAAAGAGACACTGACTGTGTTAGCTACCATGACATGATATCACTATGACAAAATTCCTGAGAAAAGCCAGCTGAAGAGGGAGAACTTCTCTGGGCTCAGAGCTTCAGAGGTTTCCGTCTACAGAACTTTGTAGGTTTTGGACCCCTGGTGAATTAGAACTATGTCCTTGTTCCTATCAGAAACCTGATGAGCACAGTATGAGCAGGCTGAGTGTCAGTATTACAGGGATGCACTGTCAAGCCCAATGCAGGTAGAGCTGGAGATCAAACTCAGGGCCTGATGCATGCTAGGCAATCACTCTACCAGAGGTGAACTGCATCTCTAGCCCATCCACAGTCTTCATTGCATCCATTTCTACTAGCACTCTGGTCTTCTGAGCTCCAACAAGCATCACTCCCTCAGCACGGCTTATGCCACTTTGGAGCTTCTATTGTTTACATCTCTAAATTCCTCCAAATTTCTCCCACAAGTAAGATCCAAAGACTTCAGAATCACATGGTCAGGCTTAGTCACATCAACAACCCCACTTCTGGTACTAGTTTCTGGATTGGTCAGACTTTCAGTCACTGTGACAAACACCTGGAAGAAACATCTTAAGGAAAGAAGGGCTATTGTGTCTGAGGCCTTAGCCTGTGAGGTGGGGAGTGTACAGAACACAGCAGCTTATGTCATGGTATTTAGTAAGCAGAGGGAGATCATGCCTGCACTATGCTGGCTCACTCTTTTCCCCCTTTTTTCATCTGCACCCCAGCCTAGGCGATGGTGCCAGCTATCTTCGAGGAAGCTCACCCATCCTTAGTTCATACTTTCTGGAAATGTCCTCACAAGAGATGTGCTTTACTAGCTTGTTAGTTCCTTCTCAATACAACCAAGTTGACAGCCACCAATACCCAGCACTCTAATTTTCATTAAGGAGAACACCACATGCAAAAAGAATCATATGCTCTGAGCTATCTAATTTTTTCCAACAATGTGCCACTTAATACTGTGTAGTATTTTATAAATTAAAGTCCATTCTAGATTTCAAAATACCATGATAAATCAATACACTATAAGCTTTTCTATGAGTAAATAGTCAATATTCAATATTACTCTAACTTAAACTTAATTCATAGTTACATTAAAAGATTACATTTCATTTTATAATGAATAAAAAAATAAAAGTATATTAATATCACTGGAATCCAAGCCCAGCAAAACAAAGAGATATCAGACCAGATACTTTTGCCTTTCTAATTCATGCTCAACCCTAGCACATGAAAGAACTCTTGACACATAGTTTGCACATGAATAAACTTATTGAATGTTCTTACATTACAAGAAATATGATCTTAATTATTTATTTAAAATTACAATTGAACTATGAACTAATTTCATTCACTTTTGTATCAAGATGAAATTGCTTTGATTGTACATAAATTACAAAAGATATAAGTACAATGTCATTTTCTTGAATAATATTTGTAAAATTTACTCAATTTAATTGCCAATCTTTACACTACTCAAGAAAAATATCATAATATATATGACATTCTTTTGAAGATGACACTTCTGAAATGTGAATGAACTTTTTCTTTCAAAGTAAATATAAGATAGACATACTTCTCCTAATCAAAAACATCACTGAGCAGAAAGAATGTAAGAGCCAAAGGAAGGGTAGGACTCCTTTCAACGTGCTCCCTCCAGACATAAAATGGCCTGGATGTCCATTACCTCATAGTGCCTGACACTACCTACACAAGACCATCATAAGAGGAGGAAAAGATCATGACATCAAAATGAAAGAGAGACTGATTGAGATGGGGAGGGGATATGATGGAGAATGGAATTTCAAAGGGGAAAGTGGGGGCAGGGAGGGTATTACCATGGGATATTTTTTATAATCATGGAAAATGTTAATAAAAATTGAGGAAAAAAAACAAAAACATCATTGAACCTACTATATACTATTTATTTTAGATGTTAACATAATATTAAATGCATATCCCTGATTTTTATGGGAGGAACCATGTGGCAAAAAGGTTCATGAGAGAGACTGATTGAGAGGGGGAGGAGATACGATGGAGACTGGAGTTGAGAACAGGAAAGTAAGGGGAAGGGAATTACCATGGCTTATTGTCTATAATTGTGGACATTGTCAATAAAATAATATCTTTTAAAAAACATTTAAACATTAATAATATGCTAATAATGAAACATTCCATGTGATTTTCAGTTAGAGACCATAAGACAAGATAGAAAAATGGTGGATTATTAATTTCTCATGTTTTTACACAAATACCTGACCAGAAGCAACTTAAGTAAGGAAAGGGTTTATCTTGTCTCACATTTTGACAGGATATAGTCCATTTTGGCAGGGAAGGCATGGCAGGCCAGCCTAGCACATTTCAGCCAGTGGCAAGTAGCAGAATATAGATAAAAAGTTGGATCTGGGCTGTAAAACTTCAAGCCCCAACCCCAGTGACATACTTCATCAAGGTTCTACCGACTAACGTTTCCACAGACTTGCCAAATAGTGCCACTAGCTGAGGACCAAGTGTTCAAAATCATGAGCCTCTAGGGGCATTTTACATTCAAACTGCAGCAATACATTAACAAAATTTTAAAATCTAATGCACTAAGGAAATCTATCAGCATAATTCTGTTATAGTCCTTCATAAGTAAAACACTGAGTAAGTGTATTTTAATCTTACATGAGTGAAATATAATACATTGAAAACAAATATATCCAAAACAGAGGTAGTCATGAGCCCTGGGGGGGGGGGTCTGCTGGTATCTGACTAAATGCATATACTATGCTCACCAAACTGCCCAGTAAGCACTTCTTTTAATGTTCATACCCACATATTAATGCTACTCTCACTTTTGGTTAGAGATGCTTCTCTTTTCAGATAGCAGTGATCTTGGTATGACTCAAAAGGCACCATGGTACTGAGAAGAAGTGACAGAAGAGTGCTCAGCAATGAAATATCTCGATAAGATCTTCCAAGTCTCAGGGTCCATTGTGGAAGAGGTGGTGGAAAGAATGTAAGAGCCAAAGAAAGGGTATGACACCTTATAACGTGCTCCCTCCAGACACAAAATAGCCAGGATATTTATGGCCTCACAGCGCCTGACACTACCTACACAAGATCATCATAATAGGAGGAAAAGATGATGACATTAAAATAAAAGAGAGACTGAGCAACCGGGAGGCAGAGGTAGGAGGACTGCCTTGTGTTCAAGGCCACCCTGAGAATGCAGAGTGAATTCCAAGTCAGCCTGGACTAGAGTGAGACCCTACCTAGAAAAACCAAAAAAGAGGGAGAGAGAGAGAGAGACTGATTGAGAAGGAGAAGGGACATGATGGAGAGTGGAGTTTCAAAAAGGAAAATGGGAGGAGGAGGGGATTGACATGGGTTATTGTCTACAATTATGGAAGTTGTCAATAAAAAAATAAAAATAAGCCCGGAGTGGTGGCACACACCTTTAATCCCAGCACTCGGGAGGCAGAGGTAGGAGAATTGCCATGAGTTCAAGGCCACCCTGAGACCCCATAGTGAATTCTGGGTCAGCTTTGGCTAGACTGAGACCCTACCTTGAAAAAAACAAACAAATAAATAAATAAAAATAGATTGAGGATTAAGTCATATAAATATGCACTAATTTTAACCTGCAGTTTTTCCTACATGGACAGAAATTCTTGGATTCTTCCCATGAAGAGAATTAGAAATATAGCATATTTAATGTAATATAATGTATTTAAAATACAAACACAAGTTCAGACTCTCCACTAAATCCTTCAGTTCATAAATCCTGGGCTAAGAATGAAGAGCTGTAAGTCCCACAGCAATGAAAATGATCCTGAAGAGCAGCTAGGCAGCTATTGTGACCTGGAAGGCTGGATTCCAGCATGAATCCCTGGGACCACATCATTCCACTACCTGTGAGTAGGCAGGATGCATCATCTACTTTAGAATAAAAGAATACACAAGAACGATGGTCCAATATCACTCTATTGGTTATATGGCAAACAGGACAGGATTTTAAAGATGTAAAGTCTCAAGTCAATGGACTTTGGGTGTCCAAAGGCCTAACCTAAAAGGTCAACTCTTTAAATATGGGTCAAGAGGTCAGATAAATCTCCTACTGGCCTTCACGAACAAGCATTCTGTGAGTTCTGAGATTCCAAGAAGTAACTCTTGCCAGCCATCAGGTGGTCTGGGAGAGGACTCAGCCCCTACCAAGAGCTTTGTCCTGGCTAAAATTTTCACTGTGAGCTCCTGAGCTGAGAACCCTACTATGGCTCATAGGAACTGAGATTGTAAATGTTCCTGCCATTAAGTTTATGATAATTTTTATAAAATAATACAAACCAAATACCTATGTTTCTTCAAAGTTGGACATTTGGTGCTACCCAGGGCAATACTGACATTTATTGCAGCAAAAATGATACAGACCTGAAGGGCACAATGTGTTCTTGCAACTACAGTAAAACTGGACTGACTACAGAGAAGTAGAGTCTAAGTGAGGGTTCCTGAAATTATAACTGCTCCAACAGAGCACTGCGTTTATTTAGAAGAAAAAAATATGTTCATAATTTTATTTTTTTCTTTGTTTATGTAGCTAAATTGAATGCATAAAACAATTAAAACTCAGATTGACTACTTGCCACGTATAAAATCCCTTAGGAAGAAATTAAAAGTAGGAAGAGAATTTCAGCTTCATGTAGTAAGAACAGTGACAAACTCATGATTCCAGAACACAGGGCCGTTTGAATTCTGAATCAAGAGACATCTAGACATAGTAAAACTATCAGCAGAGAGTCATACTGAAGGTTCAGTCACAGCTGGTTTCAGACATATTTTCCTCCAAGTCCTAGCTCTGTAGGTGACAACACTGCTTAAGCATTGGTCTCTGTGTACACGATAGGGTGACAGACACATGAAATGAAATTATGTTCATTAATCATTGACAGCACACACCGTGTGCTATACATCATAAAAAATGGGCAGTTATTGTTACTGCGATTGATCACTCCAGCAGGAAGCAAGAACACTAAGAGAGGGCACCATAGAACATCAACAGTGATTGGCAGTATGGGTCAAGACACAAGCAACAATAAAAGCCAAGAATGCATACTAGAAAACAAGATAAAACCACATTATAAGGGAAGGGTGTCAAAACTTACAGACTTGCTGCTGCATCTAGTATGTAGAAATGGTGGAAGTTTAGAGTATCTGACTTTTTACACCAAGGTGTATGGACGCATAACGAATAGTTAATGGACAGGCAATCAAATTAGGAGTGGGGGCTGCACTAGAGAATTCGTGGAATTTGTGCTGCTGCCATGAAATGAGAAGTGTCCAGTAGATCTATGCAAACACATTAATGGAATTCAAGTGTGGCCCAAGAGCTGGAGATTTGGAAAGTGTCTGTGAAAAGATGATACATGGTAATTGCATAGGAGAGATGGCCCAGCACTTAAAGGTCTTGCTTCCACAGCCTGTTGGCCTGGCTTCAATTCTCCAATACCCACAAAAAGCTAGATGCACAAAGTGGCACATGTGTCTGGAGTTCATTTGCAGTGGCAAAAGGGCCTGGTACATTCATTCTCTCTCTCTCTCTCTCTCTCTCTCTCTCTCTCTCTCTTTCTCTTTCTCTCCTCTCTTCTCCTCTCCTCACAAATAATAAAAATGTTTTAATGATAGCAATGTTGCCTGTAGCTGAAAGAGCTTCCTAGAAGGCTCCACAGAGAAGATGGAACACTGACTCAAATGGATAATAGACACAATGGGGTAAAAATTACAAGATTATTAATGTATTCTACTGGGTTCCATATAAAAACAGAACATTGTGTATTGCCAATGAATTGGTAAAATGTAAATAAAAATCCCTATCATCATTCCACGTTAAAGTCAAACTTTCTCCACAAAACCAACCTTTCTATGTCCTTTGGGATGCATTTAGTAATATAACCAAAAGCTTATGCAATGGAGATTCACTTGGGAGAGTGATGCAAGTGGCTCACCTGGGAGCTATTCTGTAATTACCATCAGTGGTCTCTTCATCATCTCAGTCAGCCTAAACACTGATCATAAACAACTACATCGCGGCCCCTTTGCTTCAGATAGAACTAGAAACAACAGGATAGACTGCTATATGTTTGCTATGCAGTCAAGTGCCCATCCACAACCACCACTTGGGTATCACATTTCAAGGCTAGTGATTTCATTTTGAGTATTTTATTTGTTATCACAGAGCATTCAGACTTTTGGCAGCTATCTGATCTGAGGGTTTTCACGTAAGTAGCAGCCCACAAGTGCATGTTGCCTGAAGTGGGCTGAAGTTCACTACGCATCTGCACTTGACTTTGGCATCCCATTAGGGAAAATGACGAGCTCTTAGGAAACTAATTGCTCGATTCTGTTGTTTCTTATTCTGTTTGAGATACAAAGGAAAACACTGACTGTGTCTAATGTTTTGAATTGTCTATGAGATCAAACAGTGTAGCATCTTTGTAATATTAAATATAGAAAAAAAAAGTTCTTAGAATGTTGGGACCATGCATCCAAAAGTATGTATACCCAACAGCATACTAAATAAAATAATTTCATTATAATTAAGAAAAATTGAGGAAGGGACTTAATAAGAAGCATTCACAATAGCAAAGAGAGAAAAATGGAAGCAAAAGCTGTAGGTTTGCACAAGACATTCCAGTTGAGCCTTTGGCCATAACAGGGATAGTGGCCATGCAGAGAGGCTGTGAGCCTCCACTGAAGCAAGTGAGGTTAGGGTAGCCGCTCTGACTCTTTTCCTTAAAAGGAGGACATGCCCCACCCCCCTTGTTCTCCAGTGAGGTGGCCCTGGCTCAATGCTGCCTGAGTAGTAGCATTTCCTGCAGATTTCAGGAAAAAAAAAGAGAAAATATGGGTACTTGTCATTGCAGGTGCATAAGGATCTTCACTTTTAGGATTTTAGGAATTTGAAAAAAAAAAAAAACCAAAGTCTTTGCAGTTTGTAAAACATCATCTAATGTGTTTGGTAGAAATAATCCAGTCTTGGGAGGTTAGTTATATCCATTTCTTCATGGTGGAGGAACACAGTTTAAGTGTGTGTGTCTTAATTGCTACTATGTGATTTAGTCAGTACCTTCATGCAAGGAACATATATCACTGAAGGTTGTTTTCTTAACTGTCAATTACAATAAATAGACTTAAATAAAACTCATTGGCAAAGCACTCCTAAGTCTTTCCCATTGTGGCTCAGAATTGCCAGCACTGCTATGAACCAGTAATGACTTACAGTAATAGTGGCTGTATTGGCATGCAAATGAGTTCACTCAGCAATCACTTTGCTTTAGAGATTTACATAATTTGAAACCAAAAGCTACATCAAACTAATATTAATTACTTTGTTTCAAAGACAGAAACTTCAGAGTTAAGCTACCCTTCTGCCCCTACTCCACCATGTCTCTGCATGGAAGCAGTAATATGCAGGAATCCAAATATTTCACGTTCAAGGGTGCCTGGGACTGTGTTCCTCTTAGAAGTGCATGGCTTTTCATCAAATGCTGTGAAGAAAACAAATCTATCCCTTTTATGAACATTTCTTTTTCGGTTTTTGGTTTTGTTTTATTTTGCTGTTTTTTTCTGGTTTTTTTGTTGTTTGTTTGTTTGTTTGTTGAGGTAGGGTCTTGCTCTATCCCAGGCTGACCTGGAATTCACTATGTAGTCTCAGGGTGGCCTCAAACTCACAGTGATTCTCCTACCTCAGCCTCCTGAGTTATGGTATTAAAGGTGTGTGCTACTATGTCCAACTGAATATTTAATTTATATTCAATAACTTTCAACTTTTTATCAGAAAATATATTTTCTCAGAGTTTCTATATTCTGTAAATTCTTCATTATATACACACCCACTCTGTTTCATTTCTCATAAATTTTATTTCCAAGTGTTCCTTCCCTTTCCATTCAGCATGAGACCTTCTGGAGGGCTTTTTTTTTTTTTTGCTTAAGCATGCCAGCCTAAATAAAAAGTAACAGTAACTAGAGGATATCTGTCACTAAGATGTGTGCATTGTATCAGGACTTATTATGTCAATTGCTTTTGTATTACATAGTCTGTCTTGAGCTTGCATGTTTCTGGGTCTCCATCATTTCCCTTGCACGTTTACTGTAGAGTGAAACTTTGAAAAACATAGATAGACATGCACACATGGTGTCTCACATTGTTTCAAGCACTGATAATATTAATTCTCTTGCAGTGAACTTACATTTAAGATTCATCAGAACTCTAAATTTATCAAAACACTATTTCATCCATTGTAATGGCAATTTCCTAATACCAAGGCAATGTAAAGCAGAAAGGGACCAGCTGCTCAGTTGGATACTTGCTAGTTTAATTGGGAAGCTACAGTGGTCCCACAAGGGACCTTACAGCTCACCTTAAGGAAACCATACACAGAGGACACTGCAGGTGCTGGACCAAAGGTGATTAAATCTGTTTGGTAAAAGATAATTGGCCACCTGGCTGTTGGAAGAATGCTAAGTATAGGAAGTGTTTTTCCTGGCCCATTAGTTCACAGCAAACTTTTGAGCTTTATGATACCTATGTTGTAAGATATACTAGCATTATTATGGTAATTTGGGGCAAATATGATGAGTTGTTAGTGGGATATCTTTATGTTAAATCTCACACAACATATATAGAAATTATTCTTGTAAGAAAAAATGAATCTAGTTTGAAGTTTCATTTTTTGATTTAATTTTTGGCCTGGACATTCTAAGAAATTGAGAAGCAACTGAGAAACCCAACTTGAACTCATGTGGCATATAATTATATCATTTCTGTAAGTTACACACTGTCAAAGGTCATCATTTTGAAGAAAACTGTGCCCCATTGATGACTCATGAAATAATATTTTAACATTATACTCAATACTGTGGTATTAAGTTTTGCTTTGCATTTTACATGAATAAGTTATAACTCCAAAGTAAGTTGGTTTTTTCTTGGAGAGCAATTAATGACTACCACATCTGACTGCCTTTTGTTTACAAAGTTGGCAATTTTATTAGTTTACCATGGGGATATTGCTATCCATCCAAATACTGTACTCTACATGCAGAATGAAGGCTTTCTATGGGAGCCCAATTATCTTACCTTACAAATGCTAATTGTGTAGAAAATGAGAAAAAAATATTGCTAACACTTTAAAATGTTCAGTGTCATTGACTGACTGGTAGAGTTATTATTACCAAGACTATGTTTTGATTTGTATTTAAATATTTCATTGTGATAATTATATATTCTATCAATAGAAACACCATGTACTGGGGACTGTTTACACTTAAATAAGGACATGTCATGGATAACTTTATGCAAACAGAAATCAATAGTCTATGCAAATACTTTTTAATGAATATAAGGTTTATATATGTTACTGCCTTTCAAGAAAGTGATAAAATTAAGACATACATAAATGTTTCAATACAAATGAAGTCAAAGCTACCATGATTCTGTTTCAAACTTCAAGCTTGAGTATTTACTATAAGCTGTTTTTAAGAGAAAAGTTTAAAATGAATCGTAATCAACAGTGGTAATATATAAGCTTAAAACTGTCACTTGTCACAAACTTCCTGGTTGTGTTTCATATTTCTTATATACTATCTATTTATCATCTCTACTTACTCAGCCCTAAATATATATATATATATGAATATTTAAACATAAGCTCACATGACTGGCACAAATCCTACAAAGAATATTTGTCTAAGATAAGACACAGGAAGAGCTTATGTGGATTTTCATTTGACCACCAGTACTTGCAACAATACAGATTTCTTGTGGCAACCCCTCTCACAGAGTGGTGATGTAAATAAAATGAAAACTCTACCCAGGATTGACTTAAAGTCATCAGCACCAAAACCCCATCCTAGTAACTCTAATATAACTTGAGTAGAAATATTAAAGATTTTTTAATTGAATTTGACAGTGTACTCTCTGGTTTGTGAAAAGCACATCACTGGTCACCTTAAAGATATTTAAACACAGAACAGCTTTGTATCATCCCCATTCTGATTAACACAGACCCTCCAGTTGTAAACTGAACTTTCCCTCCGAAATGTAAAGGAACATGCTTTGCTCTGTGTGTAGCCAGTCATTGCTTCCACTTAACCTAATGTCACCAAGTGGCATCAATACAAGAGACAGTTACAGTTGTCAGATAAACATCGTGCCTATGAGGTACATTCACGGATAATAATAAGAACTCCAAGAACACAGATAACTTCTACAGTTAGTAATTGCTCTCAATGAGAAGTCCTGGTCACTGGTTATCCACACGGAATTCGCCTTCCCTGTGTGAACTCAGAGCACTGCCAACTAACAAAAGGAACACAGCTTCAAAAGAACATTTCTTAAGTACAGAAAAGCTCTCTGCTAAGCATATAAGAGATTAAAAATTGAAATAATGACACATTTTCTCAGCCTACACTTGCTTGTTCCATTCAATTATCAATGGCAGTCAAGACTATAATACAAACTAACACAGTATTATTAAATCGGAGCTTCGGAGCTTCCCATTTACATCCGCCTCTAACCGGAGGGGGCAGGAAGGGGAGGATGTTTACTAGTCAAAAGCAGAACACAAGGTCCCCAACTTGGAAATACACATGACCTTGGGGGGGAGGTGTGATTCTCCCAGGCTGAGTTTCACAAGTTTTATTTGGATCTACTGCATGACCGCACATGTAAAAGAACCCAGACTGGTACAAATATTCCTATCCCATCCACCTCCTCTCCAAAATATGCTTAGAGCTCTGCACTTTGCAGCCTATGTTTTAGGTATGGGAAGTGGTATTATTAACCAGGTGCTAGTTCATTCAAATATTTTTTAAAATTACATTTATTTTAAAGAACTTAGTGAATTCAATGTCATCTGTTATACATATTTGGGGGCTTGCATTGAATTGTTTTCTAACCAGAGCCACCCTGGTAGTGCTCCTCTACAATATTTATAATGTTAAAGCAAGATGTAACAAAATGACATTAGCTTCACACACACACACACACAAAAAAAAAAAAACAGCTCTAAGTTCTGCTTTAGAATCTGGTACATAGTCATTAACAGATGTTCTCATTATAATAATAAAGAAGATCAATTATTAAAATGTTTTTAACATCATCGTCAAAGTCCTGTTTCAAATTCTAAAAATAAACACTACTTATTTTTAAATTTTTGCATAGCAGTCCACATTCCTTCCCCATTTGTATCATTTACAACAATAATACTCTATTCTTACCTTTATTTAAGTCAAAAAAAAAGTCTTCCAAAAAGATCCCTAAATGGTATGGAAATGTGAGTTACAGTTTACAAAAGAAGAAGAGGAAAACCCACTTTAAAAAAAAAAAGGTCGTCTTAGGTTGGAAAAAATATATATATTGAGCTAAAACTATGGAAATCTCCGAAGTCACGCCTGAACGAGCGCCCCGGTTGCAAACAGAACACTCCCCGACGTCTGATTCCACACTCCTTTGTCGAGTTAAATTGGGTCCTGCCGTTGATGCGGGTCCCACCAGGCCCGGAGGGTGCGAGAGGGCGTCGCCTCCAGGTTGCCAAAGCAACGGGTCCCCCGGGTTCAGCACCGACAGCCGTGGACAGCGCCCGCTCCGCTCACGTCCAGCTCGTCTCAGCCACTGAACCTCAGCCGGGCTGGAGCTCGGCTGCCACTCAACCCGGGGGCGCCCCGCCCCCGCCCTCTGACGTAACTGCTTTGCATAGCAAGTCGCTGAGAGGTGAGGACCACAGACAAGGCTCCAAACCCGCGTGGGCACGGGCCACCGCGAGCTCCATGTGCAGCTAGCCCAGCGTCAACGCGATGCTGCGGGCGAGGGCTGAGCCTCCGCCGCCTGCGCTCACCCTTGGCTCCGGGGCGCCCTGTGGTCCCCAGCTTTGGAAGGGAGATGCTGTCTGGAGCAGAGCACTGGAGGAGACAGGATGAACGCCTCCTACGGTCTCCCAAACATCCCCATACTTTGCATCCTCCCAGCCAAACTTCCTCCTTTCTCCCTATCGTTTGTTGATTGGAAAGGACATGTTTTGGGTTCTCGGAGCTGTCGGAGGGCTGCTGCAGAAGCTCATCTGGAGGGAGAGAAAAAAAATCCCCCGAGCGCAGGGAGAACATCTGCAAGCTCGCTAGGTTTATTGTCTTTCGTCACTAAAAGAGAAACATCATGTGACTGTCATCTATTCAGTGTGCCTTCTTCTGTCTGTTCTCACGGTTTAAGTATCTAGCCAAGCTCGGTGGAGTTGAGATTCCAGGATTTAAAAAAAAAACTAATAATAATAATTTAATAATGAAAAAAATGAAAGTTCTCAGCGTTAACGTCCACTGCCAAATTCCTGAACAAGGTTATGCAATATTTATTACATCTAATATATCAGTTGTTCTGTGAAAGATGGGCTGGAAGCATTTCATAGCCGTTAGCAACTCTTTCAGTGTCTGTGACGTGCCTTCTCCTGGTGAAGTTCCCCCGGCTTTGGCAGGAAGAGAAAAGGGGACCCTGTCATGCCAAGTTCCCTAGACTGCTTAAACTTGTAAACAAATACTTCCAGTGCCCTGAAGCCATCCATCGTCACTAGTCACAGACCATGCACCCACTTACAGCTAACAGGGTTCACTTGCACAAAGACATGGACATTCCCAAGAAAACCTACTATTTGGTGACATAAAGCTTTTTCACGAAGTGCATACTTACTCAAAACACTCGTGGCATTGAACACCTTGCTTTCCTTCGGAATACACACGTACTGATCTGTGCCTTGGCACTCCAGGAGTCAGACACAGCTTAGCACGGGATCTGCTCGTGCATGTTTTCAGCAACTTTAGCTCATTGGATGAATAAACTCATGCGTGTACCCATTTGGAAAAATGATTTGTCAATTTGATTTTTCTGCAGTGTCAAAAAAAAAAAAAAGAAGCACATTCAGTCTGGACATACACACCCAAATTCCTTCTCTGTGGTTATTAAGCAAGTGATTGAGAAAAATAATGGTATTTTTGCTTCTCAGGGAACTCTCATTTCTTCTGCTTGGTGCTCCCGTGAGCCACCCTTTCCAACTCTAGTTATTCCTAAATTTGTCTTCTCCGTAACGTCCATTTCCCTGGGCGTGTCCTTCCAGCGTGCACAGCTCATGGTTCTCACATGTGCGGGAATGTGCCACGCTTTGTGTTCCCACGATCTACTGCTCTGTGCTCACATGTAAACACCAAATGTCACGCCTTGTGCTCCACTTATTTACACACACATGGATCGGATGATTTCATTCCCAGGGTCCCAGACACCATGAAAGGTAGTAGATGGGGCATTGCCAATGGTAATGAAAACAGTGCCAACTGAAGAAACTGCACATAGGCTAGATATGGCACAAGTAATGACTGGTAACACATAAAAATGTCAGAGAAGCCAGGCGTGGTGGCACACGCCTTTAATCCCAGCACTTGGGAGGCAGAGGTAGGAGGATCGCTGTGAGTTTGAGGCCACCCTGAGGCTACATAGTGAATTCCAGGTCAGCCTGGGCTAGAGTGAGACCCTACCTCACAAACCAAAAAAAAAAAAAAAAATGTCGGAGAAGACTGGATAGTTTACTGGAGACAGAGATAGATAGATAGATAGATAGATAGATAGATAGATAGATAGATAGATAATAGATAGATAGATTATAGATAATAGATAGATCCTAATTTTATATTTTTGTAAAATTCCCCAAAAACCTTTGTCATCTATTCCACTGGGCACCATTTTCAATTTACTCCAGTGCTTTAAGCTATGAATTCAATTAAAAGTCATAGTATTGCTGGGCGTGGTGGCACACGCCTTCAATTCCACACTCGGGAGGCAGAGGTGGGAGGATTGCTATGAGTTCAAGGCCACCCTGAGACTACATAGTGAATTCCAGGTCAGCCTGGACTAGAGTGAGACCCTACCTCGAAAAACCAAAAAAAAACAAAAAAAAAAGTCATAGTATTATTCAAATACCTAGGGGGGTAAAGCCAGAAAATTAGCTTCCAAATATGAAAGGGAAACCAAATTATTTTCTGACTGTCTCTACAAGGAGAAAAAGATAAAGGGGAAAATAGGAACTAGAGCTATTTTGACAAGCACGCACAAAGCTGTGTATGTGGAGCAGAGTCCTACGTGCTCACCCACACTCACCCCTCCTAGGGGAAACCAAGCTTAGTTCTGTCTAACATGGAATGTGGCTGAGTACAGATTATTGTGACTCCTTCATTACTTTTATCATCTGCAGAATTTGAAGATTATTACATATATGACATTCTTTGAATTTATTTTAGAATTCAAAAATTTCAGGGCTGGATATATGGTTTACCAGTCAAGGCGCTTGTTTTCAAAGCCTAAGAATACATGCTCAAGTCTCCGGGTCCCACGTGGACAGACACAAAAAGTGACACAAGCATGCAATGTTGCACATGTGCACAAGGGGTGCACTCATCTGGAGTTCACTCTCAGCAGCTGAAAGGCCCTGGCATGCCTATTCTCTCTCCCTCTCTCCTCTCTCTCTTTTTCTCTCCCTCTCTTTCTCTCTCAAAAATAAAAAAAAAATCATTAAAAAAATAAATAAAAAATAAATAAATTCAGAAAATTTTATACTAACATTTAAAATTCTACATTGAAATACCAGATATTAAAAATCCAAGCCTCTGAGTAGGAGCAGTTGGCATCCCATTCCTTTGATTCAGAAGTTACAGAATAGAGAGGTTGGGAAATGTGGCAGGAGGAGGGACTAGGATCAAATATGAGGCTATGACATGTCAAAAATAAGTTTTGGTTTTTTTTTTATTGTTGTTTTGTTTTGTTTTTTTCGAGGTAGGGTCTCACTCTAGCTCAGACTGGCCTGGAATTCACTATGTAATCTCAAGTTGGCCTCGAACTCACAGATATCCTCCTACCTCTGACTCCCGAGTGCTGGGATTAAAGGTGTGCACCACTATGCCTGGGTCAAAAATAAGTTTTATTCATTCAAGTTGAAAATCTAAAAGGGCAGAATGGTCCTGTTTAAATAGTCATATGTTGCATAGTCAATATTTCTATATTCTCAAATGCAGTCATATTTGAGTTATTATCAAAGATATTTAATATAATTACGAAGCAAATATAATTATGAAGCAACAGTAATATGTAAAGCATGAAAATGAATTATACAACTTTTTAATTGCAAATCATTACTGGAAAGACAACTAAAACATTGAGTAAATAAAGCCAAGGAAAATATCTTTTAAGATGGATTATCAACATTTATATAAGGATTTTTTTAAATAATACTTTATTAAATGCACTCCAAGAGGACAGTGTGGCTGAGCAATCACTGCCTATATAAGGACTGTAATTGAGATAGCTTGTATGAACGTACTAAGCTGGAACATACAGAAAGTATGAAGCTCATTGTAATGTGGTTCTGTGAGCATGCATATCTTAGACTCATGTTGTATAATTTGACTATTCCAAAGTCTTTCAAATTGTTATTTTAATATATTTATAATAAAGTTATAAATAGTCTAGAGAAAATAAGAATATGTGGGTTGTTTGATTTCTCTTTGGGATCTATTAAGAGGTTACTGCAGGTGAAGACCATGCTTGTTTTGGAATCCTGGTCCGTCGCCATGGCTAACTCTGCTTCTCTCTTAATTTTGGAAATCAAAATAAAGTAGGGCAAAGAAAAATATCATCACCAGAAATAATCAAAAACTTGTCTCCACCATCTACTGCTGCATAGGCCTTTATGCTGGTTTTAGGCAGGGGGACTGCTCAATTTAATTATACATCATAATGCTCTTTTCTTACTAGTATTTACACTAACACACAGGAACTTCTGTGAAGAAATGAAATTTCTTATGTTTATGACATGAATCTATCATCAAAATGGCCCATTTTATAAAGGATTAGGGGCTTTTTGCAGAAATGCCATGGTAAGAGTTGGATATAACTGTATTCTTCCTCTCAAATTCTCAGATCAGTGTGTATATGAACTTTAATTCCTAATGGATAAATAGGTCTCTCAAATTTCCCAGAACACCAATCTGTGTTAAGATGATATTAAACAGAGAAAAGATAGACCATGTTAGATCATTCCACCACAGACTACCTCGGGAAGGAGTATAATGGATGGTGAATATGCCAATACCAAGAAGCATACCAGTTTTTTTTAATTATTGATTTATTATTTATTTATTTGAGAGAGAGAAAGAGAGAGGCAGGTAGAGAGAGAAAGAATGGGTGCACCAGGGCCACCAGCCGCTGCAAATGAACTCCAGATGCTAGTGCTTCCTTGTCCATCTGACTTATGTAGGTATTTGGAAATCAAACCTAGACCCTAAGGCTTTGCAGGCAAACATCTTAACCACTAAGCCATCTCGAGTTTTATCTTCCAATTTGAAAAACACAAAAGCCTGTACATTAGATAACTACATCATGATAAATGAATTTTAGGGGCTGGGGAGATGGCTTAGAGGTTAAGGTGCTTGCCTGCAAAGCCAAAAGACCCAGGTTTGATTCCCCAGTACCCACGTAAGCCAGATGCACAAGGGGGCACATGCATCTGGAGTTGGTTTGCAAGGGAGGCCCTGGCAGGCTGGTTCTCTCTATTTGCCTCTCTCTCACACACATAAATAAATAAAGAGATAATTTTTTTTAAAAAAAGATGAATTTTTAAAGATTTGGCCTGTTCAACTTTGCACCACTTCCTCTAGCTCTCCTGCACTCTGACCTCCTGTGTGAACATACTCCCCCTGGCTCCCAAGTGAAATTATTCTGTTTCCCCCGTGAAGTTCTGTCTTTCTGCTTTAGCTTGGTGAATAACATTTGCTTTTACCAAACAAGATGGTGAGCAACGGGAATGAGCTTTCACCGGTAGCTGGCATCTGCCCACAAGCCCATGCACAGGAATCCCAGGCTCTCGTGGGTAGTTCTGAAACATACTGCTCCAGTAAACAGAGTATCTGCATGATGAATTAAGGAAATATTTTCATAGCATCATGAACTAATAAGTTAAATTATATCGTAAGTCCACTTATCTTTGACTCTCGAGGTTGCCTCCTTAACAGAACATTAGAAATATGCATATACATAAGCCTAGAAGTCAATCATTTAGTCACTGGCTTAATAGAGAAAACCATTTGAAAGTAAATGTTTAGAAATTAGAGGTAGAGAGCCAGGCGTGGTAGCACACGCCTTTAATCCCAGCACTCAGGGGCCAGAGGTAGGAGGATCGCTGTGAGTTCGAGGCCACCCTGAGACTCCATAGTGAGTTCCAGGTCAGCCTGGGCTAGAGTGAGACCCTACCTCGAAAAAAGAAAAAGAAAGAAAAAGAAAAAGAAAGAAATTCTAGGTAGATCCAGGCATGGTGGTGCATGCCTTTAAGTCCAGCACTAGGGAGGCAGAGGTTGGAGGATTGCCATGAGTTCAAGTGAAGTCCAGGTCAGCCTGGGCTAAAGCAAAGCTACCTCAAAAAAAACAAACAAAAAAAATCAGAGGTAGAGAGAGAAAAATTCATGATTCTATTTTTTTCTAGATTTATATGACAAATATGCATGGATAATTTTAATTCTCTATTAAGAAACTCAATGTCAAAATCATCTGCAACTCAAGAGCTGTAAGATATCACCTATTATGCTTCTGAGCACTCTGCTACAAGCTGTATTATGCAAATGAAATTATGGTGAAATCAGAAAAACTCAAAAATGTATCAGCTAAGTCAAAAATATATATATTTTACAATTCAACCTAATCTGTTTTAATGAGCAATTATTCCCTACAAGTATATTACGCGACACAGAAACAATGCTGTTTGATACCTTGATGAACTTACAAGGACCAGGTGCATTGCCACCTTCATTGTAGTGTTGAAAATGAGTCTCGTAAAAGTTCCCTTTCCTTTCTTCTATGACTTTAATAATCACTATTTGTGGAAGTAATTTAGAGTTTAGAAATACTAAAAGTCTTTAGAATCTAAAAACATGGTGCCATTTCACAAGTGTAAGTGAACTACGAAAACATAACATAAGGACTTGCGATGTTCAAATGTAATTTTCAGTCTTAACATTCTTTAGAGCTCCTGGGGCATCTATTGGCCAATGTCAGTATTACACATGTGAGTTTCAGATTAAACAACTCCTAAATTATATATTTCCAAGCAATGATTATATGCAGATGAAGATATTTACAATGAAAATAGCTAATGCTTCTTACTGGATTTCAAGGATTAAAGAAAATATGATATGAGCCTTATAAAATATTTGTAATATGCTATTGGCCATTTTCAACACTTTAAAAATGCATTTTAATTATTTTTTAGAAACTAGTAGTCAATCTTCAGATTATTTGCCACCAACATTTTGTTTAAGCAATCAAAATAATTTTCTTTCAAATTTCAAAAGGAATCCATGGTAACATATTGTACATTTCAATATTTAATAATAGGATAAGCAAGGACATTGAAAATATGAATCTAAGTTGTACATTCATATAGATTGTAATATTTAAGTAAACATATTCAATGGCAGGTGTGGATTTCAAACCCTCCAAGGCTCAGAAACCATGGCCAAAGAGGTGGCAGAAAGAACATAAGAGCCAAAGGAGGGGGAGAAGTGCTTATAATAGTGTCATCCAGACACAAAATGACTGTGTTATTCATGACTTCACAGTGGCTGATGCTACCTGCACAAAACTTGCATAATAGGTGAGAAAAATGATACCCTCAAAATAGAACAGTGACTGTTGGGAAGAAGGGATTCAGTGAGGGGGTGTTTGGGAAGAGGAAACCAGAGGGTGGAAGAGGACTATGAACATGGTATATTGTCTATTTGTATGGATATTGTTGAAACAAGTTAACATAAAAAATAAAAAATTTAAAAATTGGAGTCATCTGCATATTTGAGCACATAGACAGGTCATTTTCCCTGTCTGTCACACCAATCAGTTGCTTGAAAAAAGAGGCAAAATGTTAAAGGAGCCCTGGCGTGCCCGTGCATGTGTGCTCGCGCTCTCTCTCTCTCTCTCTCTCGCTCGCTCGCTCGCTCGCTTGCTCTCACTCTGTGTGTGTCTATATCTCTCTGCTTGCAAAAAATAAATAAAATATTTTAAAAAAATGATAAAGGAGAGGAAAGAACTTAGACCTTGTCTTGAATTTTTGTGTGATTTAAAATTGTATTTATGAAATAATACATGTTAATAAATTAGAATTTTTTCCTATAAAGTAATTAAGGCGAAGGCATGAAGCACTATAGATGAAAAGAAAATGACACAGGTAACAATTACTTAAATTTCATATCCCAAGTGAGACATCCCCACAGGCACCTTTAACCCCTGAGTCAACTTTCCAGCCCCAAGTGATAAGTCCTAAAAGAGAGCAAAAGGAAACCTTTGGGTGGAGCTGACAGATGCTGTTGGTTTCTCCCTGTGCTTTCATCATTCCGGGTATAAATGGTCCTTCCATGTTTACGCCGGGAAGCAGCGTCCCGGTTTTTGAAGTCAGAACGGCAGTAGGAGGAAATATGCTAAGGAACAGAATGAAAATGCTTCAGTTACTTTTCTGAACTCTCAGTGACTCAAAGTCCCATTCTGTCATTTCTTGGCAGTTACTTGAACATAAAAAGGCAAACAGTGCCAGCAAATAAACTTGAAAACAGCACCAAGTAACGCACGTGCGGTGCGCCTCTGCTAGATCGAATCCCAACCCCATCCCGTGATGGTGATTGCACCCCAGTCTGCTGTGGGCTCCAGACATGTGTAACAGCTATGAGTAGAGGTAACACAAGTCACATGTGGGCTGAGAATGTAGTTGTTGGCACAGGAATCTGCAAGTGGCCTCCTCACTCAAAAAAAAAAAAAAGGTAATATTTGAGAGTGTGGCCGCGCACTTAGCCTGGCCTCCCCAGAGCCATCGTGAACTGGCGGTTCCCTGCTGAGCTGTGTGGCCACGGACCACAAGCAAGGAATAACCCTTAGGGTGCTGCAACTTGAAATTTGTTTCTGGCCACTGAGATTTGAAGATGATTGCCTGGTCTGCTGTCACAGCTCATATAGGCTAAGCTAATAGATATTCCTCAGACACTAAATCGAGCTCCAAGCGGTTCTATCAATCCCTCTCAGACAAATTAGTCACACCTGCCCTGACTTCTGTAGGCCTGTCTGCTCCTCTAAGGTAGAAACTTGTTTAATCCATACACTTCATTTTTTTTTCTGGAATTAGATAAAGTTAATCCTGTCTTCGAGCTACCATCTGGAAGTAAGCAGTAAGTTAAGCTGACAAAATGAAATGCCCTGTAGTTTTTTTTAACTTGCATCAGATCGGCATTTTCATCATTATGATTCGGGTTCATTGCTCAAGAACTCGCGATCTGGATTCGATTCTGGGTTTTCATTAACCGCTCACTGTTCTCCAGTTGCCACAATTTCCTTCTCTGTACCCACATGTTTTGGAGACTGAGTCTCATTCTTTGGCCCAGACTAGCCTCAATCTTGTGATAATTGCCCCGTCTCAAGTCTCCAAGTGCTAGAATTACGCCATGCCTGTCTTCTTCCAGCATTTATTGGGAACAAGAAACTCTCTGAGATTCCTCTCTAAATATGACTTTATTATTTATTCATTTACTTATTTATTTATTTATGAGGGAGGGAAAGAATAGTCATGCCAGGGCCCCCAGCCACTGCAAACAAACTCTAGATACATATGATGCCACCATGTGTCTCTGGCTTATGTGAGTCTGGGGAGTCAAACCTGGGTCCTTATGTTTTGCAGGCAAGTCCCTACACTGCTAAGCCATCTCTCCAGCCCACCGTGGGTTTTTTTGGTTGCTTGTTTTGTTTTGTTTTTTGTTTTGTTTTGTTTTCAGTAGTTAGGGGCATACTCAGTATGTAAACAGCACATGTTGGTATCATCCTTACCCTCATCCCTGTGCCCCCCTCCAATGGAACCCCCCTCATTGGGGATGCCCGTTACCCCATGGGGATTGTGGGTTGTGCATTGTGGGGGTAGCCATCACTTATGGGGAAGAGGCAGTGTCTCTCTACATAATATCCCAACCTGTGACTCTAACCATCTTTCCACCCCCTCCTCCACGAATTTCCCTGAGCCATGTTGGGTTCGTTTGAAGTCTACTTAAGGCTTAGGCACTTAGGAGCCTCTGGATCTCTGGTTTGGTAGGAGTTGAGTGTCCTCAGTGTCTATGTCCTGCACCCTTGTGCTGATATCAGGTTCACCGGAAAAGCAGCACTCTTGCTCATTTCCCCAATTCCTCTGTGGTTTCAGCTGGGGCCCTGGTGAAGTGTGATAGGCTGTTTCTCTCCTCAGGTCCCGCTTCTGTCTGAAAATCACTTTAGAACTCTGTCTTCACTTCATCTATTGTAGAAATTATTTATTCAAAAATTGTTTTGATTTCTCTATCTAGTCACTACTCTAGATCTAATCTCTTGATCACCTCAGATAAAACAAATGATATATGGATGCTATATATCCTTAGTGTGATATGAATTTCTGATGCACAATAAATATACAGTTTAGAAACATGTCTGTTAATCTGTTGGTCGTCTATCACTGACAGCTAAATTTTGTTTGTTTGTTTGTTTGTTTGTTTGTTTGTTTGTTTGTTTTGAGGTAGGGTCTCGCCCTAGCCCAGGCTGATCTGGAATTCACTATATAGTCTTGGGGTGGCCTTGAGCTCACAGCAATCCTCCTACCTCTGCCTCCCTAGTGCTGGGATTAAAGGTATGCATCACCACACCTGGCAGCTAATTTTTTTTGTTCAATTCTGTATTCTCATTACCTACACAAAAAGTAGTCAGATAATTAAATCAATAAATGCTGAGAAATATTATCTGAATATTTATCTCACTGAATTCAATATTTTCTAAAGTATCATTGTATCTGGTCAGTGACAGCACTAGTATCATCATTTGCTAAATTTATTTCAAATTTTTAATATTTTTGAGTAATCATTTAAAATTCCTATTTTACTAGGCAATATCTTCAGATAAAATGCCTATTGATTTGCAAGGGGAGAATTTGAAATTGTACTAGTTCTTAGGAAAAATTACACATTAACATCTGTGAATAGTGTTGGGAGCATATTTATTATCTAAGAGTTGACAATAGACCCTCTGCTTCAAGAATTTCAATCTCTGGCAGGGACTTGGATTGTCTCAGTTTACTCTATAAAACACTTTACTGATTCTTAGTCTATATGGAGAGAGGCGGGGCGGGGGGGAGCATGTGTTTAGACTGGAACTTAGAGATAAAGAACTTTCAAAGTAAATTATAGTGAAAACACTGGCAAACAATACTTGCTGGTCTTCCAAGGATACAAAGTCAGTCAAGTTAACTAACACCAATGTGACAGACTTTGTTGTCAGCTAAAAAACAAAGTGTCAAAGGCCTGGTGTATAGTTGACTGGAAGAGCATGCACTTAGTGTGAGGCCCTGGGCTTGGTCTCTAATAGCACAAAAAAAATCATAATTAAAAGTTAAAAGGTTAAAGAACCATAAATTTTCTTTGAGAAGAAAATAGTCTCAGATACTGACATGTTTGAGAACTTTTGACCTGTCAACAGAAGAAAACTTGTTGCAAAAGGATAAACATTTTGATACTGCAGAGTTTAAATACTATATACATTCCCGTTGTTTTACATAAAACAGAGTTTAAATCAATGCAATTATTGTAGAAAGTCAAATTTAGAACAAATTCAGCATAGATGTCATGTATAAAAGCAATTGTATTTAAATTATCCTCAGTGGTGCATAGCAATTATGAAGAAAAATACAATATTATTAGATTATTTCATAAAATGCCAACCCAAATAGTTGTATAGCATCTCTCATTTTACAGAATGTTGCTTAAATTATGGAAGGTGGTTCTTGAGAACATTTTATAGTGAATAAATAAAAATGTTCTGTTGCAAAAATGTAAGAAAGAAATTAAAGAGTGATAAACAAAGAGTAATAATACATTTTAAACAGAACCCTGAAGATTAGTATGTCCTACTTGCTGTATTTATTATTTGAACATAACTTGTGAAAAAAAATATTAACCAGATGTCTTAGACTTGAGTATCAATCAAGTACGCACACACTGCACACATAAAAGCAGGGTCTCCTGCCGGCACACTTCTTTCAACACTGGCTCTGGGGACACGGCAGGTTTCCCTCAGCTGTACAGCATATGACCCAAAATAATTTTGGGTGACATCAGAGAGCTGCTCCCCAGTTCAAATTCACAGACACTCTGCCTTATTTCTTATTTCTTATCTTTGAGTTCAACTAGTGGTTCCAGATCCCTTGTTCTATGGTCATTCTGACAGCGAATTGTCCCTAACAGGAGCCAAGACGAAGATCCTCTAGCGCCTCACGTGAGTGTTCTTGAAGCTCACGCCTTTCCTCTAGATGTTTGCCAGACTTGCTACCGCCTCATGCCTTCGTGAACTACTTGGACGATGATAGGTCCTTGAAGGAGAGGTCTATGTTAGCAGTGTTTCAGGTCCATTTTCTAAATTGTAAAAAATAAATACAATTAAAATAAAAGAAAATATTATTGAAACTGCCAAGCACAATGTAATGCAAAAATGTCTCTTCGCTGCAAGGATAGTTACGGTTAGGAATTTTAGACATACATCATATAGGAAAAATAAAGAAAAATCAGATGCTAGAAATAAAGTTTGTTCTGCTAGAGAAGCTGTCTAAGTAAACAATCATGAACAAAACCAACATTACTATCACTAACAAATTTAAGTTTATAAACAAATGTACAGGAAACAGACTATTCATGATTGAACTCCTACCTTGGAAGAAGGATGTTTAAATACAGGCCACATTGCTTTGACATTGATAATATGAAATATAAATTAGATGCCACCCCTAACTATAAACATTCAAAAAACGTAAGTTTAAATGAAAAATTACTTTGTTTTATTTATACATCACTATTAGAAATAAATTGTTCCAGGCTGGAGAAATGGTTTAGCAATTAAAGCACTTGTCTGCAAAGCCAAAGGACCCAGGTTCTATTCCCCAGGACCCACATAAGCCAGATGCACAAGGTGACACATGCATCTGGAGCTTGTTTGCAGTGGCTGAAGGCTCTGGTGTACCCATTCTCTCCCCCCCCCATCTCGTAAATAAAATTAAAATATTTTAAAAAGAAATATATTGTGTTCCAAAGTTCTAACAAAAAATGACAATGAACTATAGTGGCATTTTACATCCATCTATATTATATTATTGATTCAATTTTGTGTATCATATTGCTAAATTGAGAGATGAAAATATCCAGAAAAGTTTTTCCAAGTTGTTATAATCAACATATTGATCAATTATAATTTAATACTGTTAACAGGAATTAAACCACTTACATGCCATTGATTGCCAAATACTCAGTATATATTTTCACGACACTGATAGAAAAAAGGGTTCCGTGTCCCACTATATACCACATACTCTTATTTTATCCTCACAAAACTGAAAAGTAATAATTCACAATTTACTGATGTGAAAACTGAGTAGTCAGAATATAAAACAATTCTTTCTGAGAAGGATTAAATTTCTTTTTAAAAATTACTTGTGTGGGGACTGGAGAGATGACTTAGTGGTTAGGATGCTTGCCTGCAAAGTCTAATGACCCAGGTTTAGTTCCCCAGTACCCACGTGAAGCCAGATGCACAAAATGGTATATGCATCTGGAGTTTGTTTGCAGCGGCTACAGGCCTTGGCCTAACCATTCTCCTCTCTCTCTTCTCTCTCTCTCTCTCTCATATTAAAAATAATAACCTGAGTGCTTTGTAACAGTGAGTGGAGTGGTCACCCTTCCCCATGTGCTCAGGACCGGGCTGGTTTATGCCCACTGCCTGAGGGGACAGTTAGTCTTGCCACTTTCACTCTCAGACGCCTTTCATTCTGTAGGTGACAAATTATAAGCTCACTTGAGCAATAACGAATCATGACAGGCTTTTTAATGGATGGTGATATGATGTAGGCTTTGCTTCAGAAACAATCTGAAAAGGAAAATGTGCAGAAAGGAAAGAAGATGAAAGAGACCAGAAGCAGGGAAACCAATTAAGTGTCTACGCAAATCATTCCAGGACACAGTGCACATCTGGAATAGCACGGGGACAATGGAAGAGAACAGAGAGCACAGATGACAAGCTATTCAGAGCAAGGCTTCTGGATTGAGTCATTGGATAAGGATGCGGAAGACGGGGCAAGTAATGGTGATTGTAGTCGGATTCTGAGTAAAAGGATAGCATGACACAAGTGACAAGGTTAACTAATCAAAGATTCTGGATTGCATTCTTGGCTTAGATGCATTTTTTAATTGAGTAAGCTTTTTAAGTATTACAAATCCTGCCGGGTGTGGCGCGTGACTTTAATCCCAGCACTTAGGAGGCAGAGGTAGGAGGGTCACCATGAGTTCTAGGCCACCCTGAGACTACAGAGTGAATTCCAGGTCAACCTGAGCTAGAGTGAGACCCTACCTTGAAAACCCAAAAGAAAAAAAAAAAAAACTTAGATGATGGGCTGGAGAGATGGCTCAGCAGTTAAGGTTTGTAAAGCCTTAACAACTTAGATTCAATTCCCTAGTACCCATGTAAAGCCAGATGCACAAAGTGGAGCATGCATCTGGAGTTTGTTTGTAGCAGCTGGTGGCCCTGGCACATCCATTCACTCTGTCTATCTTCTCTCTATGCCTCTCTGCTTGCAAATAAATAAAAAATAGAATTTTCTTAAAAAAGGAAGATGGGGTTCTGAAGTGAGACCTTTTAATTGTCATCTAAAGACTGACCCTGATTTTTGAAGGGAGTTCATTTTTTTTTATTATTTGAGAGACAGGGAGAAAATGGGCACACCAGTGCCTCCTGCCACTGCCAAACAACTCCAGATGCATGCACCACTTTGTGCTTTTGGCTTTACCTGGCTACTGGAAAATTGAACCTCTACTATCATGCTTTTCAAGCAAGTTTAACCACTATGCTATCTCACTGCAAGGCATCTCTTAGGCCAAGGTTTCAAATCCTTTCATATTTCTCTTGAAAATCAGCTCCAAAAGGCCAAAGCCACACAGTCAGTTGTCTAGCAGCAACCCCACTCCTGGTACCACTTTACTGTTGCAGTCAGGTTCGCATTGCTGGTAGAAATCATCCAACCAAGAGAAGCTTGTGGGAAAAAGAGGTTTATTTTGGCTTATATGCTTGAGGGGAAGCTCCATAATGGCAGGGGAAAACAATGGCATGAGCAGAGTGTGGACACCACCCCCTGGCCAACATAAGGTGGACAATAGCAACAGGAGAGTGTGCCAAACATTGGCATGGGGAAAGTGGCTATAACACCCATAAGCCTTCCCCCAACAATACACTGCCTCCAGGAGGCATTAATTCTCAAATCTCCACCAGCTGGGAACCTAGCATTCAGAGCACCTAAGTTTATGGGGGACACCTGAATCCAATCACCACAGACACTTTTTCTTACTTAGCTCTGTCTTCTCAGAGCTGCTTCCCACTCCATAGCGAAGTAGAGCAAAAATCATCTCTCCTATTCTTTCCTTAATTGTTTCATGTCTCCTGGGGCCGCACTTACCTGCATCACACAATTTCTTGGCCTGGGTTCAGGGTCAAATAGGTGTCTCTCCTTTTGCCTGTCTTGCTGATCCTCATGGTGGCTGTTATTAGAATTCCATTTATAATTGGGCCTACTGCATTTGGAACAGATAAACTGTCTAAGCTAGCTAAGGAGAGAAGAGTTAAGAGCAAGGAAAAGGGTCCTGGAGAGTGTGAGGACCCACAAGGGGAAAAGTGCTGACAAGACCTAGTTTTTCCATCTTGGTATTAAAAGGCTGTTACCTAGGTTCGTAGTTGAAGATGATTTGGATTTTTGTGAAATTTTCTAACATAAAAAAAAATTTACCTTATTGTCACAATGATATTAGGTCACACAGAAAGATGAGTAATGAAAGTCTACTTAGAGGATCAAAGAGGGCCTAAAGGCTGGAGAGAGAGAGATGGCTTAGTGGTTAAACATGCTTGCTTGCAAAACCTGGAGGCCCAAGTTCAAATCCCCAGTACCCCAGTAAAGCCAGCTAAACAAAGTGGCACATGCACCTGGAGTTTGTTAGCAGTGATAGGATACCTGGTGTTGCCGTTCCTTCTCTCTCTCTCTCTCTCTCTCTCCCTCTCTCTCCCTGTGCTTACAAATAAATGAGTAATTTAAAAATTATTTAAAAGACAGCCTAAGCTAATTTTGGCTCCTAGCCAATAACATTGCACCCTCCCACAATCGTTGCAGTTCGGTCAGTCAACGGGTCTTGTAGAATGTTGAACACTGCGCGTGGGTCTTCTCCGCGAGTCTCAGGTCACAGTGCCCCCTACTTCTTAAAATTAAAACAGCCTAGAATACAGTAAGGTCTACAGAAGTAAAGGAAGCAGTTAAAGAAAGCAGGAGTTCTAGTCAACCAAACCAAAAAAAAAATACAATAATAAAAAAATCACAAAAAAAAAAAATCCGGGCATGGTGGTGCATGCCTTTAATCCCAGCACTTGGGAGGCAGAGATAGGAGGATCACCATGAGTTCGAGGCCACCCTGAGACTAGACAGAGAATTCCAGGTCAGCCTGAGCTAAAGTGAGACCCTACCTCGAAAAACAAAACAAAAAAAAACAAAAAAAAAAATCACAATTTTCAACTAGACTGAGGAGACCTAAGTTTTAGATGGCTTATTCAGAAAAAAAATAAAACCATAAATCCTTCCTCTTTGAGTCACTTTTTAGCAAATGCCATTAAGATCAGACCAATATTTAAGAAAATCTCGTTGTAAACAGAAAATCAGACATCAGTTTTACTTTGAGGTATTTGATTTTTTTTTTTTTTACCATGTATCAATATTTATTTCAAGGCTTGAAAACATTTAATCAAAATGGTACTGCAATTTCTTATAATATGTAAACACTTAATAGAGTTTTGTTTATTTACTTTTTTTTTGAAGTAGGGACTTATTCTAGCTCAGGCCACCACACCCAGCTTGATATAGATTTTTTGTTTTTTAATTAGGACAACTAACCCCTAAAGAACATGCTATGGTTTCCAAAAGCAATGGCTATTTAACAAAATGTAAGGAAACATTGTCAGTGAACTTTCACACACTTCAGGAGGACATAATGTGAGCTCTAAGCTATTCAAACTAAGCAAACACAAATCGATATGGGCATTTGATTTTGACATTGGAACTTTGTATAACCTTTTAAAAAACGTGTCTTAGGGCTGCAGAGGTGGCTTAGTGGTTGAGACGCTTACCTGTGAAGCCTAAAGACCCAGGTCTGATTCCCAAGTACCCACATAAGCCAGATACACAAGATGGTGCATGCATCTTGACGTGGCTAGAGACCCTGGCATGTCCATCCCTTCTCTCTCCCACTCCCTCCCTCTCTCTCTAATGAATATTTCTTTAATTTTTTTAAATTAAAAAAATACTTTAATCTAGAAACCTTGGGTTAGGGACTGTGAGGGAAGGTGAGTGAGACTTGCTTGAGGAGTTGCTGAGGAACAAGGAAGCTGCCTTCAGGCCAGGCAAGCAGAGGTCAGGGAAAGCTCCAGAAAGTCTCAGCAATGGCACTGAGGTACAGGTGACGTCCCCACTAAACCACAGCAAATAGTTTTTCTTAGAAAAAACAACACAGACCAGTAACAAACAAACCTACCCACAAATATTATCCAGATGAAATTTCGGGAGAATGAGTTCTTGGTAACAATCAAAACCATCGGTAGCTATGCCGTTCCTCCTAGCACACACCTCTGGTTTCTGGGAGGAGTCTTGCCGCTCTGTCGAACGGTCTCACGGGGTGCTCCAATTTGAGCATAAGAAAAAAGGTAACAGTACCTGGGATGAGAAGCCCACGGTGCATCCTGACGGACCTACTGGGTGCCAGCAGGGATACAGGAGTCACAGAACTTCAGGGGCCCTGCGCAAGAATGCATTTCTGCTGCCCACAGGCAAAGGGGTCAGTGGCCCCAGAGGCAGGTTTCAAGTGACACCAGCCACTGGTTCTCATCAGTTTCTGTCCCAGAAGCGAGTGCAGTCCTGACCCACACATTTCTAGTCAAATCCACATTGTGCTCACCTGCTTTGATGGAAATTTTCTTTAACTCTCCTTACCAGTGTCTTCACACACCTACAAGTTTTCTGGCTTTGTTTTAAAACCAGTTAAACTCTATCAGTCTTTTTATTAGATTCTTTTTTTAATATTTTATTTATTTATTTGAGAGAGAGAGAGAGAACGGGCAAGCCAGGGCCTCCAGACACATCTGGCTTACATGGGTCCTGGGAAATTGAACCTGGGCCCTTAGGCTGAGCAGGCAAATGCCTTAGCCACTAAGCCATCAGTCATTTTTCTGATGTTCTGATAGAGACAGATGTCACAGGATTGTGAGTTCAATTTTCAAGGACATTTGTTTTAGGCCGTCTGGGTTTTACTGTGAAATAATTCATGAACTAAGTCTCTCCTTCTCCTCCTCCTTCTTTCCCCTTCTCCACCTTCTGACAAGAAAGAGTTTAGCAAAGTCTGTCCACTAGATGTCACACTTGACCCAATGAAACCCAGTCAACAATGCTCAAAATAGAAGCATATACGCTTTTATTTTAACAAATATAAGATTGCACTTTGCATCCTGCTCCATCATCTGTTTCTTTGAAGCAGTGCCCCATGCCCTGAGAGGGTGCCTGCATTCTGAGGTCATCTTCAAGCTCGCTGCCAGTGTGCCAAGGCAGGCATGACTCCGGCAGGCGAGGCGGTCATCTGGATTATGTAGAGACCAACCCTGGCATATCATTTTGGTTGCATTAAACTGTACCAGTTTTCAACCATTTCCCATATGCTCTGATTGATTATTTTACCTACAAAATAATATGCTTTGGTTGGTCTCAACATATGTTTACATGTAATTTAAATAACATATAGGGAACTATATACTTCAATATTGTCAGTGATGTGACCTTAACAAATGGTGATTCAATTTTTATTTGTTGAGTACCTATGCTTCCTAAAATGAGCATATACTTATACAATGAAAAATCATATACAGTGAAGTTATACGTCTTATGAGATCTGAAAGGGACCAGTAGTTTGATCCCTCTGCATTTAGACATGTTTTTATTCTATGCTTGCAACACTACAACCCCACCCCACCCCACCCCACCCTCCCCACACACACACCCCACCCGCAGGCAGGGATGATTTGTACGTGACTGCTGGCTTTCTCCAAGTTAGTCTCAGTGGAGATTCTGCCCGCTACGTCCCTTTTGTCCAGCTGGGGGCAGCAGATGCTAGACGGACTCAGGTCATGAAGATGAATTGATGCTCACTTTCTGGGGCACAAGTGAGAAATGGCACCACTGGGACTCCGCTGTTCAGAACATCATGCGCTTCCACTGCCTCCAAGTACCCAGACGCAGAAAACTAACTTCCGCCTCCTTGTTAGGAGTGCCCCAGGCCAAGGACGCGACCTACCCACTAAGAACAGAACTTGCACCAAGTCTTGCTTCTTCTTTTAAATTTTATTGATGTGTGTGTCCCACTTATTATTCAATAGTGTGTGGTTTAATCTTTAGGAGTTTGTGTGCTTTCTGTCATTTTTCTTGTTAATTTCTAGCTTTATTTTATTGTGGTCAGATAAAATACAAGGATTTATTTTAATTTTTCTAAGACTTGCTTTGTATGTATCCTAATACATAATGTGGTTTAGAGTAAGTCCCATGAACTGCTGAGAAGAATTTGCATTCTACAGTTTGGACTGTAATTTCTTTTTTCTATACATCTTTTCTCTGTGACATCACGTAGCTCCAATGTTTCTCTGTGTGTTTACTTATTTGTTTGTTTTGGTCCAGTTGAACTATTGGAGAGAACAGAGTGTTAAAGTCGCCGTTACAACTGTGCTCCAGCTACACGGCTCTTTAAAAAAAAAAGGTTTTGACATGTGTATGTATATGTGGTGTATGTGCATGTGTGCACATGCTTTCACGTGTGTGTGAGCACGTGTGTGCAGGTGCACATGCAGGTGTATGCAAGCCTAGCATTGGATGTCATCTTTGATCACTGGCCGCCTCTCACTTGAACCCGGTGCTTGCCTGGGTTCTCCTGTCTCTGCCTGGGATTGCAAGCCGTTCACCACGCACACCTGGTGCCTGGGACTACACGTGGTTAACCACGCACACCTGGTGCCTGGGATTACACGACATTCACCACGCACACCTGGTGCTGGGATTACACGTCGCTCACCACGCACACCTGGGGCTGGGATTGCACATAGATCACCACGCACACCTGGTGCCTGGGACTACACGTGGTTAACCACGCACACCTGGTGCTGGGATTACACATCGCTCACCACGCACACCTGGTGCTGGGATTACACGTTGCTCACCACGCACACCTGGCATTTATCAGTATTGGGGATCCAAACTCTGGCCCTCACGTTTGTGAGGCGGACACTTTATTTTTAGGTATAAATCCTTCCTTGAGAAATACATGTGAAGATATAAACAAGCATGTTCATTACAGTAATATTTCTGAAATATTTTTATTTATTTTCAAGAAGGAAGAGAAAGAAAGTGAGAGAGACAAGGTGGGCATGCCAGAGCGTCCTGGAACTGCACACAAACTCCAGATGCATGTGCCACTTTGTGCGTCTGGATTTACTCGGGCACTGGGGATTCAAACCCAGGCTGTAATCCTGGCAAGCAAGCATTTTAACCACTGAGCCATTTCTCCAACCCAATTCTAGTAATTTTTTTATTTATTTATTTGCAAGCAGAGAGAGAGAGAAACAGACAAAGAATGGGCACGCCAGGGTCTCCAGCCACTGCAAACAAACTCCGGACACATGAGCCCCATTGTGCATCTGGCTTACTTGGGTCCTGGGAAATAGAACCTGGGTCCTTTGGCTTCATAGGCAAACACCTTAACCGCTAAGCCATTTCTCCAGGTCTCTATTAATATTTTTAATAGCCAAAATGTCAACCCAAATGTCTATCTGCAATGCCAGTGGTAGATATACCCTTACAATGAAATATAGTTTCACAGTGAAATTGAGCAGACTAGAGCCATACACGCCACGCAGACTTCTTAGCAACATCATGTTGAACAGAAGAAGCAAGATGGGCACAAGCACATTCAACAGTTCTATTCCACTGATGCGAAGCGTCAAGTTGTATTGCTTGGGCTGTGTACCTACGCAGAGAAAGCGTAAAGAGAAGCATGGGTGGAGGGGAGAGAAGCATGAGAGTCAGCAGAGTGGTGTGAACTGAGGGGCTGCAGAAAGAACAGATTCCGGAACCGACTTAAGTGTGTACGTGGATTCTTGCTCTATAGTTACTTACCACAGGACATGTTTATCTGCCCCTCTGTCTGTGTACAATTTTCCCCACTGAAAGTGCTTTAAAGTTATTACTTGAACTCCCGTTGTTGAAAATTTTGGATTTGATAATGAGGAGCCTTTTAAGCAAGTAATCCCTTTCCAGGAACCTCTGTGCTTTGAAGTAATTTCCTTTGGTTTTGAATCTCTAATTATAACACTCAACAGATGTGATAAGCTAGAAGGAAAATTCTGAACATTTTGTTTCTGAAGTCTTTGAAAAGTTCAACCTATGTGTATCTCCACTGAGGGAGATAATTTGTTCCCAACATGGGCCAGGTACCTGTTCTCAGAACATAAGGAACCAGACTAGAAAATAGAACTAGCATTTTGGTCTGATGAGATTATACTGCAGAGACATCATTATTAATAATAATGATAATAACGTCAGTATTCCATACGTATGTCCCTGGGTGACTTTGGGTTTAAAAAAGATAGTATATGGCCAACAATAAGAATAGCATCCCAGGGAGCTCTGTCTAGGGAAGGAAGGAAAAGATTTGCTGAAATTAAATGAAAATTAGATCAAGATCTTTATTAAAGGTGTGAAATAATTTATTCACAGAGTAAGCTAGTCTTCATATCCTATTTGACTTTGAATCCTTGAAATTTAGAAAATTTCTGTTACCTCTTGACAATATTTTCCTTTCATAATAGAGCATATTAGAGATGTAACTTATAGGTAATGAAATTATTTAAACAATGATTTAAACATACAGTATCATCACTTTCTGTTAATTTCCTCTTGCTTTCCATTTTTGAATGAAATCTATTCTAAAGCAGAACTAAAGTTTTCTCTCCTGACAAATCCTTTTTTTCAAACATACTTCTTTTCATTGTTTAAAATATTCATGTAATTATATTTTAGGCTTATTTATCTTTTGTTTTAGACGACTTTTCCAGATGTCTCCTTGTGTTTCCTTGTTAGCACACATAGAAGGAGTTGGGAATTAGTGAATTGAGGGGCTAGGATGGCCAAGTAAAGACAAGAACAATTACTGCTTTCTTTGTGACTAAGGCAGCATTGTTTCTAAGCTCTTCTGGATAGAGGGTGACCCTAGGCAAGTTCAAACTACCTGAAGAATTTAGTTTCTTAAAACATCATTACTTACACTCCCTTGATATTTTTTCATATCTCCCTAACAATTCCAATTGTTTTGAAAGTAGAAAAAAAAATGCATATGTAGTTCTGTTTTGTTTTGATTTTAAGATAAGTTCTCACTATGTGATCCCAGCTGGCCTTGAGTTGAGATTCTCTTACCTTCATTTCTTGAGGATTATTCTTCAGGGTTATTGTTAGATGGACAGAACTTTTTATGTGGTTAGCATTAACATTTAGTATGAATTAAAAAAAAAAACTCGGGCAGGAGAGATGGCTTAGCAGTTAAGCGCTTGCCTATGAAGCCTAAGGACCCGGGTTCCAGGCTCGGTTCTCCAGGACCCACGTTAGCCAGATGCACAAGGGGGCGCACGCGTCTAGAGTTCGTTTGCAGTGGCTGGAGACCCTGGCACTCCCATTCTTTCTCTCTCTCTCCCTCTTTCTCTCTCTGTCTGTCGCTCTTAAATAAATAAAAATAAAACAACAATAAAAAATATAAAAAGGGCTGGAGAGATGGCTTAGCGGTTAAGCGCTTGCCTGTGAAGCCTAAGGACCCCTGTTTGAGGCTTGATTCCCCAGGACCCACGTTAGCCAGATGCACAAGGGGGCGCATGCGTCTGGAGTTCGTTTGCAGTGGCTGGAAGCCCTGGCGCGCCCATTGTCTCTCTCTACCTGCCTCTATCTCTCTGTCTGTTGCTCTCAAGTAAAGAAATAAAAATAAACAAAAAAAATTTTTTAATTAAAAAAAAAAATATATATATATATACATATATATATATATATAAACCTCTCAGCCAGGCGTGGTGGCACACGCCTTTAACCCAGCGCTCAGGAGGCAGAGGGAGGAGGATCACCATGAGTTAGAGGCCACCCTGAGACTGCATAGTGAATTCCAGGTCAGCCTGGGCTAGAGTGAAACTCTCTCGAAAAACAAAAAATAAAAAACAAAAAAAGACACCTCTTGTCACTATATTTCAACTATTGACAAGCATCCATAGATTATAACTAGGATTGTTTTGTTTGGTTGGTGGTTTTTTTTTTTTTTTTTTTTTTTTGAGGCAGGGTCTTACTTTAGCCTAGGCTGACCTAGAACTGACTCTGTAGACCAGGCTGGCCTTGAATTTACCAATATCCTCTCATCTCAGCCTCCTGAGTATTGGGGTTCAAGGTGTGGGCCACTGTAAGTGCCCAGCCGTAACCAAGGGTAGTTGTTGGTTTGTTTCTCTGCTTCCCCCCTCAGAAATGTTCCATTTTCCAAATGTGAAAACAACTGTCTTACAAATGACTTCATGGAAGTAGGTCCCTGAGTGAGCATGTAAGTAGGAACTTCCTACGTGCATTGATGCACTTACAATCCCAAGTTCTAACAAAATTCTTCAGCAGGACAGAATTATTTGAAGGGCCAAACTGAATTCCTCCCAGCCACTTTAGAAGCTGTCATCAAAGCATGATGCACAGGGACAATAAGAAAGACCAGGGTGGCTTCATCCAAGCCTTAACAAAGGACAAATACAGCTAAAGATAACCTGCTTGTGCTGAGGACCCCGGCTCCCCACCCCCCGCCATCTGCAGCCTCCCGCCTGCTTCATATCTTATCTTAGAACGTCTCTCCATTTCCACACTGCTCCTTTTACAGTGAAGACATGCCCTCAAATAGCCTAAATCCCCCAATCAACAAGAATGGCTCCTAGTCATTGCTTTTCTCTTAAATTGTCGCCTCAATTCTCTTTCCCTTCTCTTCCAAATTTAAGAAACTATGCAAGTTTGTTTTCTACCAACCTCCTACGTTTTTATTTTTGGTTTTTTGAGGCAGGGTCTCACTCTAGCCCAGGCTGACCTGGAATTCACTACGTAGTCTCAGGGTGGCCTCGAACTCACAGCGATCCTCCTACCTCTGCCTCCCGAGTGCTGGGACTAAAGGCGTGGGGACTAAAGGCATGCGCCACCATGCCCGTAAACCAACCTCCTGCTTTTTGCCCAGCCTAGTAGAGAAGGATTTCTACCCTCTGATCTACTAGAACTACTTTTGCTGCTGCCTCCTGTCTGCAACTGCCAATACTATTTTTAGATCTCACATATTTGATTTGGAGTCTTAACATTCCTCTCTAAAAAGAAACAAAAACAAACAAACAAAAAACCCCAAGTTATAGCTCAGTCCATAATTTTGTATGGCCCATGAGCTTGGAATTGTCTTCATGTCTTTCACATTTTTAAATTGTTAAAAAAAAAATCAAAGGAATGTTTTAGGATTAGTGAGCAATATGAAGAATTCAACTAACAAATAAAGTTTAATTGAAGCATGGACACCCCTATTTTCTTGTCTACACTGTTTTTCAACAAGGGGGCAGAGTTATTTAATGACCAGGTAGCCGCCAAGTTTGAAAACATTTACTATCTGGATCTTGACCAAAAATCCAGGCCAATAGCCACTGGCCCTCCCCTCCCGCTGAGAGCGGGTACCAGAGAGGTAGACTGCAGAGCAAGCAGGCAGGCATGTCTCCTGAGGGCCAGAATGTTCTTCGGTGCTCAAACATCCTTCTTCTCGCTAAATCAGAAGCCCAGGAGGCCCCAGGGACGTGACCGGTTGGCCACATGGGAAGCGATGAGTGGCCCGCATCCTCAGAAGACCCCAGCTTCATCGTGCCGCGTAGGCCATGGTTTCGAGCCTCCTTGTTTACTTGTAAGAGGATCACGGGAAGAAATCCTCTAAAGGGGAGATGTAATCCACGGTCATCTGGGAGGGTTGGAAGAAAGGTCACTTCACCCCAATGAAAATGTCCACCCACCTCATAAATATTCTTAAGCGCTTCCTGAAAGTCCACAGTGCAGATCCTGATGTGCTGGCAACCCTCCTCAGGCTTTGTTTGGCTTTTTGTTCGGTTGGTTGGTTGGGATTTTTTTTTTCTTTTTGGGGGAGTGGACTATTCCTTTGCTTTGCTAAATAAATTTCTGCTTAAACTCTCCGTGTCTAGGCTGGATTCTTTCTTTTGAGACGACGAGGACCAATGAGAAACCACTTTGTAACATAGCCAGGTTCAAGATGCTTCTTTAGGAATGTTGCAATGTCTCTGCAGAGCTTTTCTTGGCCATTATGAAGGTTAATAGGAGTGTGTAAAGCTCCTCCCGGCCACATGTGAACTACTGCTGTCGCCCAGCCTTGAGCCAGTGGCTGCCTTGGGCTCCGTCTCTGCGCACCTTTGGGCGTGCGTCTTCCCCCAACTTCCACGTGCACCTCTTCTTGGCTTTATTTGCACACTCTCCCCTCACTGCCCCCTGCGGCCTCAGACAATATCTTCATGCTAATGACTTACAATAAACATATTTCAGCCCAGGTTCCATGCAACCAGGGTTCCTTCAAGAAAGTAAATGTACCATGTCCAAAATCAAACTCTTCTCAAAATCTTGCTCATACGTTTTGTGTATTCCTGACCTCTAGGAATAGCATTGCTACATATCCAACCTCCCAACTCAAACTACTCTCTTCATTTTTGCCCTTCTTCTGCCTTCTTCATCCAAGGAATGAATGAATCTCTTCCACCACGTTTCAGATCCCATTAGTCACTTGGCCATTTCTTTACATCTTCTACATTTCCCTTCTCAAATAGTTTGCCCATCTCTCTGCAAAGTCTGCTCATCTTCTTTAAAAAAAAACATCATTTATTTCTTTGCAAGGAAAGAAAAAGAAAGAAAGAAGAGAGTATGGGCATGCCGGTGCCTCTAACCACTGCAAACAAACTCCAGATGAATGTGCCACTTTGTGCACTGACTTTATGTGGGTACTGGGGAATTGAACTCACAATGTTAGCCTTTGCAGGCAGGCACCTTAACTGTTAAACCATCTCCCCAGCCCATGTCGGCTCATATTTGAGTCTATCCTGTATGTTTTCACAAGACTAGGCTTCACCTTCCAACCTAACAAGTGGGATCCCAGGACACTGCTCAGTGACCCTGGGGGATCTCACTGCACACCGGACGTTACACAAATGCTTCAATCTGAACCAAAGGACGAAGATTACCAAGCCGTTAGTATCAACCCCGGAGAAGAGTAAGAACAAAGAATAAAAGAGTTTATTAGGACATACCTGAGCAAAAACCATGTCATGAGAAATATGTGTTCACGTAGAAAGATTGTGGGATGGAACCCAGTTGGAAAACATGAGGACATATATTGTCAGCCATAGAAATGCAAACTTGTCAATTTTAAATTATAGCAGTAGCTAAGTGAGGAAGAGTCATAAATTAAAATGGTCACTATGAGAATAAAAATACAATTAACTCAGGCTGAAGAGATGGCTTAGTGGTTAAGGCACTTACCTGCAAAGCCAAAGGACCCAGGTTCGATTCCCAGGACCCATGTAAGCCAGTTGCACAAGCTGGTGCAAACATCTGGAGTTTGTCTGCAGCAGCTGGAGACCCCGTGTTGAATGAAGCCCTCCAGGAGAGTGGGGTTTGTCTGCGGGGATAACATTAGGCACAAGTAGATGGGAAGGAGACATTTCCAGGAAATTGATAGCATCATTGCCATGGTGATGAATTGTCTGAATAATGGGATGACTTAAACTCTGGACCACTTCAGGTCGAGCATCCCTCATCTGAAAATACAGAACCTGAAATGTTCCAAAATCCAGTACTTCACGAGCATTGACATAAATACATGAGTAGAAAATTCCTTTACCATAAAACTTTGCTTCCTGGACAAAATTATTTTATTTTATATAATATTTATTTATTTGGATGAGAGAAAAAGAAAGAGAATATGAATGGGTATAATAGTGTCTCTTGATGCTGCAAATAAACTCCTAATGCATGTGTCACTTTGTGCAGCTGGCTTTACATGGGTACTGAGGAAATTGAACCTGGGCTGTCAGACTTTGCAAGCAAGTGTCTTTAGCCTCTGAGCCATTTCTCCAACCCACTCCCCAAATTATTTTTAAAATATTGTCCAATATTGCATTCTGGATATGTGTATATATGGATATGTGTATGTACCTGAAAAACTTGAATTGCCTGTTCAGAATTGAGTCTCATTTTCATGCTATCTCATTTTGTATAGGCAAATATTCTAAAATCTGAAAAAAAATAAATTAGAAACACCTTGGGTCCTCAGCATCTCAGATACTCAACCTGAATGACATCACTGGCCCTTTGTACCTTAGAGGTGTGACTACAGAGAGAGAATAGAAGGTCAGCTTTGCTACTCATTAGTTCTGGATCTTAAACTAGTGTCACTTTGATGTGTGTTGTTTTTCTAGGTTTGTTCAAAGTAGAGTCCCACTCTAGCCTAGGCTGAAATGGAACTCACTCTGTAGTCCCAGGCTGGCCTCGAACTCGCAGTAATCCTCCTACCTCTGCCTCCTGAGCACTGGAATTAAAGGCATGCACCACCACACCTGGTTTACATATGCAGATTTTAAAAGGACAGCAGAGACTTGGAAATCAAGCTTACAGGCAAGAAACACGTCCAGATTCTTTAAAAACAAAATGCCCCGGAAGCCTCGCCGTGCAGTTACTCTTTCTTGCTGTCCTCAAACAGCCTTTCCGGAAGCTCTCTGCCCCTTGTGAGCAGCTCCCCTAAGGATACTCTGCACCCCAGCCCCTCCCCCTCATCTTGGCTCCTCCACTGTTGCATGGATGCTTTGCCCATTTTCTTTTTTTCTGCTCGTTTCTTCCCTGCATTAATGGTTCTTTCGATTTTAACTTTACGACAAAGTACCTTGGATTCCATCACACCCTTTTCACTGCTCAGCTCCTTGGAAGGTCTGCTCCTGCAGCCTCTCCTCCTCACTGACGCCTGCTTCATCTGCCTTCTGCTTCACGCTCTTGCGGTTCTCGAACCTTCTGCCTCACGCTATTGCGGTTCTCTAGCCTCTACCATTCAACTTTGGGTCTAACTCCTGGTGACACCAGCCTTGAATTCATACAAGTCTTTAAAGGCTACTAAAACCCAAGAACATCTTTTCCATGCATGTGAGGTAAAAGCAAACCTTCTCCCATGAGAAAACAATAAATATACTTACTATACCCACCTCACACCCAATGAAAAGCCCAGGCCCACCCCCCCCCCCAATCACAATACCCAGGGAGCCATCAGCACAAGGTCCTTAATGGCTAACCCTGACCATCCACCACTCGTGAGCTTGATGCACCTTCCAGCCTCCCAGTGCCTGCTGTAAAATGCCTCTCTTCTCCCTGGACATTGTTTCTAGTCCTGATCTCACTTAGGTGGGCTCCTTCTTAGCCTAGCCCACTGTCATTTCTACTTAGAACATCTCCACCCTCTAACCCACTCTGCACCTTGAGACCCTTCCTCATTCAGAAGCATAAGTGAATCCTCAAGAACCAAACAAACTTCAAACTGCTCACTTTGGGCTAATCTCGTCCTTCTATTCTCTGTACCACCTCCACTTCGGTTTGTCTACGGAGTGGCTTCAACTATTCTGAATCCTTTTAGGACTAGCTTGTTGAGTTCTACCAAAATAGCAGCGTGTTGGGATTCCACATGGTGTCATCTCCACCTCTGTGTAGCTACGACAAAACTCGCAACCAAAAGCAGCTGATGGAGTTTGTTTGGCTTACGGTCTCAAGGGGAAGCTCCGTGAAGGCAGGGAAGGCTGCATGAGCAGAGGCTGCCAAGACTCCTGCTGCAGCACGAGAGCGAGCTGAGTGAGCTCTGGCAAGGGGGAGCTGGCTAATCCAGCCCAAAGCCCACCCACGGCAACACACCTCCTCCAGGAGGGCTCCACCTCCCAAACTCCACCAGCTGGGGACCAAGCGTTCAAACACATCGTTTGCAGATCCTTACAGTGTTGGAGACATTTTTAAAATATTGAATCTTCCGGTCTGTGAGCACGGAACGTCATTCCATATACTTAGGTACAATTAGGTAATTCCAACATTTTTTTTTCATTTTTTAGTTTGGATGGGTTCAAGTTTTATGTTTATTTCCCAGTACTGGGGATTGAAACACGCCCTTCCTTAAGCATGCGCTCTACACTGAGCCTTGCCCCCAGCTCCTTTGCACACTTTTTGTCAAATTTATCCTCTTGTTCTCTTGACTAATGCTGAATAAAATTGCTGTTTAGATTTTATTTTTGGGGGGGTCGGGGAATGGTGTTGAGCAAGGGTCTCATTCTGTAGCCCAAGCTGACCTTTACCTTACAGCAACTCTCCTGCCTCACTCTTCCAAGTGCTGATTACAAGTTTGAACCACCACGTGCGGGTTCATTTGTTTGATTGTCCATTGTGACTGTGTAAATATGCAACTGATTTTCTATGTTGATCTTGTATTATGACACTGTGCTCCCTTGAACTTAGCTTTAATAGTTTTGGCTTGGTTTGGCGGATCGCTTAGGAGTCTCTACACACAAGATCATGTCATCTACAGTTAGAATTTTTGTTTTGATTTTATTTTGATTTGCTTTGTTTTGTTTTGAGGTAGAGTCCCGCTCTAGCCCAGGCTGACCTGGAACTCACTCTGTAGTCCCAAACTGTCCTCAAACTCACAGTGATCCTCCTACCTCCGCTTCCCATGTGCTAAGATTAAAAGCATGTGCCACCACACCCAGCTCTTAGGAACTATTTTCATGCCTTTCTTATCTGTATAAGTTTATTATTTATTTCTTTTTCTTATTTAGATACAAAGTTGAATAGAGGTACGTAGAAAAGTCAGGCATCCTTGTCTTGTTCTTGACTAATGCAAAAAAAATGGTCATTCAACATTCAGTATGATGTTAATGGCTTTTTAATACCTGAATAAGAATTTTATCATATGTGTGTGTCTGTGTGTCTGTCTGTCTGTGTCTGTGTCTATGTGTGTCTGTGTGTGGAGATTGACATCAGGTGTCGTCCTTTATTCCTCACCACCTTATTTTGGGACAGGCTCTCTCCGTGAACCCAGCGCTCAGCGGTTTGGCTAGCCAGCTGCGGGACTCCCTGTGTCCACCTCGTCGGCGCTGGGAAACAGGCGCGTGCCACCACTTCCAGCATCTTACCCGGCTGCTCCAGATCTGCACTTCTCACACTTGCAAGCCGTGCACATATGCCTGCGAACCCGTCTCTCCAGCCCCAATTTCATAATATTAATAATAGTCTTAATAAACGCAACTCCAGGAGCCTACATAACAGCAGTGCACATCCACCCTTCCATTTTCCGAGCCCCAAACGAACCCACGTTATCTGTGATCCACAACAGTATCAACACATGTTTGAGTTCCGAGGGGCATCGCTGGGCCGTCACGGGCACTTGCAGTGGAAGGTCAAATTCCTGGTACTCAGGTAAAAAAGCTACTAGGTGCACAAAGTGGTGCATGTGCCTGGAGTTCATTTGCAGTGGCAAGAGGCCCTAGGTGCCCATTCTCTCCCTCTCTCTCTCTCTCTCTCTCTCTCTCTCTCTCTCTCTCTTTCTCTCTCTCTTCTGTCTCCCTCTCTCATTTAAAAATACTTCTAAAATTCTGCTATGCCTGGAAAAAACAAGAACAGTTCTAATTCTTCCTTGAAAGCTTTCCAAGTTTAAAAGGAAAAGGGGGAGGGACATTGACCTCTGTGCTTGTTAATGCTCCCTTAACCCCAGCCCTCCTCGCTCTTCGCAGCGACCCCTCCTGCTGCCCCTGCGGTCAGAAATGGGGGGAGGGGGGAGGGGTCGGGGCCAGAGCGGTCTCCCGGGGCGGGGCGGGGCGGGGACGGAATGCGAAGCCGAAGCGCGGCCGCGGAGCCCAGGGAGCGGCCACGCCCCCTCCGCTATAAACATCTGGAGCCTCCAGATGCGGCCGGGGCCGGCGGCGCGCGGGTGACCGAGGGACCGGGCGGGCACGCGGCCCGCAGCTCTCTCCGCCCACGCCGAGGGTCGCCGGGCAGCGCGCGGACAGCAGCCCGGGAGGACGGGACGTGGGCGCGGCGCCCCTCTCGGTGAGTCCCCGCCGCCGCCCGGGGGCGGGAGCGGCGCTAGGCCGGGAGGCTCGGGGTACCCGGGACAGCGCCCCATGTCCCTGCCACTGGCTGCCCGGGCCCAAGGCAAGGCGAGGGGCTTACGGGACTGGGGACAACAGTGTGGGCTTATTTGCAGCTTAGTCCAAAAAAAAAAAAAAGCATAACTTTTGGACCAGACTAGCTAGAAATCTACAAAACTGGGAAACAAGCAAACAAACTGTATTCTTCGGAGGGCTTTTAAGGAACCCTTGACTGACCTGGAGGGGAAGCCGGAGTGGACGCAGGGCCGCTTGAAGTTGCATGGCTTTGGGGTGAAGAGTGACCTTGACCTCCCCTGGGCTGCTTCCCAGACTGCCTCGCTTTTCTCCCCTTCCCTCCCCTGCAAACCCTAACAGCGATTCCCGGCACCAGACCCTGTCCCCATCTGGGCCAAACCCCACCACCTGCAAGTGTCCCCAGGGCTCACCGAGTGGTCAGGAGGAGGCCAGAGGAAGCCAGGTGTTGACCCCAGCCCCCACGCGCCCTGGCGTGTGCCCATCTGCAGTGGGGGCGCGATTTCAGGGAAGGTCTGCTTCCACGACAAGACAGAGCCCCGTGCCCACCTCTTCTCCATCTAGCTTTTGTTTCCGTGTTTGTTTGTTTGTTTGTTTGTTTCCAGTTCTGTCAGATGCCCAGCTCAGTGTCTTCACAGTACACGTCACCCAGGGCTTCTTCCCCAAGCCCCTCTCCAGTCCTGTTGTCTTCGCTAATCGGAATCCTGGTTACTGACACCCCTGATTGGCTAATAATCTAAATATTCAAATCCCACCACCAAACCTCAGGAGACTTCCTTCTCCGGAAAGTTTGGATGCTTTCTATCCCTTGGGGTCACATTTGCAAGATGACTACATTTATCTCTCCTGCCATTTCGAGATGAGAAAGTAACAGTGAGGAGGGAGGCATGACACCCCTCACCTCCCGGTTGGTGTATAACTGTTGAGACAAGCGGTGCCTCCTTTTGAAGGTGCTGTACCCCTGAAATGATTTGTTTGACAGTTACCACCAGAGGATCCTGGAGCCCCAGGTGATTTTTACCTTCCCAAAACACAGAGTTAAAAACAAAACAAAAAACACATGCTGCCCGGGCATGGTGGCACATGTCTTTAATCCCAGCACTCAGGAGGCAGAGGTAGGAGGATCGCTGTGAGTGTGAGGTCAGCCTGAGCTAGACTGAGACCCTACCTCGAAACAAACAAACGAAAAAGCCACTGGCATGACTACCTTAGACACCAGTGTTTCATCAGCTCTCAAGGTCCCCTTTGGACAATGTCTTCTCAGGCTGTGATTTCTTCTCTGCTGGTGTCCTGGAGCAAACCCCCCACCCCGTCTCCCTCTCCATCACCCTTCCTGGCAGCAGGGTAAGGCGAGGAGCCCAGGAATGTGGGAATGGAGGGGCCAGAGAGATGGTTCAGTGATTCACGGTGCTTACTTGCGAAGCCTGACAGCATGAACTCCCCGATACCCATGGAAAGCCAGAGGCACAGGGTGGCACATACATCTGCAGTTGGTTTGCTGTGGCAGGAGGACCTGGAACGCTCCCTCCCCTCTTTCTGTCATAAATAAATTGTTTAAAGAAATGGACCCTGCTTTCAACAGACAAACAAGAAAAAAAATGAGCCCTTGTACATATGTGTACAGTAAATCATTCAAGGTCTTTGCTAGAAACAGCCAATCTATGGGAAGCTGGCTATACTCAGGAAGAAGCAACTTGAATTTTCTCTGAAGAATAGAGCAAGTACTCACAAAATTACTCTGTGGCCTAGGTATTGACCTTTGGCATAAAAAGGGGTGGGTTTCAAGAATAAACATGTTAATACATAAAGACGTTGATAATTGAGTATAGCCTATACATTATGTCATTCAATCCCAAAAACCCTAAAATGAAGATATCAGTAGACTGATTTTAGGTCTAGGAAAGCAAGGCTCAAAGAATTGATGTCACTTGCCTGGTGCCACCACCCCCAGAAGTGGTAGAACTACCAGGTAGGACCCCACAGTCCTTATTATTCCTCTTTAGCACATCACTACAGGGATGACTTTGTTGTTTCACATTAAGTTAAACACAAAATAATATATTATTATTAATCCTAGAAAAAAAGAATAGAGACTCCCACTGAACTAACTATAAGATATGGAATTTATTTTTAATTTACCAACACTCAACCTCAAGTCTCTGGCCTTAAGGTCTCCTTTAGCTGTGACAAGGGTTAAAAGGGGCCTGGTGGCACACCTCTGTCATCCCAGCCCTTAGGGGGTGGAGGCAGGAGGATCAGAAATTCAAGACCAGCTTTTGTTACTTTGCAAATTCCACAGGCCAACCTGAGCCTCATGTGGCCCTGTCTCAAAAAACAGCAACAAAGCTCCCAGAACCTTGATTCCTTTTTATTTTCTTGGTTATTGCTTAAGACATAAACATTTAAAATAATTATTTTGTTAGGCAGCCCATGTTTGGTGTCTTCAAAACTTCCAGCTCTCCTGTTAAATTACGGGCTCTGGACAAACGTTAAGTTTTCTAGTGAGAGTTCCACGTTCTGAGTGGCGGTGCGGTCCCTGTGATGCAGCGTGAGGCTCTCGGAGCAGCCCCTAGTTGCTAGCTCGCAACTTGTGCTGAAGTCCCGTGGTTATTGGTTTGAATTGTGTTACCTGCTCGGATCCCTCCTGTTCTCCGTGACTTCATTGTTGAGTGTTCTCATCAGGATGGCTGCCTTGACTTCTGGTCCTCCTCCCCAGCCTTGAGCTGAGTCAACTACCTCACCCAGAAGAAAGGGTTTTCTCCCACGGGGAAGACTTGCCATCATGAGCTTTACACAGTGTCACGCTGTACTGGGGAGACTCAGCGCTCACCAAAGAACTGACTGTTGAGTACTCAGTACTAAATAAGACATTTCTATCACGTCCTCCAAGGCTCAGGGAACATTGCAGAAAGTGAAACAGAAAGCCAGGCATGGTGGCGCACACCTTTAATCCCAGCACTCTGGAGGCAGAGGTAGGAGAATCGCCATGAGTTCAAGGCCACCCTGAGACTGCATAGTGAATTCCAGGTCAGCCTGGGCTAGAGTGAGACCCTACCTTACAAAAAAAAAAAAAAAGAAGAAAGTCGAACAGAAAGAATGTAAGAGCCAGAGGATGGGAAAGAGTGTTTTGCACTGCTATCTTCAGACATGACGCAGTGGCTGCATTTTTAACCTCATGGTGACTGTCATTACCTGCACATGACATGCATAATATTGGACCCGTCAACATTTCATCATGGCTTATAGCAGAGGGCAAAAAGTAAAGATGTCAAAGTGGAAGAGGAACTAGTTGGAAAGAAGGAAGGCTCAGTGGAAGGGGAGGGAGGCTAAAAGAAGGTAATGGGAGGAGAACGTGTCATTCTGTGGTGGTGTTGTGGCAGATCCCCTGAGCCCCAATCTTTCCTCCCTGCTTAACCCTGGAATAGTGTTAACAAAAGGACAAATATACGAATCTCTCAGGCTGTCTCAGTTTTCTTTGTTTTTCATCAAATTTGTGTTTGTTTGTTTGGTTTTGTTAGTGCTGCTACTTATGACCATGTTGTTAATTAATAGTTACTATGTTTATATTGACATATCATTTTATATCATTATTATTAAGTAATTCATAGTCATGACTAAATTTGATTTATGCAAGAGAAGGAATTTGAAACAGTTTAAATATAGACACTATGTCTCCTCCAAGTTGTCATGTTGCCATTTTCCAGCAGATAACTGCTTCCAAATCTACTATAGGGACACAGATAGGACTTCTAACCCATGTAAGTGCTTTGGCTGTCTGGTGCAAACTAGGGACTGTTGGTCCCATGTATGTCACTGTATCTAGCCGTCATCCTGTTCAGTCATGACTGGGGAATGCCAAAGAGTTTCTTAAGCAGGTTAGTCAATTAAGAATTTTGTTTGGAAGTGTAAGTTCAAATATTGTAAAGATTAAAAAGCTGTCCTGAAGGTGCACAATAGCTGTACAGGCACAGGACTGTGACAATAGGTAAGATGAAGTTTCCAAGCCTAGGTGGGTGCCCCGCAATAGTTAACAACCTGGACAAATAAGTGCAACAACCCTAGAAAGCACTGAGTACTTTGTTCTTCAAAATAATGCTAAGGATTGCCTTTAAAAATCATCTGAAGCCATTGAATTACATGATTTGTGCATCATTTCATGTAAATGCTAATTAAAGCATTATAGTAAGTCTCTGATAAGCAAAAGTAAATTTTGTTCAGATTTATCCTAGATTTATTTGCCTATCTATTACGTTACAGTTTTTATTTTATTCATTGTCTGAATCTTAGCTTCTAACCTACAACTTGTTAATGGCTTGATATTCAAAGCCACTTTAAATTAGTAGTATCTGTGGGGATTTAATGTGATACTCAAATGATGTGCAAGTCATTGCCTTGTTAGAGTTCTAAAATACAATGTTTCAGTTATGGGGAAAAAAGTGTTAAAGAGCCATGACTTTGTCAGATGTTTCATTAGGGAGTTGTATTAATGACAAATTTGACCATTGTAAATGGAACACTGTATGTGGAACAGTCATAGTTGTGATGAGTACAGACTGCTGCTAAGTGTGGTTGTAGTAACATTAACCATTTGCTGACGCTGATTGTTTTCATAGTAGCTGTTCACAAGAGGGAAAAAATTTCCTTGTATATGAAACCTAAAATTATATATATATATGTATATATATGTATATATACATATATATATATAATTTTAGGTATATATATATATTTTTAGGTATATATATATATATATATATATATATATGTCATTTTTTTGAGATAGGTTCCCAGTCTAGCCCAGGCTGATCTGGAACTCACTCTGTAGCCACAGGCTGGCTTCAAACTCTCCACAATATCCCAATCGCAGCCTCCCAAGTGCTGTGATTAAAGATGCGCACACCACCATGCCCAGCTTAAAAATGTTTTGTTCACACACAGTTGAGTATATGGTGCAAATGTGTGCCTGCTTTGTTTCACATTATTCTTGCATATCAGCTTGCAAGGTTTACTCTTGCTCTTGTCATCCTCTAAATGTCTCACATAGAAATGAATTTCTAGAATCTATTAGCTACTGCTAGAGCTCCCTTCCCTTTCCAAAGAATATTCTCAATTATTTTATTAATCTCAGTTCCTAATATTCATTGGGGAAAAACGTCCAAAATAACTATAATATTTTGCTTAATAATAACCAAACATAGGGGCAGGAGAGATGGCTCAATGATTAAGGCACTTGCCTGCCAAGCCTAGCGAACCGGATTGATTCCCCAACACCCACACAGAGCCAGATGCCCAAAGTGGAACATGCATCTGGAGTTCATTTGCAGTGGCTCCCATTCTCTCTCCCTCTCTCTCTCTCTCTCTCCTTCTCTCTTTCTCTGTCCCTCCCTCTCCCTCTCTTTCTTTTTGTCTCTCCTTGGAAATAAATAAATAAATATATTTTTGAAATAATCAAACATGGAAGTTGACTTTTTTTAACTTTCAGCCCTGTGAATGTCAGGGGAATAAGACAAACATGCTTTATTCTAAGATGCCATGTTTTTTTAGATGTTTTCCTAGTCCTACCAGTAACTACCAACCTTGTCTTCAGATTCTATAACCTCCAAGGTCCCATCCCAAGCTACAGGTACCATGCTGAAATACAAAAGTTTTGTTTTGTTTTGTTCTGTTCTGTTCTGGTTTTGGCAGCAATCTGTACCTTGGGTCCAAATAAGCAGACCTTCTGTAAGTTTTCAGTTTTCCTACAGTAGATGTCTCAATTGAATTGAATAAAGCTTATTTATCTTCATTTAAAAACAATTTGGAGAAACAAACAAAATGAGTTAGAGAATACTTTTCTTTTTTTCTTTCATTTTCATGGAACTGTATATGATAGTGTCACAGACAACAGTAGTTTGGATTTTTTTTTTTAAATAAACTGTGTTATAGTAAGTTCTAAAAGCTCTTGGTCAAAATGTTTCCACTAACATGGTTCCCTTAATGAAATGTCACTTTCAATTACTTTCCAGTTACTTATTCCTAGCAGTTCAGTCGCATTTGTTTCCCACACAAATGGACACACAAGGCAAAAAAACTGAAACCCAATTTGTCTTTTGAGTAACGGATGGATTGGACAGGGCTTTGCAGGCAGCTGTGAGACGGGGATACAATATATAGCTACAATTCCCCTGACATATCTGATATGATCACTATCTATTGAAAGCAGCAGTGGTATAAGTTTGGACCCCAGCTTAGAATTTTGAAATATGGATCCCAGAGTCTTATCAATAAAAAAGCAAGGTAATGTTAGCATCTTGTTGGTGTCTATTTAATTAGCAAAGTTATCATTTGACTTACAAGGTAAAGACGTTTGTTCTAGATAACCTGGTATTCACACAATTTACCTCTAATAATGTGGATCTTTTCCTTAAATAACATAGGTAGCCATGACCATGACTACGCAGACGATACCTCTTTGAGTTAGGTTAGTAGCCACACTGTAATAGTTAAGGGGCCCAGGAATTCGTCTCTAAATTTAAAGGCTGTGGTTTGCGGGCAGGATCGTGACCCTGTCCTCGCAGCTTCCTGGTCATTTCCACTGGAACATGAAAGGGATTCCAAGTCACAAGTGATCTGACTTCCTCTCTTCTCCACACCTCTTATGGTTTCTTCTGTAGCTCCATAGCCCGAACCTTCCCTCACCTCCCCTTCGGAGCATACACACAGCCATTCCAAGTTCAGCCCCGCACGGGAGAGGACACATGATCCTTGTCTTTCTGGGCCACAGTGGCAGCACCCGTGTACGTTCCCAACAGGGTGCCACGCATCGCCTCCCCCCGCCACGGCCCCACCTGCCTTTGTTGTCATTCGTTTTCTTGATGGCACCCATTCTGACTGGGGTGACAGAGAATCTCAAAGGATTTTAATTTGCATTTGCCTGTGGCTAAGGTTGTTTTTTTTAAAATAACTGTTGGCCAGGTATGTTCCTTCTCTTGAGAGTTATCTGTTCATTTCATTAGCCCATTCATTGATTGAAAGCTCTGTTTTTGCAATGTAGTTTTGCAGTTCTTTATATATCCTTGATAGCAAGCCCCTGTCTGAGTTGTAGCTGACAAAACTCTGCTCTGGTTTTGCGGATTCTGTTCGCTCTGATGCCACCTTCCTGTGCTAGGCAGAAACCTTTCAATTCCCTGTTGTCCTGTGTGTGGATGCTCGTCTCCTGTGCTACTGGTGTGCTGTTCAGAAAGTTCTTATCTCTACCTGTAACTTCTAGTGAATTCTCTGTGTTTTCCTCTAATAGTTTTAGTGCTTTGATCTTAAATTAAGGTTTTTGATCTATTTTGAATTGACCTTCATGCAAAGCGAGAAAGCGTGAGAGAAAGAGGAGAGATGAGAGAGAGAGAGAGAGAGAGGAGAGAGAGAGAGGAGAGAGAGAGAGATGAAAGAGAGGAAGAGAGAGGAGAGAGCGAGCTATGGTTCTAACTTCATTCGCATGGATTTCTGGTTTTGTCAGCGCCGTCTGTTGAATAGGCTGCCGTCTTTCCAGTGCATGTTTCTGATGCTTTTGTCAAAATTTAGGTGATCCAGCTGGATGTGGTGGTGCAAACCTTCAACCCCAGCACTCAGGAGGCAGAGGCCAGGGAATCGCTGTGAGTTCAAGGCCAGCCTGGGACTACAGAGTGAGTTTCAGGTCAGCCTTGGCTAGAGTGAGACCCTACCTCAAAACAAAAACAAAAAATGTAGGTGACCGTAGCTCGATAGCTTTATTTCTGGGTGCTCTAATCTATTCCACTGGGCTGTGTCTGTCGAGTGCTTGGCCAAACAGTGAAACAAGGTTTCAAAATCAATTTTAAAAAAGCAGAGCCACTGCAGATAAAATCAAGAGGAGGGTCACAGCTGCTTTTTGATCAAGAATCCATACCTTTGCTCCCCAGTGATGGTCCCAGGTGACGAAGGAAGACCAAGACGGACATTTCACTGCATCTTGGTCCTCTTAGTGTGACTGGTACGTAGATGGCAGTGAGAAGTGACGACTAAAACCTACCGATTATCTTCCTTACCAAGGAAAAGCAAGAAATCTGGTTAGGAAAATCAAGAAGAATGTAAACTGGGGTTGTTAATGATAGATGAGATGCATACCTCATGTAGGTATATAAAATTATCATATAACACTAGTGGGCCAGCCGTATTTTAACACCTAACCATTAGTGAATGCTAGTCTCCACTTTGCACATAATGTGTTTATCTATGCACAGTTGAACAAATAGGCAATTTCAGAAGGCTCATAGTGCATCAAGTAGGTTTGGGGAAATTGAAGTCATAAGAGGCTTTTCTAATGGACTGCTGCCAGAATTTAAATCAAATTAGATGCATGAATTAGATAAAACAAACTGAATTAAAGAGTGAGAACCATAATGCATAAGCACCAATGGAAAAGGGAAATCTCTGCTACGAACAAACCAATACATGTTAATATATTTTGACATTTTAATTTATTTTCGTTTCCTTCAGATAAAACCTAATTTAACATGGAGATCTACAATGAGCTCTGTGTAACCTATTTTGTGATTTTAGCCTCTTAGAGAGATGTTTCAACATCTTAAACTTTCACATTTAATCACCTTTTTCCTTTCCTACTTACTACGGTCTCATGCCATATTTTTTCAGGGAAGAAATGTGCATAACAAGAAAAAGTAATCCTGCAGTCTTTCTAAGTAATTCAGACTAACTATTGAAAACTCTTAACCTAAAGAGGAAAAAAATCCTTTCACAGGAAATTTTATTCCATATGTGTCATTACTTTTGGTTAATTTCACTAATACATTGTTGCAAATCAATTAGGTTCACAACAATCTGATGCTGGGGGGCATTTCTTTCACAGGAGGAGAAGGTGACGCATCACTTAGTTGGGAAGCAAATGTAATTAGATTTGATCAGTTGAAGATTCCTGTCCTGCTGTGAAGTCAGATAGAAAAAGCGGTATGACTCAGAAAATGTCATTTTGGGCCTATCGATCACCAGCTGCTGAGGCAGCCTTTGAAAGCAGACAGGTTTCATTCAGAGAAGTCTGTTTTAAACTTTCTCGTCAGATCTAAATGACTATAAGCACAGCACTATATGACTTCTGCTTGTCACAGACCCAACTGCTCCCATATACCATATACCCAGTGCCCCACCTACTTATTCAACTGTCTGAATCCCAATAACACTCCGTTTTCAGCCACTGTGATCTAGAAGTTAATCACTGAGAAAATGTGAGCCCATCACTTAACAAACCCGGAATTAAGATGATATTACACACAAGGTGTTCCTATTTAGGAACATATTTTGCAGCAGGATCTACTGTCATTCTATTCAGTATTTTTGGACAACTGTATGCCCGTCCTCTGTTCTTGGCAATAAGCTCAAAAGTCCCAAGGTTCACACAATGTACAAGCTAAAGAATGAAGATAAAAAAAGTAACACAATCAATAATGGAAGATGACATGAAGAAATGTGAAAGCAGTCAGAAGGGGTTACTGCAATTTTAGAAGGTAGCTCAGGGAGAGCCTTGTGAATCAGAAAAGAACTGTGTGAACATTGGGGGAAGATTGCTCTAAGCAGAGGAAGTAGTGAAGGCAAGGGGCTTGTTCATGTAGGCAAGGGGCCTGAATCAGCCTCAGGAACGTAAGAGGATGGAGGTCTGACAAAGGGGCGTGCAGTGTTAAAGGGGACCTTTTGACAGACTCGGGCTTATTTAGAACGCAAGAAGGAGAACTGATGGAAGCTTAATCTCTCTCTCTCTCTCTCTCTCTCTCTCTCTCTTTCTCTCTCTCTCTTTCCCCTTGAAAATAAACAAATAAAATTTTCTTTAAAAACTTAAAATGCTTTGAAATATGGTGAATTGTTTCTCTGAGTGCAGTTTTTAAAAAGAAATCAGGAGGCTGGGGGAATGGAAATGGCTCAGTGGTTAAGGCACTTGCTTCCAAAGTCTGACAGCCTGGGTTTGATTCCCCAGTACCCACATAAAGCCAGATGCACAAAGTGGTGCAGGTGTTTGGAGTTGATTTGCAGTGGCAAGAGGCCCTGGAGCACCCATTCATTCCCTCTCTCCCCTCTTCCCTCTCTCTCTCTCTCTCTCTCCTCTTCCCTCCTTCTCCTTGCAAATAGACAATTAAAAATAAGAGACATCAGGTCCACTATTCTGGACTCCCTGACTGGTCCTCTGACAGTGACTCCACACATCACAAACCTACATTGGTTTTTATCAGTTCTTCCTGGAAACCTATCTTGTCTGGTACCTTTGGTACACTTCAAATATACAATTCTAGTCTTTAATCCCATTTTGGGGGGCCTGAAAAGGAAACTCATTAAGTGATGGATAAAACCTGTACAACATTGCCTTTAGGTTATTGTTAATGAAATCTTTATTGGATCCCTAGAGCGATGTGCGTAAGTCCTGGAAAACCACAGAATGCAGACCAATTTCATGTGCTGTTTTATTCCATTTAAAATACTTTATCTTCAGGCCCAACAAGAAAATTCTAAATAGACACATTTGGTAGTCTGTATTTGTCATCCATCCATATATAAACACGAATAAAATTATTAGTGAAAAATTTCTAATCAACTAACTAAAAACATACAGAAGTCTGAGTGAGAAGAAACTGCTGTTATTTTCCGGGGTGGTGTTTTTTCATAACCCCTTAAAGGACACCCTAATGAGAACTGGGGAACAAACATGCTTAACAGTCAACGTTTGAAGGAGGAAACAAGAAAATGAAGATTAATAGGCCTTCTCCCGTTAATTTGATTTTCTACAGCTCCTTTCCAGCTTAGGCAAGGGAGTTTATCACTATTTCCAGTAGATGGGGCCAAGAAAAGACTAACATCTATGACGCTGCGCCTCTCCCATGTGGGCCTGGTACCTCGTCCGCTTGCAGGAGACACTTGTTTAACAATAAGACATGGGAAGAGATCATAGCAGAACGAGGGGAAAACAAAACATGCAACTTTCTTCACTAGAGGAAAACAATCACTCAATTGCTAAGTTTTGTAGCCTAAATTTTTTGAAAATAAAATAATTTCTGATAAAAACTAACTGATACAGCCGGGCGTGGTGGCACATGCCTTTAATCCCAGCACTCGGGAGGCAGAGGTAGAGGATCACCGTGAGTTCGAGCCCACCCTGAGACTCCATAGTGAATTCCAGGTTAGCCTGGGCTAGAGTGAGACCCTACCTTGGGAAAAAAAAAAAGAAAGAAACTGATGCTATTGTTTCTACTTACTGTAAGAAATTGTTTGTAGAGTAAGCATGTTCTAAATAGTTGTAAACTTGGGCAAATCAGTAATCAAATACTATAGTTAGGACACACACTTTAATACCAGAAAACTTAGGCCATATAAAACCTGTGTACCCTTGTATTTTCTACACATGCATGTCCTTCCTACCCAAAAGAAAATAAGGTTTTACTGGCCCACTGTGACTTTGGTGGCACTTTAGATATGTAAATTTATTTAATGTCCACACATCTCTGAGCCTTGGAAAGTCTGTGATTTGACAACTTTATAAGAACAAGTGAGTGAGTTTGAATCCAGAACTCCTTTTCCCTTCCTTTCCTTTCCTTTCCTTTTCTTCTTTCTCTCTTTTTGAGACAGTATCTTTCTATCTCCTGCCTCGGCTTTCTGAGTATTGGATGTCACAGGCATGTACCCCATGCCTGGCTGAATCTAGAGTTTCTGTTTTTGTTGGGTTTTGTGCTGAGGCAAGGTCTCATTCTACTTAAGGCTGACATAGAACTCACTGTGTAGCTCAGGCTGACCTCCAACTCACGGCAGTCTTCATATCTCAGCCTCCCCAGTGCTGGGATTAAAGCAGTGTTTCACAACTTCTGGCAAAAACTTAAAAAAAGAAAAACTCAGGTCACCACCAGTTTATACTTAATCACTATCCAATAATGGTTCTTTTTTTTTTTTTTTTTTTTTTTTTTTTTGGTTTTTTGAGGTAGGGTCTCACTCTAGCCCAGGCTGACCTGGAATTCACTATGGAGTCTCAGGGTGGCCTTGAACTCACGACGATCCTCCTACCTCTGCCTCCCAAGTGCTGGGATTAAAGGCGTGCACCACCACGCCCGGCTTTCAATAATGGTTCTTAACCCCAACCTATACCATATCAAAATGCTTTTACATCAAATTGACCTGAACTGTATTCAGAAAACTATCCGGTATTAAGTAAAGCTAAAGAGGGAGTCAAATGGTCTTTGCAGGGCCCATGTCCCTGTTCTGGGCTTTCTGCACCAGGCCCAGATCTCCCTCTCTAAAGGACTCATAAGTATCGCCTGTCTCCCCCTCTCATCCCACAATGGAACCATACTTACCTGGTCTCACAGCATTAAAGAGGACCTTATGGAGGTTGAGTTAATAGGCAGGTTGGGGGCTTAGTTATGAGCAGCCAATGTGTAGCTGGCTCTCTAAACTGACATTCAACCCAAAAGAACTTTCTGGCAGAATTCCCGGTCCTAGGGCTAGTTAATGGTACAAATGCAGTCATTTATTTATAACTACTCAGGAATTTATTTCCCAGCACCATGCCTGACATGAAATACAAACAGCCCTGTAAGAAACTGGAAAATTCTGAATATATATAACCTTAAATGGGGAGTTTCCCTTTCACACACACAAACACGAGAACAGATTCAAATTAACCTGAACTTCTCTGCCAGTATGGGAGGGAGTGCCTGTGATTCCCAGAGACATGCGCTCCTTTTCTAAGTCTAGTGTGCCCTGGAAACTGCTACTGAAGGGCCAAACTGCAAAAGTGTAGTCTCCCCGCACCCCAACATCCAGCCATTCTGGTGGTAGCTTGTATGTATCTGGTCAGTGTTCACTTTAAATCCAAATAGGCTGGCATAGGAAACTAGGTGAGTTACCAGAATGCCTGTAAGTTAAACAGCATGACATCTGTAATAATAATAATTTTAAAAAAGCTTCTAATTCTTCTCTCACATGTTTCTTTTCTGAAAAAAAAAAAAAAAGATATACTGTACCTTACAGAGAAAGCAAATTTTTCTACAACACAAGAGGTGGAATAATGAACAGGCTAAAAGGAGCACCTGAAGTGAAATCACGCTTTTTTTTTTTAACTTTCAATTCTTTGAATTTGAGAAGACTTTTAATTTCAGTTGCTTTACACTGTTCTGAAAAGCATTTACCCATAATTAACTTATTCCAATGTGGTATTTTGTTTGGTAGAGCCATGAATGTAAGTTATCATTCATGTACGTTATCAGGGGGGAAAAAATGAGATTTAAAAGTCTCTAAATGGTATCATCTTCTCAATCCTGAAAAAAAAAATAAAACCAGAATCAAGTCTCCAGCTCAGGAATGAGTCATCTCTCAAACTCTCCCAATCTGTGACCTAGTTTTAAGGTTGTCATGAGAATAGTTGGGAGAGCAACTGGGACTGGGGACTGTTTCGCGCCCTTAGCGCATCTATTCCTCGTGACACTAGGCAGTCAGCAGGGTCGTGGGGTCACATTTTCACTTTATAAATGAAGGTGGGGAGAGCCGAGCAAACCCTAGTGAACAGCACTAACCCCGACACTCCTGTTACCGGCATCCGTACTGCGTCTCCTTTTCAAATTCAACAATAGTGAACAAATGTGCAGGCTAAATTCTCTTACTGTCTCCACTTCCACACAGAAGCAGAACCAAAGTGGCCCACGTAGTTGCTCAGCGTCAGCGTTCGCAGCAGGGTGAGAACTTGGGGCTGTCTCCCAAGCAAGCTTCCAACCACTTCCTTCCCAGCAGTAACTCACCCAAAGCTGCGGCGCCTCAGACCCTGCTGTGCTGTTCAACTTCGACTGGCAGCACTGGTGCATGGCAAAACCCACATGTTCCATAGAAACAAAAGGTAGCGGTGATAGAAAGGGAGGCCCGGAGTGTGCTCAATACACACTGTGTACATGTATGGGAATACCTGTGACCCCACCGAAGAGGGGGCCCCAGTGGAATGGAGGCAGGGATGAGGAATAAGAGGGAACTAACACATGATGTATCCATATAAAATATGTTGTTAACTTTTAAAAAAATTAAAGAGGATAATGGGATGTGAGCACGATCAAATTACTGTATGCTCACAAGTTAAAGTTCCCAATTAAAAAGAATCTGTACCTAACCCCCCCCCAAATTTTTTGCCTGGCATGTTAATGCCTGCCTTTAATCCCAGTACTCAGGAGGCAGAGGTAGGAGGATCGCCATGAGTTCAAGGGCACCCTGAGACTACATAGTGATTTCCAGGTCAGCCTGAGCTAGAGTAAGACCCTACCTCGAAAAACCAAAAATTAACTAGATAAATAAAATACCTGAAATCCCCCTGAGGAGGGTCCCCAGCAGAATGGGGATAGGGATGAGAGAAAAGAGGGTATCAAAACATGATTTATCCATACAAGATATGTTGTTAATAGTAGTAATAATAATGGAAAAAATTTAAAAAAGAAAAAGTAAAAATGTGCTTGCTAACAGGCGTAGCAATCCTCATCATTTTAAATGCTAATTAGTCTAAAACAAATAAGGACCCACTGAGGATTGAAAAAAAAGGTCTGGTGTTTGTATTTTTTTCCTAAAATATTTCATAAAATTGGGGATGGAGAAGTGGATCAGCAGTTAAAGGCACTCGCTTGCAAAGCCTATTGACCTGAGTTTGATTCTCCAGCATCCACATAAAGCCAGATGCGAAAAGTGTCTGGTGTTCCTTTGCAGAGCAGGACGCCCTGACACACCCACACACATACATACTCACACACACATACACACCCCCATACACACAAACATACACACATGCAAATAAACAAATATTTTTAAAGCATTGCTATAAGAAACCATGTTGTTTATCTAGGGTAAAGTTAAAGCATGTCATTGCCTTGCATACATAACTATGGCTACTGGAATAGACTGGCTTCTAAAACTTATGTTCTGTGACTTGGAATCTCTTCAAACCAAGATATCCAAAATCATTAGCATATAATGTTATTCTCACAAAATTGTAATGAAGTTCACAAATCTACATGGTCCTATTCTGAGTTACAAAAAAAAAAAACTCAGCCTTATTTGGTTGTCACTATTTTATATAGTAATACAGTATTACTAAAATGTGCTTAATAGAAACAACACAGAGCTGAGTAATTACTAGAAAGTGAGCTCAAGAAGTCGTAGCAGAGGCTGACAACCACCACATGTTCATTCACATCATTCAAGGAGGAGACACATGCAAAGACTCGCAGAGCTGTAGGCAAGGAAAGTTTGGTTCTCTGACCACAGTACTTTAAAGGAAATTTTCATCATGTAATTAGTTGAAGTGTGATTAACCAATGGGAGGTCTATAACACAATTTTTGATCTTATAATCATCTGCACTTTAGATGTTCATATTTTTTTTTTTTTTTTTTTGGTTTTTCGAGGTAGGGTCTCACTCTAGCCCAGGCTGACCTGGAATTCACTATGGAGTCTCAGGGTGGCCTCGAACTCACGGCGATCCTCGTACCTCTGCCTCCCAAGTGCTGGGATTAAAGGCGTGCGCCACCACGCCCAGCTAGATGTTCATATTTTTCATTCAATTAAAAAATGATTTTGAGGCTGGAGAGATTGCTCAGTGGTTAAGGCACTTGCTACAAAGCCCAATAATCCAGGTTCGATTCCCTAGTACCCACATAAAGCCAGATGCTCAGTGGTGCATGCATCTGGAGTTTGTTGTCAGTGGCTGGGGGCCCTAGCATGCCTATTCTTTCTTTCTTTCTCTCTCTCTCTCTCTCTCTCTCTCTCTGGTTGCAAATAGATAAATAAATAATATTGTTTAAAAAGGGATTTTTAACCAGGCATGTTTAATCCCAGCATTCTGGGAGCTAAAGTGAGAGGATCTCTGTGAGTTCAAGGTTAACCTGGGACTACAGAGTAAGTTCCAGGTCAGCTGAGCTAGAGTAATACCCTGCCTCAAGAAAAAAAAAAATGATTCTTTTACTTGCTTGGAACTAATAGATTACATTATCTTATAGTATTTTACTCAAAAAATCTAACATAATTTCAACCAATTTCTGAGTCATATGTAATAGTGTGACGAAATGCCCATGAAAGGCAAAATCTTATGGGGTAATTTACATTCTGTGTGAGGACAGATGAATGTACATATAGTTATAGAAATAACAGATAACATTTGAGTGTGTAACATGCATAAATCTTTTTTCCTCATGTTTTTGTCAACCCACTTGTTACAGTACACAGGTAGTTTCTATCTTATTTTAAGCTGAAGGAAACTGTAGCGAAAAAAGAATGAGTAAATTACTTAATTACCTGATTAGTGAGAGATGCAGCCAGGCTCTTGACCCTGACCTTACGGCTTCCGGTCGGCTTGTTTCTGTGACACAGCAGCTACCAGACACTCACGTCAATGAAACAGCGTTTCCTTTTAAGGTTCTACATGCCCGATATCTATCTTAGAATACAGGCCGGCTTTCCATTCCAGTCATTTACTAAACTTGCTTTTTAAAAATATTTCATTTACTGTTTGCAAAGAGACAGAGAGAGAACGGATGCCCCAGGGCCTCCCGCCGCTGCACGCCAATCCCGGATGCATGTGACGCTTTGTGCATTTGACTTCTTGTGGGTACTGATGAGTCAAACCCAGGCCCGCAGGCTTTGCAAGCAAGCACCTTTAACTGCTGAGCCATCTCTCCGCCCCCTCAACTTTTTTTTTTATTATCTATTCTGCTCATACTTGATGTGTTTACTATACTGTCTTTTGAAGAAATTATTTTAATTATATCACCTTACAACATTCTTCTTTTTTTAAATTATTTATTTATTTATTTTAGAGTGACAGAGAAAAAGAGGCAGATAGAGATAGATAGAGAATGGGCGCGCCAGGGCCTCCAGCCAATGCAAACGAACTCCAGACGTGTGCGCCCCCTTGTGCATCTGGCTAACGTGGGTCCTGGGGAGTAGAGCCTTAGGCTTCACAGGCAAGTGCTTAACTGGTAAGCCATCTCTCCAGCCCACAACATTCTTCTAAGGACAAGGAAGAGACTTCACTGTATGATTTTCCCCCTGTCAAATCAAAGTCCAGGGAGGATTTAATGATGTCCCTGACGTATCAATTTCAATTTCCCAAGAGACAAAGAAAAAGTCCTTCTTGAGACTCCCGTCCCTAATTTTAGACCGGTTTTTGTTCTATGTTTTTTTAACCCTGCTAATCAATTGGTTCCCATTCAACTTCCTAAATTATGTTGCTCTTTTACTCAATAAGACTGGTTTTACATCTTATATATCTTCACAAAGTATCTAGCATATTTTTCCATCCTAATTGTAAGTGTTCTTGTAAGGTTGCCTGTGTATGCACGCGCGTGTGCACGTGTTTTGTCTTCATGTCTGTTTACCCTGACTATGCAGGAAAGGCTGTGATCTCTTGAGAACTCTGGTCTTCTCAGAGAAAGGACCTTGTAGATGGCCTTGTGTGTCTCCCAGGGAGCCGCATATCCTGGCATCAAATGCCTGACCAAAATGTGACCCAGTTGCCTTCAGTGTGCAGGGAAGGTCGTGCTTTGATAAGAAAGAAGTTCCTTGTGCTTTCGTCATATTTTTTTTTTTTTTGAGGTAGGGTCTCACTCTGGTCCAGGCTGACCTAGAATTCACTATGCATTCTCAGGGTGGCCTGGAACTCACGGTGATCCTCCTACCTCTGCATCCTGAGTGCTGGGATTAAAGGCGTGTGCCACCATGCCCGGCAAGAACGGAGTTCTTAATGGGAACCAGGGGAGAGTATAATCTCCCGTGATTACGCTAGTCGTTCAAACTTTGAAATCTGAAGGAATCAGACCATGGCGTTTTGGTCATATTAGTACTGCTATTTGGAAGTTTTTTCTCAGGTTTTTTTTTTGGCAAATACATATACTATGATGGGTCAGAAAAGCAATTTTGTAGAAAGGGCAGATAGCAGAAAGTCAAGCTCAATGACTAAGGTCTCCTCAACCTCCTGAAAATATGTTTGTCCTCATTTTCTTCATTTTTCTCTACTTGGCTTAATACTGTTTTTTAATGTTAACAATGAAATCAGTTCCTGGGATGTGTTCAGTATTCACCATGTGCCCAGCAATAAGAGCAGCCCACCAGTGAATCACACTTTAAGCCCTTGACAAAATTTCCCTTTAAAACAGTGTTTGGAACTTTCTTCACTCGCAGCTCTTCAGGTCTCCACAGGTCTCATGCATCCTGTCTACTGTGATGGCAGGTGCTCTCCTTCAGTCACTATACAGCTCTGCCTGGTTCCTGCTAATCCCATTTTAGTCCTACTTTATTGCCATATAAAGTAGTGGAAAGATACAATACGTGAAATAAAAGATAATAATAAATGCATGGGCTGAGGAGATGGCTTAGAGGATAAAGGCACATGTTTGCAAGGCCTAAGGACCCAGGTTCACTTCCCCAGTACCCACATAAAGCCAAATGCACAAACTGGCACATGCATCTAGAGTTTGTTTGCAGCAGCAAGAGGCTCTGGCATGCCCATTCTCTTCTCTCTCTCTCTCTCTCTCTCTCTCTCTTTCTGAATAAATAAACAAAAAATTTTAAACTATGGTATATAGTTAACTTATTCCATAAGAGATAATAAGTTATAAAGTCTCAAAGTTAAAGTAGGGACCAGAGCAGGACCTCTCAAATGTTGACATTTTCAGCTATTTTAACTAGAGCAGTTCTCATAGTAACTTATGATATTTTTATTACTGTGTTCCCTGATTAATTGAGCTGACAAACTTGCACAAGGTGCCCAGCCTGCACAAATATCATCTCAAATGTTCCTTCTAATTCTGAGACAAATTTAAAAATATCTCTAATTTGAGAAAGATTTAAGATGTCTGATGTGATATTGTCCTTACCAGCTAAGGGTTTATATCATTGCCAATTATTTTTTATTAAAATTTTAATTAGATATATTAATAAAGAAAAATGACAATCTAAGAACTGATTTTTATGAGCTTCCTACCCCCCAAAAAAGTTTTCCGTTATATCATGAATAAATGGTTGTTTTTTATCTCATCTTCTCCCTGAGTGTTATTTTAATTTTTTTGTATGTGTATTCATGTGTGCTATTACTTGGTTTAATTCTAATGAGAACCTCAATGACATACTTAACATGATGCTCCACAGAGAAGAGATTTAAGTAATACAGGGCTGAATTTATATGCAATATTGTGAAGCCAGTTCTGAGCCCTGGTGCAGAGAATGATCCTTTCTGGCCCACAAAGTCTGTGTGTGTCCCAAGGTGATGCCACCAGGGGGCAGAGTTTGACTTCTGGACAAGGCGACTTCTTCACTCCAATGGAGACCAGGGGCCACCACACAGTCATCTATCTCTTTGACACTCCTACAAATAATCAACTCAAGATTCCCTCAGCCAGGATGCTGTACATAACTTGGGAGTCCTAGGAAACGCTTCGAGAACGTAATTTCTAGAATGACTTCACCAGCCCATGGTCAAGCCCCAGCTCCAGAGCTCCTACAAACACCCAAAACCACTTTACATTTTTGAGGGGTTACCCAACAGGATATACCCTTTTGTGGGACCTGTGTTATTCCTGGAAAGATATAATACATGAAATAAAATATAACAGTAAAATGCAACATATAGTTAATTTATCTTATAATAGGTAAAAACTACAAATTCTCAAAGTTAAAAAGTAGGGGCTCTAACAGTTTGCTGCTAGAGTCTTTAGGGTCCTTTATATATAGAATCATGTCATCTGCGAATAATGATAACTTGTTCTCGTCCTTTCCAATTTGTATCCGTTTTACGTGTGTCTCTTGCGTTATTGCTATGGCTAAGACTTCCAGTACTGTATTAAATAAAAGTGGGGACAGTGGACACCCTTGTCTTGTTCCTGATTTTAGTGGAAAAGCTTCCAGTTTTTCCCCATTTAGTAATATGTTGGCTGTAGGCTTGTCATAAATATCCTTTATTATATTGAGATATAAAAAAAAGTAGGGGCAAAATAGGACTTCTCAACAGTAGCACTGTTGATATTTTAGGCTAGATAACTCTTTGTTATGAGTTTCTGTTCCTAGTATTGTAAAATAAGTAGCATTATCGCTGGTCTCTATGTCATAGATGCTCATAGTTTTCCCTCTCTGTTGTAAAAATGATTCAAGGCCACCCTGCGACTACATGGTAAATTCCAGGTCAGCCTGAGCTAGAGTGAAACCCTTCCTCAAAAAGCCACAAAGAAAGAAAGAAAGAAAGAAAGAAAGAAAGAAAGAAAGAAAGAAAGAAAGAAAGAAAAAGAAAGGGAGGAAGAAAGAGTGTGTCCATGTGTCCCCCGAAGGGTAAAACCACCCCTAAATAAGAAACACTGAACTGGGACATAAATAGATGAATTTGCCAAAAAGTGAAAATAATACTTACAAATAATCTCAAAACATTACCTACAGAATGGCAAAAATTTAAGAGCCTGCTCTGGAAGCCCATGTCTTCGCCTGAAAATACAGAAATAATCATGTCTTCCTTCATAGGGCTGTTGAGGAGATTAAAGCACTTAACACAATATTCATTTAATCATGACAGTAATCCTCTATTCTGTGTCCTTGATAAGAATCAGATGCACAGAAAAATAAAATAATTATATATTAAATAATCTTCATTGGACACTTGCATGTCACTTGTGCTGATTATGTAGCTGACAAGGTAAAGTTGACATTTCCCCCACCAGCGTTACTCATCACCTCAAGGATGCCCTGTCTTCCTTTATGTGAGGTCACATGGCACTAGCTCCTGCCCCCCCCATATCTGATGAGGGTCACATGGCAGTGACTCCTGTACCCACATCTGATGAGGGGCACATGACAGTAGCTCCTGTCCCCACATCCGATGAGCAGCTAATGAGCTGAAATACATTTTTAAGTGCTTTGGGTGAGTGTGGTGGGGTTCAGTTCTGTGTAAACATTTCTCTAAGAGAAGGCTTTCACAGGATCATTTACTTTTGCCCTCTTCATTTGATTTGTAAGTTCCACCCTTCTACAGGAGATAAGACTCAAAACTAATTGGGGAGAACAACACAAAAATGACCGCAGGCTGCCACGATCGCCAGTTGGAACTGAGTAACTGCAAATACTTTGGAAGTACAAGGACCCAAGCTAGAGGATGTTTGTTTATAAAATCTGGAATGTTGGACATTTCTCTACCATCCGCTTATCACTTGAAATTTCTTCTTGCTCCACTGAAATTGTGTCCATGCATTTCCTATCGGAGGACTCCTCATCAAGCGCAATTGCTTTTGAACTGGAAAGCTGTCACTTGGGGGAGAGTTGGCTGAGGTAGCTGCAAGAGCCAGGGCGTCAGTTCTCAGAAGGAGGGGAAGGTGTGAACAAGCTTGTGGCTGTGGCCACGCTCAGAAGTGGAGAGTGGATGCTGACAGCTGCTGACTTGAATTGTTTCCTTGGTCAGTAATAGAGCAGAAATGACCTGGAGAAGGAGACTCTTGAGGCTGAAAAGATGGTTCAGCAGTTAGAAGCACTGTTGGCAAAACCTGACAGCCCAGGCTCAACTCCCTAACCACCAAGTGTCTGATGGTTGTTTGCAGTGGCAAGAACCCATAATGTACACCCCTAGCCCTACACACACAGACACACACACACACATGAGCACTGATTAATTAATTTAGAAAGGAAAGGAGGGTCTGATATTGCAAAACTGAAACCCTGAGGAGCTGTTGGTCTTGGTGTAGCACGGAACATGCAACATGTCTTCCTCCTCCTCAAGCACACGGTATGTGGTACACACAAACTTCATCATGAAATTCTTCCATGTAAACATTCTGCCTTTCCAACTTATTTTTTTTTTCTTTTTTTGAGGCAGCCCAACAGACTGGCCTTTATTTATGACAGCGAGCAAGAGAGAGAATTGGCACACCAGGGCCTCCATCCACTGTGATCAAACTCCACTCGCATGTGCCACCTTGTGTACACGTGTGACCTTACACAAGTGTCACCTTGTGCGTCCAGCTTACGTGGGATCGGGGGGTCAAACATGGTCCTTGGACTTCACAGGCAAGCACCTTAACCACTAAGCAATCTCTCCAGCCCACAACTTAATATTTTTTTAATCTTACATTGAGAAGAGGAATGGAGGCCGGGCGTGGTGGCGCACGCCTTTAATCCCAGCACTCGGGAGGCAGAGGTAGGAGGATCGCCGTGAGTTCGAGGCCACCCTGAGACTCCATAGTGAATTCCAGGTCAGCCTCACCTAGAGTGAAACCCTACCTTGAAAAACAAAAAAAGGGCTGGAGAGATGGCTTAGCGGTTAAGTGCTTGCCTGTGAAGCCTAAGGACCCCGGTTTAAGGCTCTATTCCCCAGGACCCACGTTAGCCAGATGCACAAGGGGGCGCACGCATCTGGAGTTCGTTTGCAGTGGCTGGAAGACCTGGCGCGCCCATTTTCTCTCTCTCTCTCTCTCTCTCTGCCTCTTTCTCTCTCTGTATGTCACTCTCAAATAAATAAATAAAAATAACAAAAAAAAATTTAAAAAAAAAAAAAAAAGAGAAGAGGAATGGACTATCAGAAAGCAGAAATGCTCCATCATTGCATAAAGGTCTTTTGGAAAAAGTTCATTTTTAATTCCTACTTGGAGTGTACATAAATGCTGGGAACGTATTTTCATTTCAGATCTGATGGGTGATGTCTGGTAATTGTTTATTGCTAATGGAGTTTTCACAGGAAGCAGCAGTCGCTGGTAATTCATCTTTGTCTTCAGCTGGCAAAGTGTTGCTTAGTTTTTATGAAGCCGACACTGCGCCTCTCACCCCAGGCTGTTAGGTTAGAAAGTGTGCGTAGTCCACTATAGAAAAGGAGCTGACTGGTAAACGAAAAGTAAATAGATAACATGCTCAAATTATTTCTGTTACAGCTAGTACTGGTGTTTCATCTTAATTTATAGTGTTTGCATATGGATGTGGTGTGTAGGCCTGCGCATGTATGTGGTCATATGTGGGCACACGTGTGGGTGGGTGCTCATACACATGTGTGTGAATGTGTGTTGGGGCCACAAGTTCACGCTGGGTGACTGCTATTGCTTTCCACCTTATTTATGGAGACAAGGTCTCCCACAGAACAGAACCTAGACTTCACTGGTTCAGCTGATCTAGCTGCCCCCGGGGTCTGCCTGTGTCTGCCTCCTAGACAGTAGGCGCACACCCCCACACCCAGCATTTACACAGGCGCTGGGGATCTGAACTCAGGTCCTCGTGATTTCTTAGCCAGTGCTTTCCCAGCCGGGGCTGACCTGGAATTCACTATGTAGTCTCAGGTGGCCTCAAACTCATGGCAATCCTCCTACCTCTGCCTCCTGAGTGCTGGGATTAAAAGCGTGCGCCACCACGCCCAGATGAACTCAAAAACTTTCTTCACAACTCAAAATGCGCAAGCTTGGGGCTGAGAGATGCTTAGCAGTTAAGGTAGTTGCCTGTGAAGCCTAAGGACATAGGTTCAATTAATCCCCCAGTACCCACGTAAGCCAGATGCACAAGGTGGCACATGTGTCTGGAGTTCATTTGCACTGGTTAGAGGCCCTGGCACACCCATCCTATCTGCCTCTCTCAGTCTCCCTCTTTCTATATCTATCTATCTGTCTCTCAAATAAATACATAAGAAAATCTTTCAAATGTGCAAGCTATAGCATGTCTACCACTTTACCTGTCTTTTCACATTAACCATATGTCTTGTTATAACTCTTAACATAAAATTATTTGATTATAATAGTTTAAATGTATCTTCTGAATTTTGTATTAAAATTTTTCCACTAATCCTTTTGTTTCTCCGAGGTAGGGTCTCACTGTAGCCCAGGCTGACCTGGAATTCACTATGGAGTCTCAGGGTGGCCTCAAACTCACGGCAATCCTCCTACCTCTGCCTCCCGAGTGCTGGGGTTAAAGGCGTGCGCCACCATGCCCGGCTCCACTAATCTTTTGAAATTCTAAGCTGTCTTTCATTAAGTTTGAATCACGCTTGTATTATAAAAGTATTATATTCTCCCAGTGTTTTCATGTCTTCCAAAGACCTCACTTCTTACCTTTTCCAAACTCTGAAACGGAAGTGAGAACAGGTGTTAGCCTTCCCATTCTAAGTGTTTCTGTAATGTTTAAGGAATAAGAACAAGGTAAGATTAAATTGCTGGTGTAAGATTAAGTGGCCAGTTAGTGACAGAGCATATGCTGTCAAGGCTCAACCCAAAGTGTCTCTGGCCAGACTTCAATTGTGTCTACAATCTGTGCATTGTTTTAATGTTTCGTTAAAGTTAAAAGAAAAATGTGCTGGGGTGATGACTCGGTAAGTGCTTGTCATGCAAGCATAGGGACCTGAGTGCAGATCCCTAGTGGCCACATTAATGCCAGGTATGATGGCATGAGTCTATGATCCCTGCATTCAGAGGCGGAGACAGATGGATCCCTGGGTCACGCTGGCTAGCTAGACCAGCCATATCAGTGAGCTCTGGGTTCATTGGGAGACTTCATCTCAATAATAAGGTAGAGAGAAATTGAGGAGGACACCAACTTTGGCCTCCATGTGCATACACATATATATGCACATGCATCCACATGTATACCACACATGCATACACATGCATACACATGCAAAAAAAAAGTTGTTGTTGTTGTTTAAAAAAAAAGAGTATAGAGCTGGGTGTGGTAGTGCAAGTCTTTAATCCCAGCACTTGGGAGGCAGAGGTAGGAGGATCACCATGAGTTCAAGGCCACCCTGAGACTACATAGTGAATTCCAGGTCAGCCTGAGCTAGAGTGAAACCCTACCTCGGAAAAAAAAAAGAGTATAATGCATACAAAAGTGTTATTTTAAAAACTATAACTAGGGGGCTAAAGAGATGGATCAGCAGTTAAGGTGCTTGCCTGCAAAGCCTAAGAACCAGGGTTCGATTCCCCAGTACTCACATAATGCCAAATGTACAAAGCAGCGCATGCATCTGGAGTTCATTGGCAGTGGCTAGAGGCCCTGGAATGCCCATTTTCTCTCCCTCTCTCTCTCTCTCTCTCCCCCTCCATCTCTCTGCCTATTCCTCTCTTTTAAATAAATAATAAATAAATAAAATATTTTAAAACTATAGCTAGGATAAAATCAAATCAAAATAACCATTATAAGCACATTTTCTAAAGACAAAAATCCCTTCACTATTCAAAATGTTGCATACTATAGTAATTAACACAATATCTCAAATACTCAGGGAGACTGACTGGTGTGAGGTTCTTTTCTAGCACTTTTTACTACCTCTGGGCTTTTTTGTAGTTTTTGTTTGTTTGTTTGTTTGTTTGTTTGTTTGTTTGTTTGTTTTAGTTTTTTGGGTAGGGTCTCACTCTAGCTCAGGTTGACCTGGAATTCACTATGGAATCTCAGGGTGGCCTCAAACTCATGGCGATCCTCCTACCTCCGCCTCCTGAGTGCTGGGATTAAAGGCATGCACCACCACGCCCGACTTTCACCTCTGGGTTTTTACCTGGGGAGCTGAACCACATTAACTAATTGTTAGAGTTTATAAGTTATATTTTGCCACAAGGCATCTGTGACCAGTTCATTTTAAATGAGCTATTTAGCAACATCACACTGTGTCTCACTTCCATAGGATAATGTGATCTCGATTTCCAAATTTCAAAGCATGGCTTTTAACCAATCTTTCTGCGCAGTTTCTCCTGGTAGTGGTAGTAAAGAAAGCAGGTGTGCCTGAGAGACGCAGAGCCTTTATCCATAAATGGAATGAAACAAGCTAGTCTAGACAGGACCCAAACTTGTCACCTTGACATCATTATCCTGAGGCCACGACCAATATACAATAACAAATATGAAGAAAAGGAGGGCTGGAGGGATGGCTTAGCAGTTAAGGTGTTTGCTTATAAAGCCAAAGGACCCAGGTTCGATTCCCCAGGACGCACGTTAGCCAGATGCACAAGGGGGCGCACACGTCTGGAGTTCATCTGCAGTGGCTGGAGGCACTGGCGCACCCCTCATTCTCTCTCTCTCTCTCTCTCTCTCTCTCTCTCTCTCTTCTCTGTCGAATAAACAAATGAAAATAAAATATTTAAAGATACTTGCTTATAAAGCCTGAGAGCACAGATTTGATTCCACAGTACCCAAGCAAAGCTAGACCCTCAGGTTTGCAATGGCAGGAGGCCATGGGGCACCCATACTTTCTCTCTGAAATGAATAAACTTTTAAAAAGGAAAGGATTTCTTTGAATGTTAATTTTTATAATGACAGAGAAAAACCTGCAACTATAACAATTTTCTGTGAAATTTAACATTTTATCTGGAATGAAAGTTAAAAGCCTTTTCACTCTGTTGTTTCAATATAATGATTTCTTGGGTTCAGTATAGGATATCATTAAATTAGTGTGAGCTATCATACCTTTGCAGATACATAGAATGTAATGGTTAATTGAAGATCATTTATGCTTGTCAAGTCAAGTTGCCCTCCACTTCAAATGATGCCAAGCTCCACAAAAGAGCATGGCATTTCAGTATAGGAGGTTGTCTTAACCATGTCAGCAGCTCCCTTGAGGATGCCGAAGTCAAAGGAGGCTGGGTCAAGTTCACCCGGAGTGAGAAAGCCAAACCTAGAACCCTGATCTCCTTACCCATTGTCTAGGCCTTGGCTGTAGATTGTGATTTTAAGGATATTCCTCCCACAGTCAGAACATTGAGTATTTGGAGAAACATGTAAGGTATATTGAACTTGCTCCTTCTAGTTTCATGTCAATTTCATGGTCGTAGAGTTTGTGTACTTCAAAACTTAATCTTAAATTAATTGCCAAGTGGACAACAATATCTAGCCTAAAACTCATGCTATATATAACTTGTCTAATATTACCCGGGCATGGTGGCCCACGCCTTTAATGCCAGCACTCAGGAGGCAGAGGTAGGAGGGTCGCTGTGAGTTCGAGGCCACCCTGAAACTACAGAGTGAATTCCAGGTCAGCCGAGGCCAGAATGAGACACTACCTTGAAAAAAGAAAAATAAAAAAAGAAGTCTCTAACATTATTAGACTTTCTTAAGGGGACAAGCCCATGCTCCCTTTCCTGGTCAGTCACTTTCTTCCAGCCCCTTAAAGTGGGGTTTGCAAAGAAGCAGTTTCTGCAGCTGAACCGAAGTCTCAAAAGAAGTCAGAGTAGTTTCACATAAGAAATCTGAGGTTTCATCCATGAGTGGGATAAAGCAGAATTTCCTGTTGGTGCTGCCTGCCGTATGCCAACTGGGAATACTGGGAGCAGTCTCCAAGAGCCTGATTATGAGAACCATGCCCTCCCGTCATCCCCTGACTGCGACGCCAATCTGATAAGAATGTGGTGCTGACTGGTGTGCTGGGAGTGGTCTCCCAGAGCCTGATTATGAGAACCGTGCCCTCCCACCGTCCCCTGACCAGAGACGCCAATCTGATAAGATGTGATGGTGAGTGACTTCAGGAGCTGGAAGACTTGGGAATGTGAAAGGGCAGAGGCTCATTTACATATCGGCTTTCTTCCAAGTTGGCTTTTGTTTTTCTCCTCCCATCTTCCTCTCTCTGGGCTCCTTGGAAATCTTCCCTTGGCTCTTCATATTTAAAATCATGAGACTACTTCCTTTCAGCCCCAGTGTGGCAAAGGGAGGTTTCTAGAACATATGAATTACACTTGATCATATGTCTTTCATCCCTACCCATTCTCTCTTCTACAATGAAATAAAAATAACAAGAAACAGTCAAGAATTTGGAACAATATGGGAAGAAGGGGTATTTTAGGCCATCCATCAAAACTGCATGATTTAAAGTATAATTTAAGGTGTCTATGGCTTTCTAAAGTAGAGAAATGTGGTTGTAGTTTTAGTGTTTCACTGTTAGACGCTTACATTGGATAATTTCTGAGAAACTCGAATGTGGCATTGATATTCTATTCCCATCCACACGTACAGCCCAGGTTGAAAAGAATTCTCTTCTCGTAAAGATGGATTATTTGGGATCGGGGCTTATTTAAGATGAGGCCGAGGGAAAGACTGGTTGAAAATGGTGGGCATTCCACCACCCTCACCAGTGTTGGATCCAGTCAGTGTGTGCAGAGCCGAGAAGGCTGTCTCCCCCGCTTTCATGACTAAGGTCAGACACAGTGGTCGATAGTAGCTCGAGAAGAGGGCTATAAAAGGATGTTCACCGCTGCTTAGATCAGAGAGCCAGTTGTGAAGTTTGAAGAGATTGGATCCTCATATTCAGTTCATATGTGTCAATAATTTTAATAAAATGTGTTTTGTATGGAGATAAACACTCACTTAGGAATTGGGAGGGTAAACAAAATTATCCCCAAGGAAAGCATTTCGCATGGAGAAGTTAGTCTGACTAGCAGAGGATTTCCCAGCAGGAAGGTAACACGCTCCTGGGCGTCTGACTTGCAGTCAACTCTGAACATTCGCCCCTCTGTGCCAGGTGGTCTGCCTTGCTCTCTACCGTGGCTGCTAAGCTTAGCAAGTGTGGTCTGGAGGGACCCGGATGATTCGCCAAAGAGCATGGCTATGGTCCAATGCTTTCTGAATTCAAGCAACTTAAATATTGTCTCCAAATAATAACCTGGGCAACTTCTAATCAGGTTGAAGACGATGGGCTAAGCAGGCATGGAAAGTCCCCTTCCTGCTGTAGACACCAAACACTAGCTCATCACTTTGAACATGAACTGAGACCACGTCGGCCAGAAAGGACCAAGACTGGATACACAGCAAAGATAAAATTCTAAGGACTTCATCAGTGTGAACCTCAGGTCCACCAGACTCACATACCGAAGCAATAGAATCTGGGATCCCTGGTTAAAGCCAGGTCTGGACAATTTCTCTGCCTATTCATGACCAAAGATGTCAAGAGACCAGTCAGAGTCTGAGAGGGTCTGCCACAGTTTATGGGACACAAGAAAGAATACAAGTTGAAATATGCGACCCCAGAATTGTCATCAAAAACTCATCCAGGTCAAGTGGGTTTTGCCTGCTCAAGGAGTAACACAGGCTGCACATCCCAGACACTCAAGACGCCTAAGGAAGCTCCCTGTCTCAAAGCTGAACTCCCAAAGATCCCACAAGACAGGGCTGGGGAGATGGCTCAGTAGTCAAAGGTGCTTGCTTACAGAGTCTCCTGGCCTGGGTTCAATTCTCAAGGACCCATGTAAAGCCAGATGCACAAAGTGGCACATGTATCTGCCTGGAGTTTGTTTGCAGCAGCAAGAAGACCTATGTGTCCATTTTTTCTCTCTTTCTCTCTCTCTCTCCCTCCTTCTCCCATAAATAATATAACATCTATAAAATAGGCACAAAAGATTAAGAAATAAGAACAGGTAGATTTTTAAAATATATCTTACTTATTTATTTTGAGAGAGAGCGAGAAAATGGGTGCACCAGGACATCCAGCCACTGCAAATGAACTCAAGACACGTGCACCACCTTGTGCATCTGGCATACGTGGGTCCTGGGGAATCAAACCTGGGTCCTTTGGCTTTGCCAGCAAATGCCTTAACTATTAAGCCATCTCTCTAGGCCACAGACTTTTTAAATATTTCATTTTTATTCATTTGACCGAGAGAAAGAGAGAGAGAGAGAAAATACGGGTACTCCAGGGCCTCCAGCCACTGCAAACGAACTCCAGACACATGCGCCCCCTTGTGCATCTGGCTTATGTGGGTCCTGGGGAATCAAACCTGGGTCCTTTGGCTTTTCAGGCAAGTGCCTTAACTGCTTAGCCATCTCTCCAGCCCTCTATGAGTCAATGAATGAACAGTAAGTCCATCGTAGCAGTTGTTTCCTAAAGTGTCGCTGGGGGACCCGGAGGAAGGACACAAGGGCTTTCCACGTCTGAATTATAAATAGATGCAGTAAGTAGTTTGGGGTAGGATGGTTGATATAGCTATGCAACACTACAAGCAAAGAACTTACAAATACCGGCCCACTCCTTTTGATAGTTAAAATAGTTTAATAAAGGTCAATGTGAAAAGGAGCTGGGAAGGTAGCTCAATGGATAAAAAACTTGCCATGCAGTGCTGAGTACCTGAGTTTGAATATCCAGACCCCACATAAAAATCCAGGAGCTGTGGCCAGCTTCTGTAATTCCAGCAAGCTTATGGCAAGAAAAGAGGTGGAGACAGAGAATGTCCCAGAAGCCCGCCAAAGAAACAGTGAGTTACAGGAAATCCTGCCTCAAATGAGGTGAAAGGTGAGGAGGACTGGCCTGAGAGCTGTCCTCGGACCTCCACGTGTGTGCCATGGTACACGTGTGCCCACAAAGTATCAAGTAAATCAATAAAATAAAATAAATGTTAATAGAAGATGATTTCAAAATATAATTACTTCATCTTTAAGTTCTGTCTTCATTATAGGAAACTGTAGAGTTTTTTTCTTGAGATTACAAATGCATTAAAAAGAAAGCAGCTTGTAATGAATGTTAATTAGATTAGCTTTGTCGTTCCTAAAAGCTTTAAAAATATTAATATTTCATCAAAAGTCTTAGAGAACTTTTTGGACTAAAAGAGAAAAAAAATCTTTGTCATATCCTTGTGATCAGGTAAAGTCTTGGTGATGAAGACAGCAAGCCGGCTGAAGGTTCTTACTTGATGACAGCAAATTTGTTCAGCTGAGTAACTTCATTTTTTACCCACACTACAGGAAGACCAGCTGGAAGCTTTTGGCCTTCCTTGTGGGGAAATGGTGCCATGGGATCCACACACACCACTGATCCAGCTTAAAAGCTATCACAAAACCTAGAAATGGGGAAAGTAGGATAAAATACATTCTCTTTCAACTTTTCAAAAATCATTATTAAATTCATTTTAACACCTACATAAAAATTGTACATATTGGACTGGAGAGATGGCTTAGTGATTAAGGCACTTGCCTGCAAAGCCAAAGGACCCAGGTTTGATCCGCAGGACCCATGTAAACCGGATGGACAAGATGGTGCATGTGTCTGGAGTTCATTTGCAGTAGCTGAAGCTCTGGTGTGCCCATTTCTCTCTCAAATAAATAAATAAATAAAATTTAAACATTTTTTAAATTGTATATATTAGTGAAATACTCTGTGATAGTTCAATTTATATATCCATTGTATAAAGGTTAAATCAGATTTAATGTCTCTATCTCCTCGAATAGTTCCCATTTCTTGGGCTGCAGAGATGGATCATCAGTTAAGGCACTTGCCTGCAAAGCCCAACTATCCAGGTTCACTTCCCTAGTACCCACATAAACCCAGATGCACAAAGTGGTCCATGCGTCTGAAGTTCATTTGTAGCAACTGGAGGCCCTGGCATGACCATTCTGTCTATCTCTCGTCTCTCTACCTCTCTCTGTTTATAAATTTAAAAATATCAAAAAAAATAGTTCTCATTACTTTAGGATAAAAATATTTAAAATCCTTAAGTTGAGCTTTCTGAAGTATCGCCCTGTATGTAACAGAACCCTGGGACTCCTCACTTCTGGCTGTAACTTAGTACCTACTGGCTTCTGTTTTCTCAGCATTCTATCTGTGCATAACCCTGCTAACTAGAGAAGCAAGTGTAAATGGAACATAGCTGTCTTCTGGCATTCACGATTCTAATGTTACTAGTATAGGCCATCTCACTTGCCCTTAGCTTCTCACTAAAATAGCTCCCCTTTCAGCTTCAAAGAGTTCAAAGAAAGAACACCAGAACGCCACTGTTCTGCTCACTTATCTACGCAGCCACCAGCCATAAGAGTTCTATCTGCCCCTTCCCTAAGAACCAGGTTTCTCCTCTTTTGTTCTCTCTGCCCCTGCTCCCAAACATCCAGACTGGAGTGGTGGCCTCTGTCACCTCCCATCGGAGAGGCCCAGTGCACAGTCAGAACTTCCAAGAGTATGTTCAGCATCTGTAAATGTACAAGAGCCATTTCCCATAGATGACGCTGCAGACATTAGTAAGGAAAGAGAACAATAACATGATCTTCCTTACATCTTGACTGGCTAGTCAGTTACCTTATGAGTTCTTCTGCTGTTTCCCACACACCACCCAGAGTCCAAACGCTCTCTCTCTCTTTTTTTCTCTTAAGCTCATAAAATACTTTATTAAATGTCACTCGATATTATCAGCAACCAAAATAAAGATAGGTTAAGAGGTGAGGTGAAGTACAATGAATGATTCAGAAAGGACTTAAGGGTGCACAGACCACTCAAGTCCTGAATGTAGCACATTTACCTATAGAATTCTGGAAAATATAGTAACCCTTCCTGAGTCTATTTTTCCTCTTTATTAAGTAGAAACTTTGTATAAATACATCATATGTATTTATATGTTGGTACCATCATTTCTGTCCTCCCTGCCCCCACTCCACTGAGGGTCCTCCTTAGTGGGATTGCTGGTATTCACCATGCGGTTGTGGACCATGAGCTGTGAGAGCAGCAGTCAGTCATTGTGTGGGGAGGGACAATGTCTCTGTATATTCCCTCCCACCCTGTGGCTCTTACATTCTTTCCTCCTCCAAAAAATTCCCTGAGCCTTGGTGGGTGTGCCTTAAGTCTACTTTGGTCTTGAGCTCTCAGCAGGTTCAGGATTTCTGCTTTGGTAGGTGTTGGGTATCCTCAGCGTCTGTCTCCTTCACCCAGTGCAGGTTGTCAGGCTCACCATGGAAGCAGCACTCTTGCTCATCTCGCCAATTCCTCTGTGGTTTCACCTGAACCCTCGCTGCTATGCTAGGGGTGGTTCATCTCCTGCCCAGGATTCAGGTCTCTGTTCATGCCTTGTTGATAGATTTTGGTTGTCCTTGGTTCTCACTGCCTTCTGAGAAAGAGAAACAGATTCTCTAACAGAGAGTAAGATCAGGATAGATTAAAGGGAATAAGCATTGTTAATTTAGAGAGATTTTGATGGGTGTATCCTCATTTTTGAATAAAGACTAGTAAGAGCTTCTCATTGGCATCCATAATCTTGGTCTCTATAGGATTCTGACTGGTTCCCAGTTCCAGTTATGGATTCCTTTCCACTGAGCAGATCTCATAGCCAATCAGAGAGCCATTGGCTACCCACGTAGGCTGTGTGCCACTACTGTACAGGTGTGTGCACCTTGTCAGACTGATTGCTTTCATGTAGCAGTGACCCCTGCTTGCTCACAACATTGCTGGCCATTTTCCCCAGCAGCTCATGAAGCACTTTTCAGCACTATACTGGCCGACCATCTGGGAGCCAGCTTCCTTGGAGATTGAGCCGGATCTCCTGATGGTCTGTGTCGGCAGCATGTGGTATCTTCAGCAATAGGGTCTTACCTTTTACCTCAGGTGGGTTATCAAGTGCTTTGACAGAAGCCTGACTTATTTGGGGGACCTCATAGGCCTCTCGCAACAACAACCCAACGTGGATTGTAACCAGTTTCTGGAACTGGGGGTTACAATCTGGACAATGTTTTAGGATTGGGCTTCATCCCACCCTCTCCAAGACTCTTCTTACCCGATGATCCCTCCAGGCCTCTACTGAGGGTTATGTCTTTCAGTCTGCTATCCAGGAGGAAGGTTTCCATGGTACCAATTAATTTTAGATTTGGTTTTGTGTATATCCCCCATCCCACCCACCCCCAGCCCTTCCATCCCTCTTATCTTTCCCTGTGAGTTGTCTGCCAGGCATGCCTGCGACTCAGGCTGTTCAAGGTCAGGAACCACAGGTGAGTGAGAACACGTGGCGTTTGTCTTTCTGTGCTTGTGTGAGTTTACTTAGTGTGATCTGTTCCAAGTCTGTCCAAATGCTATCTCTTAATTCCTCTCCTCTTTTCGCCGCTTGTGCTTCCCACCAAGCTGGATTAACACTACATAGGGAACATTTGGAAAGGAAGGGGGCCAGGACCTTACTCTATCACTTCACATCCTTGGCACCAAGTGTTCAGTGACTGCACAGTGGATCAGTGAATGCCTTGTTTTGCTCAGCTTCCCGCCCCTAAAAGTCCTCCATTTCTTTCTGAAGCTGGAGGAATTTGCTTCCTTGCTAGGTGGTGCATGGTCACTTACACAAATGGCAATGCAAACTTTCTCCTGCTTGGTAGATCCAGAGCTGGGTCCTTACTCTCTCAAGTGATGTGTTCACTAAGAATAATAACTAGCTCACTACAGTTGCCACACTCCCATAGCTGTTCAGAGCAACTTTTTACACATTAAATGTTGGTCAATGTGAATGAATGAAACTAAAGGAGAAGTTAGATTCCAAAAATTATGCCTGAAAATTACTCTTCTTAACTGTAAGCTTTTGTCCATTTTATTCCTTTATGAATGCTGCTGAAAGCTTCAGACCAGTTGACACACTCTAACTTACTCCCAATGAAGGACTAAGGGAGCCAACTAATTCATATAACCTCAAAATCAAGTCAAGAGGGGAAAAGAGGGAGGAGAGAATTTCCTCTCTGCTCTGAACCTCAGGGTTCCAAAGGGATTCTCGTGCGCTGTGTGCTCCTCCCTAGCTCCCACTGCCCCTATGCCCAAGCAAAGCCATGCGTTCTTAGTTTCAGTATGGAGCTCACTCAGGCCCCTTTCAACTTCTGAGATTCTTTAACCTTGACATTTCTAAATATTTTCCTGGGCAGAATCCAACTGCTTACAGTTGATATGAGAAGATATGAGAAGAATATCAGACAGGCGAATTAATCTCTATTAAGGTCTGAATAACTACTACCCCATGAAAGTTTTATGAAGCAATCAACTGTCATCGAGAATATTTACTAAGGAAATTATACTGCTGGGTTGGCATAAGTTCAACGACTATAATAAAGTCAATGGAAAAGTCAACAAGGCCTAAGGAAGTACTTCCAAGAGAGAAAGAAGCAGGCATATCTTACCCAAAGCCTAGCCCTCAGTCTATTATTAGGTTCTCTTTACAACTTGTCCTGTTCTCTAAACCACACATCTCCGTGAGTTTTCTGCCTGTTTTTTTTTTTTTTTTTCATTTTCTTGTCCATGGTGAGTTCGAGTCGACACTGCATGTTTTCCGCGAGACGTGGTGAATAGCAGAAATGAAACTTCCCACCAGCCCCATAGCAGCTAGCCTCAGTGCTGTGCGCTCACAGCGTTTGCTTTACCCGCCATGCTCCCCTGCATCGCGTGCTCTCCACTCTCTCCTTCTTGAGACCTTCATCATCTGCCTCCTGGAACTCAGCAGGGCCTACGTGGTTAAACAAGACCGTTCGAGCAGAATCCTCCTCCCGCAAGCAGCTGGCAGGCCAGTGGCAAAGACGATATATCAAGATGATCCAAGTGTCAAGACCGGTACCCGAAGTCCGCAGAGAATGTGACTCGTGCAGTAGGGCGGGTCTGTGTGGATGCCAGCCATTGTCCTCCTGAGTGAAAGAAGGATTCGGATCTCACAAAGCTGAGCACAGCGGACAAATAGTGACGGAGCCAACCCTTGAATGGGGACAACATTTCACCTGCTCAGAGGAAAGGCAGGCTCCTTTAGAACTCTGCTCTCTCCCCGGGGCTGTCTGTCTCTTAAGAGCCAGCAAGTGGGGTTGTGTCCGTCGCGCCAGGACAGACAAGGGCAGAGATGTAAACGACAGCCGTGCCGGGCAGACAGGCAGCACAGCCGTGTTCCTGTGCCCTGTTCCCTGCCTCGGCCAGGGCACATTTCCATGGGGACTCCACAGCCGCACACAGGCTTCTGATGCTGCGGTGAGCTGAACTGCGCCCAGCACCACCTGCCTGCCTGGCAGCCCTTCACCTCCGAGCACACCACGGCCCGCCCTGTGATGCCCCTCACGGAATCTTCAGCCTCCCTCCTGGACATCCTGATGAATGAACGTAGGGCAGAATGCACAGATGGTCAAAAGTACATACACTAGCAGCCTGAGGGTTGATTATGGAAAATATTTGAGCAAACATTTCTAGAAGTCTTCATGGGACTCCCTCTACGAAATATCTGATTCTTTCTAAATTCCTGGGGTTGTGGAGCTAGCCCAGTTGGTAAAACATCCACCTTGCCAACACAAGGATTCTGAGTTCAGTTCCCAGGAGCCATGTGAAATGCTGGCCGGGGTGGCACACACCTGTAATCCCAGAGCTGGAGAGGTTGAGATACGCAGATCCTCAGAGCTTGCTGGTCAGACACTCTAGCCTAGTTGCTGAACGCCAAGCCAGTGAGGGACTGTTTCAAAGGAAGTAGGTGGCGTACCCGAGAATAACTCCCAACGTCGTCCTGTGACCACATACACAAGTACACAAGTGCATGCACACCCACACGTGTGTGCTCACACAGTGCACCCCTGCACATACAAATGTGCATGCACTTCTGTATGCACACCACACACACACACACACACACACACACACACACTGCTTCTGTCACAAGTCCTCACTAAAAGGCATGTAGTTTTTTAAGTGTGAATTTTTTTCATGTTTTCATTTATTTGAGAAAGAGCGAGAATGGGCACACCAGGGCATCCTGCCATTAAAACCAAACTCCAGAGGCATGCACCACTTTGTGCACCTGGCTTTACCTGGGTACTGGGGAATTGAACCCAAGCTGTCAGGCTTTGCAAGGAACTGTCTTTAACGGCCGAGCCATCTCTCCAATTCTAAAGACAGAGATTGCTGATAATCTGGCCTCACCTATTCTACCCTTGCTATGCAAATAGTTAACCTCAGCATAAAGTCCAGAATGACTAATAAGAATGAAAGTCCTACTTGGAAAGGAGAAGGGATTCAATGGAAGGAGGATTTAGGTGAGGATAATGGGAGAGTGGGGCTGGAAAAATGGCTTAGCAGTTAAGCGCTTGCCTGTGAAGCCTAAGGACCCCAGTTCGGTTCGAGGCTCCTTCCCCAGGACCCACGTTAACCAGATGCACATGGTGGCGCACGCATCTGGAGTTCGTTTGCAGTGGCTGGAGGCCCTGGTGCACCCATTTTCTTTCTCTCTCTCTCTCTCTGTCTGTCGCTGCTCTCAAATAAATAAATAAAAACAAAACAAAAAAATTTTTAAAAATGGGAGAGTGGTAGGAGGGGATTATAATAATAGTGTAATGTTTATAGTTATAAAGGTTGTCAATGGTATTTCTTTAATATTTTATTTATTTGTGAGAGAGAGAAGGGGAGAGAGAAAGAGGCAGATACAGAGAGTGAGAATGGGTGGTGCTCCAGGGCCCCTAGCCACTAAAAATGAACTCCAGATGCATGTTCCCCCTTGTCCATCTGGCTTACGTGGGCACTGGGGAATCAAACCTGGGTCCTTAGGTTTCAAAGATGAGTGCCTTAACTGCTAAGCCATCTCTCCAGACCCAGAATTTTGTTTTGTTTTGTTTTTTTTTTTTTCAAGAAAAAAAAAAAAGAATGAAAGGCCAGAAAGTAGATAAAGAATAAGCAGCCTCTGACTGTAACCTGGAAAGTTATGGGAAGAATGCCATTACCCAAGAACGGAGCCCTCCTCCAGTCCCTCTCCAGTACATCCTCACAACAGCCAACTTCTCAGTAACTTGAGAGCAGCTATTCCAACCACTTAAGATAGGATACTAGTAATGGTTGTACCCAAGCCGAGTGTGAGATGATGAGATATGGATGTGCCACACTTCTGAGGCGGAGCTGATGTGCCTCTGCCTCACTTACCTGGGGAATAGCTGCCAGGTATCCGGAACAACTGACTTGGTTCGGCAGTGTTTTCAAGATTTCTATTACGTTTTCAGTCAGCTTTGAATCTAGGATGTACTACTTACACAGACATGTCTACAGAGGACCTATAGACGTTTGAATGTGAAATGTCCCCCATAGCTCCGTGTGTTGATGAAGCTCCGTGCTCAGTCTGTGGCAATTGGAAAGGGAGCCTTGCTGGAGGTGTGTCCCTGGGGGTGGGCTCCCCTTGCCAGTGCTAGCTCACCCTTGTCACTGCCCCCCAGCTGCTGTGGTGAAATCGAACACCCAGCCTCTGTTCTGCCTGCCCTGATGAAATTTCCCTCCAAGTCTGTGACCCAAAATAGACCCGTTATTTTTTTTAATTTATTTTATTTATGAGAGAGAACAAGAGAGAGAATTGGTATGTCAGGCCTTTTAGCCACTGCAACTGAAATCCAGACACATGCACCATCTTGTGCACAGGCGCAACCTTGTGACCATGCATCACTCTGTGCATCTGGCTCATGTGGGTTCACCTGGGTCCTCAGTCTTCGCAGGCAAGTGCTAAGCCATCTCTGCAGCCCCAGATAGACCCTTTCTTTCCATAACCTGCTTCTGTTGTTTTGCCCCAGAGACAAGAAGGTAACCGCACTTCCATTTCTCTAAAGGATATCATCATTGCCTACACAAGCATGTGCTCTAAAACTTAAATGCACAGTCTTAGACTGTGTCCATTCCCAGTGCTTCCTCAGAAAAATATGATGCGGGGCTGGAGAGATGGCTTAGTGGTTAAGTGCTTGCCTGTGAAGCCTAAGGACCCCGGTTCGAGGCTCGATTCCCCAGGACCCATGTTAGCCAGATGCACAAGGGGGCACATGCATCTGGAGTTCGTTTGCAGTGTCTGGAGGCCCTGGTGCACCCATTCTCTCTCTCTCTCTCTCTCTCTCTCTCTCTCTGTCCCTCTTTCTCTCTCTGTCACTCTCAAATAAATAAATAGAAATAAAAAATATTTAAAAAATTTTAAAAGGAAAAATATGATACACTCTTCTTCCCGGAGACTAATACTAGGGCATGTGTGATTGAAACAGTCAAGATTCTTACCCTGAAGTTTTTCTTTTCTCCAGGTGCTTTTTGTGTAGTGTCTGAAGCTGGTTCCCCCCTGCAACACATCAAAATGATCCTCAACTCCTCCACGGAAGATGGCATCAAAAGAATTCAAGACGACTGCCCCAAAGCTGGGAGGCACAACTACATATTCGTCATGATCCCCACTCTGTACAGCATCATCTTCGTGGTGGGAATATTCGGGAACAGCTTGGTGGTCATCGTCATTTACTTCTACATGAAGCTCAAGACCGTGGCCAGCGTCTTTCTTTTGAACTTAGCGCTGGCTGACATTTGCTTCCTGCTGACCTTGCCGCTGTGGGCCGTCTACACGGCCATGGAGTACCGCTGGCCCTTCGGCCACCACCTGTGCAAGATCGCCTCAGCCAGCGTCAGCTTCAACCTCTACGCCAGCGTGTTCCTGCTCACGTGCCTCAGCATCGACCGCTACCTGGCCATTGTCCACCCCATGAAGTCCCGCCTTCGCCGCACGATGCTTGTGGCCAAGGTCACCTGCATCGTCATCTGGCTGCTGGCCGGCCTGGCCAGTCTGCCAGCTGTCATCCACCGCAATGTGTTTTTCATCGAGAACACCAACACCACGGTGTGCGCCTTCCACTACGAGTCTCAGAACTCCACGCTCCCCATAGGCCTGGGCCTGACCAAAAACATCCTGGGCTTCCTGCTTCCCTTCCTGATCATCCTCACCAGCTACACTCTGATCTGGAAAGCGCTGAAGTCGGCCTACGAGATCCAGAGGAACAAGCCAAGGAATGATGACATCTTCCGGATAATCATGGCCATCGTGCTCTTCTTCTTCTTCTCCTGGGTTCCCCACCAGATATTCACCTTCCTGGACGTGCTCATCCAGCTGGGCGTCATCCGCGACTGCAGGACGGCGGACATCGTGGACACGGCCATGCCCATCACCATCTGCATGGCCTACTTCAACAACTGCCTCAACCCGCTCTTCTACGGCTTTCTGGGGAAGAAGTTTAAGAAGTACTTCCTCCAGCTTCTGAAATACATTCCCCCGAAGGCCAAGTCGCACTCCAGCCTGTCCACGAAAATGAGCACGTTGTCATACCACCCCTCGGAGAACGCCAGCGCCTCTGCCAAGAAGACCGCGCCGTGCCTCCAGGTGGAGTGACGTGTTGGGGACCGTCGTCGTGGAGAGGTCATCGTGGGAAAGCAGGAGTCGGAGGAGCCTCCTTCCAGAGCTTTCCAGGGCCCCGGAGCAGGAGCCGGTTTTCCGGGATTTAAGCAGGACGTGGAGTGCGTGAACTTCAGCTCCTTATCTCAGCGCTGAACACAGCTTTCCTTCCTCTCTGCAGCAAGCCTGCCGTGCTTGACATCAACTACATGATGGCTGTCCAGCCGAGGTCATTGGGAACTGCACAAGTGTGTAGATCAAGGGGGGAAATAATGACTTGCAGAAATTCAGTCTCCTTCATCTCTTCTTGTCCTGTTACTTTTAATTCCCACATAAATGTACTGAATATGTCCGGTGTTTAGACAAGCAATGGGAGACGGGAGTTCAAGGTCACTCTGCCCAGTTTTGAAAGGACAGGAAAGCTTTTATGTCTGTGTCGGTATTCGCATCTCTGTCCCACTCGTACCTGTCACTACACAGTGTTTATGTGATTTGCTGGGCAGTAGTTACCAACTTTCATAATCTTTTGTAAAATTCAACCAGTGTCTTAAAAAAAAAAAAAAACCATCACACAGCCAAAAACAAATGCCAGCAAAATGGCTTATTCGTTACTAGTGTTAGCAAGGGCACACATGAAAGTCAGGCTGTCTGTAAAGCTATTATTATCTGTCCCAGGTGGTTGTGTGTTCGTATCATATCAACTTTATTTCACATCTAAGAAATGTATATAGTTTGTGGTGAACAGATTATTACAAAGTATGTCTTACTCTTGCAGAAAGGTATGTATTCATCATATATATGTATAGCTATGTCTCTAAAGTGTTTGATTAAGATCTAGAAAAGATATTTATCTTGAAATAAAAAGTATTATAACGTACTTAATATTCACTACTTAAAATGGAGGCTGATTTATTTTTTAACTCGTGCATATTCTTATTTAAAGTCTGATCTGATTTAATGTGAGTAATTATACACTATGTTTCTCTCTGTTGAAAAACTAAAGAGGAAAGTGTTTCATCCTGCCAAACAATAAGGAATGAACACATCATCGTGAATTTTTCATAGGTTTTCATGTAGCAGCCAAAAAGCCTCCTTCTTCATAACAATAAAATGACACATGATTTTACTGAGACTTTTTATAATGAGATTTCTCTGTATACACAATCATTGCCAGAGAGGTGTGAACAGAGGTGAGAGGCAGCCATTAGTCGCCTCAAAGGCTGGGGTGCAAAGCTCATAGGAGAACTCCACTCCACTGTTGAGGATCCCAATACCACATTGGATCTGGGCCTCTACCAGCCAGAGGAAGAGGGAAGCAAAATATTAGAGGGAGAAGGAAGCTATACAGAACAGCCCCTTGTGCAAATATCCTGTCTCAGATTGTATGGGAAGAAAGAAAAGGTGCCCTGCCAAAAGAGGCAGGAGCCTTCGTGGAAAATGAGGAAGAATGGGTGCAAAGGGAATAAGGAGTTGAGAGAAGTAACAGGTAAAAGCGAATGATGAGAATCGGTTTTTCCCAATGGAAAATTTTGATAGAGTCAGTGAAAATATTCCTTTGTGGGCTGGGTTCTAGCTAAGTTGTGGAACATTTGGTTAGCGTGCATAGGGCCCTGACTTCAATCCCCATCACAAGAAATGCACATCTGTAATTGTATCCCACCATGTCTATTTGTATAGTAGACACCCATGGGGCCATCTGGACAATGCCATTTCTTCCCTTATAGTGGAAAATTCCCATCTCACCAAAGGACAAGGTCACTACAGAAGTAGCGATTTTTCTACTTAACCATACCCCTGGGGCACAATAAAATTATCCATACTTGGAATGATTATAGTTAACAGTTTTCTTAAGAATTTTTCAAATAGATACTGAGGAAATTGTCCCCTCCCCATGTTGGTATTTGTGAGCTCAGAACACACTAGCAGTTGTGTCTCCAGTGCAAGCAAGAAGCAGTGCACAATGAGGTGAGGTTAACAGAAAAGACAAGAGAGCACTGGAGATGCTCAAGCCCTTGGTTCTACCTATATCTCATGCCCACCTGTATCTCTGCCCCCCCCCCTTTGGATACAACATTTGTGTCTTTGTTTGTATTTTATTTTTATTTTATTTGCAAGCAGAGGGAGAAAGAGAGAAGAGAGTCACAGAGGAGAGAGAGAATGGGCACGCCAGGGCCTCTAGCCACTGCAAACGAACTCCAGACACATGTACCACTTTGTGTGTCTGGCTTTATGTGGTTCCTGGGGAATCAAACTTAGGTTGTAAGGTATTGCAGGCAAGCACCTTAACCACTCAGAGATCACTCTAGCCCTCATGTCTTTAATCAAGGGACCAGAATCCAAAGATCTGCAGCTGTTTCTTTCTGCTTGTGATTAACAACAATTTTTATTTTCCATTGTCCATCACAGCATCCATTGGCCACCCATCAAGAGCTGTGTCATCCAAGTCCACAGCTTCTTGATCCACCTCTAAATGAGGTGAATGTAGACTCGACATGCTTCATATGTTGCCTTTTGAGAGTGAGGACCCAGATACCACACTGTGCCAAGTGGTGTGGTGACACAGAGGAACCAATGACTACCTAGGAGTTAAGGTTCTCCACCACCTGCTGATATAAATGTTATAAGCTTAAATCTGCCTCTGAGACAGGTGCAGTGATTAAATACTCTCCTGTCATCTGAGTAGCTGCATTAAATATGTTTTGGGCCATGAAATAATGAGAGAAAATAGGTACCCACACCACCATAGAATCCAAATACATGGACTGCATACTGCCAGGGGTCTCCCCAGTAGACCCATTACTGGCCCACAAGTTCCTTGGTTTCAGAGAATCAGCAAGCACTGAATTCCATCCTGCCCAAATCCAGTAGAAAATGCCTTCATAAAATCAAGCTGTCTTGCTTAAGAAATTAATTCCCATGATCAGAAATATAACTAGTTGTTCAAAAGACTAGCTCAGCATGGGGTAACTTAGCTTTATAAGACATCCATCCACAAAGAAGCGTCGTACACCTCTGTAGGAATCTTAAGAACCCAGGGCTGGGGATATCGCTCGGCAGTTAGGGGTGTCTGCTTGCCAAGCCCGACGGCTGTGCCTACAGCAATGGTGAGTGAATCCAGGAGGGTCCAGAACTCGAGAGCCAACTAATCTGACAGTCCGCAGTCTAGCGTCACATTTACAGGAGCAACGGGCACTGCTCCGAGGAAGGTGGGGCACAGACACCCCCAATCGTCCTCTGGCCGCCACACACCCTCCGTGACACACACACAGCCTCCCCCCACCACACACACATACAATAAATAAATGTTTTTAGAATGTAAAGTCCCTGAGATCTTCTCTTCAAGGCAATGTAATGGGAAAATATTTATCTATAGGCATGTGATATAAATTTGATGAAAACCTTTTGATTTTGAAACTATTAAAAGCCATTTTGCTCTGATAATAACTTTGCTTCAAGACTCTAGATGATGACAAAGCACATGTGTCCCCTGAGCCCAGTTCTTGCTTATTTCCATATCCCATAGGCTTGTTTTCAAAACCGAAACATCAAAAATAGAGATTTGAGCTGGATCTCCCTGAAATGGGACCTACCCTACAGAAACGCTTTTCCGAGTATAAGTTATGCTATGGCCTGTGGGTTATGTACAGTTACTAAATAACAATAATCCAGAAACAAACAAATAAGCTTCCAGGCCTCCACACTGGCTAGCTGGTGTTAGCCAACAGTGAGAAGCCCCATCCAGGCTCACCACAGAGAGGACAGTGTCCCCCTACTCAGACACCTGAGCTGCCAGCCAGCAGTGCGTGACACCAGAACCCCAGGGGAGGATGCCTTCTCACCGCTGGTCTTTGCCTGGCCACTGCTGCTTCAAAAGAAAAAAAAAGTGTCCAGAAAGTATGAAGTGTAACACCAAGTATATTAACCAGAGGATATGCAGGAAGTTCCCTAAACAGGAGCCTTCTATTCTCACTCATTCATATATACCTGGGATGGGGGTTTAAAAAAAAATAAAGAGATGGCTTAGTGGTTAAGGTGCTTGCTTGCAAAACCTAAGAAAGCATGTTCGAATCTCCAGGTCCTACATAAGCCAGATGCAGTGATGCAAGTGCCTAATGTCACACTTGTGCACCAGGGAGCACACGCATCTGGAGTTCTCTTGCAGCAGCTGAAGGCCCTGATGTACCCATTCTCCCTCTCTCTCTCTCTCTCTCTCTCTCTCTCTCCCTCCCTCCCTCCCTCCCTCTCTCCCTCCCTCTTTCCTTCCCTCCCTTTCTCTCTCTTTCTCAAATAAATAATAAAAATAAAAGTAAAGATATTCCCAGTGATAATGTCATTTCTACAACAGTATCCCTTGAACTCCCTAGAGGCTTCACTTTCTTCCAGAAACATCCCCATTTCCATGTGGCTGCTCACTTAGTGCAGGCTCTGGCGGGGGGAAGGTGTAAGTCGCCCCAAGTACATTGGCCCATTATTTTCCTCCAGCTGCACTGCCACAAGATCAAGGACATGACCTGAATGGAACTTAGCACGGTGAATTCCCCTGATTTTGCCAGGAGCTATCAGGCAAAGGGCTTGTTCTTTTCTTACAGAATCTGAGTGGTCACTGGGAGGTGGTGCAGACATTGTTGCCACTCTAAAAGGAGATGTGGAAATTTCCAGGAACTTCCACAGCCAACACAGTGAAAAAGAAGGGAGGAAAATCTTGGGTATTTGACTTTGTAGCATTGCTATATGAACTGGAACTATGCTTCAGATTTCTGGGTTCTTTGCCAAATGTTTCTTTTTACCTTAAGCCAGTTCAAACTGGATGTCTAGTCAAAATTATCCACTAGAATCCTATTTCCTTTGAAACAATCACAGCTCTCACACATCAAATTCTTACTAGAATCCTGGCAAAGAATTCATTGCTTATTATCTGCATTTTACAATTGAGTCTTCACAAGAACCAGTCTCATGGGTTCTGTTCTTATCCGATGAGACCAGAGGAAGTTTAGATATTTGCATAATAAGTTCAACATGTTGTGACAGGTAGATGCTGAACTTGAGCTTGAGCCTGAAATCCTGACTCTATAAGCTGTCTGTTGCCTTTCCGCACCTTCCTCCTCCAAAGTGACATCACAAGTTCTGTAGGTACTTTTCAAAATATTATCTCTGTTTACTCATTCAAAATTAATATGATATTTTGCTTTGTATGAGGCAATAGATACCAAATTTCAAGCTGGAGTTTCAATTGTCTTTGTCCTTGAAAAAAATGACCTCACTAATGGAAAGTTAATTGACTTTACACTGTGTAACACTAGAGTTTGGAGGAGCTGATATTGTGCCTAGCAAGTAAATAGGCTACAACTGTTAACTGTCATGGGTAATTAAGAAAATGCTCTGGTCTTTTCATAGCTTAGAATTTAGATAACATTCACAAAATTCATTGTGGGAATTCATAAATTATTTTCTCTGGCATAATTTTGCCTCCATACAGCCTAATAAAATGATGTTCTTTAAGGGGGGAGAGTATTGTGAATAGACTATATTCTGAGAAAGATTTTTGTTGCAGCTACCTTCTTGTTGCTAGGACAAAACATCCAACACCTGGGAAGTGGCCACGGGGCATCATGGTTTCTGTAACCTACAGTGTGGCTTTTCTCTTTCTTTTCTTTTCATTTCTTTTTGTTTGGCTTTTGGTGGTATGGTCTCACTCTAGCCCAGACTGACCTGGAATTCACTATGTAGTCTCAGGGTGGCCTTGAACTCACAGCGATCCTCCTACCTGTGCCTCCCAGTGCTGTGATTAAAAGTGTCCACCACAGCTGGGTGTGGTGGCGCACGCCTTTAACTCCAGCACTCCAGAGGCAGAGGTAGGAAGACCCTGAGACTACATAGTGAATTCCAGGTCAGCCTGGGCTAGAGCGAAACCCTACCTCAAAAAAAAAAAAAAAAAAACCCACTGTGGACCACAACACCCGGCTTCTTTTCTCTGTTTCTTATGTTCCCATCCAGCATCTCAAATTGCATTAAATGTGAACTGGATTCCAATAACTCATTTTTATGCAAAACATTGTATTTAGAAGAGCCATGTCATTTCTGGAGCTAAGTAAATGAATTTACTAAGCTTGTCGCAAAAAGTTGTATATTTTAAAGCCAGTGATGCATGGTAGGAACAAAAGCAGCTGATAGCATGATATAAACTAAGTAATTAAACTCCTGACTCCATGGGAGACAAAAAGAAGGTGCAGCTCCCACTGCTCAGATAGCTAGCCCCCAGAGAAGTGAAATATGAACGTGTGGCGAGGCTGGCAGCGCCTCAAGGACACTCTGTAGCATTTTAGCATTAATGTGATTTTGATGAAAAACTTTATTGAGCAAAATCAGAGCTATGATGTGTTTTTACACTAAGTATTTACATCAATGACTTAAGTGGATTCCAATGAAGAGTGCATTAAAAGACGGTAATAAAAAAATCCAACAGAAGGGACCATATAAAGGCAAGGCAAAAACACTATGACCGAGAAAAATATTGAGTGTTGAGCTTCTGGTAGCGGGTGGAAGATGGCATCACTAAATCTCTGGCTTTTATCAAAACAAGAGCAGACCAGGTTCTCCAAACGGAGCTATTTCCTTGGCCTTGAATTCCCAAGGCAATTATTCCCTTAGGATTGTGCATGGAAACAGAGTCACACGATGGGTCACTGTAAAGGAACATTCTCTTATGCAAGCCTGATTCAAATGTGGTTGGTTCTTCTGAATGTTCTAGAAAAGCCAAGAGCATGAATGTAGTCAGTGGAGGCTGATGATGGAGGAGGATCCAGTACTATGATCAATCAGAATGAATCAGTGCTGTATCCCACGGGGACAGTGATGCCCGTGGGGACCTCTTAGTCTACTGAAACCTTACAAAATTGGCTCGGACTCCCTGAGAAAGTCCAACATCTCCAGAAATATCTGCAGAAGTCTAATGAGTTTACATTTCTTTGGTCTCTTCTGGTTCTATCATCTGACTGCCCTAGTTCAGTTTGGCAATCATTTCAGTGTTCCAAACAGACTGTAAGATGTGTTGTGCCATGGGACTCAGGCATGAAAAAAGCTCCAATTAAAAAGGGGGGGCATGGGGCTGCACAGGTGGCTGGGGTTTAAGCGCTTGCCTGCAAAGCCAAAGGACCCAGGTTCGATTCTCCAGGACCCACATAAGCCAAATGCACAAGGTGGCACATGCATCTGAAGTTTGTTTACAGTGGCTGGAAGCCCTGGCTTGCCCATTCTTTCTCTCTCTCTCTCCCTCTTTGAGTAAATAACAATAAAATGTTTTTTTAAACAAAAAAGGGGGCGACATAGTGGTGCACGCCTTTAATCCCAGCACTCAGGAGGCAAAGGTAGGAGGATCACTGTGAGTTTGAGGCCACCCTGAGTCTACATAGTGAATTCCAGGTCAGCCTGGGCCAGAGTGAGACCCTACCTCAAAAAAACAAAAAAGAGAGAGAGAGACGTAGGAAAGAGGAAAGGAGAGAAGGAATGGAGGAGAGGAGAGCAGGGAGGGAAGGGGGTAAGCGAGGGGAAAGGAAAAGAGGAGCAGAGAACAGGAGAGGAGGAATAAAATGTAGGGGAAGGGAGGAAAGGGATAGAGAGTGAAGGGAAGAGGAGAGGAGAAGTAGATGAGAAGAAAGGAAAAGAGAGGAAAGGAGAGGAGGAAAAAGACAATACATTGGCATTAAGGGGACCATCTTAGATACAGAATTTTCTTTGTCCCATGGGACATTTCTCCTCTGTATCTTACACAGTGCCAGAATCCAGTCCCATCTCACACATCGTGCCTTTCCTTCGCCTCCCCCTTTCTTCTTTCATCATCACCCCCCTTGCACACGAGCAGTCACTACCCAGTGTCTCATACACAATAGCCCAGATGCTGAATATCAGCCTGCCTGCCATTCTGCAAGGGCTTGTCTCCTTTCTCAAGTCAACTCTTGGGCTATTTCCTTAAAGAAATCCCAACACACATTACTAAAATATTATTTTCAAAATGCTGACCTTATCACTTAGAAAGCCATGCTTCTCAAGTGGTAGTGCCCAGTGCTAATGGTAGAAAGCAGAAAAATACCTCATGGAAAAGAGCATCTTCAAAATTTCAGTGCCAAGGATGGGATGCCTTCAGTGAGTCATTAGCCAGGGAGACCTCCAATGCCCCCCCCCAAAAAATCATAGGCTATTGCCAAGGCTCCTGGCTGCCCAACAGAAGTAGATTGGTAAGACTCTATTGCCAAGACTCCACTTGCTTGGGCTGCAGGTCACTGAGAAATCTAGCTGGAGCTGGGCTGGAAGCCCCCTCCCTGTTCTCCCTGTTGGATAGCTGTCAGGATGCTGGAAAGAGCTACCTATGTAGCCTGTTTGGGGATATAAGTCATCAGTGGTCTTAACCATTAGTGGGCCCTGCAAGCCTTATAGCTGGCCAGCCAGGCCAAATGTGCCAACCGATTCAATGGTGGCGTGTCTGTCATGGGAGAAACTAAGTGCTCTCTGATTGTACTGGAGGACTGCTCCACAGGACAGAACACATGCCTGGCACTGAAAACCTAGTCAGATGCCTATGACTGGGAGGTCATGAGCCCTACAAGAGGAACAACTACTGTTGTCTGGCTAAGTAGACATATTATGCCCACCAAACTTACCTCCAAATGCTCATGTTTACGTCCATATATTAATGCTACTCTTGCTTTTGGTTAGAGAAGCTTCTCTTTTCAAGTGGCAGCGACCACTGGGATGACTCAAAAGTCACCATAGTGCTGAGAAGTGACAGTGAGGTTTGCACTAAGTGAGACATCTCTATCACACCTTCCGAGGCTCAGAGACCATGGCAAAAGAGGTGGCAGAAAGAATGTAAGAGCCAGCAGAAGGGGAGGACTGCTTACAGTGCTGTCACCCAAGTACAAAGTAGCCTAGATATTCATGACCTCACAGTGGCTGATGCTGCCTACACAAGACCCGCATCATAGGAAGGGAAAACATGACAGCATCAAAATAGAAGAGAAACTACTTGGAAAGATGGATTCAGTGGAGGGGGTTTGGGAGAGGGAGAAGGGAGGGTGGTGAGAAGAAATTATGATTATGCTATATGGTCTGTGTTTGTAGAAGTTGTCAATAAATAGTTTAAAAAGAGCACCTTCATAATTTGACTTACTTGGAATTCGTGCTCCACTAATCCTTCAGTCTTTCTGCAAACATGATGTGTCAGTTCCTGATGTCCCTTTTTGCCAGGGACTATCCAATGCTTTATGTATGGAAAGATCCTGTGATCTATTGGGCATCTGCTCATGAAGGAATGAACTCATGGCATAGCAGGTTTATCCAATAGATGTCCAAACCAACCTACCTTCCCAACTTTATATCCCTTCTATTCACTTAACATATCATGGGCCTTAGTGTTTATGGAGCTCTGATATTCCATCATATTTGCTATATTTAAACAATCTCATCTTTATTTCAACATAATTTCACATTGCCCACTAGGTAGATACCCCTAGCTGGTGATGTGAAGATCATCTCACAATAAAGGTCAGCCTTGAAAGCAGGAAAAGGTAATTGTAAGAAATAAAAGGTCAGGGCTGGAGAGATAGTTTAGTGGTTGAGGTGCTTGCCTCGGAAGCCTGAGGACCCAGGTTCAATTCCCCAGGACCCACGTAAGCCAGATGCACAAGGTGGTGCATGCATCTGGGGTTCATTTGCAGTGGCTAGAGGCCCTGGAACACCCATTCTCTCTCTCTCATTTTCTCTTCTCTCTCTCTCCCTGCCTCTCTCTCAAATAAATAGATAAATACAAAATACCAAAAAAATAATAAAAGATCAGTCCCAAGGGATCTAGGAAAGGAGAAAAAGGGAAGTTTGGTCTTCAGGGGATCTGGAAGGGGAATCCTGGAGTTTCCTGTGTCACCTGTTCTAATCAACTGCCCCGGCCTCATAGTCTTTAGGTCTCCACAGTGAGGACTTCACGCACCCTAGCAAAGGGCCTCCAGTGGGGAGGAACCCCACTGTGCTTCTGAGCCGTGCTGCTAGGGAGAGCAGAACTCCAAAACTTAGACGCCTTAAGTCACTTTGCCTAGGAGTCTGGGTAGATCTGCTGTGGATCCTAATGCTGTGTGTCTGGGATACAGTCCAAGAGTCTGTAGTTCTTACAAACTCCCAGGGGCTCTTCGTGGCCCCGTTCCAAGAGCCACACTGTGGTAGTGAGGGTCAAGTACCTGAGGTCAGATTTCAGCCGAAGGTGAAGCTCAGACCTCCCACTTCTGGGCATGTAAGATGAACGTCTCCCACTTACTTCTCATGTGCGCTCACCTAACAAGCATTTCCTATTTGGAAATTTAGTTGTACAAAAATAAAACTTGGAAAGCACCCGCTCAAAACATGACTTTTGTTATTTTTGGCACATTAATTCTGTTTAAAATATTATTTAAGCAACTTGAGACAAATAACAAAAATTCAAAATACTAAAAACATTCAAACCAAGAGCCCTTCCAAATCTCAAAACCAGTAATAGCGCAGCTGTTCTAACACTAGCTTTGATTTCTTTTCAATGATTTTATTTATTTATTTATTTGTGTGTATGGGTGTGTGTATGGGTGTACAAGGGAGTGCCAGGGTCACTTGTAGATGCAAACAAACACCAGATCCTTGCACCACTTTTTGCATCTGGATTTTATGGGAGCATTCAGAATTGAACCTGGGCTGGCAAACTTTGCTGTGTAAATTTATTGGGCAATAAAAGCTGACAGTCTTACCCACCTGTGGATTATGCATACTACGCAATCAACCCACCAGGCCAGATATTGCCCACTGGTGCAATAGTGGAATGGCTGCTATAGAAGTAAACAACTATTTTTTCAATTGTATTTGAGGCTTGCTCCCTAAGAAGAATTCATGCCAATGACTATAAACCTGGTCGAAAGCTCATTACCAGTGAGATCATAGGACCCCAGAAACAAAGCTACCACTTTTATTTTGCTAAATGGATATGTTGTACCCACCAAACTGCCTTATAAATTTATGACTCATTGCTGGGACAAAATACCCAGCCTGAAGCAGCTTAGGGGAAGAAAGAGTTTGTTACTCCAGTCCACAGTTCCAGAGGGTGGGGTCTGCCACAGCTGGGAAAGCATGGAGGGTCTTGGTCTCCTCGGCAGGGAAGAAGCAGAGAGAAATGATGCTGAATTCCCTTTTGTCAGTCTGGGAGGCCAGCACGCAAGTGGGATGGGCCCCCCCCCCCACAGTAATGGCAAGTCCTCCCACTTCAACTAACCCCTCACAGACATGACCAGAGACTGGTTTCCATGGTAATTCTAAATCTTATCAAGGTGACACTCGGAGATCAACCATCAATGAGGAAGAGGGAGTTCTCGGGAAGTAGAGGAATAGATGGACAAGGGAAGGTAATCATGGTGAATGTGATCAAAATGCATTAAATGTATAAAACTGTCAAAAAGTAAGTAATATAAAAAATATACATCAGCAACAGAATTGATCTTATGCTCTCAGCTGTGACCTATATGGTATTTCATATTAAAATTTATTTATTAAAACTCCACTTTTCTCAAAAGATTTAAGTAGTGCCAATGTTCAGATATGCCATTTTAAGGAAAAAACTAGTTGTTCATTACTTTACAAACTGGAACAAAACAAACATTTCTCCTATTTGAATTAAACACGGGAATGTATATCTTTTTATGATTTGTTTCCGAGAAAGTAAAGCTATTTAATGTGGAAATAAATGAATTTCGTTTGTTTAAAAACTCAAACCATGGGAAATTTCCCCTCCAAGATCCATCACCTAACACACACACAAGTGAAAGAACAAAATGGTAAGTTGGCCTGCTGGAATTAACAAAGATAAACCTAGGAACAAAACCAGGCAGATTTATCTGGTGTGCTCCATTTTACCTCTTCACTCTGCTGTCTTGATTAATTGCCCTCAGCAAGGAGCCAGAACCTAGCTAGGCTGTTTTCCTAATTCCTTTGATAGAACATTGATATAAGGTTAGACAGAGAACCAACTGCCTTTTAAGTAGCCCACTTTTCACGTATTAATCATTGTAACTTGTTCATTTTAATCATCTCCCACATTCCAAATAGAAATATGCTTGCAGTTTCCAAATATTTGCATGATTAAAGATGTTTTTCTTGTGTCAATAAAGAACCTCTAATTGATGACTCAGGTGGTAAGATTTATGGGATGGAATTGTATTTATCTCCAAGCTTTCAAAAAGACTCATCTATAACATTCTTACCATAGCTAAGTAAACTATGATGACCATGTAGAAACACACCCTCTAACATTGGTGGCTATCAGAAAGGCTGCCAAGAAAATATTTGCTTCATTCTCTCATCATATCTACAACAATGCATTTATTTTAGTATTAAATACACTTACACAAAGTTAATATACCAGGCGCACTTACATAAAGTTAGTAGACCAGAGGGGCACCTGTATAACATCTTGGGGGTATTTTTTCCTCCCTGGAGAAATAACAGTATATTTAGTCATAAATCAGTCATATTCATCAATTTATAGGGAAATTATGGTTTCTGCACAGATGGGACAGTTCAGTTAAAAAAAGTTATAAGGAGACCTTGATGAAATAATTAGTAATGTTGACTGAATGCAAGCCAAAACAAAGGTAACCTTTTACTGAAATAACTCCTCTGATTTGGGAATTTCCTTTTTCTATCACAGACATTCCAATTTCATTTTATTCTTTTTCTTTTCTTTTCTTCCAATTGCATTTTTAGCATCAAATCAAAATCACAATGTCCCTTTTTTATAATGAATTATTTAGGAAATGATGATAAAATATGATGAGTATATAGTGAAAGGAAAATGATTTGATTTTTTTTCTGTCCTTTCTTACTTCTTAATTGGGATGACTCTCTATAAGAAAAGACAGATTAATAATAGGAAAACAATTTATCGACTTATTAATATAAATTCCTCTCCAGGCATGGTGGCACAGGCCTTTAATCCCAGCACTCAGGAGGCAGAGGGAGGAGGATCGCCACAAGCTAGAGGCCACCCTGAGACTATGTAGTGAATTCCAGGTCAGCCTAGGCTAAAGTAAGACCCTACCTCAAAAAAAAAAAAAATCCTTATATGCACCTCAGAGACACCAGCTTAAAGCTAAGCAAAGCAAAAGAATAAATCTCCAGAGGTGAGTTACACCCCATCATCCGCTGAAACAAAGCAAGCTACGGCGGGGGAAGGAAGCCTGGAGACCAGGAGAAGCAGCGTGGGTAAGGACCAGGGGCGTCGTGGCACTGCAGCAGTCCCCGGCACAGAGGGAAGACAGCCTGGCAAATGGGGCGTCCTTTGCAGGTGCCACTTTCTCTTACTGAAGGGTTACTTCTACTGTGTTCACAGCATCTCCAGTGTCTGCTGTCCCCCTACATAATCAACCCAAAATAACCCATATACTGAGAAGCATATTTGTGGCGCTGCATTTTGGCTTCCTGTAGTCATATTTTGAGGGTAGTGTGTTTTGAACTCCACTCCATAATACTCATGCAGATTGGTTGGAGAGATGGCTCAACAGTTAAAGGTGCTGGCTTGCAAAGCCTGCTGGTCCAAGTGCAACTCCCCAGTGCCCACGTAAAGCTGGGTGCACACAGTGGCACATGCATCTGGAGTTCATCTGCAATGGCAAGAGGCCCTGCTGGAGCACCCATTTTCTCTCTCTCTCACTCTCTCTCTCTCTCTCTCTCTCTCTCTATCTCTATCTCTATCTCTCTCTTTCTCTCTCTCTCTTAAGTGAATAAATAAAACTAAAATTTCTTAAAGAATTATGAAAGAAAATAATGATGCAAGATTTCTGAAGGAAGGCCTGGGGAGACGGCTCAGCTGTTAAATGTACTTACTGGCAAACATTTTGACCCAAGTCCCCAAAAAGCTGGAGGAGAAGTGGCCCCCACATCTGTGACCCTACTGGGCCTAAGACCATGGGAAACACAGGCAGAAGGATCTGGAAGCTAGCAAATAAGATGGACTGGTCTGTGCACTGGCAAGATAAGAGAGAGCTGGTGTCAGAAGAAGGTGGAAAGGAAAGTACTGACCTTTGAGGTTGTTCTCTGACCTACAGAAATATACCATGACATATGTGTGTACATGCACACACACACACACACACACAAAGAGAGAGAGAGAATTATAAAACAATATCTGAAGGTATAATTTTAATCTATCTTCTCTAGTCCAACAAATACAAAATACTTGAATTTCTCTAAGTTATTAGCACTATTTTCTCCAACTAAACAAAATTATGCATTCCTTGATTTCTCCTTTTCCTGGTTGCCATCTGCCTGGCCCTTCCATAGTGAGGAAGGCGCTTACAGTTAATACCTACCTATCTGTGTCAAGTATCACTCAAGCTGAAAGAACGGTTTACTCATGGTCTTCATTTGATCTGATTGTTAAATCCATGCTATAAACATGGTTGTGCAATTCATGGTCCATAGGCCCCACATAGCCCAGGATAGTTATAAATATGACTTAAGATAAAATTGTGAACATAGTTCCTTATCTATTCTTTTAATCCCAGTGCAAATCTGATGGGGGCTAGGGGGCACCTACTGAAGTTTTTCAAGTTCATGTGTTCCAGGACAAAGAGTTGTACCCAAGCCACCATAGTAAGGTAATGGAAATAGAGACAGTTTATTAAGAAGGAGAGAGACACTCCCAAGAATGGGAGAAGGCTGGTAGAAGGAGGGGCAAGGTTTCTTGGGGTCAGCAGTAGTGGTAGCTGAGATGAATACATATGATGTGTAGAGCTCATCACATGACCAGACTGAGTCACTCACCCCGTCCTATTATGCTAAACACAAGGATTAATTCAGCCCCTTGTGGTGGCACATGCCAGCAGCCCGTTGCTGAAGAGGTGGGCATGGGGAGATCAGACATTTGAAGACAGCCTGGGCTATGCCCTGATTGTTTCCGTGCCTTTTGGGAAGACCAAGCGGATAATTGATTCAAAGACAGATGGACAAGTATCCCAAGTAAGGCCACTGAGGTACAATCTGAAGATGTAGGTAGTAATTTGAAAAAGGATAAGTTACCTTTTCCAAATGAGTTACTAACCAGCTGGGATGCACGACTGTGTTAGTAGCCATCTTGTTACTGCATGAGAGTCAACTGAAAAGGAAGGCGCAGGTTTCACAAACATTGCTTACTGAACCTGTCTTCTCATCAAAAAAAAAAAAATTGTTTTGCAGCAAATAAAGTGCACACTATATAGTGGTAAGAAATACCTGTAGGAAACCTGCATTCAAAATTTAAAGAAGGACTAAAAATGCAAATAATGAGCTTTTTAAAAAGGCAAAAGATTTCAGTAGATGCTTTACAAAAGACTTAAATGGTCAAATTACAATCATTTAAGTATCATTTATGTTCACTGGAATTAGCAAACCTTTAGACAGAATTCAGATCAAGAGGTGACTGGTTAGCCTGGCGTGGTGGCGCACGCCTTTAATCCCAGCTCTTGGGAGGCAGAGGTAGGAGGATCACAGTGAGTTCGAGGCTACCCTGAGACACCATAGTGAATTCCAGGTCAGCCTGGGCCAGAGTGAGACCCTACCTCGAAAAACCAAAAAATAAAAAAAAAATTAAAATTAAAAAATTTTTAAAAAAATTAAAAAAAAAAGAGGTGACTGGTTGAAGTTTAAGATACAAATTCTGTGGGGAAAATGGTTGGTAAGATTAATCTCAGAAGCAGGAGAGAAGATGTACACAAAAGAGCATTTGTGCTTACAAACTTTCTTATGGGAAGTTTGCATGGGAGAAATGGAGCTGGAGTCTGGAGCCGTGGTCGCTTCGGGAAGAGCAGGGACGGGCTGGGAAGGTGTGCAGTGAAACATGCAGGGCAGGAAATGCCCCCTGGCTTCTTTGGGGTGTGTCCTGCCTGGTGTGTGATTTGCTGAAACTCTTCAAGAATTACACTTAAACCGGCAGAACTTACTGAATTCAAAATGAAAATAGAAGGCTGCAACAGAGATTTTATTTAGATCTCATTTTCATCCAGACTGCTCAGGTCTCATGTCCAAATTCGATCAACTGAACGTGAGATTTTTGACTGTTTCTCCAGGTGTTGAGAAAGATAACCTCACAGGCACCTAGCTACCAGGAGGGTAACGTGCCAGGAAAATCTTAATCAGCGTGTGGCCGTGTGTGTCTGCGCTCCGAGAAGGGGACAGAGCACTCGGGATTATAAAGGCGAGCGGGTCCCTGAGTCACCCGGCAGGACTCTTCAGGCAAAATGTGGGTGTTACTGCTTCTGGTCAGTGCGGCCCTGGCTCATCCCCCCACCGAGCCCTTCGACGGGTAAGGAAGGCAGTCCTCATGAACGAGCAGTGCTAGCCTTTGGGGAAAGCTCCAAAGTAATGAATTTGAACCCCTTACTCAACTGTAAACTTCTATTCATCCCATTTCACCCCTTAGCAACCAAGTTTTCCGGGTCAGCATAGAAGATGAAGATCACATCAACCTGATTAAGGAGCTGGCAGACACCAAGCAGGTAAGCACCAGCTCTGGGCTTTAAGCTTACGTCACACCCACTTTAAAACCCGATATATGGGTTGGAGGGATGGCTCAGCGGTTAAGGTGTTTACCTGCAAAGCCAAAGGACCCAGGTTCGATGCCCCAGGACCCACATTAGCCAGATTCACAGGGGGCCGCATGCGTCTGGAGTTCATTTGCAGTGGCTGGAGGCCCTGGTGTGCCTATTCTCTCTCTCTCTCTCTCTCTCTCTCTCTCCTTCTCTGTCAAATACATAAATAAATACAAATTAATTACTTAATTAAAAACACCTGATGTACTCTGATTCTATCAAAGGAAGAAAGTAGCCTTTCCAGCAACAAGAAACACAGAACTCAGTGCTCTCTGCCATCCTTTCTGCGGCTCTCGTGAGATGGCCGCGGGCCCCGTAGGATTGTACATCCATGAGCCCTTTCAAAAGAGCTGACAGAACAGTGGTATCTAGATGAGGTGATCTGTCTTGAAGGTCCTAGGGACACTGAGTGGCAAGTCACTTCCCTTCTAAGGCAAAAGAAAAGGATCAGTTTGATTATTACTGAGAGATGGGGCACCTGTCCAACTTCACGCTCATTTCCACATCCTGTGTATTATCTACTACCTCTGATTTGCTTCAATCCCAAGCGAAACAGCTGGAGTTTTCCTGACTTGGTTCTGGTCTCCTTAATGACCTGGCTTGAGGGAGGAAAGAAGATTTAAAAAGCAACAAAACATGAATGATTTCCATACTTTTCTCTTGGTTTCAAGAAACTAAAATCTCTATGCTACTATTTAATAAAAAAAAAAAAAAACACTATAGATTGAGTGAGAATTCACATGGTTTATTATGTATATGGTGTGTGGTGAGAATCTACTGCTGATCATAAATGGTACCACTTGGGCCAGTGCTATTTGTGAATGAGTATATTCAAAGCTCATCCCTCTCCTCTAACTGGCCCTATATGTCTGTCTCTCATTGTTTAGCTTTCAGGGTGTGCAGGAAAGACGTAAAAGGTAGTGTCATAATCTTGGAAGTTGAAGCTATGAACTGAAAGGGAACACAAATGGCCCTTCCCTAGGCTTCCACTCAGATGTGGGGTCTCCTCTCGAGATGGCATCTCTGGCTGCCAGCCCTAATGAGACCTGTCCCCTGGCTCCCAGGGGTAGTGGGCACCCTACTGTTTAGAATAGGCTACTTGCCTTACAAGTCCTCTCATTGGTTTTCTTCGTTATACCAGTTAAGAGATGCCTTCTCTCTAAGTTTAACTCATGCTGCCCAGTCAAGCCAAATACTGTTATTGCTAAGATCTTTTTCAGGCCTTTTCATCATTTGTCTTAGTATTGGTTTATGGACTCTGGAGATTCTGGTCACCTCTGGATATGGTTGTCTCTATTTCTTTTGTTGTTGTTGTTGTTCATTTTTTATTTATTTATTTGAGAGTGAGAAGAGAGAGAGAGAGAGAGAATGGGTGCGCCAGGGCCTCCAGCCACTGCAAACGAACACCAGATGCACGCGCCCCCTTGTGCATCTGGCTAAGGTGGGTCCTGGGGAATCGAGCCTCAAACTGGGGTCCTTAGGCTTCACAGGCAAGCGCTTAACTACTAAGCCATCTCTCCAGCCCCCCTATTTCTTTTTAAAGGACTGTGTCTCCCAGAATGGACAATGGGCCTTCAAGTGCTCTTTAATTAATTATATGTAACAGGTCCACTGCCTACCTTTATCTGTAAAGCAGACATTTAGTAATGGTGTCTGGCACTTTCTGAACACCTTTAATAGGCATAGAACACTCTTAAATTCAATTAAACCTAAGTCAAATGAGAACCATTATTTATTTTCTTCACATGAATTTTCCTCAAATAAAGTATCTCTCCTTCTATAAAATACAAACATAATTTATATAATTTTTTAAATTTTCTTTTTTAATTTATTTTTATTTTTATTTATTTATTAGAGACAGAGAGAGGGAGAGAAAGAGAGAGAGAGAATAGGCACACCAGGGTCTCTAGCCACTGCAAAGGAACTTCAGACTCATATGCCACCATGTGCATCTGGCTTACGTGGGACCTGGAGAATCAAACCTGGGTCCTTAGGCTTTGCAGGCATGCACCTTAACTACTAAGCCATCTCTCCAACCCCATAATTTATATTTTAACCTTGATAGCCAGTTCTCACAGACTGAGATTCCTTTAAACATGAATTCAGTCATCTATGGTAATAATTCCCACCACCCCTAACTTTGCATAGCCAGCAAATTTGGTAAACTTCCTTCTTGACTATTTTCTTCACTGATGAAGAAAAATGCTAAGTCAGTCAGGGGTCCACACAGAGACCTCCTTCATGGTTCACCTGCCCAATACATATCTTTCATAGATCCCCAATACATCCAACACTCTGTTAGGTTCTGAGTGTTATTTATGAGCCTGATTCTCTGTAGGATAAGTTTGCTCAACTACTCTAAGCTGGTTGGGTGTTGCCGAGAGCTAACACACTGCAACTTCCCAACTTATAAAGCAAAAATCAATGGAGAGACTCCGTCGGCTGCTTTGCTGTGATCAGGACTCTGTAGTCTACCAAGTGAGTGGACTCTCCTAGTTATCAGATGAAGTTAATTGGTCCTGACTTATTCTTGACTTACACCATGCTGGCTCTGAGAGCACAACTTCCCTTTCTGAGCACTGGCCCCCCCCCACCTGCTTCCACTGTCTCTGCACTTGGAATCTGTGTCGGGCCCCAGGAGATACTGACCCCAAGCTTCACCTGGTTCCCTGTTTATTAAACTCAAAAAAATTGTAGTGAGCCCTTCAAGCTTTGATTCTCCCAGTATTGTTGAGAAAGTTCTATAACCGTGTCTGCAGAATTGTTTAGTTATCTACACTCAGCGTTTGTTGGTGGTCAGGGACAGGGAAGCTAACCCTCAGTGACCCTAGTTCAGCTGCCAGCCCCACCGCTGGACAGCTGGGACTGAACAGCTCCCTGCTTTCCCATTTGCAAAACAGTGATAGGGATGAAGAGGTGGCTCAGTGGTTAAAGGCACTTGCTTGCAAAGCCTAAGGACCTGGGTTTGATTCCTTAGTGCCCATGTAAAGCCAGATGCACCAAGTCATGCATGTATCTGGAGTTCATTTGCAATGGCAAGGGGCCCTGGTATACCTATATACCCGCTCTCTCTGTCTCTCTCTCTCTCTCTCTGTCTCTCTCTCTCTCTCTCTCTCACACACACACACACACACACACACAAATTAATAAATAAAGTAGTAATAATAATATTTCCCTTAAGAGGATTGTTTTACGAATTAAAAGAATTAGGCCAACCATGGTAGCTCACACCTTTAATCCCACCACTCGGGAGGCAGAGGTAGGAGGATCACTGTGAGTTCAAGGCCACCCGGAGACTACATAGTGAATTCCAGGTCAGTCTGGACTAAAGTAGCCCTACCTCCAAACACCAAAAAAAAAAAAAAAAAAGAAAGAAAAAGAAAAAGAAAGAAATTAAAAGAATGAGTATGAGACTAGTATTTGTAAAGAACTGGAAAGTTGTACAGTTGAGTGGTGCATCTGGGAGTTTGAGTACAATTTCCAGGTCATAATCACTCCTTTCCGCATCTAGCTTGGACTTCAATGTTCTCTTTGCAGAAAAAAAGATTTCTGCATCAATAACACGTGAACACTTCTTGACTTGCCTTGATGGTAATTTCATCTCTCGGTAGAAGCAGAAAAGTCTTGGAAAAGATGAAAGCCAGCTGCAGCTTCATGCTTTAGTGCCAAGCAGGAGACGCATGTTCCTTCTTGGTATTTTCATTTCCAGCACGATTCAAAAGAGATGTTTCATTCTCTTTAGCAATCAAGGCCCAGTGCATTCTGGGCCATAGCCTTCCTGATAAAATCATCACAAGGGCACCGGTCTCTGGAGTCATTTTTAGTCCAGAGTCCTTCTGCCCAGCTTTTGAACATGTCCTTTCAAAAGCGGAATGGATTGCGGAGATCAGAGCCCTCACTGTCCTCAAGCAGCCTCTCTCTTTTCATCTCCAACTGTATAGTAAGGGTTTCACTTTATCACCTTGCACTCAAGGTTGTATTAGTTCTTTCTTTTTCTTTTGTGAGCACGCCCAGCAAACAACAGACTAGCTTTTTTTTTTTTTTTTTTTTTTCGAGGTAGGGTCTCACTGTAGCTCAGGCTGACCTGGAATTCACTATGTAGTCACAGGGTAGCCTTGAACACACTGCAATCCGGCATGTGCCACCAGGCCCAGCATATTAGTTCTTTTATTGAAGATATTTATCATAAAACCTACTCTCTTTTCTCTAGATTTTCTTTTTTATTATTTATTTTGAGAGAGAAAGAAAGAGGCAGAGAGAGAGAGAGAAAGAGAATGGGCACACCAGGGCCTTAAACCGCTGCAGTCAAACGCCAGATGCATGCACCCCCTGTGTGCATGTGCGACGCTGTGCGCTTGTGTCACTGTGTCTGGCTACGTGGGACCCGGAGATTCAAACACGAGTTACAAGGCTTCGCAGGCAAGCACCCATCTCTCCAGCCCTGCATTTTCTTTTTTAGCAACTTCTTTTTTTTTAGATCATCTTACAAAGTAACAGGTTCCTTTGCATGTGTGGTGTGCATTCACGTATGCATGTTCGTACATGTGTGGGCATGCATGTGGCCGTGGATACACATACACGTGTGTGTGCCTGTATGGAGGCCAGAGGTCAATGTCAGAGCTCTTCCTCAACTAGTCTTTACCTTATTCATCGAGATGGGACCTCTCACTGAACCTAGAGTTCACTGGGCAAGCTAGCCAGTGAGCCCTTGAAATATCCTGTATCCACTGCCCCAGCACACCATGATGCCCAGCCTTTTACATGGGCTCTGGGGGGGCAGAATTCAGATCTTCCTACGTGCGTGGCAACCATGTCACGCACTGAGCCTTCTCCCCAGCACCAGGAACAGGCTCATGACATTTTCAGGCACACTTCACTTTGGTTGATTTCCAACTCCCCACGCTCTTCTTCCCCATCCCACTTCCTCCTTTTCTCCTTGTGCCTTTTCAGCCCCTGTCTCCTCCCCCCACTTCACTTTGTTTCCTTGTGTGGTATTTTTTTTATGAGAGAGTGAGAGAGGAAAGAGAAAGAGAACTGGTGCACCAGGGCCTCCAGCTGCTGCAATCGAACTCCAGAGATGTGCACCAATCCTGTGTGCATGCGCGACCTTGCACGCTCAAATCACCTTGTCCATCTGGCTTATGTGGGATCTGGAGAGTTGAAGATGGATCCTTAGGCTTTGCAGGCAAGCACTTTAACCCTAAGCCATCTTTCCAGCCCTCTTTCCATGGTATATGTACAAAATAAAAATATAAAAATTGTAATATTTTATTTAAATATATAACTTTATTTAGATTATAAGAACAGAAAACTTTGTTGGGCATTGTAGTGCACACCTTTAATCCCAGCACTCGGGAGTTCAAAGCTAGCCCGAGACTACAGAGCAAGTTCCAGGTCATCCTGAGCTAGAGTGAGACCCTACCACAAAAAAATAGAAAATTTAAAATATAAACAATGAGCAATAAACTGATATAGGTATTACTGTCCAATAAACTGAAATCAGTATCGTGTTCTCTGTCAGTGCTATGCTTGGCTGGGGGAGAGCCTTCGCCTGTGCTTACCTTAGCTCTATACATCAGGACACTACACCAAGTTCCATCACAAACTTGCTGGGATCTACGTAGCTCCTCCCTGCTGTGGTGGGCTCAGATGTCCTTACCACACTGCTGTTTTCTCCACATTCCGTGTGTCTTAGACTCCATAATTGCAGCCCCCATGCCCACACAGCCACCCATCCCCCCCTTTTTTTTTTATTCATTTATTTGAGAGTGACAGACAGAGAGAGAATGAGGCAGAAAGAGAGAAAGAGAGAGAATGGGCGCGCCAGGGCCTCCAGCCACTGCAAACGAACTCCAGATGCGTGCGCCCCCTTGTGCATCTGGCTAACGTGGGTCCTGGGGAGTCGAGCCTCGAACCGGGGTCCTTAGGCTTCACAGGCAAGCACTTAACCACTAAGCCATCTCTCCAGCCCCCCATCCCCTTTTTTCCCTAAGTACTGCCCGTGTGTCAGCAGGGTCTCCTGTCCCACCAGGTGTGTGCCAGGGGGCTAATGTGCTGTGTGAGTTTCCCAGCTTCAGGAGGATAGCTTTCCCTTTTTCTGGAGCTGAGATTGCGAGCAGACAAGCATTGTTCTTTGCTGGTGAGGGCCCGTGGGTTAAGATCAGCTCCCGTGGAGTTCTAATTTCCTCTTGCTGTCAAGTCTGTTCCGCAGCGCCTGGCTGAGGGTGTTGGGAATCTCTCAAATTCCCGGATCCCTCTTCCTGTGCTTGCCAGAGCTCTGCAGAGGACAGCTCTGTCTCTGATTTGGAAATGCAGGCAGTTCTGTGCTGCTTCCGTAGCAGCCCCTGAGAAAGACTGGAGGGGAAAGAATTCATGTGGCAAGTGCAGGAAGTGACCAAGAGAAGGGCATGCCGTCAACAGGGGGGAAGGCAGGATGAAGGCAGATGGCACGGAGGAAGGCTAGCCCACTGGGAAACATCAAGAAAGGGTATAACCACACCTTTCAAAACTCTCCCCCCTGAAAGGTAAGGGGGATCAGAAACCTAGACAGCTGCTTTCCGGGATCACCAAGAAGAGTTATTGCCTCAGTATTTCTTGCCTGCATGGTGCTGATATTTAGCATTTTCCAGTTCTGGGAAAGAGAGTTCCCAGAGGCAGAGACATGCATCTTGGAAACAGGGAGTCTCCTGAGCACACACGAAGGTTCTGGGAATTCTGGGTGGGTGAGGCACTGTCAACGTCTGCTGCAGACACTTGGGCAGCTACACGTGCTTTATCAATGTGAAGCTTCTGTATCTACAATAAGATCACACTTCCCTCTACACCCAACTTCTGTCTGTCATTAATTCATTGTCACTGAGCACATTGGTTCATCACCACCACGACTGCTGTTGCAAGCAAGTGATCCAGAAAAGTCAGTAAGCAAAGAAGAGAAATAGACTACTGCAGTTAACTAGTATCCTGGAGGGTTAGGGTGTAGCTCGATGGTAGAGGGTTCACCTAGTGTGCAGGAGGCCCTGGGTTTGATCGTCAGCACCTCAAAAACAAGCTAGTACTGAGGAAAATAATTGTATCTTCTTCATGATTGTTGCAAGTCAATTATATTTGTATCTGCAAATACTTTTATTGACATCTGTTTGACCCCCAACCATTATTCACTCAAAGGAGATACTTGTAAGTGATTTCATAGATAATTTAAGTATGATGATAACTCTTCAGATTCAAGCAATATTGTGCTTTATCAATGATAATTTGTCCATTGAATTATAGATGTTTAGTATACTATACCTTTTTGTTTAGATTGACTTCTGGAAACCAGATTCTGTCACTCAAATCAAGCCCCATACTTCCGTCGATTTCCATGTGAAGTCAGAAGACGTCGCCACTGTGGAAGACTTTCTGGAACAGAATGAGCTCCCATATGAGTAAGCCCACGTGTTGTAGCTATTCAGACTCTTTCTCTTTGACCTGGGCCTGTGAATAACCCTAGAATGGTAAAAACAAGACCAAGACCCCGTCACACAGTCACAGTAAGATGTAATGACAGCTGCACTTGATCCCATGTTTGGAGACTCCTGCCTTGGCAGATCTGGTGTTGCCTTATCATGCTAATGCAAATTAGTCTTGAACCAACCAAATTTCTGACCTGCTGCTGTATTTAAAGTGATGTATATCAAGCTATTGTTGGAGAGGTACAGTTTTGTGTTTTTTTTTTTTTTCCTAAATCTTTTCCCATCTTCTTTCTGAGTGATCAACCATAACTCTGTATGAGGATGCTTCAGAAAGAGCAGCCAGGACTCTTTATAAGCCTACTAGAGATTTTTCTCCAGGACCAGTCCTTTTTGTCCCCCAAGATCCCACCACTATCCCTAGCGGTAGGAGAAAGCATGGCAAGAAGTTCCCAGAGAAATGAAGCCGTTCACCAAAACTTGGATTTGGCTAAACTGATCACCCTGCTTTCTCTCCCCAAGTACTATCTCAGTCCAGCTAGACTTTTCAAGATGAGAGAACGTTCTCCTAAGGAGAACAGCTATTCTTTTGTTGACCTAATACATAGATGTGGAGTGTCCACATGTAGCAGCTATAGGACAGGATAGCTGTGGCCTCTCGTCTATTAAAGCCAGATTTTAGCCGAAGGCTTGCAATAGTATGTAACAGATGTCACAAAAGGGCAGGGGGCTGGAAACTGAGAGGACTAGATGAAGTCTAGGGTCAAGTGGACTGTTCTAAGAAATAAGGCTCTATTTTAAAGCTGAAAAACAGGTTGAAGTTAGGCAAAGTCATGGGAAAACCCGAGAGAATGTGCTACGTAGAGACACTGGAATGAGAGAAAAGGAGGAAATGAAACCTTTAAGGTCGATGCAAATTTCCCCCTCCAGAGGTAGAGCAAGAAGATATTAGCACCAGTTCTGAATATTCAAATGTTTATCCAACAATCCCTGACCACATGTGCAAATCTTCATTATGTTTTAAGGAAATATGATCTATATTGTTCCAATATTAAATTTTTTATGTTCTTTTTGGCATCTTAAAAATAGGAGCACGGGGCTGGAGAGATGGCTTAGCAGTCAAGGTGCTTTCTTGTGCACCTAAGGACCCAGGTTCAACTCCCCAGAACCCATGTAAACCAGATGCACATAGTAGCACATGCATCTGGAGTTCGTGTGCAGCACCTAAAGGCCCTGACACACCCAGTCTCTCTCTCTCTCTCTCTCTCTCTCTCTCCAATAAACAAATAAGTGATTTTAATAAAATAGAAAAACAGTAAGTGTGTCAGGGAAAATGTCAGGGATGTCACATATAAAATTTGGCCACCATCAAAAGGGTTACAGCATAAAATAAGTAAATGATTTAAGAAGAAGGAAAAAAAAATTTTGATCCCGGCTGTGAAACTTCCTGGCTGTGAGAACGTGGATGATTTGCTTAAGTTTCCTGGGCTTTGCTTAGTGTTTTATCCACAGGACGGTAGCATAATTTCTCTCCTCAAAGGGAGAGGAAAGGAGAATGAAACACAAACAACAGGTCAATAATTTTCAACTATTGTTCCCCAGGACGCTGCCATGGTTCACAATTGTACAAAGAGGGAAAATGTACTAGCTTCTAAAGGGGTTAACAAAACCCATTTTGTTCAAGCCCATTATCATGGCTTAGCTATCTGATCCCACCTGATTGAAGTGTCAAGATGAGACCTTAAGAGCTGACTGTCTTTTCAAAAGTAAAATGTAACAAAATAAGTTACAAGATGATATCAAGACTTGAGTCTGTGATATCCTGCTTTTCTTATTATCTGACAAAGACATTTAAAATGCCAGCTTTTAAAAGCCTCAGGAGCATTCAAAAGGATAAAATGCCTCTAAAATTCTTCTTGCAAAACAATGGAAGATCAAGGACCACCAACTCAGCACTAAGAGGTTGAAGTGATTCCCAATTCCATTTTTATCTTAACAGTATAATGGCTTCCAGTTCTCAGTCTTCTTGTACAGTGCATTATAAAAGATTCCCTTCCTTTTTCTTCTTTAAAATAGTTATTTATTTATTTATTTATTTATTTATTTGTTAGAGAGAGACAGAGAATCTGGGTATGCCAAAGCCTCTTGCTGCAAATGAACTGCCAGACACGTCCTACCGTGTGCATCTGACTTTACGTGGATACTGGGGAACTGAACCAGGGACTGCTAGGCTTTGCAATAAAGTGCCTTTAACAGCTGCCAGTCTGCCCAGTCCTCTTTTCTTTTTTCTAATGGTGAACTTTATGGAAATTGTAGATAACCGTTCTCTCACCTAGGATGTAAGATGTTTCTGTGGGACAAAAGCTCCCTAATTTTTGCTTTTCTGTTCATTGCTAAGCACATTTTTAGCAGGTGCTTCTTGGCAAGTGTCTCTAGCAGCTGAGCCAGTCTCCCCAGTCCTCTTTTCTTTTTTCTAATGGTGAACTTCATGGAAATTGTAGATAACCATTCTCTCACCTAGACTGGAAGATGTACCTGTGGGCTAAACGCTCATTATTATTTTTTTTTTTTTTTTTGCTTTTCTGTTCACTGCTAAGCACATTTGTCCCATATGCTTTTGAAAATATTAAATAGAAGTACTAAGTCCCTAGAAATTGGAATAAATAACTCCCTCAGTATCATTGCTGGGGCTGCCGTGACCCTGTGCGTCATTTCTTACTCAGACAGTACCGAATCTGTACTCGGTGTTCCGCGGTCAGAATTTGCAGTTGTGTTCACGCATAACAGAAAGACCCACACAGCGTCACCAAAAGGCCTGTCCAGGCTTGCTCGGCAAGGCCAGCCCTCTTGATCGAGGCTTGTGCCATTGAGCACATTTAGTCACACCTTGAATTCTGTGGGGTGGGGGGTCAAAATGGGCACAAGAAGAAAGATAACTGTAATTGTATAGGTCAGGATTGCACCTTCCATACAAGCAGAGAGGGAATTAGATAGTGTCGACCCTCAACTACGTCGGCAGGCCAGTCCTCTACGCAACCCCTTCTACAGGTGGTGAAAGGTTGGCTCTACCCTTACTCAAACCAGGGAGAGACCAACTGCTACTAGCTGCCGACACCATAGCTTCTTTCTACCCGTTTGAGAGTCGTGAAGGCAACAGGCATGGATCAGTGTTCTCTAAAAGTGGCTGGGCTCATAGCCGAGGAACTGACCTCACATTCCATCTTCTAGAATCTGACAGAGGGATAAAATCGCACCCATGGGCCTCTTTCCTCCTGGGACATTGTGATCCTTGATTTGTTGCTCATAAAATTGTGTCCCTTCCTGGCTCTCTTTTCCACTCAAAGTAGCAACGGAAAATAGATACACACACACACACACACACACACACACACACATGCACACACAAATGCACACACGCACGCACACCCCTTCAGACCTGGGCCTTTCCATAGGAATTTTCAGCTGACCCATGCATTTATAAGAATAGGCAGGCCTTGAAATCTTTGTCATCAATGTTTATATTAGCTTGCTAGAGAACTATTACTAGACTACTCAACCCAACAAGCAAGTAGACACTAGTTTTTAACCCATTACTATTATATAATTTTAATTTTCTAAATATTTTTATTTATTTGCAAGCAGACAGAGAGAGAGAATGGCTACGTCTGCCACTGTAATCGAACTCCAGATGCATACTCCACCCTGTACATCTGGCTTTACATGGGTACTGGGAAATCAAACCCAGGATGGTAGGCTTTGCAAGCAAGTGAATTTAACCACTGAACCATCTCCCCAGCCCAAATATTTTTAATTTTTTTGTGTTTGGTTGTTACGAGGTAAGGTCTCACCTTAGCCTAGGTTGACCTGAGATTCACTTTATAGCCCCAGGCTGGCCTCAAACTCAGTGATCCTTCTATCTCTGCCTCCTGAGTGCTGAGAATAAAGGTGTGTGCCACCATGCCTGGCTCTTTTTACTTTTTAACTTGCATTTTTATTTGTATAGAAAGAATTGATTTTCATTATGGTATGTTGATTCCTTTTCCCCATTTTCTGTGGGCTCCCACAGTCTCTTTTCTGCTTTCCTCCTACCTGTTTCCTTTTGTCTCCCCCTTTCTCATTTCTTGCTCCCCTCGCCTTGTCCCCTATCTCAAAACATAGCACACACTCACCATCACACCCTCTTACCTATACACATACAGACATGATTGGAATGTATGAAAGCTACTGATTTTTTGTGCTAATTTTGTGTCCTGACCTTTGCTGAACATATTTATTAAATCTAAGGATTTTCTGGTAGAGTCTATCAGGTCACTTGAGTATAAAATCATGTCATCTGTGAATAAGGATAATTTCATTTATTCCTTTCCTTATTTTATCTCTTTTTTTTTTTGTCTTTCTCTTTTCTTATTGCTCTAGCTAAGACTCTAGTTTTATTTTACCTAATAAATCTTCAGCTTTGTTGATATTTCTGAATTTTCAGCCAGCGAGAGAAATTCCTAAAACCCTGGAGAGTAGCCATCAGTGACTAATTCTCACAAATACTTGGGTAGACTTCTTTCTGGGGTATAGGGCTTTTCATACTACACTTGGGACCACCCTGAGGAGACAAACTACAGGTGGGCTTCAAGAGCATCTTGCTGAATGGGCACCCCGCATAGCAGAAGGAAATCGCCTCTGGAGCTAGGGCCTAAAGACACCCACTATGTGAAGTTTGGACCAAGGAAGATCCCACCTTGTTCACACACTCCAAAGCCCGCAGTGGTCTGCTCTTCGTGATTAGTGCCAGGGTGGCCCTGAGCAGTTCAGCTTGAAGAGCCTCGGAGACAGCGAGGAGGCATTACATGAATCCATAGAGACCTCAGCATACCATCTACTGGAGCAGTTTCTGTGTGCTCGCTGGGGGAGAATACGGCCCCGTTCACACAAACATTCACTCTGACTCATGCAGGGTCCTGATAAGCAACATGAGACACGTGATGGAGGCCCAGTTCGACAACCACGCCCGTGCCAGTGGACACAGCTATACGAAGTACAACAACTGGGAAACGGTATGATGTGCCCTCGCTTCCGACAGCATTTGGGGAGGTGATAATTGAATCAACAATGTCACATTTGATCCAAGAATGATTCCCTTTCGTAGATAGAGGCCTGGACTCAGCAAATCGCCGCTGAGAATCCACAACTCGTTTCTCGTACAGTCATTGGAACCACATTTGAAGGACGCTCCATGTACCTTCTCAAGGTAATCACTATTTATTTATTTATTTATGGTTTTTCGAGGTAGGGTCTCACTCCAGCCCAGGCTGACCTGGAATTCACTATGGAGTCTCAGAGTGGCCTCGAACTCACGGCAGTCCTCCTACCTCTGCCTCCTGAGTGCTGGGATTAAAGGCGTGCGCCACCACGCCCAGCTACAAGGTAATCATTTTTAACCATGGCCTTCTCGTGTCTGACGAGTTAAATCTGTGAATTCGAATGCATTAACATTACACAGATATGCTTATTGTTATTGATATAACTCTCTTTCTGCTGTATCGCCTAGGTTTTTAATCATCACTTTATTTCAAAGGGAAAATGCAAAAAATTAAGAGAAGTTTTATAAATCTGACCCTAGTTCTACATGCAGCATAAAGAATCCTTGTTGGTCCTGATGAAGTTCCTCTCTCCCAGGCATTGTTTGCAAGTCCGCTTGCTGCGTAGGTTCATAAACATCACATCTATCAGACTTCACTACACTACACCCCAAAATTGTGTTCTTGCCGGGCATGGTGGCACACACCTTTAATCCCAGCACTTGGGAGGCAGAGGTAGGAGGATTGCCGTGATGTCCAGGCCACCCTGAGACTGCATAGAGAATTCCACGTCATCCTGAGCTAGGGCAAGAGCCTACTATATATATATATATATATATCAAAAATGTGTTCTTGTCATCCTTTAATACCCTTTTGTCATGTGAATCCGATCAAGGAAATAAAAAGATGAGAAATAAATGGAGAGAAGGAAAATTTCTCCTAAAACTAGCAGCAATCATAACTACTGCTAATTAATTACCCATCTATATTGTTTAGTCAAGTTACTTAACAGAAGCTGAAAATTACCTTCATGTGATTATAAGCAGGGTAAATAAGGATCCCCTGAAAATGTGAGCTTGCCAAACCTAACAAAAATAATAGGAAACTGTAAGCTTTCAACTTAAACACTGAGAATGTCTCCATGCAACACAATGCTGTCACCTCCAAAGCCCACACTGGAGGACCATGCAATCAAGTGACAAGATAACTGCACACAGTTCTCATGTTGTAAGGAAGTTCATGGTTTTTTGTTGGACTATATTCATGCGTGCAGCCCGCGGGTCACGGGTTTGACACACATGATCGAGGCAGGTAGAGTGTGATAGGATGGCGCTTCTAATTTAACCCTAGGCTGTATCACCTGTTACTGTCGGCCCTCACATGTCCAGTCCAAAGCCTGTAGCAGTAGCTGAGTGCTCTGTGACTAATCACACGTTCGTTTTTTCTCCTTTTCCCAATAGGTTGGCAAAGCTAAATCAAACAAGCCTGCCATCTTCATGGACTGTGGCTTCCACGCAAGAGAATGGATTTCCCCTGCATTTTGCCAGTGGTTTGTGAGAGAGGTGGGTATATAGGATGATTGGGGGCAGTGGAAAGTAGAAAGTAGTTTTATTTTAATTTAATTCTTTACATTTTATATATAGCAAGACAAAGTAACAAAACAAATCCCAATTCCTATCTTGGAAACTGGTTTTAACAGACCTTTATAAAATAAGATTTTTTTGTTAGAAAATTGTATTTGACTACAACTCAATTAAACTTTTTTAACCCACCTTTGGTGGACAAGCTGACAGCTAGTATAATAATTGATCTTTTGTTCATTTTTTAAGATAATTTTGTTTATTTTGGAGGAGAATGGACTCCCAGCCCATAATTGGTCTTTTAAAAGTTAATGATAGGCTGGAGAGATGGCTCAGAGGTTAAACACACTGGTTTGCAAAGGCTGATGCACAAGTTCAATTCCCCAATTCTCACATAAAGCCAGATGCACAAGTGGCGCATGCATTTGGCATTCATTTGGAGTTGCAAGAGGCCCTGGAGTGCCCATTCTCTCTTTCTCCCTTTCCCTCCCCTTTTCTTTCTCTGCTTGCAAATGAATAAATTAAATTAAATTAAAAATAAAAGTCAGTGGTGTCAGAGGTTGGGGAGATGGTTCAGCAGTTAAAAACTCATGCTTACAAAGCCTACCACTCCAGGTTCAATAGCCAGCGTTCCACATAAAAAGTGCCTCAAGCATCTGATGTTCTAGTTGCAGTGGCAAGAGACCCTGGCATATTGATACACCCCTCCAAATACACACACACACATAAATAAAATAAAATCTACAAGTTAATATTTGTGAATAAATTACCAATTTTATCATTATCTCCTATTGAACTTTTAAAAGAAGGTTTCAGCCGGGCGTGGTGGCACACGCCTTTAATCCCAGCACTCAGGAGGCAGAGATAGGAGGATTGCAGTGAGTTCGAGGCCATCCTGAGACTACATAGTGAATCCCAGGTCAGCCTGGATCTCAAATGTCTATACACCCATCCTGATAAAATACATCATTTAATAAATAAACAAAAGGGGGGGAAATGACTGTTTCTTCCATAAGAATTACAACCAATGTGCATACCAAGAATAAGCAAAATATACAGTCCCCTTTCAAATAGCACAGTAATAATCATTTCATTAAAAAAAAATCCATGGAAGCAAAAATTCATGAGTAAAGCTTTGGAAGAAACAAGATTTTTCAGCCACAAAGTATCTTCCATCCACGATGCACATTAATTACGAAGGGAAAACTTACATTGGGGAAAAAAAAAAAAAGACTAGCAAACCTAGCAAATATTTAAGGCTAATATCAGGTAACAAACAAAGTGATATCCTGAAGCCCTATGTTACGCTCTGAAAAGATAGGTCATCTTTATGACAGTCCTTTTCAAAATGTGTAACCTCTCTGTTTCATTAAACCTAGTAGTTTTTTAAAAGAAAAAATTAGACAAACTTAAACTGAGGGGCCTTGAGATTTCACAACCTGGCACGACTTCCTGTTCTCACTCTGCTTCCTGACTATGGTTCTGCCTCCATGCCATGATAGAATGTAGCCCCTCAGCTGCACACGGAGGTACAGGCCTTGAACCCCAGCAGACAAGAGCACACGCCTTCCATCCCAAAGGGGGGAGGGTCGCCATGAGTTCAAGGTCATCCTGAGACTACATAGTGAATTCCAGGTCAGCCTGGGCTAGAACAAGACCTTACCTTGGGGAAAAAAAAAAAAAGTATTCCCTCAAAACCATAGCCAGAATAAATCCTTCCCTTCCTTCAGCGACGTCCTGTCAGGTAACTAGTCCCAGACAAGCAAAGTTACTAGCACAGATGGCGATGCCACAGGAAGTTAGAGCCGGTCCTGACACCTTCAATAGGGGTATTGCTTCCACTGTCGAAGCCACATGCAGCTCACCTGTGGAAATTGTAGCAGCATCCTACATTCTAGTCTATGTAAAATTCTGCATTGTAATTCATACACAGGCTGTTCGTACCTATGGACAAGAGATCCACATGACAGAGCTTCTTAATGAATTAGACTTTTACGTCCTGCCTGTGGTCAACATTGACGGCTACGTCTACACCTGGACCAAGGTATATGAACTAGTGATGAGAAGCAATGATGGAATTCAAGCCAGCTCCTTTCTATGACACGTGTCCTGACTACATAATCCGTTTTCAGAACCGAATGTGGAGAAAGACCCGATCTACTCGCTCTGGAACCTCCTGCGTGGGGGTGGACCCCAACCGAAACTTCAACGCTGGCTGGTGCGGTGAGGATTTGGCTGAGCGTCCTGTACACAGCAGATAAAAACACGAGGGAAGGGGCTGCAAAGCCCGCTCAGGGGGCAAGGGCACTTCTTGCATGGCCTGCCTGCCTGGGTCCCCAGTACCCACGTGGAGTCAGACAGACCCACAAAGGGACATATTAGACAGGAAGCTCCAACATGCCCATATCTCTCCTCACTCTCTCTCTCTCATAAATAAGAGGAAAAAGAATAGAATAGAATAATATCCAAAACAAGAAAAAGAAAAGAAAACCTGTTAAGTTTCTAATTTTATAAAAACTGATAAGGCCGGGCATGGTGGCACATGCCTTTAATCCCAGCACTGGGAAGGCAGAGGTAGGAAGATCTCCATGAGTTTGAGGCCACCCTGAGACTACACAGTGAATTCCAGGTCAGCCTGGACTAGAGTGAGACCCTACCTTGAAACCAAAACAAACAGAAAAAAAAAAAACTGTTAGGTTTCTAATTTATAAAAGCTCTCAGTTTTGTTCCCAGTTGTGTTGGATGATGACAGCATCCCAGTGAACGTACTAGACATAGGCCGACAATGTGTGGGACACGCGAAGTACAAAACCTGGTCTAATGGACATTTATACACACAGCCATTCACATGTTAATTGCCTCGTTAACATATCTCAGTAGGTGAAGTGCCTGCCTTGCAAACATGAGGACCTGAGTTTGATCCCCACAAGCAGTACCCACATAAAAGCATCAGCATAGCGCAGTGCTGAGGAGGCAGCGACAGGAGAACCCTGGAGCTTGCTGGCTAGCCAGGTTAGCCTGACGATGAGCCCGGGACGAGAGGCTCTCGCAGAAACGGGAGCACGCTGCTTGAGGCTAACTCGGAAGCTTGTCCTCTGGGCTCCACATGCGTGTGCACTCAGGGTGTATACACCCACATGTACGGCCACACACATACGCATACCAACACATTTGCATGGCTATTATGCTGTACCCATTTATGAATTTCCTTACCCTCCCTTGATCTCATTGAGTAATACAGAACACAGGGGCACTATTCCTTGTCTCCTGAAATGTTAAGATACTGATTTCTTGATGGGGAAAGAAGCTTGAAACATGAAGGATTGTTGGTGATTTCATGCTCAACTTCTTATATCAGCTTAAAAACTACCTTCTTAGGATGTACTGGAAAGCATTGTCCTCCCCACAGACCCCACTGAAGGGGCCCTCAGGGGAATGGGCGTGGGGGCAAAGGGACACAAGAGGATAACCTAAGAGGTAGCTGACCAATTTGTAATATGTTCATATATTAAAGTTCCCAATTAAAAAGTGCCTTCATGAGCCGGGCATGGTGGCGCACGCCTTTAATCCCAGCACTCGGGAGGCAGAGGTAGGAGGATCGCCGTGAGTTCGAGGCCACCCTGAGACTCCATAGTGAATTCCAGGTCAGCCTGGACTAGAGTGAGACCCTACCTCAAAAAACCAAAAAAAAAAAAAAAAAAGTGCCTTCATAATCTTCCTAATTTTGTGAATACATATGTATGTATATGTATATATGTATATGTGTGTATACGCATATGTATGTATATGTATATGTATGTGCACATGTATGCATATGTATATGTATGTATATGTATATGCATATGCATGTATATGTATATATGCATGAGAGACACTAAAGAAATATTGCAGGGACTCCTAAGAAAACGACTGAAATTTAATTTCTAAATTTGAAACATCAAAACATACCCTACTTCAGGGCTGGAGAGATGGCTTAGCGGTTAAGCGCTTGCCTGTGAAGCCTAAGGACCCCGGTTCGAGGCTCAATTCCCCAGGACCCACATTAGCCAGATGCACAAGGGGGTGCACGCATCTGGAGTTCGTTTACAAAGGCTGGAAGCTCTGGCGCGCCCATTCTCTCTCTCTCTCTCTCTCTCTCTCTCTCTCTCTCTCTCTCTCTCTCTTTCTCTCTCTGCCTCATTCTCTCTGTCGCTCTCAAACAAATAAATAAATAAACAAATAAACAAAAAATATTTTTAAAAACATACCCTACTTCAATAGGCAATGATTGGCCATTAATAACGTGTGTGTGTGTGTGCGTGTGTGTGTTTGTGTTTTCAGAAACTGGAGCCTCTCGAAGCCCCTGTGATGACACTTACTGTGGCCCTGCCCCCGAGTCTGAAAAGGAGACCAAGGCACTGGCTAGCTTTATCCGCAACCACCTGTCTTCCGTCAAGGCCTACCTGACAATCCACTCATACTCCCAGATGCTGCTCTACCCTTATTCCTATGCTTACAAACTGCCTGAGAATAACGTGGAGTTGGTAAGTAACGTCACAATAGATCCTGTTGCACTACTGAAATTACTTTGCATTCTGAAGAAAATTATATGATCAAGTTCTAGAAGTTAATGCACTGTTTTGTGACAAAGCGAAAAAAGATATTATAGAAATACAAAGAATTGAATTAGCTGGATAAAGTGGGTAAAAGCAATGTGATTCTGATGTAGGGAATAGTCTCTTCCACATGTAGTTTGTTCACTAATCTTCAAAATGACAAATAGCTGGATTGTCTTTGGATTCATCACAATACTGCTTGTGAGAATTATTTAGATGTATTTCAGATCATTAACAAAGTTCCTTAATCACATATGTATTTTTTTGTCCAAGTCAGTTTTGTCAAGTTGCTTTGAGCTGGATTTGACACAATCAGAATATATCACCAAGAAATTGCAACATTTGATAGATATCCGCTGTGCCCATAAGATCCTGACATTGCCTCAGTGTTTGATTAGGTAAAACGTAGGAATAAGTCGTCCAATAAGCAAGTGGGGTGCATGAGCCTGTCTAGGTGTGGCGAGTGGTGCACAAAAGTTGAAGTGTCCATGACTCAGACACTAGCAGTGTTGTTGAGCAACCACGACGTCATCACATGGACAATTAGCTGCTAATGATTTTATGATGACTCACATGAGTAAATTTCACACATCACTGCGCAAAAATTTCTAACAGCATTGATAGAATCCTTCCAACAATATTTTCTTAATTTATGAAACATCTGGCTGTCAGTTGAGACCAATGATTCAAAAACCAAGGATCATATTTTTATTTTCAAGCATTTGAATGATACCAGAAAATCCCTTAAAGAATGGCATAGGTATTTGGTTTATCTCAGTGCATAAACTTGAAAACCACGGTCACTTTAAAAACAAAGTTGTTTTCCACTTTCGGGTTCAGTCATTAGAGACCAAATAATAAATATGTCATATTATAACTATGTCACGAGGAAAAACAAAACAAAAACAACCCAGTCTCCTAGAAAACTGAGAGCTAATGGTTGGCTAAGTCCTTCAATTCTTAAAAAAAAAAAAAAAAAAAAAAAAAATCCCATTTTCTCACTGTGTAGCCAAAAAGAAAAGGCAAACATCACTAGCCAGAGCCATTTCCCATGTGTCCAGTCTCTGCTTGCTCCTTCTGGAAGTTCACAGTCCCACCCCAAAAGATGTGTGCCCTCAGTTCTAATTTCTGTCCTGCGTTTTGGGCTGTGACAAAGAGGAGGCTAGTAATTTGCTTAATTCGTGTGAGTCTGTTTAAATGGTAGCATTTCAGAAGAAAAAAACCCAAAGTCATAATAACCAAACGCTAGTGGATTAATAATTAAAACGTCAAAACTGAAATTATAAAATATATGGAGTGCACCAGTAATAAGTATGTCCAGTTTGTTCAGTGTCTGCTAGTCTTGGACATAAATACTGATAGACAAATAATAACCAGAAAGTTTAAAGTGTCTTCAGAACTGAGCTGCTTCCACAAGCTTTCAATACGTTATAGCCTAGGCTGGCATAGAACTCCTGGTGATCCTTCTGCCTCAGCCTTCTGAATGCTGGGATTTGCAGGTGTGAGCCACTGTGGCCGGCTCTCGACCCCTTTTCTTATTTGAGGAATAAACTTAAGCTGTTTTAGTGAAAAGAGCATCATTTCCACTGGCTGCCTAGAGTGGATGCTAACCTAGTGTCTCCACTCTTCCCAGTCTCCACATTACTGTGGAAAAAGCACAGGCAGGTTTGTTGGAGTGGAGCGTAGTAGTTCAGTACCTGACAGCTTGCACAAGGCCCCATATTTGATTCCTAGCAATGAAAGAAAGAAGGAAGGAGGGAACTTATTTTGAATATTTATTTTTTAATACTTTTATTTGCAAGGAGAGGGAGAAAAAGAGAGAGAGAGAGAATGGACATTCCAGGTCTCTTGCTACTCCAAATGAACTTCAGATGCCCATGCCACTTTGTGCATATGGGTTTATGTGGGTGCTGGGGAATCGAACCCAGACTGTCAGTCTTTGCAAGCAAGCACCTTTAACCACTGAGCCATCTCTCTAGCCCCTTGAATATTTATTTTAATACACAACTAATAAACTCAAGAAAAGTGCATGCCACTTCTGACCTTTTTCTTTTTTTTTTTTTTTTTTAGTTTTTTGAGGTAGGGTCTCACTCTAGCTGAGGCTGACCTGGAATTCACTATGTAGTCTCAGGATGGCCTCAAACTCAAGGCGATCCTCCTACCTCTGCCTCCCGAGTGCTGGGATTAAAGGCATGCACCACCATACCGGCTTCAGCTATTTTTTAAAAGCTGAGGCTTAAAATGTAAAGCTTACTTAAGCTTGCCCCAACACTCAAAGACTTAAAATTTACCCTAATTTCCAATAGTTTGCAATCAAACTTTTGTCCACCATCTTAAAATACTTAAATATCAGTAGCAAAGCCTAAAATGGATGCTATTTGATGATTCATTCAATTTCTAAACCAAGTTTGACACCCTGAAGCAACTTAAAACTTATAATAAGAGATTCTTTCGCTGTTTCCATATTTCATATCATTTCAATTTGTTTCCTTTCAAAGTGCATCTTGCTAGAGCAAATTCAAACTACAGTGTGATTACAAACACATGTGGAGTGAAGGGAGGGTTTGAATCTCTCAAATATATATTTTGGTATTTTTACAGTTTTTACTTGTGGTGAAGATTTCCAGGGGAAAATTATCTTGATTTAGAAATAAGAATTTTCCATCTAGACCTAGTGTCTTACTATGAATTCTCAGCCACAGAAATATGACTTTGCTACAAAAAAAAATGTAGTGAAAAAATAACAAGATGAATTCTTGGCATTGCACGTTATAGGGAATTAGGGATTTTCTTGAAGGGATATATATGTATGTATGTATATATCATATATATATAAATTTGCACTAATCACTAGTGTATATAATATTGATTCCTTTCTACTTAAAAAGTTACGGGATCATATTAAAACATGCTCCAAAGCAAATGAGACAAAACATAAAAAAATTATTTTGTGTTTCCAGTAGCTTTTTTTGTTTGTTTTTGTTTTTTTTTTTAGGTAGGGTCTCACTCTAGCCCAGGCTGACCTGGAATTCACTATATAGTCTCAGGGTGGCCTTGAACTCACAGCGATCCTCCTACTTCTGCCTCCCCAGTGCTGGGATTAAAGGCGTGCGCCACCACACCCAGCTACAGTAGAATTTTTAGCCTGAATTTCATAAATACTATCATCAGCAATTCTCTGATATCAGAAAAACGGTAAAAACTTACAGAACTTCATGAAGGAGCTGATAATTGCTTATCTAATGAGACAAACTTGAGAGGAAAGAGAGCCAGAGACAGAAAGGCAAACCCTCAGTGAGATAAAGGATAGAAAAAGTAACGACGCGCTGGGGAGACAGCTCAGTGGATAAAAGCTCTTGCTGCACAAGCTTGAGGACCTGAGTTCGGATCCCCAAACCTCATGCAAAATACCAGATGCTGTCACACTGGCCTCTGCAATCCCAGCACACTCACAGTTAGACGGAAAATGGGAGAGAACTGCCTGACACTTAGTGGCCAGCTATCCCGGCCAGCCGTGGTGGACAAGGGGAGAACCTGCCTCAAACAAGGTGGAAGGGGCAGACCCACGTCCCAAGTTCTCTCAGGCCTCCACAGGGAGCCGTGGCATGCATGCGCACACACAAGCAAAGGAGAAACTGATTTTCTGTCTTCAGGTGGGAGCAGGGAGACTGTCATACACACGCAACGCTTTCCGCTTTGCACCTTGCTTTTAGCCATGCCCTGTCACTTGAAGAAAGAACCCAGTTGTTCATGAGGCTCCCCTGGTTTTGTAAACCATCCGTCTCCTCACGATCAAGCTCTTCCACATAATGCCACACTGCCTGCAGAGGAAACTTCTAGACTCAGAGAAGACTCCAACTTGACATTTCCAAAATCCTGAACGACAGCGAAACACTGAACCGTGTGATTTATGGTGCTCGGCAGAGCTCAGCCACCCAATGCTGACGCGTCCCCATCCATTTACACAGTGTTGATTTTCACATTGGGCTTGGGGAGAAGCACTATGTCTACCAAAAAACAAACAAACAAACAAAAAATCCTCTGGACTGCAGATTTAGCTGACTCACAGTTTCCTTGAATTTTAAAGATTTGAAAAATGTATATATCCAGATAAGCTAAAGGAAAAGTCTGGCTGTTATCAGTAAAGCAGAGCACAGGGCTTGTGCGCTGCAAAAGCCCGAGCCTCGTCCTCCCAGACCAAGAACCTCCTTGCCTCCACTGCCCACTCCAACCGCAGGACCCCCTGTTTCCAGAATCACGTCTACTTGTTCTGAGCTCCAGTGCTTTCTCCTTGCTGCCTGTTTGTAGACCCTCAGAGCCCAGCAGCGACATTTCTCATCGGTCCCTTGGCAAATATGATGTGCTATCACAGGACAGAAGGAAGGAAGCGACAGTTTAAAGGTCACTCTGAGGCCTTCACTGTCACATGCATTCGCCCACAGGGATGGCTAAACTCCAGACTTGAGGTTAGAAGCAAAGCCAGGAAGAACTTTCTTTGAACTGTTTTATAGCTGATCCTCAGTTGGGGGCCTTCGTTGCCCTCCCCTGTAACAGGAAGGACTAGAAAAGACAGCCTGCTGTCAGGGCACTGGCTGTGTGAGGAGGTTGCAATGAAGCTCCCAGTCAATCATGACGAGGGGGCTTCTTTCTCAGGGTTACCAGGGAACACATGTCAGTGGAGACCCCTCTGCTCAGTCGTCTCCTAAGCCCTAGCCCGGGAGCCCAGAGCTCTGTCTCGTGTGCCTTGCGCTGGGTGTGACATTTTAGACGCGCTTTGCCGCGTGCTCTCTGACCAAGGCCTCTTCTTAGGGAAACAGATAACGAAAGACATCATGCGTGTGGTTTAGGTGGGAGTGTCGTATCTAAGGACTAATACAGGCTGGCCATGTCTGGCCTTGACTTTCAGCAAAGTTTTCTCTGAGGTTGACTTATCTCTAGCTTCCGTCTCTTCTGTAAGACCAGGAAAACCATCTACATTGCTTCTTTTGATGTATTAGAAGGCCACAAGTGGGGGAAAAATGAAAAAGAACACAGGGTTTAAAGAAAGGATTCTAGCTCATCAGCCATTTATGTGGGGCCCTTGGTCGAGTTCTCTTATCATCTCTGAGTTTTGCCTTTTTTTTTCAACCTATAAAATGGAAATAGAAACATCTAACACTTATAGGAGCTCTTTGTGAAGTATAAGGTTTGATGTAAGTGTTAGTTATTCCTCTGAACCCTCTGCGCAAGCACGTTCCTCCAGCAGCCAGTACCAAAGGAAGCATCATTAGCTGGGGTTTCAAGGCGTGGACCTGTTTTGTGCTGTACTGTAACTTCCCGAACCTCCTGTCTTTCTAGTTCCTTCCTACAGAAACTTACAGGGCAAGCAAATGCTAAAATGACATTGCTATCCATGGTTCCTGAGGGGCCGGGATCTCAGCTGTTTTGGAACACTCCCACTAAGTGTGCTGCCCACATGACATTCCAGTGTGCTGGGGAGCTCTCTGGAGATGAAATGTGGACAGATGGTGTCAGGAAGACAAATGACACCGTTGGTGCAATGATTTGAACTCTGTAAAAGAGAAGATGAAGCCGGGCGTGGTGGCGCACCCCTTTAATCCCAGCACTTGGGAGGCAGAGGTAGGAAGATCGCCCTGAGTTCGAGGTCACCCTGAGACTACATAGTGAGCTCCAGGTCAGCCTGGGCCAGAGTGAGACTCTACCTCAAAAAAAAAAAAAAAGAGAGAGAGAGAGAGAGAAGAAGAAGACATAAGCTGATTGCAGGAGTGCTCATTTTGATAATTCGAATTTAAAATATGATATTTTAGTTGGTGAATGTCTGTTTGGACTTATTTTTATTTTTTTATTTATTTGAGAGAGAAAGAGGCAGAGAGAAAGAGAGAGAATGTGTTTACCAGGGCCTCTAGCCACTGCAAACGAACTCCAGATGCATGCGCCCCTTGTGCATCTGGCTTATGTGGGTCCTGGAGAGTCGAACCGGGATCCTTTGGCTTTGCAGGCAAATGCCTTAACCACTAAGCAATCTCTCCAGACCTGTTCTGACTTATTTTTGTTGTTTCTTGGTTTTGGAGAGGTTCAGAGAGAGGGTCATGGGTGCCTTCCTTTGAAATTAATATTGGCGTCTAGATGTGATAACCCATCAACCATCACTACAAGGTACTATGTCCACCTCACTACCATATCTAATCTCTGTCTGGGAGGGTCACAGCTCAGCCTTTGAAAAGTTCAGCACTATGAACCCCCATTCAAATCTTGCCCATTTACCATAACCCTGAGCCCCGGTATAGGATTCATTCAACCAACTCTGTGAGCTGTTTCCAATTTGCTAAAGATGCAAAATAAATCGCCAGGCTAGGCATGGTGGTACACACTTGTAATCCCAGCACTCAGTAGGCTGAAGCAAGAGAGTCTTACGCTCAAGATCAACCTGAGCAACATAGGAAGATCCTATTTCAAAAAAATTAAAATATAAAAATCAAATGAAGAATAGGCAAGAATCTGCCTGTAAGGAGTTCAGCTTCTGAAAAAAAAAAGGGGGGGGGTCTAAACAACTGATTCTAGTGCCAAAGTGATAGGAACTCTGGAAGGGGTTAGCCTGTCCTTTCCCCAAAGAGAGGGGTCAGTGCTCTTCAAGAAACAAGAGGCAGACTCACACCCAAAGTGAGCAACAGATCTTCCCCATTAACAAAAGAAAAGAAGGCAGGAACACTCCACGGAGGAGGCATGTTAGGGAGCTCTAAGTCAGGAGGGCAAGCGGGGGATCGGCAAGGGCACAGGGAAGTGACTGGGAAACTTTACCTGCTGTGATGTGTCCCTACGCAAAAGGCGAGGGCCAGTTCACAATGAAGCATTTGTTTGGGTTTTTATTTTTAAATATGTTATTTACTTATTTATTTATTTATTTATTTGAAAGAGAGAAAAAGGCAGATAGAGAGAAGGAGAGTAAGTATGGCCAGAGCTTTTAGCCACTGCAAACGCACTCCAAACGCATGCGCCACCTTGTGCATCTGGCTTACGTGGGTCCTGGGGAATCGAACCTGGGTCCTTAGGCTTCACAGGCAAGCACCTTAACCACTAAGCCGTCTCTTCAGTCCTGTTTGGGTTTTTTGTTTCTGCTTTTGCCCAAGGCCTCAACAACCTTCGTGCACAGCCGTAAAGACTTCCCTGCCTTTTGTTTTTCCTTTATAAGCTCCGGAAGTTCAGAGTGAGTGTTTGGGAAATGGGGAAGACATCCTTTCATACCAATTTCTTGTGAAATTACATTTGACTAAGTTATCTGGGGAAATTGAAATGGACACTGTAAAAGGATGACACCCCCAACCCAAACGTGCCCTGAATGTCTTCGGGGGTCTAGAAACCCAAGTGCAGGCTGCGTGTTTGTTTGGCCCCGTGCGCTTTCACGCGTCAACTTACTCGCTACCGGTTCTTTTGCAGAACAACCTGGCAAAAGGTGCTGTGAAAGAGCTCGCCTCCCTGCACGGCACCAGGTACACCTACGGCCCCGGAGCCACGACCATCTGTAAGTCCTAGCGGCACCGCGGCGTGCACAAGCCACAGGCCGCAAAGCCAGCGCCCTTCTCTGCGCAATGCTGCAAGCACGTGGGGCTTGCTTCACAGTAATCATCACCATGTTTTTCTATTCAAAAACATATAGGCAGGAATATCATTTCAACCCACAGAAACACTTGCTTTCTATATGCCTTTCCTGAACACCCTCTGTGTGCCAGGTCCTAGGCAGGGTCTATAAAAAGGGGGGGGGGAGGATATAGAGGAAGGAAGCAGGAAAGAGAATGTCAGGAGGGAGCCCCAGAGCAGTTTTCAAAGAAGGCCCTCCAGACAGTCGGGGGACGTGATAACACACATGCTAAGGGGCTATGACTTTCACCACACACAAAGTGAAACCACATCCAACCTAGTGCCCCGCAAGACCAAGAGTCATCGCTTCCCAGTGTCATGACTCAGATGCTTAGCATGCAGGAGCAACACAGCAGGGAATGTCTCCTGTAAAGAAGGCTTTCTAGAGAATGAAGGCACCCCTGTGAGGAGCCCCTCTTCCTCCACGCTTTGTGTACTGGCAGGAGGAAGACACACAGGAGATGAGTGAGGTTGGACCAAACCCCAGAGACACAGAGTCTGGGGTTCTCCTAAAAGGCACATGCCACAAGGTCCATTTTTCTATTTCTACATCTATTTTCTTCTGTCTTCAAATGAGTTCTTTCTGCCAAAGTTTTGTTTTGTTTTGTTTTTGTATTTATTTATTTGTGAGAGAGAGGAGGAGAGAGAAAAAGGCAGACAGAGAATGGGCATGCCAGGACCTCCAGCCTCTGCAAATAATCTCCAGACTCATGCGCCCCCTTGTGCATCTGGCTTATGTGGCTCCTGGGGAGTTGAACTTGGGTCCTTTGGCTTTGCAGGCAAATGCCTCAATCACCAAGCCATCTCTCCCATCCCTCTTTCTGCCAAAATTTTGAAAGAAATAGAAACACACACAAGAAACAAGACCCCAGTGCTATCTTCAAGGGGCTGCCACTGCACCGGAGGAAGCTGGCTGAGGTTTTCAAAGCTGAATATAGAATACTGTTTTGTGCAGTCTCATTTTCCTTTGTGTGTGTACGTAGAACTGTGGCGTGTGTACATATGTGTGCAAATGTACATGCCTGTGGAGGTCAGAGGTGTCTTCCTCTACCGCGTACTTCCTTGTGATGGAGTCTCCGTGAACACAGCGCTGTGATCTTTTTGGCAAGCCCCAGTGATTCTCTGGCTTCTACTCACAGGACTGGGTCACAGACCTGGGTTGTCACATCCAGCTGTGTACGAGAGTCCTGGGGAACCACACTCAGATGGCCTCAGACCCCCTCATGAGCCATCTCCCCAGTACCACAGTCTCTTGTTTTCAGCTGTTTCCTTAAGGTAGTTCCAATAGCAATACTCACTTGTTCATAAATTATTAACGACTAGTTTAATCAAGTTTCTCTTTTCTATTGCACTGCAATGTGAATCTGTAAGGGGCAGGGAACACATCTTTCCTTGGTCCCGGCATCTCTACAGTTGAGCTTGTGGCCTGCTATCTAGTTCCTGATTGAATAAGTAGAGGAAAACCGACCGAGCAGATAGACAATGTCTGAGTTAATGACAACGCCGTTGTAACTGTTTAAGTTAACTAAATGAATGCCTGGGTGAGGTCCTGAGTCAGACCCTAAAGATTTAAAAAACAAGTGAGTCCTGGGACTGCAGGTAAGTGGTCCCATGAGCAAGGCCCCGGGTTCGTCTCCCTGCCCTGGAGCTGCTCACTTTCATCCGTAAGGTCTGGAGCTCTATTCCTGACCATGCAGTGTTCCTTCCTTTCCCTGGGAGATTCTTCTGTCAAACAGTTTAAAAACAATCTGTATAGCACGGAGTGGACTTTGCCATGACATATAAGCACACTGAAAAATTTCCTCTTCCAATAAACTTGTTTTCTAGGATATTAAACACATCATTCTCACAAAATAGATCTTGGTGTAAAATTGAACTCATTTTTCTAGTCGCCAAACCATGTATTATCCAAAGTTCTAGAAAGTTAGCTGGCCCATAATATTTGAACATAGTGAAACATATGGAATTATGAAAGGATGCTGGCAATTCTTAAACCTCCTGCCTAGATTTAAAGATAAGTTTTCCTTTCTTTTTTTCTCATTTCAGATCCTGCTGCTGGAGGCTCGGATGACTGGGCTTATGACGAAGGAATAAAGTACTCTTTCACCTTCGAGCTCCGGGATAGAGGCAACTATGGCTTCATGCTTCCTGAGTCCCAGATCCGTGCAACCTGCGAGGAGACGATGCTCGCCATCAAGCACATCGCCGGCTATGTCCGGGACCACCTCTACTAGGGAGGGAGGCGGAAGCCCTGCTTCAAAACGCTCGTCCTCGTTTCCTGACCACCTGGAATTTTTATTGTGGTTTGACTGGATGCTTTTCAATTCCTGGTCTTTTTAATTTTTTTTTCTTAAGCTTCTGGGTTTAGGGGCCTTTAAAACCTAATCATAATAAAATCACTATCACTGGAAAACACAACAGATCATTTTCTTTGGGGGTAAAAAAAAAAAAAAAAACTACTGTGGAGAAATGAGTAAGCAAGCTGTGAGCGTATGATGTGCCGCACACAAGCTGGTTGTGGGCAGCTGGTCAGCACTGGCAGAAGAGACTGGCTGTAACGGGACACTGACGAGTAACAAGAAACCTCAAGGGAAGTGGAGGACTGCACAATGTGTAGATGAGAGACCCCATCTTGATTTAGGCTTTATCCCAGCTCATTCAAGTTACATATTAAACTACCTATGGGGGGCTGGAGGGATGGTTTACTGGTGAAGACGTTTGCCTACAAAGCCAAAGGACCCAGGTTCAATTCCCCAGGACCCACATTAGTCAGATGCACAAGGGGGCACATGCGTCTGGAGTTCGTTTGCAGTGGCTGGAGGCCCTGGCACGCCCATTCTCTCTCTCTCTCTCTCTCTCTCTGTCAAATAAATAAATAAATAAATATGAAGTATTTTAAACTACCTATGGGATGTCAAGAACTTTCCTAAGCAATTGAAGAAAGAACAAGGAAAGAGCATGACAACACTTCTACCCTGGATGGGTGTAGAGGCCATTAGAGAAAGCAGACATTAAAGAAATCTCTAAATAATTAGTTAACAGCTAGTGATTTGATTTATACGAAGCAAACGAGTGATAACTGTACAGAAGGAATTCATAAGAAGGGAGCCTCCTGATGTGGGGAGCAGTGCTAAAGTTCCCACGTTCTCTAACCATCCCCCTCCCCTACCTCCTGGACCTGCTGGTCCTGGGATTCTGGGACCACCTCCTGGTATGGTAACTGAAGACACTTCTGGGTTGAGAAGGGGAAGGCCACCTCTTGCTCCAAGCCCCTACCTCTCACACTACCCAAGGTCCCTTCCTCCTCCAACGGTTTCTCTCCTCCCTCCATAGACACCCCTTCCTGGCCCTCACTCGCTCTCTTGGTCAGCTCTCCCGCTCCAGCTGTGCATGCCCCTCCTTCTTTCTCCCCTTGCTTCCTTCTCTCTGTTCCTCTCTCCCTCCTCCCTCCGCCCTTTCCCCAGATACAACAAAGTATAGGAGCCAAGAAACTGCCTGTGAATTCTCTGATTCAAAGCTTCCCTCCCACTTCCAGATCACACCAGTCCATCCTGGCATTAAATATGACCCTGGGCCCAAGAAACCATCCATCCTGGTTCTCTGTTGAAATGCTGACCCTAACAGGGAAAAGGGCTCTCGGGACTTACCATAGCATGGGATGGGAACACGGTAAACACACAAAGAGGTCTTCCTGGCCCGTGGCTGTTCAGAAGACGTGGGAAGAAAACCAGTGAGGAGGGAGCTGGGAGAGTTGATGGAAGAGAAGCAGGTGTCGTCTTGAGAAGGAAAGCGGGAATCAATCGAATCGTATCAGACTGATGTTGGAGGCCATGATTAAGAACTCTCACTTTGGTCTCAGAACAACAGGAAACCATGAGAAATGTCAAGTTATAAAACTGTCAGGGAGCCAGTCGTGGTGGCTCACGCCTTTAATCCCAGCACTAGGGAGGCAGAGGTAGGAGAATCATCAAGAGTTCGAGGCCACTCTGAGACTACATAATGAATTCCAGGTCAGCCTGAGCCAGAGTGAGACCCTACCTCGAAAAACCAAAAAAAAAAAAAAAAAACAGTCAGAGGACTGAAGAGATGCCTCAGCAATTAATTAAGGTGCTTCCTGCAAAGCCCAAGAACCCAGGTTCGATTCCCCAGGACCCACGTAAGCCAGATGCACAAGGTGGCACATGCGTCTGGAGTTCATTTGCAGTGGCTGGAGGCCCTGGAGCACCTATTCTCTCCCTCTCTCTCTCTCTCTCTTAATAAATAGATAAATAAAAACAAAATAAAATATAAAAAAGGAATCTGTCAGAGTCTTTTCCAGAGAATGTGAAGAGCAGAATGGAAGAAAGACAGGAGATCCTGCTTGACCAGCTAGGCCCATGAACACGGCAAAAATCCCTCTGTGACTTATACATCACCACGAGCTGATATTTTCCAAAATCAGAACTGAATGTGCAATGTTGGAAAATACTGTGCCAAGTTCAACTTTGAAAATGCAATACTAGACTGGAGAGACAGCTCAGCAGTTAAAGCACTGGCCTGCAAAGCCTAAGGACCCAGGTTCATCTCCCCAGGACCCACATAAGCCAGATACGTAAGGTGGTGCATGTGTCTGGAGTTTGTTTGCAGCGGCTGGAGGCCCTGGAATCCTCCTCCACCCCCAATTCTCTCTTTATCTATCTACCTCCTTCTCTCTCTGTCTCTCAAATAAAATATTTTTTAAAAAATAGAATACTAAGGCTGGAGAAATGGCTTAGTGGCAAGCGCCTAGGTTTTACTCCCCAGTACCCACATAAGCCAGATCCACAAGGTACTGTGTGTATCTGAAGTCCATTTGAACTGGATGGAGCCCTGGCACACCCATTCTCTCTATATATCTGCCTCTTCCTCTCTCTCTCTCTCTCTCTCTCTCTCTCCCTCTCTCTCTCTCTCTCTCAAATAAATAAATAAAATATTTTTTAAATATAATACTAAATAATTCAGGGCCATCTCTAAAATCATAGGACAAATACTAGCTTGTTATTTATTATTTGAATTCAAAGAAAGTACAATTCCATATTGAGCATAATATATTAAAATATCTAAGAATAGCATTCTAATAATTAAATCATTCTGAAGTCACAATGATTTATTTGGAGGTTGTCAAGCCAAATGATGTACCCAATGCACTGGGTTGTCCACTAGATGGCAGCAGTACGTCAGCTACCATTAGTCAAGCACCTTCAAAATAACTTACTACGTTGTTTTTATTTATTTGACAGAGAAAGGGAAAGAGAGAGAGAGGGAGGGAGGGAGAGAGGGAGGAACGGAGGGAGAGGGAAAAAGAGAAAGAATGGGCGTGCCAGGGTCTCCAGCCACTGCATACAAACTCCAGACGCGTGCACCCCCTTATGCATCTAGCTAACCTGGGTCCTGGGGAATCGAACCTGGGTCCTTTGGCTTTGCAGGCAAATGCCTTAACAGCTAAGCCATCCCTCCAGCCCACTTCTCCTTTATTTTTAACTAATACATCATCTATAGGAACCTTCACTACAAAAAAATAAGTATCCATGAATTTTTCAGTAGTGTTGAGGGTAATGTAACAATAGGTACAATTTAACTAGCTTACCTTCCACCCCCATTCTGTTTCAGTTAGAGCATGCTGCAAATTAAGCCTTCATTACATGACTGAAGTTAGCATTCAAGACTTCTTGCCGATGGCCAGTAACACCCATCCCTAACTAAGGAATGCTACATCCCCCAAATTCAAACTGTGAATAATCCTTAAGAACCTGCCCAATATCTAGATTTTCTGAGATATTTTTATAGAGTAAGGAAGATGAAAGTAAGCACATACACGTTTTAATATTTTCATTTGGAATCTGAGATTCCCGGCACCTCAGACATCCTTGCTGACCAGCAGCTGCCGAAAGCTCTCACTCAAGAGCTCTAATCAAGAGCTTCCTCCACACAGTGAGGGTTCCGCTGCTCCGGACGCCCTTAACTACTCCCACCTGGAATGCCCGGGCGCCCCCCGGACCCTCCTGCACCTCCACTCTCACCTCCTCACCACTGCAGCACAGACAGGTCAGCGCAGAAGTGACCTGCCTTCCTTTCCTGTGGATGTAGCAGGCAATAGCAGGGCTTGGGTGTGCAGAGAGAGCTGAGGGGGTAAAATGTGTGGTGTGCAAACGTGAGGACCTGAGTTCGGATCCCCAGTTCCCACGACATGCAACTGAGAAAGACATCTAGGGGCTGGAGAGATGGCTTAGCGGTTAAGGCACTTGCTTACAAAGCCTAAGGGGCCGTGTTCGACTCTCCAGGTCTCACATAAGCCAGACACACAAGGTGACGCAAGGACATAAGGCCGCACATGCGCACAGTTTGACACACCTGGAATTCAAGTGCAGTGGCTGAGGCCCTAGCACCAACTCTCTCTCTCTCTCTCTCTCTCTCTCTCTCATTCTCTCTCTCATAAAGGCATGTGCCACAATCACACCCAACTCCCAGCAAAAAAAACGAAAAGAGAAACTTAAAAGTGCTTGGTACTTAAGCATGAGGGCCTGGGTGGGCTGAGGTGGATCGAGTATGATTTTTCCAGAACCCACATAAACAGCTGGGCATGACCACACATATTCGCAACCCCAATCTGCAGGGGGCCAAGACTGGATAATCACTGGGGCTTGCTGATGGAAAAATAAAAATCAATGGCAGCTCAGATAAGGGATGAGATTTGGGCTCAAAGAAATACACAGAAGACTGATAGAGGGGCTGAAGGGATTGCTCAGGGGTTATGATACTTGCCTGCAAAACCTGAGGACCTGGGTTCAATTCCCCAGGATCCATGTAAAACCAGATGGACAGTGTGGCACATGCGTCTGAAGTTCATTTGTAGTGGTTAGAGGCCCTGGTGTGCCCATTCTCTCTCTCTCTCTCTCTCTCTCTCTCTCTCTCTCTCTCTCTCTCAATCTCATAGGGCCAGGCATGGTAGTGCACAATTTTAATTCCAGCATTCAGGAGGCAGATATAGAGGAATAGCCTTGGGCAACACAGTGAGTTCCAGGTGATCCTGGGCTAGAGTGAGACCCTTCCTTGAAAAACAAACAAACAAACAAAAAAATAACAAAGAGCTAAAAATAGAATACCATATGACCCAGCTATGTCACTCCTAGGTTTATACCCAAAGAATACTGTATACTGCTGCAGAGCTATTTGCACATACATTTTCATGAACTCTGTATCCATTACAGAGATACTTATGCATACATTGCTGCTTTATTCACAATAGCAAGGAAATGGAATCAACCTAGATGTTCATCAGTGGATGACTAGATAATGAACATGGAATTGTACTCAGCTGTAAAGAAAAACACAGTGGATGAAACTGGAAAATATTATATTGCATGAGGTAACTTGGGTCCAAAAAGACAAACAACATCCCATATTCTCTCATGTGCCTCCCCACCGAGCGCCATTATTAACGGCTCTTCTCTGCCAGAGCCTTGGCGTCTTCCCTGACCAACAGCTCCTTGGAGCTATCCCGTGCCTGGCGTGCATAGTGTTGTTTGATAACACATATCCTCCCGTACAAAAGTGGCATGGCTGTTACAGAGATAACCAGCAATGGATGTGTTTTAGGCCCACTCCACAGGAAGAAATTCATGCCTGGTACTGAAGACAAGATCAAAAGCGCATTCTTGGGGAGAATGTAGACCCTGGGAAAGAACTGACCATTGCTGTATCGCTAAACAGCTGTGTTTCAAACTCACTCTGAAGTGCTTATCTTTACCCCCACAGACCAGGCCTCTCAATCTTGGTCAGAAAAGCTCTGATTAAAAATGTAGGGGAGGGCTGGGCATGGTGGCACATGCCTTTAAGCCCAGCACTTGGGAGGCAGAGGTAGGAGGATTGCCATGAGTTCAAGGCCACCCTGAGACTACGTAGTGAATTCCAAGATAGCCTGGGCTACCTCAAAAAAAAGTAGGGAGCTGGAGAGATGGCTTAGTGGTTAAAGCGCTTGCCTGTAAAGCCTAAGGACCCAGGTTCAATTCTCCAGGTCCCACGTAAGCCAGATGCACATGGGGGGTGCATGTGTCTGGAGCTCATTTGCAGTGGCCCTGGCGTGCTCTCTCTCTCTCTCTCTCTCTCTGTCTCTAATAAATAAATAATAAATCAGAAAAAAATAAAATTAAAGCCGGACATGGTGGTGTATGCCTTTAATCCCAGCACTTGGGAGACAGAGGTAAGAGGATCACTGTGAGTTCGGGGCCACTCTGAGACTACTTAGTAAATTCCAGATCAGCCTGGGCTAGAGTGATACCCTACCTCAGGAAAAAAAAAAAAAAATGTAGGCCTGGAGAAATGGCTTAGCAGTTAAAGTGTTGGTCTGCAAAGTGTAAGGACCAGGGTTTGATTCCCCAGTACCCACGTAAGCCAGATGCTCATGGTGGTGCATGTGTCTGGAGTTCATTTGCAATAACTGGAAGCCTGGTGTTCCTGTTCTCTCTCTCTCTCTCTCTCTCTCTCTCTCTCTCCTTTGTGTGTGTGTGTGTGTGTGTGTGTGTGTGTGTGTGTGTGTTTCTATTTCCCTCAAGTAAATAAATGAATAAAAATATTTTTAATGTATTTATCTTGAAGCTGGAGAGATTTCTCAGTGATTAAGGCACTTTTCTTCAAAGCTTGACAACCTGAGTTCGATTCCCTAGTACCCACGTAAGCCAGGTGCACAAACTGGTGCATGCACCTGGAGTTCATTGCAGTGGCTAGAGGCCCTGGTGCGCCCATTCATTCTCTCTCTCTCTCTCTCTCTCTCTCTCTCTCTCTCTCTCTCTCCCCTCTCTCTCTCTTTCTCTCTCTCTGTCAAGGTGAGAGGAAAAAAAAGAAATCTCAGGCTGGAGGGATGGCTTAGCAGTTAAGGCGTTTGCCTGCAAAGCCTAAAGACCCAGATTCAATTCCCCAGGACCCACATAAGCCAGGTACACAAGGAGACGCACACATTTGGAGTTCGTTTGCAGTGGCTGGAGGCCATGGCATGCCCATTCTCTCTCCTCTCTCTCTCTCCCTCTGTCTGTTTCTCTCTCACTCTCTCTATACCTCTTTCTCTCTCAAATAAATAAATAAAATATATTTTAAAAAAGAAATCCTAAAAAACAACAAAAAGAGAATCCCTGTGGAGAAAATACCTGTTTTCTTAATTAAATCTCTGCCCCACCTTCAAAACATAAAACGCCTGAATTGATTCTTTGCATTGTCCAACACAAGCTCTCTGTGTGTTAGAGCTTTAGAACAAACAGAACCATCCAAGTCCAGCTCTGCCAACACGCCCACCCCATCTCCTTGGTCAGGTTAGTGGCTCAGGTCAATTTCCCCTCTACACTTTTTTTGGTAAAATGGGTATTTCCTGTTGTAAAAAGATAGGTCCATAGCATGGGCCTGCTGGTCTTCTTCCTGCCCCCCCCCCCCCGCTGTCCCCCACATACAACTGAAGAGACCGGAGGAGGGGGACAGTTGAACCCTCAGAACCCAAAGGAAATCAGCTGCCCTGTGAGATAAGCGCCGAGGTACAAAGCCCGCGACAGCATCACAGGGGCAGCCAAGGACCATGTGGCCCGTGCTGGCTGTGAGTTTGATCGCCACCACCCTGGCCCTGGCTCCCGTCCGCTTCGACAGGTAACCTGGCCTTCTGTGCTCCACTCCCCTGGGGGGGGGGAAGACAGTTGGGGAAGGTTTCTTGACAGCGCATTCTTTCTTCTTGTTGCTGATTTTTGTTGTTGTCCTTCTTCTTGTTGTGTCTACGTGAAGGGAGAAGGTATTCCGCGTGAGGCCCCAAGATGACAAACAAGCAAACATCGTGAAGGACTTGGCCAAGACCAATGAGGTAAGACTGTGAAGGGATACTTTATCTTGTCTCTCTGTCCTCTGAAAGCTGCTCCTTTCGTGTCAGGGACCACAGGGATTCCAACAACGGTCAGTCATAAGAGAATGGCAAGAACGGCTTGGATAATTCAGCCAGTTGATTTTTGTTTTCTCGGAATATCAGTTTGTCTTTCTTCTCCAAAGCTTTGCCAACAACAGTCTCCTCTGGGTAGAAGTGCACAGCAAGCGGATGCTCCCGACACTTCCCCCGTGGTCCCCTGCCCTCCGTGCTGGCTCCGTCCAGCCTTCACACGCCCACTCTGATCTCTGTTGGCATAACTTCTGTTCGTGCAGAAGCTGAAAACATCAGAGAGCTGGCAGACACCAAGATGTGACATTTTCCAAGAGAAGTGCACTTTTTTTTTAAGGGGTTCTTAGATGCAGATCAGTCCTTTAAACCCCAACAGGCCAAAGTAACCGATTTGATATTAGTTACTCAGCTGCTCTCACCCTTCGCACAGCACTCCACATTCACCAGCAGATTTACAATGTCAACATCCTAACTTTAACCCCTTTAAATCAGTGGAACTACAGGCAAAAGACAGCAAATGAAGTGATCGAGATTACATTCCAGAGTTGAGCACAGACGCAACGTACCATTCCTTCTGGCTGCATACGCTCTTCTCTCCAACTCCAACCAAAGTTCAGCTTATTCTAATTCCTAAATGCTCCCCACAGCCATACTGTTGCTTCCTCTTACTGCTATTGTCGCTGTCCATCCTACCTCTTATTCTGCTCAATTTCACTGGTTTTCACTGGTATCCAGAGTTCATAGAGACATCTGCTTGGGGGGAGGGTGGTGAGCCTTCCAGATTCCAGAGTTCATAGAGATATCTATTTGGGGGAAGGAAGCCAGATATCTAATGCAAAAACCCGACTAGAGCCAGATGCTATGGCTAAATCAATTATAAAATAATTCCATGCAACTCCAAAATGATAGCAGCAAAGAGAAATTACCCAAAAGAAACTGGCCTCTTTTGGACATTGATAAATACAATATCCTAAAAATAGTAGTTAGTACAAAAGGTTTCCTTTCCACCCCTGACAGTCAACAGTTCTTAAACACATTTGCACAAACCTCACTGGCTTATTACAAGAAGGATCCATACCTCAGTTACACTGAGCCACCAATTCCCTCCACTGTGTGTATATAATACATGGTCATTTTTAAATAGATATGTATCTGATTATCAAATAAATTGTGACTAATAGTGAACTGCTGTCTGCAGCTTGACTTCTGGTACCCAGATGCCACCCACCACGTCACCACCAACATGACAGTGGATTTCCGAGTTAGTGAGAAGGAATCACAGTCCATCCAGTCTGCCTTGGAACAAAGTAACGTACACTACAAGTAAGTCCTTTGCAAATATCCATGTGCTTAATTTTGGTAGCATTTAAATGTTGAGGAAAATGTTCCAAAGAAATGTTTTTTTTTTTAAATTGGACCCCTCCCAAAAGAACAACAACAGCAACAACAAAAACTAATGCTCTATGTTTAAGATAAAGTTCACAGTTTCTTCCAAACTACTGATGCATGCTTGTAGAGGTGACAAGGGTATTATAGTTCACTTTCTGTCTTACATTTGCTCTCATCTGCATTAATGAAATGACAGTCATGTCCATCTTCCATGTCCATAAGCAGAAAGCCTGCTATGAGCAGACAGGGACAATTACCCATTGTCAACACCGATGGGCCATCATCCCGGAGTTCATGAGCTACCAGCACCATGTTCTTGCGTTTGAATGCTCCTGATACATAAAAGGGGGCAAAACCAAGTCATAGATGTGGCAATGTAAAAATATGTAATAAATAAATAACTCTTTATGAGAGAAATTTTACCTCGGGGTAGAAAAACAAAACAAAAGCAAAGCCATAGAGTAAGGTTTAAATCAGCGGAGAGACTTAAACAGCCACAGTGACAGAGATGAGTCATTCCGGCCCTTCAGAGAAATAGGAGGAAATTAAAATTGATTGTGCCACAACCCTGGGCTGTACACAGTCTGAGCCCTGGGGCGGGGCATGTGGGAGCAAGGAAGGCGCCTTGCAATGAGTGAGAATTGCAAATCAATGCATAATTTAGGAAACAAAATGTGTTTTTATACTTTCAAACTACAACATATTAGGAATGTCAGCAATCTTGGGAGTGCATTTATGAAATACCTATTTCTAATTTTAACGGGACCACTTATATAAGCATAGAAAAGCACATGTAAACATATTAATCAAAAATGGGGAGCTGCAGAGATGGCTCAGTGGTTAAAGGTGATTGCTTGCAAAGCCTGATGGCCGGGGTTCGATTCCTCAGTGCCCATATAAAGCCGGATGTGCAAGGTGGCACATGCATCTGGAGTTTGTTTGCAGTGGAAAGAGGCCTTGACACACCGGTTCCCTCTCTCCCTTTCTCTCTCTCTCTCTCTCTCTACCTGCTTCTTTCTCTCTGTGTCTCTAAATAAAATAGTCAAATGTCTATAAAAACTCTGTGTACAAGCCTCTAAGCACAAAAGTGGATCCAGCCTGAGGGCCAAACCCAGAGACGTCACCCTTAAGAAGAGGCATTGTCGTATAACATTTCTGATGAGGACGCTAGAGACGGATGTGGCAGCTTCCAGATATCAGCTCCCACATTTTAATAACTGTGAACTATCTTAGAGATAGGTTTAGCTTCCGTAGAAGCGGGAGTGATAATGACCCATCCCGCACGGTGACAATGTTGGCACGATGAGATGAAATACCGACCTGAGCTCTGGGCCTGGCACTAGAGATGGGCTCAGAAAATCAGCCAGTTAGTTTTATTAGGTCTCCAGGGATGCATATGTATCCTATATTTAGGATTGGAATTTTTTTTTCTAACACAGTAAACGAATCTGGGAAATAATATTTGAGGGAAAGTAATTTGGTTTGGTTTCATGTGCTTAAGCCTGGCTTCTGGTGCATGGAAGGGCTCGTGGAAATAACATCTGGCCTTACTTTTAATTTCCAGCCTTGGGCTATCAGTGTATGTCAGCAACTCCCTGACTCCCTGATGCCTTAAGGCAGCTGCATTTGTAGAAAGGTTGTATTTGGTTTTTTTGTTTGTTTGTTTGTTTGTTTGTTTGTTTTTTCTGACACCATCACAAAAGCTAATTTGCTACATGCACCCTAAAACACGGCTAGTTAATACTGCTTGATGGTATGAATAAGCCCCTGGAAACAAAATTTCTCATTTCCCCAGCTCTTACAGTGGCAAGTCAGGAAGAAAAAAAAAAAAAGCATGTGCATTCTTTAGAGCTTAAAGCGATTCATTGTATCTGTAACGGCCACTCAAGTACAGTTTCAGATCTTCTCGGGCCTCCTGGGGGTTTCTGTGCAACATGCCCCCTCTGACTCCAAAGTTGCTGCTACACATCCGCTTTCTCAGAAAGCCAAGATGCTTAAATCAAAAGCAAAGGAAGTGCTGGAGAGATGGCTCAGTGGTTAATATATTTGACTGCAAAGCCTAATGACCCAGGTTCGATTCCCCAGTGCTCATATAAAGCGAGATGCACAAAGTGGTACATGCATCTGAAGTTTGTTCACAGCAGCTAGAGACTCTGGCAGGCCCATTCTCATTCATTTATTCTCTCTCTCTCTCTCTCTCTGTCTCCCCTCCCCTCCTTGAAAATAAATAAAAGCCAAGGACGTAGTGAGCTGGAGAGCATGTACGTGATGCTATGTTTGCAGTGCTGTTAAAGAGAATCCATTTTGATAGCAATGTCTGGCTCCTACGTGCTAAATAAATGACTGGAAGGGAAAACCACATTTCTGTCTCACATCAGAACGCAGCAATCACGTAATCTGCTAAAGAAACCAAGCAGAGAGGAACTTGCAGTGTCACCCCACTTTATCACAAGAAAGTGGGCGATTAAGCTCAGGCCCCAAAACCTGGCATCATGGCTTGTCAGCTCAGCCCCCATTCAGAACCTACAAATGATCCCAATTTAGGTCTCTAGGTGGGCTTTACCTCCTCCTGCCTTATCATGGTCAAGAGCTCTCTTGTCTTCATTCTTTTTTTAAAGATTTTATTTTTAATTATTTATTTATTTACTAGAGATAGAGAGAGTGAGAATGGGCATGCCAGGGCCACTAGCCACTGCAAACAAACTCCAGACACGTACACCACCATGTGCATCTGGCTTACGTGGAACCTGGAGAATCGAACCTGGAGAATCTTTAGGCTTCATAGGCATGCGCCTTTACCACTAAGCCCTGTCTCCAGCCCCTCAATCTCTTTTTTAAATTTATTTATTTATTTGAAAGGGGGAGAAAGAGAGAGAATGAGCATGCCAGGGCATCCAGCCACTGCAAACAAACTCCAGAAACATGCACCACCTTGTGCATCTGGCTTACATGGGTCCTGGGAATCGAACCTGGGTCCTTTGGCTTTGCAGGCAAACTCCTTAACCACTAAGCCATCTCTCCAGCCCTCCTCTTTCATTCTCTTAACCAAATATAGTCTCTCTAAATTAAAAAAAAAAATTGAAAAGTATCAGTGGGTCAGACAACTATAGACCATCAGACCCGAGGTGTTAACTCTGTAGGGTGGATGCCAGCTCAGGGACTCAGCCTGCGTTTTAAAATTCACTATAGCATGCCACACGCTTCTCTCATTCCTTTCCGTTCATCCTTACCATAATCCTGGGGGCTATATTTGGTCCTATTGGAAAAGTGAGAAAAATGCTCAAGATCACAGCTAGGATTAAGTGCAGAACTGGGGTTCAAACTCTAAAATGTCTGAACATAGGTTACTGCTTCTTTACCAGGTAAATAACTACATGGCTAAATGACTACAGAGAACTTTAAAGGACAGATAGCATCTTCTCGCATTCAGGATTCACAGCTAGCAAAATAAAAATGCATATGGGGCCGGAGAGATGGCTTAGCGGTTAAGGCGCTTGCCTGCAAAGCTCAAGGACCTCTGTTCAATTTCCCAGGACCCACGTAATGTATGTAAAGCAATATCCGGTCCATAGCAAACACATTGATGCCTGAATCCCAGAGAAAATGAAAGTCAGGTGGTTAGGCGCATCTAGCTGGGGTTTCGGGGAGAGCCAGAGCTGGAGCTTCAAGCACAGCCGGGCACTGGGTGACCGCGACTGTGACGTCATGGACGAGATGACAGCAGCAGACGCGATGACCCAGAAGAGAGAAAGCAGAGTGGGAGTGCACACCCTCCGACTTTCGGTCACATTCGCCTCCCGGTGGCTGCCTCTTTCGTCAGCCTCTTGAAACCACACTAGCTATTTTCTAGCTCCACAGCTATTGGCAAGTTGTCAGAACACTTTGTGAGTCAGTTTTCTCATCAGTGAAATGAAGACTAAAATATCTTGTGGAGCTGAAGTGAGTTACTGTACATAAGAAGGTTAAATAAATACTTGGCACATAATGAATGTTAAGTACCTGGTTACTAATCATATTATCTTCATACTGTTATTCAGGTCTCTCTCAAATAGCGAAATATGAAATAACAAAAAATGGTCTAGAGATTTTTTTAATATTTTATTTATTTATTCATGTATTTATTTATTTGTTTGTTTATTTATTTATTTGAGAGAGAGGGAGGCAGATAGAGATAATGGGTGCACCAGGGCCTCTAGCCACTGCAAACAAACTCTAGACACATGAGCCACTATGTGCAACTGGTTTATACGGGTACAGGAGAATCAAACCTTGGTCCTTCAGCATTGCAGACAGGCACCTTAACTATCAAGTCATCTCTCCAGCCCAGTCTAAAGATTTTTGCCTTTTTTTTTTTTTTTTTTTTTTGGCTTTTGGTTTTTTTGGTTTTTGGTTTTTCAAGGTAGGGTCTCACTCTAGCCCAGGATGACCTGGAAATCACTGTGTAATCTCAGGCTGGCCTTGAACTCACAGCAATCCTCCTACTTCTGCTTCCCAAGTACTGGGATTAAAGGCATTGCACCACCACACCCAGCCAAAAATATATTTTTTTAAAAGGAGCAGGGTTAGAGAGATTGCTTAGTGGTTAAGGCACTTGCCTGCAAAGCCTAAGAACTCATGCTTGAATCTCCAGGTCCCACATAAGCCAGATGCACAGTGACATAAGCATGCAATGTTATACATGCACACAAGGGGGCACACACATCTGGAGTTCGTTTGCAACCACTAAAGGCCCTGACACACCCATTCTCTCCCTCTTTCTCTTTCCCTCTCCCTCTCTCTCTGTCTCTCTCTCTCTCTCTCTCACACACACACACACACACACACACACACACAAATAAATATTTTTTTAAATCCATTGTTACTGGGTGCGGTGACACATGCCTTTAATCCCAGCACTTGGAAGACTGAAGTAGGAGGATCGCCATGAGTTCAAGGCCAGCCTGAGAATACATAGTGAATTCCAGGTCACCCTGGGTTAGAGCGAGACCCTACCTCAAAAATAAAAATCCATTCTTACAAATGTTGTATGCATATAAATGTGTGTATTTTGGAGAGTGTAGGTAGCATTATAACAGTATGATATAAGCCAGGTATATTTATTATGTTCGTATCTATTATAAAGGTAAAACAATATGAAAAATTAATTTTAACAATATTTATTTATTTATTTATTGAGAGAAAGAAAGACAGAGAAAGAGTGAATGTAGACACAGCAGGGCCTCCTGCCACTGCAAACGAATTCCAGACACATGTGCCACTTTGTGCATCTAGCTTTACGTGGGTCCTGGGCAACACAACCCAGGCCATTAGGCTTTGCAAGCAAGCTCCTTTAGCTTCTGTAGCCCAACAGTACATTTTAATCTAGTAAAATATATCTAAAGTGTAGTTACTTGAGGACATAACCAATATAAAACTTATTATAAGATATTTGACAGAATTTTATACTAACTCTTGAAAATCCAACACATAGCAGACACACTTGGACAATCTCCACTATAAGTGCTAGATAGGAACTTGACCACCATGCTGGACGGCCTGGCGCCAGATATGTGCAGAGATCAGAAGCCACTCACATGACACGTGTGACGACTAGAGTAGAATGAAGAAAGGGACAGACTTGATGACAGATTAAAAAGAAAAAGAAAAAAACGTTTTCCTCTCTCTGAAAATGAAAGATAACTTTTTCTTTCTCGTGATAAAATGTTCATGATTAGGGCTGGGGAGATGGCTTAGTGGTTAAGCCACTTGCCTGCAAAGCCACAGGACCCCGGTTCAATTCCCCAGGGCCCACATAAGCCAGATACATAAGGTGGCACATGTGTCTGTAGCTCATTTTGTGGTGGCTGGAGGCCCGGCACATCCATCTCTCTCTCTCAAATAAATAAAATATTTTTAAACTTCATGATTAAGTGTGCATTTTATCACTCCCCTGTCAAACAGAATCCTGATACATGACCTACAGGAAGAGATAGAGAAACAGTTTGATGTTGAGGACGATGTCCCAGGCAGGCACACGTACGCAAAGTACAATGACTGGGGCAAGGTACGGTACACATATACTCAACTATGTTTTTAAAGTAACCTTTTTCACTTGTTATATAATTTTCCTTTATTCTAACTCCTCAAATTTGATTTTACTCTTAAGATTGTAGCTTGGACTGAGAAAATGGTGAGAAAATGTCCTGAAATGGTGTCTCGGATTCAAATTGGATCTACGGTTGAAAATAACCCGTTGTATGTTCTCAAGGTAAACATAGATTAAGGACCATCTGTTATTTTTGTTACTTAAAAACACAAACTTGAGCTGTACAGATACCTTAGTGGTTGAAGCACTTGCCTACAAAGCCTAAGGACCCAGATTTGACTCCCCAGAACCCACGTAAGCCAAATGCACATGGTGATGCATGCATCTCGAGTTCTCTTGCAGTGGCTAGAGGTCCTGGCATGCCCATTCTCTTCTCTCTTCTCTCTCTCTCTCTCTCTCTCTCTCTCTCTCATAAATGAACAATAAATAAATTAAATTTTTAAAAAACAATATAAACTTAAACTTATATTGTGACATAGGTAGGCTAATTTCGAGACAGAAAAAGGTTGTGTCTTTCAAATATTTAAGCTCTAGACATCAACTCAAGAAAAGAAGTAACAAATGCTTTTTCGTGGGACCAAGAAAGATGGTGAACAGAGGTCAGAATGCATCATGAGCAAACCAAACCAAAATTCTCACTGCCCAACCAAATCATAGCAGTTGCCAGCCCTGGAATGTAAAAACCTCCCCCTCCCCCGCCATTAAAATTCACTGAAACTGAAGAATGAATGTCACAAAGAGAGATCTAAGTGCCTCTCATGAGCAGGGCCCCAGAGCAGGACTCAGCTCATTTTAACTTAATGAAGCTTGATTGCCGCGTGAGCCAACGATCAAAACGATCATCATTCAGCCACTGGTAAGTTTTTGGAGCTTCAAAGATTCTGCTCCCTGGAGCACCTTGTTAAGAACTGGGAAGTCATCTTTAGCCGGAATCTCCATCCATTCAGTGTCTCCAACCACCCAAAGCTAATCGGAACTCACTTCAAAATAACAGCCTTTCAAGAAGCCCACCGAGCCTCCTCCCCCCTCTCAACAGTGCAGTCTTCACTCTGGGCTAAATGTCCGAGGCTGTAAAATGAGAACGACAACATGAAATGGAAGTGACACAGAATCTTATCAGTAGAGTAAGAGACAATCTATTATCTGATTGGTTGTGTTTTGTTTTGTTCTGTTTTTTGTGTTTTAGTTTTTTGGTTTTTCTTTCTTTTTGTTTTTTGTCATTAGTTTTGCTGACCACATATCCCAGGCTGGCCTCAAACTCACAAACCTTGGACGACAAGTATACAGGTGGCCCCATGCTAAAGAAAAGATTATAGGGTTCTTTTTTCCAAACCCTAAAGGCAGGTTTGACCCTAGGAAAATATGCTGTAGAAGTACAATGCAAGAGGGCTGGAGAGATGGCTTAGCAGTTAAGATGTTTGCCTACAAAGCCAAAGGATCCCAGTTCAAGTCTCCAGGATCCACATAAGCCAGATGCACAAGGGGGCGCATGTGTCTGGAGCTTGTTTACAGTGGCAGGAGGCCCTGGTGCGCCCATCCCCCCCCTCTCTCTCTCTCATAAATAAATAAAATAAAATATATATATTTAAAAAATATTTTTTAAATACAATGTAAGAGATTGTTAATTATGTATAGACAGTGTGATAGTTAACATTTGATTTTCAGCTTGAAAGACTCTAGAAGTACCTATAGACAAACCTCTGGGCTTGTCTGTTGGGGAGTTTCTAGATCAGACTAACTGAGGCGGGCAGACCCCCCTAAACGTGGGCAGCGTTACTCCATGGCCGCGGTCCCGAGCGGAAGGAAAGGGAGACAAAGTGGCCGCCCAGCCTCTCCCGCCACTGCCCGCTGCCAGTGCGATGCGGACCAGACGCCTCAAGCGCCGGCCTCCGACGGGCCATGGAGACCCCTCGGACTGCAAAACCAGCAACCCCTTCCTTCTTCAAGTGGCTCCTGTCGGCCTTTTCCTTCCAGCAGCAAGCAAAGTCGCAAATAGGGACAGGTGGCCTGCCAGTGACCTCCCTGCTGCAGAAACGTGCTTCCAGGGAAGAGCTGTGTTGGAGAGCGCGCGGCTGCGTGAGCAGGGACCATGCGCAGGTGCGGAAGCGCCTCCTCTGTCTTACAGGTGGGGAAGCGCGCGCAGAGGAAGAAGGCCGTCTTCATGGACTGCGGCATTCACGCCCGGGAGTGGGTGTCCCCCGCCTTCTGCCAGTGGTTTGTCTATCAGGTGAGTAAGTGTCACTGACAGCTTTCGTCCCTACACCTTACCAATGGGCAACAGCCCTTACCGAGTAATTGGAGCAGTCCCTACTTAGCAGCGTGAGGGCATAAATGGCCTAGGTGTTATTCATATCACAGTTTTTATTAAATTACCTCTTCCAGGTCAGCCTGACCTAGAGCAAGACCCAACCTTGAAAAACAAAAACAAAAAACAAAAAAACAAAAACTCTTCCTTCAGACCTCTTAAACTCCAGCTGAGAGTTTACAAAAGGAAAAGGAATTTTGACTGCAATGGGATTTTTTTTATAAGTATGCAAATCTAATCACCATCTTTATGTTATAAACTGCAAATTTGACCTTTCTATAATAAGCCCAAAGCACAGACCACTAGCTTGGTGTACATATCTCATGGCCTGTGCATAAACTTGGAAAACTGTCTCACTTAAATCTCCTTTCCAAGTGAGCAATAGCTCATTTTCTAAAAAAAAAAAAAAAAAACAAGCCCAATTTGTATCTTTTTGCCTCTCACGCTGTTGCTAACGTACACTGACTCCTGCTATCATTGGGCTTTATTTTCCCACCAGCTGTTGCACGGAACGCTTTGGAATATGCCTGGCTAATGGTGGCTGGGCCGTGGATGTGCGCAGCAGGAAAGAATCACGGTCAAGGTCTCCCCTTTTCTTCAACCTATTAAGGAACACATGTCGCAAGAAATCTCTTAGACTCAGACATGGTTGCATATGTCTATAATCCTGGCACTCAGGAGGCTGAGGCAGGAGGATTCCAAGTGTGAGGGCAGCCTAGGCTACATAGTGAGACCCTGTCTCAAAAAAAAAAGCGGGGAGGGATGGAGAGATGGTTCAGCAGTTGAGGCACTTGTCTGCAAAGGCTAAAAATCCGGGCCCAGCTCCCCAGTACCCACATAAAGCCAGATGCACAGAGTGGCATGTGCATCTGGAGTTTATTTGCAGTGGCTAGAGGCCCTGGCACATCCATACTCTCTCCCTCTCTCTCTCTCTCTCTCTCTCTCTCTCTCTCTCTCTGTGTGTGTGTGTGTGTGTGTGTGTCCTTGCAAATAAATGATTTTTAAAAACTTTTTTAAAAAGTCTTGACAGGGCTGGAGAGATGGCTTAGCGGTTAAGCGCTTGCCTGTGAAGCCTAAGGACCCCGGTTCAAGGCTCTATTCCCCAGGACCCACGTTAGCCAGATGCACAAGGGGGCGCACGCATCTGGAGTTCGTTTGCAGTGGCTGGAAGCCCTGGCACGCCCATTCTCTCTCTCTCTCTCTCTCTCTCTCTCTCTCTCTCTCTCCTTCACTCTTTCTCTCTCTGTCGCTCTCAAATAAATAAAAATAAACAAAAATAAATTTTTTTAAGTCTTGACACCAATAGAGGAATTTTCCAAGACTGTGAGACTCTTAAGAATGTTGATTGTCACCAAACGCTCAGATAATTCGAGAAATTTCTACCAGATAATAGAAAAACATTGATTGGCCACTCTCTGAGTTCATGAGATTTTAGTGTTTATGTTACCAGTGGTGCTGGGGATTGAACCCTGGGGCCTCGTGACTCATGCGAGACAAGCACACACCAATGACAGAAATTCTTATTAATAAGAAATTACCTCCAGGTGGGATCTCTAGCCACGTGGGTGCCTTTCCTTGGCTGTACTTCCCTCAATAAATATAACAATTTGATAAAAAGAAATTATCCAGGACTGGGGAGATGGCTCAGTGGATAAAGAAATTGTTGTGTAAGTATGAATACCTGAGTCCCGGTCCCCAGTCCCCCATCAAAGCTGGAAGCCATGGCAAGCTTGTGTGATCCCAGTATGACAGCAAGATAGAAGGTGGGGTCAGCAGAACCTCACGGATGCTTGTGAACACGTACACACATATGTACACACACAAATTTTCCTAGGTTGGGGTGTGGTTCCAGGATACAGCATATGTTTAATGTGGACAAAGCCACTGGTTAAACCCTGAGTGCCAAAAAAAAAAAAAAAGAATTATTTTCTTCAGTACTATTTAAAAATGTTTTGTGAATCCTGTCCAATAGTTCCTTATTCCTATGCTTATAGAATCAATTTGTATTTACTTTTTTGGGTAGGGAGTTGAGGTAGGGTCTTGCTCTAGCCCAGTCTCAGGCTGCCCTGGAACCTTCAGCGATCCTCCTACCACTGCGTCACTGCTGCTGGGATTAAAGGTGTGCGCCACCATGCCTGGATCAATCGTAATTTAAATGAGATGTGCAGGAAAGAATTCATAAAGTAAATGGCATTGTTAATTTCCACTGGGTCTTTATCCTTCCTGTGTAATCTCTTTGTCATGCTAAGTTTTCATAAATATGTGATCCTGTAAAGAATGCTCATTCAATTAATGTCACAGACCTGAATAAACAAGGTATTCTCCTATAATCCATATGGATGACTTATTTTTGTGTAGGTTGGGGAAAATGTATTTAAAACCATTTGACATTGGACAAAGAACAGTAATTATGACTGTCAGAACCACAGCTTTCCATGGGGTAATTAAACTTCATACCAACAGCTTGATTTTTTTTCCCTACCCTACAGGCAACAAAAAGTTATGGAAAAAATAAAATTATGACCAAACTCTTGGACCGAATGAATTTTTACGTTCTACCCGTGTTCAACGTAGATGGATACATTTGGTCGTGGACGCAGGTACTGCTCTGTATGTTTCTGTTTGCATTTAAATTACATATATCACTCACCAGCTTTTATGCACATTGCTGCTCATTAAGTTTAAGGAGTGGCTCACTAGTTAATTCCAATTCAGAATATTGTATTTTTATTTTTTTTATTTTTTATTTCTCAATTTTTATTAATATTTTCCATGATTACAAAAAATATCCCATGGTATTACCCTCCCCCCTTTCCCCTTTGAAATTCCATTCTCCATCATATCCCCTCCCCCTCTCACTCTATCTACTTACATATATACAATACCAACCTAATAAATTCCCTCCTCCCTTTCTTTCTCTTCCCTTTCTATCTCCTTTTTAATTTACTGTCTTCTGCTACTGAGTTTTTTCCTTCTCGCACAGAAGCCCAATCATCTGTAGCTAAGATCCACATATGAGGGAGAACATGTGGCGCTTGGCTTTCTGGGCCTGGGTTACCTCACTTAGTATGATTTTTTCCAGATCCATCCACTTCAGAATAGTGTATTTTTAAACATTTCAATTTCAGAGGATTGAGGAAGGCAAAATTTGACATCAAAATAGAAAAGGCGCTACTTACAAAGGAGAAGGGGTTCAGTGGAGTTGGAGGGAGAACAAAGGTGGGCAGTCAGAGGGGACTGTGATCAGGGTACACTGTGTCCGTGCACGGAGGTTGTCAAAAAAAACTTCTAATTCAGGGCTGGAGAAGATGGCTTAGTGGTTAAGGCATTTGCCTGAAAAGCCAAAGAACCCCATTTTGATTCCCCAGGAACCACATAAGCCAGATGCACAAGGAGACACATGATGTCTGGAGTTCATTTGCAGTGGTTGGAGGCTCTAGCGCACCCATTCTCTCTCTCTCTCCCTCTTTCTCTCTCAAATAAATAAATAAAATAAATTTTTAAAAAAATTTCCTAAGTGGGGCGTGGTGGCGCACACCTTTAATCCCAGCACTCGGGAGGCAGAGGTAGGAGGATTGCTGTGAGTTCAAGGCCACCCTGAGACTACAGATGAATTCCAGGTCAGCCTGAGCTAGAGTGAGACCCTACCTCAAAACAAACAAACAAACAAAAAAAAAATTTTTTTCTAATTCAAGTTCAGCTTGTCAACTGTTTTTTTCCTGATTACATAGATGTCCTTGAAATAATAATAATTTTGTAGCTGTCTGAGGCTACTAATTGTTATTATATTTTTAAATACTTGTATTTATTATAAGAAGGAAAGAGAAAGTAAAGGCACACTGGGGTCTCTTGCCACTGCAAATAAACTCCAAACACATGTGCCATTTTATGTGTGTGGGTACTGGGGAAACAAACCCAGGCTAGCACCTTTAACCACTGAGCCATCTTCACAGTCCCCAATTGTCATTTTCTAATGCTAAGTACTAATCAACAATTTTTAAATAATTTAATAATTGACATCAAGGCCCAAGAACATTAATATTAAAATCCACGCTGTTACAAAAATAGAAATTAAAACGAAACAATATTTCCTTTATAGTAGAGAAGATCAAATTAATTAGACCTCACGCAAATAAAGTTGTAGACACTTGCAGAGAGAAACTGAAGAACGCAAGCTTAGTGTGTGTAAACTTCTGTCTTCCCACCTGACAGAACCGCATGTGGAGAAAGAATCGGTCCAGGAACCAAAATTCCACCTGCATTGGCACTGACCTCAACAGAAACTTCGATGTCTCTTGGAACTGTGAGTAGATGTTCTCCCAAGGAAATTGCTTGAGCATTTAGACATTGAATGTAAATAATCCAGCTACTTATTTCAGTAAAAACAAATATTCCCTGAGTCCTAATTTTCTTACATAGTAAAAGTAAGTCAATACCACAGAGGGATCATGAATGTTTTTCTAGGAGAGGAAATGGGAGAAAAGATGTTGTTTATCAAGTCATCTCTTTTTTTTTTAATTTTTTTGTTTGTTTATTCATTTATTTGAGAGCAACGGAGAGGAGGAGGCAGAGAGAGAGAGAGAGAATCGGCATGCCAGAGCTTCCAGCCTCTGTAAACGAACTTCAGATGTGTGCACCCCCTTGTGCATCTGGCTAACGTGGGTCCTGGGGAATTGAGCCTCGAACCAGGGTTCTTAGGCTTCACAGGCAAGCGCTTAACCACTAAGCCATCTCTCCAGCCCTCAAGTCATCTCTTATTGAACATATCTAGCTACAAAGAAAGAAAGAGAGAAGAGAGAGAGAAGAAAGAAAGAGAAAGAGAGAGAAGAAAGAAGGCACAAACCAGACACAAAAATTAGATAATCTGAAGAGAGACCTCCGGTCCCTTCTCTTCCTGGTCTGATAAAAGTTGAGAAACACCACCACTGGTTACAATCACCAAGTAACTCTCCAGACGCTTGGTGAAGAGAAACAGTGGGGCAGAGAAAACAGCTGTGGCAAACGCCCACGGGGTGCAGTGCGCAGTGAGGCCTGCTCCGCCAGCGGCCAGCATGGTGTCCACACAACACTGACTTGCGGGGACATTCTGCTCCTGCCCCAGAGCATCTCTTCTTCACCTCATTTGGTTAAAAAAAAAAATCAACTCGCTTTTTTTTTTAACCCTATTCCATAATGGATCTGCTCAGTGCATAGTGAATATAAGGACTTATTCCATAGTGAACATACGGCAGCAGCAGCCGTCTCTCCCCGAGCGCTTCCTCCTGAAGGGAGCTGGCAAGAGGCTCAGAGAGGGCACTGGGCACCAGCGCTGGGGTTGCCCTGGAGCTGGCACCCATGAGGTCCTGAACCCTGGGGTGCTGCTGGTGTGCTTTTCCTGTCTGAGAAACAGGGAGGTCAACCAGGTGAAGACTATTTCCGCAGACTTAGTCTGTTGGACATGTGTACTGTGGCTCTAGGGACGAAGTCGCAGGAGACCCCGAGAGGCCAGGAGCCGTGAGCCTGTGGTGGGCAGCGAGCTAATGGTGATCTCCGCCCCGTGTGCCCAGCTTCTCCCAACACCAACAGCCCGTGCCTGGAGACGTACCGCGGCCCTGCGCCAGAGTCTGAGAAGGAGACCAAGGCTGTCACGGACTTCATTCGAAGCCACCTGAAGTCCATCAAGGCTTACATCACCTTCCATTCCTACTCGCAGATGCTGCTGTACCCCTATGGCTACACACCAAGGCTGCCACCCAACCACGAGGACCTGGTACGGAGGAGCGTCCGCGCTGCGGCCATTGACACGGCCCGCGCTGACCTTCGTTAGCTTGGCTGATGTTGAAGGAATTCCACTGTTTTTGCTGTTTGTTTGTTTGATTGATTGATGATTGCTTGCTTGCTTGATTGATTGATTGATTGACAGGCTGGTTGATTATACAGGCTCTCACTATGCAGCCGCAGTTGGCCTTGAACTCACTGTTCAAACTGGCCTCAAATCCACTGTCCTCCTGCCCAGCCTCTCAGGTGTTGGGATGGGTGGCTGTGTCACCACACCCAGCTATAACTTTCTTATTTTTTTTTTTTTTTTTTTTTTTTGGTTTTTTTGAGGTAGGGTCTCACTCTAGCTCAGGCTGACCTGGAATTCACTATGTAGTCTCAGGGTGGCCTGAAACTCACGGTGATCCTCCTACCTCTGCCTCCCGAGTGCTGGGATTAAAGGCGTGCGCCACCACACCCTGCTAAACTATCATATTTTTAATACCAGAATAAAGGACGAATGAAGTTTGCCTTGAAGTTAAAATCATGGTTTTTAGAGTAAGTTTTATCGATAAAGGTAAACAGATGGTGAAATCTTGAGAAAGAAATGACTAAGCTCATAGTGGCACTCAAGACTTTCCGTGGCCACATGGCTGTTTATAATCCAGTCCCGCTGAGACTCGGACCCACGCGTGTAAACTGTGCGGGCGCAGCGATGCAGTTTCAACCCGCTCTTAGGACAAAGATAGCACACAACAAATCCACTGTGAATAACTGAAAACTCTTACCCAACTAAATAAATTTAGAAAAACACATTAGTATTTAGTAATATATATTATACACATACACTAAAACTATTTTTTGGAGGTCAACTGTGTTAATGACTGTAGTCCATTAACGTTCATTCCATTAGTCATACTCGTAACACAAAAGTCCATTTAAGATGACAAAATGCCAGCCAGGAGAAGAAACCCTAATATAACAGAACTGCTCTAAAAAGGAGTCAACCATGCTGGGAATGTAGCTTAATGGTAGAGCACTTGCCTAGCATTCACAATGCCCTAGTTGAGATCCCCCAATACTACACACAAAGAGAGAGAGAGAACGAGATAATAAAAAAAAATGTTTTTAAGTCATTTACTTTTCTTCTCTTAACGTAAATAGACAAAGTTCTGTGTCAACATGGGACCTAGCATAACGAAAGGAATGAGAAACATAGGATAAAATGGATAAACTGACTTTGGAAGGAATAAATATTCTGAAGCCAAAAAGTCTGAAAGAAAGGAGAGAGGGAGAGAAAGCACACTGTTATTACATGACTATATATAATTGATTGTACATTCATACTGACAACCTATCTTATTGAAAATGTGTCTCTCCTTATCGCTTAGCTGATTTTGATCTTCAAGGGCAACATAACTTATCAAATTGGTCTTTGACCGCTAGTAAATATATTCATGTGCACTAACCCACAGTTCTGCTCTAACTGCCCTTTCCAGGCCAAAATTGGAAGGATTGCCACTGAAGCTCTGTCAACTAGATACGAAACACACTACGTTTATGGCCCAATAGCGTCAACAATTTGTAAGTTTTTTCTATCATTTACTGAGGCCTTTTCCCCACATTTTTAAAAAATTATTTGCAAGCAGAGAGAGAGAAAGAGAGAATGGGTGTGCCAGGGTCTCCAGCCACTGCAAACAAAATCCCAGATATGTGTGCCACTTGGTGCATCTGACTTTATGTGGGTAACAGGAAATTGAACCAGGGTTGTTAGGCTTTGCAGGCAAGGGCCTGAACCACTGAGCAAGCTTTCCAGCCCCTTCCTGCTTTTTATATAAATATCAAGGAACACTATCAAATAGGGTTAGAAATTTGGAAAGTTGCACACTTGAGCTCCAGTTTTTTGGGGTTATTTTTGTTTTGTTTTTGGCTTTGGGTTTGTTTTGGGTTTTCTTTTTTTTTTTTTTTTTTTTTGTCTTGTTTGTTTGTTTGTTTTTTGGTTTTCCAAGGTAGGGTCTCACTCTAGCTCAGGCTGACCTGGAATTCACTCTGTAGTCCTAGGATGGCCTTGAACTCACAGTGTTCCTCCTACCTCTGCCTCCCAAGTGCTGGAAATAAAGACATGTGACACCACGCCTGGCCAAGGATTTTTTTAGAAACAAATTATAATGAACTTTTAGAAGGTTACAAAGTTAACAAAAAATTATTAAATTAATGTAAATTTATAGCTTAATTCATCAATCATCCTGTCCCCCAACAACAAAAAAAAAATACTTTATCTTCACAAGAACTAACAAGAATTAGTTGGGAAAGAACCCATACTTCTTTTTTTAATATTTTATTTATGTATTTATTTAAGAGAGACAGAAACAGGCAGGTAGAAAGAGAGAGAGAAAGAATGGGCACACCAGGAGTTCTAGCCACTGCAAAGAACTTCAGACGCATGCGCCACCTTGTGCATCTGACTTTATGTAGGTACTGGGGAATCAAACCTGGGTCCTCAGGCTTCACAGGCAAGTGCCTTAAACATTAAGCCATCTCTCCAGCCCCTAGTACTTCTTGTTTTTATATATTTTCATTTATTTGGGAGAGAGGGAAGAAAGGAGAATGGGCATGCCAGGACCTCCAGCTGCTACAAACAAACTTCAGGCGTGTGCACTACCAAAGCCGTACTTCTTTTTCTTTTTTCTTTTTTTTTTTTTTTTTTTTTTTTTGTTGTTGTTGTTGTTGTTGTTGTTTCTTTTTTTTCTCCTGAGGTAGGGTTTCACTCTAGCACAGACCTGGAATTCACTATGTAATCTCAGGGTGGCCTCGAACTCATAGCAATCCTCCTACCTCTCCCTTCTTTTTTAACTGTTGAATTGAATTCTTTCTTCCCTGTCCTTGTGCCAACACAAGTAACATCTTTTAATTTATCTCGAGTGGAAAAAATGTGTTGAGAATCCTTTTTGGCTGTTTTGGACATAGACAAGCCTTCTTGTGACCCTGACACACCCCTAAGACTCTTTTTCTCCTGTTCCTGTTTTTATTCTCAGAAGCGCTTCTTGCTTTTATAGACTTTCATTGTCCTTGTGTTTTTGAGTATGATGGACCTGGACTTTCTGACTTTCTTCACAAGGAATCGGCAGATGTTCTGCAAGGGCCAGGTACTATTTTTGACTTGGCTTGCTGCATGACCTCTGTCACAGCCACTCAACTAGGGCTTTGGAGCACAAAATCCTCCAGACAGTACAAAACCAAACGAGCCTGGCTGTGCCATAGAAAATATCATTCACAAGGGCTGGAGAGATGGCTTAGCAGTTAAGTCTTGCCTGTGAAGCCTAAGGACCCTGGTTTGAGGCTCGATTCCCCAGGACCCATGTTAGCCAGATGCACAAGGGGGTCTCTCTCTTTCTCAATCTCTTTCTCTCTCTCGCTGTCGCTGTCAAATAAATAAGTAAAAATAAACAAAAAAAATTAAAAAGAAAAGAAAAAGAGACTGACCACAATTTGCCAAGTCTCAGATGATCCACTAAGTGCTATCTAGGTGAACCTAGGTAAGAGATGTTATGACCCACGGACCTCATGTGTGGCTCCCCACTAAAGTTATGGAGGTGACCAGGGCCACTCCATCAGTCTGAGGTGGAGCTCAGGCTTTTGAACTTTTTAAAGTACCTGGAGTGGTTTTAAGATGAAACTAGGGCTAAAAGCCACTGACTGAGGCTAAACTCCTCATTGCAGGCTGTGAAACGGAGATACAGGATCATTTCTGTCACTTCAGAACAGGAGCAAAATTCCACATTCCAGACTAGAGCAAAGTAGTCGGTATATACCAACTGCTTTGCCTCAAAACAGCAATATTTAGATCACACAAAATTTGTATATTGACATCACATCTAATCCTTCACTATCTTGGAAAAAAACTAAACAACACCTAGTGAGTAAACAATGGTATTTGAACCAGGCATGGTGGCGCACACCTTTAATCCCAGAACTCAGGAGGCAGAGGTAGGAGGATCACCATGAGTTCAAGGCCAGCCTGAGACTACATAGTGAATTCCAAGTCAGCCTAGGCTAGAGCGAGACCTTACCTTGAAAACAAAAAAATGTTATTTGAGGGCTGAGGAGATGGCTTAGTAGTTAAGGTGCTTGCCTGCGAAGCCTAAGGACCCAGGTTCAATTCCTCAGTACCCAAATAAGCCAGATGCATAAGGTGGAGCATGTGTCTGGAGTTCATTTGCAATGGCTAGAGGTCCTTGTGTGTCCATTTTCTCTCTCTCTCTCTCATATATATATATATATATATATATATATATATATATATATATATATATATATATATATAGTCTGAATCTCTCTCAAATAAATAAGTAAAATATTTTTAAAAGGGAAAAAAGTTATTTGAATTAATAGAAATCAGGTAGCTTAGTAAATAAGATCTATCTGTGAGTCACATGAGCTAAAAAGTTTACTTCCAAGTTATTTACTGATTCTTTTCCTCATATTTCTCCGTCACTTCCTCTTATGCCAGAATTCCTACATCTGCTCTTGGCTGTTGGCCCAGAACTCTTTTCGCCCTTCATTTTGGAAGGGAAAATGTGAAGACCCATGGTTCCTGACATCCAGTTGCTATGTCCTAAGAGACATTCACCCTGGGATTATATTAAGTGGCAGCAGAAGGGCAGAGTAAATATTTTAATTTGTGTTCATGTATCTCCGGCATCAGCACTTGCTTAATATGTTCTCGTAAGTGTAGATATAAGTCAGGTTATTACACTTAATGCATTTAATACTTCACTTTATTAGCATATGCTAATTATAGAAATGAGCTTCGCATGGTCATTTCTCTCCATCCATACTTGTTCCTGAGTTGACTACAGAACAGCAAAGGGTGAGCAGTGCGTTGCCATGGCTACCAGCATAGGTTCGGGGACACACAGCCTGGGTTTGAATCCTCATTCGACTACCTGCTGGCTGTGTGTCTTTCATCAAGTGGCTTCATCCCATTGTGCCTGAGGGACCTCTTTGCAAAAAAGCACAATGGGGACTGGAGAGATGGCTTAGTGGCTAAGGCACTTGACTACAAAGCCAAAGGACCCATGGTCAATTCCCCAGGACTCACTTAAGCCAGATGCACAAGGTGGCACATGCATCTGGAGTTTGTTTGCAGTGGCTAGAGGCCCTGGTGCACCCATTCTCTCTCTCTCTCTCTCTCTCCTCCCTCCCTCCCTCCCTCCCTCCCTCCCTCTCAAATAAAAAAATTTTGATAGATTTTTAGGGGACTGGAGAGATGGCTTACCAGTTAAGGCACTTACCTATGAAGCCTAAAGCCCCGGGTTCAATTTCCTAGTACCCACGTAAGCCAGATGCACAAGGTGGCACATGTGTCTGGAGTTTGTTTGCAGTGCCTAGAGACCCTGGTGTGCTAATGCTCTCTTTGTCTGCCTCTTTCTCTCTCTCAAATGAATAAATAAAAAATTTTGAAAAGATTTTTTTAAAGTATAGTGGGATAGGAGTTAATTAAATGACTTGCACATGCATAAAACACTTAGAAGGGTATCTGGTATTTAGCCAAATTATTGTTGCTATACTTTCTAAATTTACACATATACCTCAGTAGATACACATGGAGATAAGTTAAAGTCTAAATAGCATGAGCAGCAAATTAAGTTCTATACGAATGTGTTTCATTTTACAAATTTAAGGCCTAGAAGAGGCAAGAAATGAAAACATAAGAGAAAATGTATTGCACTCAATAAATCACATAATTATTAAAATCACAAATTGCTTATATTCTCGGTCACTGCTGCTAATGAGAAATTTCACATAATGTAAATCTTTCAGAATGGAATAACCATGCCCTTGAACCCTTTGGGATGATAGAGAATTAATTTGACCTCATTGATTTAATGTCTAGCATACTCTGCATTATCATTCCAAACACAATTTCTGATCTCTAGTCTAATGAACTCTTCTCTTCATGTGTTTTCCTTTTAGCAACTAAATCTGACTAGCTTAAAATGAAACGTCTTTTCAAACAAGAAGGAAATAATAACAAAATTATAGTTCAAAAACCAAAAGTGATAGATTAAATTCAAAAACCAAGAGTAATAGATTAAGAGTAGATAAATGATAGATAATAGAAGATGGATAGATAGATGGATGACAGATGATAGATTAGACATATGCATACAAGATGTAGATATAATATAATAATTTCTGTCCTCGTGATTGAATCAAAATTATAATTTGTCAGGCATGGGGGCACATTCCTTTAATACCAGCACTTGGGAGGCAGAGGTAGGAGGATCACTGTGAGTTTGAGGCCACCCTTAGACTACATAGTGAATTCCAGGTCAGCCTCGGCTAGAGCGAGACCCTACCTCAAAAATAAATGATAATTTGCCATGTGTGGTGGCACACGCCTTTAATCCCAACACATGAGAGGCTGAAATGGGAGGAACAATGTGAGTTCGAGGCCAGCCTGTATCAGCCTGGGCTAGAGTGAGACACTATCTCAAAAACCCTTAGATATAGATATATCCCTTAGTAGGTTTCCTGGGCTGCTTTGCACTTGATCAGGACACTTCCCTCTGCTGCAATGTGAGCCCAGAGAATAAACTCAATCTAGGCCTGACTAAGCAACATGTAATTAATTCATGTGATACAAAAGCAGAAGGGAGGTCTATTCCAGGGGAGGAACGAGACCAGCAGGAAGAGAGAGGGGAGAGCGGTGGGGGGGAGAGATGAAGAAAAAAATAGTGCAATGATACATATGGATTAAAATGCCATAATGACAAAGTGGCCTTGGCACTCATGACCCCACAGTGGCTAATGCTGCCTACACAAGACCTGCATACTAGGAGAGGAAAAATGATAACATTAAACTAGAAGAGAAATGGGCTGGAGAAATGGCTTAGCAGTTAAGGCACTTGCCTGCAAAGCCAAAGGACCCAGGTTCGATTCTCCAGGACCCATGTAAGCCAGATGCATAAGGTGGCGCATGTGTCTGGAATTCATTTGCAGTGGCTGCAGGTGCTGGCATAGCCATTCTTTCTCTATCTGCCTCCCTCTCTCTCTCCCCCTCTTTCTGCTTCTTTCTCTCTCTCAAATAAATAAATAAGTAAATAAATAAAAAATATTTTAAAAATAGAAGAGAGACTAGTTGGAAAGAAGGGAATCAGTGGAGGGGGCATTCAGGAGGGGAAAGAGAAGTTGGTGGGAGGGATTATGGCCATACTATGTTGTCTATAAGTACAGAAGTAGTCACTAAAACTTTTTTTAAAGGGGCTGGAGAGATGGCTCAGCAGTTAAGGCACTTGCCTGCAAAGCCTAACAACCTTGGCTCAGTTCCCCAGGGCCCTCATAAAGCCAGATGCACAAAGTGGAGCATGCATCTGGAGTTTGTTTGCAGTGGCTGGAAGCCCTAGAGTGTCCATTCTGTCTGTCTGTCTCTCTTCTATTTCTCTCTGCTTGCAAATAAACAAAGAAAGTATTTTTAAGCTTAAAAAATAAATTAAAATGCCATAATGAAAACCACTTGTGTGCTACTTTAAATGTCAATAAAACAGAAAGGAAAAGAATGAAGCAAAATTTTTAGTGCAATACATATTTAATGTGTATGGTGGATTACAAATTCCTGATAATGTTTTACTCTGCACCCTACATTATTCAGGCTAAGCTCTCTTTACTGCAGTTTACTGTATGCATACTTATGTTATTGCAAATTATACATAAGTGATTTTCATGTCAAAAAAAAAAAAAAACTAAGCCGGGCGTGGTGGCGCACGCCTTTAATCCCAAGCACTCGGGAGGCAGAGGTAGGAGGATTGCTGTGAGTTCGAGGCCACCCTGAGACTCCATAGTGAACTCCAGGTCAGCCTGGGCCAGAGTGAGACCCTAAACAAGATGTGTCTCTAATGAACTATTTACTGCTTCTGTTTTGTAGACCCAACATCAGGCTCTTCCTTGGACTGGGCTTATGACCTGGGTATCAAACACACCTTCGCCTTCGAGCTCCGTGATAAAGGCAAGTTCGGTTTTCTTCTTCCAGAATCTCGTATCAAGCCAACCTGCAGAGAGACCATGCTGGCTGTCAAGTTCATTGCCAAGTATATCCTCAAGCATACTTAACACATTGCCCTCGGTTTGGTGAATCATCTGTGTGTGTGCCTTTCACCAGAGAGTCGTTCTTCAACCACCCCTGGGCAGTGCCTTCACCCCCAACCCCGAACACGCGCTTCTCTGGCTCTCTGTGCCAACTTCTCGCCCCTCCCCCTCCCCTGCAGCACCTTCACATAGTAGCTGTAAGTGAAACCTTTTCACTGCTTTGCTTCTCTATAAGTGAAATGTGAACCTAGCAGAAAGCATTATTTTGAAAAATGATATGCAGTCGGGCACAAGAAACATGAACATCTTCAGTTTCTCCAGAATCTGATTGGCTTCATCATTTCATGTGCATATATAAGAAATAAATAAAATGTATCCCATTACTTCACAAATGCGCCTTCTACTTTTGATAAGCTATATTCTCGGCCTTTCTCTGGTAACAACAATAATTTGTATTCAGTCAGTTTTCAAGCTGTTAATTTGCCTTTCAAGCTCATATTTATTTTTTTCTGATAGAAGTAAACATTATTTATATCTTCAAAATAGCAGAAGATATCCTACGGAAAATAAAATGACTCAGACAGATGAATCTCAGAGCTTTAAACAAGTCAGTCCAGTTTTCATCCCTACAATGTATACTAAGTTCAAAACAGCTTAATTTAATGTGAAATCTCCACAGAGAACCATCTTGGCAAGTCCCGGCACAGCCAGGACGGCCAGATCCGCTCAGCTGGGGTCTTGCCCACCTAGTGCAGCCTGATCACTTGTTACCTTTACACTCCTATCAATGTCTCCCTAACCCTGTGGTTTAAGATGTTGTGACAAAATCCTTTCTCCCGATACTGATCCCTGAAGGCTTGCTCGAGAGACAACAGTGGCAGTATCTATGTGACAGAATTCCAGAACACACTTGCCGACCACAAGGCTGTCCAGAATTTTAGAGACAAGTAGAGTTCCTTAACTTCCCACGAATTTCTGCAAACACTCTGGATGCAAGTTCTGAGAGACCCAAAAGGTCATGAGAAACAAAGTTAATGAACGACCAGGGACATTCGTCACGAGCCCTGACGGGACCTGCGAAAGAAAGGATGCCCTCAAACCCGCCAGGTGATGGGTGTTCCGGGAAGTAGGTAAAATCTCCCCATGTAAAACTGTCAAGGAGGAATGAATGAAATCATATTTTTAATATTTTATTTATTTTTTAACTAGTTTATTTTGTTATTTGAGAGAGACAGAAAGAGGCCAATAGAGAGAATGGGCACACCAGGGCCTCCAGCCACTGCAAACAAACTCCAAACACGTGCACCCCCTTGTGCATCTGGTTCACATGAGTACTGGGAAATGGGACCCGGGTTCTCAGGCTTCACAGGCAGGAGCCTTAACCACTGAGTCATCTCTCCAGCCCGAATGAAATTATTTTACAAGGAGAGAAGGAAGGGGGCAGAGCCAAGAAAGTTTAAAAAAAAAAAAAAAAGACTGTTCTGTGAAAATGGATCTATACCTAAACACTTAGAATGCCAAACAGGTTTCACACTGTGGGAATGTAAATTTGTTCCATTAAACAGACCACAACTGACAAAGGATTGAAATGTTCTCTGAACTAAAATCCACATAAACATCTCTAATCCCATTGGACGCTTTAAATGGAAGAGGTGAGAGAACCCCGATAGTTGAATCTTGCCCCATAGCCACCCACTGTTAAAAGCTTATACAAGACTCAGTTTGACATAAGTCTTACTTGAGCCACTGCCCTCATTGAATGGTTTTTGAGTTGTAGCCAGAGACTTGCACATGCTAGGCAGGCATGCTACCATCTGCCATTGAGCTACGTCCCCAGTCACCCAATTGGACAGCTTTGGGATGGCACTGTAGGGTAGGGGCCTGGGGCCAAATTTTTTGGCCTCTGACATATAAATTATGAAAATAAATGAAGGGAAATCTCTGTGCTGAAGGTTCATAACTTTTGCTGTTATTTTAGAAGGGAGAATCTAATTTCGTAGCTCAGGTTGCCTGGAATCTCACTCTGTAGCCCTGCTGGCTTCAGACTTGCTGCAATCCTCCTGCCTCAGCCTTCCTGAGGCACGTGTCACCACCAGTGGCTCAAACCTCAGATTCTATGAGAACATTTGGGTGGCCAGTGCAGTGGGTTTCCCCTTGTGTTTCCTGTTTTTCAGTAGAAGTTTTTCCTACTTGAGCTTCTACTGTCTCATAATATTCTTTATAACTTTCTATTGACAATTTCTACATGTGTGTATCCTCCATCTTGATCCCAACCCACTCCCGCCACCTTCTCTTGTCCTGCCTCCTTGTCTTCCTTCCCCTGAGCTCTTCTTCCCAACCAGTTCCTCTTCGACTTTGATGCATTTCTTTTCTTGTGTGTTTGTGTGGCCCACTGAGTTTAATAAAGACTGCTGGGCTGGAGAGGTGGTTCAACAGGTAACAGCCTACAAAGCCTAAGGACCCAGGTTCTATTCCCCAGAACCCACATAAGCCATATGTACAAAGTAGTTCATGCATCTGTAGTTCATTTGCAATGGCTAGAGGCCTTGGAGCACCCATTCTCTCTCTCTCTCTTTCTCTCTCTCTATCTATCTATCTGCCTATCTGTCTCTTTCTCTCTCTGTCTCTCTCAAATAAATAACTGTATAAAATAAAATATTGCCTGCATGAGCAGGAAGTTGTTTATCAGAACACGTGCAACTTCCTAGTGGCTTCACCACTGCAGAGCCCTCCTCCAGCAACATTAACCACCAAGAACCCTCAGGGAGGCAAGGGGACCTCATATCCTCCTGCATCGTCCATGACAGAATGTTGATTGACAGGACTTGCCCAGGTGACAGCAGTTAGTGTGAGGTCACATATGCAGTGATCATCACATCATGCCCAGCAAACAGAGCTGCACAGAACTCCCCCGCCTCTGGCTCTCACACTCTTTCTGCTCCCTCTTCCGCAGTGTTCCCTGATCCTTGGTCGGGGTGACACAGATGTCTCATTTAGCGCTGAGCACTCCCCAGGCACTTGTTCTCAGCACTACTGAAGTCACCTGCAAAAAGAAGCTTGTCTAGCCAGTGGTGAGAACAGAAGTACAGATTTTCAAGCTGTTAGGTGGCAGGTAGTCACAGCTGTGTCCTGGTCCCCGGCCAAGGGCAGGTCACCACAGTGGGCTGTAGGGGCTCTGCCCACTCCCTCCAGATCATGAACCCAGTTGTTCGTTTGTTTCCTTGGATGATAGGACAATAGCAAAAGGTGCAATCAATACTGCCGGGAAACCTCAGACTAGCCATCCAGTTCTGAGTTAGTGTACCTGTTACCTTCTCATTTCAGGACAAAACACCCGACCAGAAGCAGCCTGTAGAAGGAAATGGTTGGTTTTCAGCTTATAATGTAGGTGGAAAGTTCACTGTGGTGGAGGAAGTGTGGCAGGAGCAGGCAGGCATCGCAGCAGTAGGGAAGAGGGGACAGTGAGGCCACCAGCTGGGGTGAACCATTCAAACCAGGAGGCTGGGGGGGGGGGGAGACATTGCATTCAAGCCGCCACAGTTGATCGAGGAGCCCTGGACGCAGACGCCGTGGTTCACAAAGAGATGCTATCTGGGTGCCGCGTCCTGGAAGTCCCGCTCTTCTCACACAGTCCCTGTCCCAGAGAGAGCACAGGGGCTCACAGAGAGATTCCCCGTTCACTGAACAATAGGGAGACGAAAGGGGCAGAAGACGTTCCGCACTTACAAACACCTTCTCGCCTAATGTCCCCCCAAAAGCCCTTCCAAACACATTGCAGCGTCAACATTTTGGACAAAGAAGTTGAGGCTTTACATGGGTCATTGAGCCTGGAAAAGGAGGAATTACTTACTCATCCTCACGGGTCACGAAGATAAGAGGAACAGACCGGTAAGTGGACAGTCATAAGGAAGGGTCGAGTGTGGCTGACTAGAAACTGCATATCCCATCTGAAAGAAATAATAAAATTTAAAAATGCAAATTGTTCTATTGAAGAAAAGATCGTTCTGCATTCTAGACAGTGAACACCAGTTTCCAGTCTTTTCACGCCCTGACTTTAAGCAGTAGGTGTTACTTTCTCCTAATCCTGCCCGAAAGGCAGATTTACTTTCCCAGAATTTCCTTTACTAACCACCACTCCTTTACATCACTTTAGATTGCATGAACAATTTGCATGCTATCATCTCTCTCTCTCCCCCCCCCCTTTTTTTTTGCTTCTTATATATCTCGACAGGAAGCAGGATTTATCTGTGTTTCGTATTTCCACTCTACAAAAGCCCCACCTCAAATTTAGCTAACTGGAACCTTGAAGGACATGGAGAGAATAGTATACGTTCCTTCTAGCAAACCAGGATGTGATATGGTTTCTATTAGTGTGTAGACGTGTGGCACAGGCCTCTCTAGTAACTTCTATCAATAGGACAGAAGTTACTCTTCTGGGTCTGAAGAGATGGCTCAGTGTGGTTAAGGCACTTGCCTGCAAAGCCTAAGGATCCATGTTCGATTCCTCAGAATCTACATAAGCCAGCTGCATGTGCATCTGGAGTTCACTGTCAGTGGCTAGAGGCCCTGGCGTGCCCATTTACTTTCTCTCCCAAATAAATAAATAAATACGTGAAAGCTAATAAAACTAAAAAGAAAAGTTAACTTTCTGCATCCTCATGTTTTGGAAGAAAGTGAGGCATTCTGCTGTTTATTTGCACGGGCACAGATAAACCGTATGGCTTCCTAGACGACGGGGTCACTGCGGACCATTTCTCACTTGTCACCAAAGCGGACGCGCAGGACAGTTTCCCTCATGACTGCAATAATTTGTCCTGTGCTGCCCTCTGCTGGACAGAAGCGATACTCTCCCACCAGGCCACCAGGCCCAGAAGGTTAGCAGTCACAAAAGGTGTCCTTGACCTTGGGCTGTGGTTGTAGCATTGAAGTGATGTAAAAGCAAGACAAATTACAGAGGAATCAAACTTCAAGAGTTATGTTTGTGCAAAAATAAAGTTTTGTGTTGAAATTAAATAGGGTGAGGGACACAAAAACATAAGCAAGGGGCTGGAGAGATGGTAAAAGATGTGAGGTGCTTCCTTGCAAATCCTGGAGGCCTGGGTTCAATTCCCCAGTACCCATGTAAAGCCAGATGAACAAAGTGTCACATGCATCTGGAGTTTGTTTTCAGTGGCAAAAGGCCCTGGTGTGCCCATTTTCTCTCTCCTCTCCCAACCCTTCTCCCTGCTTGCGAATGATAAAAATACAACAAAAATATATCCACTGATGACTTCTGTCTCCCCCATGGAACTGCACGCAGTGTAGCTTTTTCCAGCTTTCTGTCAGCTGGTCTACATGGAGGAGGTTTTCAGCTCAGCTCCAGCAAGATTTCTCAGTGACCTTGCAGCCCAAGCATGTGGAGTCTTCAGCAATAGGGTCTTACCTTCTATTCTCGTGAGAAACCAGGAGCCTCAGCAATGGCCTGTAATGTTTTGGGGGCATCAGGGCCCTCCCTGGCCAACAACTCACTGGAAAATATCCCATCCCTGGCACTGAAAATTTTCTAGTAACAATTTATGGCTTCTGGATGCACCAGTGCCCAAAAAGGTAGGTTTCCATATGACTTACTCATACCTTCTTAGATTTTGATTAACCCTACCCCCACCCTTCCTTTACTCAGTCTCTGGAAGTGACAGAGGAGTGCTCAGCACTGAAACATCTCTATCACACCTTCCAAGGCTCAGGGTCCATTGCAGAAGAGGTGGCGGAAAGACTGTACGAGCCAACAGACTCCTTACAATGCACTTTTCCAGACACAAAATGGCCTAGATACCCATGACCTCACAATGTCTGGCACTACCGACACAAGACCATTATCATAGGAGGAAAAGATGATGACATCAAGCTAAAAGAGAGACTGAGTGAGAGGGGAGGGGATATGATGGAGAGTGGAGTTATGAAGGGGAAAGTGGATGGGGAGGGAATTATCACGGTTTGTTGTCTATAATTATGAAAGTTGTCAATAACAAAAAAAATAACAAAAATAAGTGAGGCTGTCACTTTCTGCCAACAAGGATGTAATTTTCTAAATAACATTTTATTTCTTTGCTACGTGTGTGGTGCATATGTGCATGCGTGGATGAATATTCACATCTGTGTGGGGCATGCACGCGTGGAGGTCAGGGTTTAACACTGGGCATCTTCCTCGGTCACTCCTGACCTTTCCTTTTGAGACACGGTCTCATAGTAAACCTAGAGCGGACTGACTCAGCCGGACTAGCTAGACAGGGAGTCTGGGGTCCTCCTGTCCCTGCCAATGCCACTAGGTCTGCTTGTGTGTGGGCGCTGAGGGTTCAGACACAGGTTCCCATGTTCACATGATAGTCACTCTACTAACTGAGTCATCTCCCCAACCCTAACATCATTTATTGGTGACTTTTTTATTTTATTTTTATTTATTTGACATAGAGAAAGAGGGAGAGGGAGAGAATGGGCACACCAGGGCCTCCAGCCACTACAAACGAACTTCAGATGCATGCAACCCCTTGTGCATCTGGCTTACGTGGGTCTTGGGGAGTCGAACCTGGGTCCTTTGGCTTTGCAGGCAAGCGCCTTAACTGCTAAGCCATCTCACCAGCCCTATTGGTGACATTTTGAGCTCATAAAAGTATATGAACTTAATGTACATGCAACAAAACAAAATTAAATACCCACCTGTTAAAGGAGCACCACTGACAACCGTGGAAATATTCCCTGTGTAGACCTTATTTAAAGCATATGTAAACAGCTTGATTTCATTTTAGCAAATACAGGATCACATTTTGCCTTCCGTTCCACCATCTACTTCTTGTTTTGTTTTTTTTGTTTTGTTTTGTTTTGTTGGGTTTTTGTTGTTTTGTTTTGTTTTGTTTTGTTTTGTTTTGTTTTGTTCTTAGAGAGAACGAGAGAGAGTTGGCATGCCGGGTGTTTCTGCGAGTACCAGCTTCAACTTGCCACAGCATGCATTTGGAAGTCAGAGGACAACTCGGAGGTGGGCCCTTGCTATTCCACCTCACTGGCGGCAGAGTCCCCGTCCCTCCACCCTGCTCTGCTGTTGTCTTTACTGCACTCAACCTGAACGGCCAGGAATTCTTCAGTCCCCACCCCCATCTCGCAGTCAGAGAGCTGGGGTTACAGAAGCCCGCCATGACTTCCACACTTGTCACGTGGAGGCTGAGGACTGAACTTGGGTGCTCAGGTTTGACCTGCAAACTCTGTATCCACTGGCCCAGCGCTCCCTCTGCTTCTCGGGAGGACGCCTGCGATCTGAGGCCATGCCTTCCCAGCATGCGTCCACCACGCAGACAGAGGGCTGTGAGTGTGTCTGACCGCCAAGTAAGCTGCATCTCTCCTCAAGATTAGGGTCTCTCGTCCTCCTTATGCAGGGACCAAACACAGCATATCGCTTTATTACCTGTGTTCTAGCAAAATAATGAATCTGAGCACATGATAGGAGTGGTCTATTTTTCCTTTGCTGGTGGTGCTGGGGATTGAACGCATGGCCTTGAGCAGGCTAGGCAAATTCTGTACCACTGAGCTACAGACTTAACTTACTCAATCTGAGCATTTGGAAAAAGAATTCAAACTAATGCCACCATATGTATCATAGTGAGTTCTTTTTTTTTAGGAAGAGAGAGAGAAAGAATTGGTGTGCCAGGGCCTCAGCTACTGCAATTGAACTCCAGACGCTTGCACCATCTAGTGGACATGAGCGATCTTGTGCTTGCCTCACCTTTGTGCATCTGGCTTATGTGGGATCTGGAGAGTCAAACATGGGTCCTTAGGCTTCGCAGACAAGCGCCTTAACTGCTAAGCCACCTCTCCAGCCCCAGGGTGAGTTATTTAATTGTTGCAAACCCACTGCAGTGCTAGCGTGAAAGTTTAAGGATATGGCCTTCCGTCCCTGGTTCAATAAATAATTTTTCATTGTATCTACAGGGATGATCCTTCCCCCCCGACACACACACACACACACACTGCAAAATTATGAGAGATAGGGCTGGAGAAATGGCTCAGCAGTTAAGGCACTTGCCTGCAAAGCCTAACAACCTAGGCTCGATTCCCCAGTACCTATGTAAGCCAGATTCACAAAGTGGGGCATGCATCTAGAGTTTGTTTGCAGTGACTAGAAGTCTTAACACACCCATACATGATCTCTTTCCCCCCTCCCTCCCCTTCTCTCTCTCTCTCTCTCTCTCTCTCTCTCTCTCTCTATCTCTGTCTATCTCTCTGCTTGAAAATAAAAATAATGAATTTTTTTTAAATTATGAGCGATATAAGGTACTTGGGAAGAAATAAGTGCAACCAATATAGAAATAGAAAATGATACATCTATCCTTTCTCAAGGTACGGGCAGTTTGTCCCCAGGTTATGAGCACAGGAATGAACAGCATTTGCTAGAGAAAAGCCCTGAGGGTGTGAAGGAGCAGCAGCGTGGTGGGATTTCGTGTTCAGGGAAAACCGAAGACTCCATGATGGTGCCAGATGGGCACAAGGCTCGTCTCAGTTACCAGCCCAGGGGCAACTTCCAGAAGGAAAGGGCTGAGTCCTGGTCGAGTCCAGCCTGGCGGAAGGACACAGCAGCAGTAGGAGTAGAGCTGGCCACGCTGTCGGGCAGGAAGCAGCGGGTGAACAGGAAGAAGGGCCAGGCTTGAAACACTTCGAGACCCCCTCCAGTGACCCACTTCATCCCATATGAAGCTCCCACCAATCTTGGGCTACAAGAGGGCCCGTACCCATCAGATTCTCTCTAAACTAACAACGGTTATCCCATTTAACCTGTGCTGACTTCACTCTCCGCTGGAGAATCTGCTTCTCTTTTTCAGATGGACGCAGGACCTGAGGAGAGAACCAGACCATCGCACCTCACCAGGGCCGCAGCAGAAACAAAGAGTAATTGGGGAAATGAGCAAGAGTGCTGCTTTCTTGGTGAACCTGGTACCAGCACAAGGGTGAAGGAGATCAACACAGAGAACACTCAACTCCTACCAAACCAGACATCCAGAGACACAGAGGTTCCCAAGACCTCATCACTGAAGTAGACCTAAAACAAACCCAACATGGCTCAGGGAAATTTATGGAAGAGGGGGCAGAAAGACTGTTAGAGCCACAAGCTGGGATATGCACAGAGACATTGCCTCTCCCCCATAACTGATGGCTAACCCCACAATGCACGACCCACAATCCCCATAGGGATAACAGGTTTCCCCGACTCAGACGGTCCCTTTGGGGGCGGGGGGGGTGACGATGGTACCAACATGTGCTGTTTACACACTGAGCATGTCCATAACTAATTTTTATAAAGGGAGGAAAAAGCTCAAACTCATTTCTGAAACTCAAAGCAGCCTCTTAATTGGGAACACCCCGCACCCTGTAAAATCAAAATACAATATATCATGGCACAGATTAAGCAGTAGGATTCCAAAAGGAAGAAAAAGGGCCGCCTCAGATATACTTGTGCTGAGAGCTTGTATTTACACCCCGATTTTATATTGCAGTCTTCCATGTTCATTAAGGAAAAGCTCCAAAACCCGGAGGATAGCCCTCAAACCCATCAAAGACTTCATTAAAGATTCCTTTGTGGGTTTTAATAACAGAGGAAAAGAATATATTTTAATACTTTATATATTTACAGAGAATGGGCACACCAAGGCCTCTTGCTACTGCAAATGAACTCAAGATGCATGAGCCACTTGGAGTATCTGGCTTGGTATGGGTTCTGGGGGATCTAGCCCAGGTCAGCAGGCTTTACAGAATACATGCCTTTAAATGCTGAGCCTTCTTGCCAGCCCTAGAGGGGAAGAGCATAGACCAAAACAATGTGGAAAGGAGATTAGGCAAGATACCAACTGGTAAAAACTGTTATGAGGGATAGCCAAAGACAATCTTTTCTTTCTAAAAGAATTTGGCTGGCCCTTGCTACAGATAGCCAAGAGGGACATTGTAAAAGAGCCTGCACCTGTCTGACTGCACTAGCTCATAACCCTAAGTGGGGGCTGAAATTCTCAGTTCCTGACCTTTAGGAACTGGCCACCGATGGCTGAGATGGTCCTGGCTTACAAAAAGGTCCCAAAACATTTGCCATCCACAAGGCTGGACCCAGGACTCATGTCACAATACCAGGTCAACAGATCTTCTTTTTTCATTTTGAAGCTGTTCATCCAGCCTTAATTGGGTACGCAGGGTTATTGATCCCGTCCTCCATAGTTATTGAATACACAGGGTTGTTGATCCCGTCCTCCATAGTTATTGAATACACAGGGTTGTGATCCCGTCCTCCATTGTTATTGAATACACAGGGTTGTTGATCCCATCGTCCATTATTGACCACACAGGGTTATTGGTCCCATCCTTCATCTTTATTTGGGGCTTGACAGCATTTTTGTTTGCTTGTTTGTTTCTTGAGGTAGGGTCTCACTGTAGCCCAGGCCACCAACCCAGATGAGAACTATCCTTGTCTTCTCGCTAACACCACCACCCCCTTCTCTCTCACTCCCAGCTCCTTTAACAGCCCTTTCACAGTCTGGGACATTGAACACTCCTCAGTAGCTACACACCATTCTTTTGTTAACATTGCTCTGAAGAATTCTACACTCTTCCCCAAATGGGCCTAATATCTAATTCCTGTCAAAGTGTTACCTCCAACCAATTATTAACAAATTCCTTAAGTCTAGCACTCTCCCCATTGTAGCTGTTAGGGAAAAAAACAGGGGTGCTGTCTCCCTGATCACTTAGAAACTTCCAGCTGTGGGTGAATTTTTCTTTTGACTGGGCCTGGACTGGCTCAGCCCAGGCCCAGCCAGGAGGCCCCCTTGCCCTTACTCTCCATGGGGTCTTTATCCCCTCCATCTCCCCACATGGCAGGAGCTCCTCAAACTTTCTTTTCTCTTTTCTTTCCACTCTTTTTCCCCCAGGTCCCTATCTGGTCACACGGACTCCTGAGCTACACATGGCCCACAGGGGCTTATGGGCTCCACGTGGTGCACGTCTCTTCCCCCCACTTTATCTCGTCTTACCTCCTCGCCTTCCCCTTTCCACACTCCTCTGTAAAATCTGAATAAAATGTGGTATTTTAGAAATCCTTCTCTTGAATCTGGAATTGCCAATTCTTTGGTTAGTTTGCAGATATGAACTCAGAACTTAGGGGTTCCAGGAAGCACCCCAGGACCCCAGTTTCCCAATTACAGAATTGGGTCCCACCGAGACATCTTCAGAATGATTTTTATACAAATAGTCACTTTTTGTTGTTGTTGTTGTTTCGAGGTAGGGTCTCACTCTAGCCCAGGCTGACCTAGAAGTTACTATGTAGTTTCCAGGTGGCCTTAAACTCACAGCAATCCTCCCTCTGCCTCCCGAGTGCTGGGATTAAAGGCGTGCGCCACCACGCCCAGCAAATAGCCACATTTTTATTCGGTTTCCCCACTTTACTTCTAAGAGCCGCTGGTGCGCTCCAGCTGCTGCTCCCATCGGTGCCGTGGGTATTCCAGACCCTTTAAATTTACTCATTTCTTGTAGCCTCACTCTGAGGAAGGTAGAAATTGAACAGAAATCAGATTTATGGTTCGCATTTTGTGTTTTCTCTCTCTCTCTCTCTCTCTCTCTCTCTCTCTCTCTCTTCTCTCTCTCTCTCTCTCTCTCCCTCCCTCCCTCCCTCCCTCCCTCTCTCTCTCTCCCTCTCTCTCTCCCCTAATTCTGCCATGGCTTCCCAGCCTGGGCCACTCCGCCCTGCTGGGATTGGAGCCCTATTGAAATGCGCTATTGCCTGAGTCCAAACTGGTATGAGAACAGATGGGGCTCTTTTGTAAAGGTGACAACTTTTGTAGGGCGATGCACCCGGCTGAGCTCAGACCTGCAAGGCTGAACTCCTCCCGAGCGTGGGAGCCTGGGAGCCGGTTCTGCTGAGCTGTGGGGAGGTCCCCACTGCCACATGGAGGCTCCAGAACCAAAAACCCAGGACCTGAATGTCTTCTAGGGTTTGTTCCTTTATCCATTGCAAGCCACTGTGCCACGAGACGCACGGCTGCCTGCGGCGGGTTCGAGGACGCAGCTGCCGCTCCGGCTCTGGGCTCCGCCCACCCTGCAGCGCCGACCCAAACCTCGCTGCCAGCCAGGGGCTGTGGGCTTCTGGCCGAGATGAAAGGAAACTGAAAATGCTCCTGCCAAGCGCTCAGGCTCGGGCTTGGCTGGAAAGGTTTTTTTCAATAGGCCGGGGATCTGACCACATGCCTCCTCCCCCTACCGAGCTGAGGCTGTGGCTGTGGGAGCCGGGTGGGGGAGATGACCACGCTCTCTCTTAGAAAATACAGAAGCAGTGGGAAAGACATGCCTGATGGTGCCCACTGCCCGCCGTGATTTTCTGCCAAAATGCTGGCTGTGAATCATTTCTTCACGCAGGTGCTATCAACAGCAAAATGAGCTAGGCTGATGGCACAGGCCTGTTACCCTAGATCCCTGGGAAGCTGTGACGGCAGGATCACCAGTGATAGCCTGGCTCCGCATTTTTAAACCAAGTGACATTTAAATTGCTTGGTAAAAACAAGTACATAATTTTAATTTGAACTGTGCCTGATAGTTTCTCTTTTGTTTGGGCTTTAAACAAATAAGACGTTATTTGTGGACACCTTTTGGTTTCTTTATTGATCCAAATAGTCCAACAGGTCTCTCCTAAAGTTTTTGTTGGCTTTGATTTATATCAAGGTTTTTTTTTTTTTTATTTTTTCTGTTTTTGTCTTTAAAAGTCAGATTTAACTAAAGTCTATGGCGAACTGATAAATATAATTACTGAGTTTATATTCTAGGTCAACTTCAACTTACATAGAGGATTACTGAAAACAACAAAATTCTCTCTGAGGTGGTGGCTCATAATTTGCCAGGTATTTTAAAAGATTGTAATTGTTAGGTCAGGATGGGCTCCCCAAAATGGAGTCACCATAGACAGCAGGATGGAGAGAGACACAAGGAAGTGGGTCATCCACATTCCTCAAGGAACCGCCCAGCCCTTGCCTAGCAATGTCCCACATCTAGGTTTCCTGCCCCCTTATCTTATAAGGTCACTATTTGGGTGTCACACACTGGCTATCTTAGATCTCCCCTAGAGAAACCCTTCCCTGACTGGAGAGCCCTCTAAAGCCCACTATCTGGAATCTCAGGCTGGCTGTGCTCCGCTCTTGAGAGTCAGTCCTGGCAGCTCCTGCTGTCTTTGCCTCAGGGTGATCTCCGTGGTCTCCGGTCACTCCTGAACCTCACAGTAACGTCCTGTTACTTAAAAGGAGGAAACAACTGGCCTGGGTTCCAGGCCAGCCGGCTTCAAGACAAAAACAAAAATTTGCCTTAGTTATTCTTAATAAAAGCATTCGTAAGTGTGTTAGAGGTATTGATAAAGATTATCCCCAAAATAGTTGTCAGGTTTTGCCTATATTCATAGGTTTATGACTTAAATGTATATTTCATGGTGTTTATTAATAGGTGATATCTCAGATCAATGGGTTATATAAAAATCTGTAGATATACAACAAGTCTTGTCAGGTAGAGGTTTTTTGGTGACACAAATACTAAGAAAGGCTTTTTCAAATTTCCAATAAGATGGTTAAATCTTTGAAGCTAAACTCTTTGCTTCTTTGTCAGTGGATAAAACAATTAATCAATCTGGTGAATCTTCTCTTAATAGTCTTATAAGAAAGATGGTTAATTATGGGGTGAGAGACGATGATTGAAGGAACTGGGGAGGAATTTTTCAATGTTGGACATAGAATGCTTGTTAAGAAATGCTTTTTTGAGTGGAACTTAGATCAGAATGTTAAAGTATGTGGATGAAGGTGTGAAAATGTAGACAGGATATAGATCTAAAAAGACCAAATTTTGCCAAATTAATTTCCTTTTATAAGGAACAGAAAGCTAATTTTTAGGCTAAATATATATGAACACCATGCCTAAAATTAAAGGTCTTCCAACTGTTTTCAGACTCTTAAGGATGCTCTAAAAGTTTTATATAGGGACACAGACTTAATGTACATTAAGTTAGACATTAGACACAGGTGATGTCCTATGTTAGGTGGGTCACAAAGTCATAATCACAGATGTAACTCACATTCTTTGGAGGTCTAACCAGGTTAGACGTAGACAAGACCTTATCACATTGTGTATTACAAATAGGAAAAATAAATTTCCTGGGTAAAAACTTCAGAGAAGGACAAGGAACACCAGGATGCTCAGCTCTCTGCTCTGCCGTTTCCTTTTGCCCTTGCTTACTGTTACATGCTACTTGAAGTCATGGCAAGCTGGACTCTGGAGAAAGGGATGGCGCCCCCTTTATCTCAGACCTCGTGCAAGTTTAAGCCATGGGTCCCGCAGACCCTGCCTGGGAGACAAAATGGCCAATTGTATCTGACAAGGGAAAGGGAATGACAAACAGCATATAACTCTGGTTCTCTTTGTAGCTCCTCTCTTTTGAACACCTAAAGTCATAGCTCCTAGATGAGATTCTCACTAGACAAAAACGTCAAATAGGTCTTCTCGTGAGAGGGAAGAATGAAGGGGGGTAGAGTTAGGGTGACTGGACCCCTGAAGGTGTAAAAGGGCAGAAAGTTTTTCTTATCTCTTGCCTAGTTCCAAAGAACTGTTTTTCCACAAACAGTCAGGAGGTCTTTCATAAGATTTACATATTTGTGGTTGGTCAAGTTAAGCTAATCTCTTCCTGAGACAGCCCTAGTCATAACCAACCAGCTGGCCCTCTGGTTCACCTGGGCCAAAAGACACCACCCCAAGGTTATAAATACCTTTGCAAGGGAAGGGCAGGCTCTCTGATCACTTGGGAACTTCCAGCTTTGGGTGAGTTTTTCCCTTGGCTGGGGTTCTTTATCCCCTCCATCTCCCCACATGGCAGGAGTGCCTTGAACTTCCTTTTTTCTTTCCACACTTTTCCCCTGGATCCCTATCTGGTCACATGGGCTCCTGAACTACACATGGCCTATGTGGGCTTTTGGGGCTCCATGTGGCACACTCCTCTTCTCCCCACTTTGTTTCCCCTTACCTCAGCAGCCTTCCCCTTACCACACTCCTTTGTAAAATCTGAACAAAATGTGGTATTTTTAAAAGTTAAAAAAAAAAAAAAAACAGGGGCTAGAGAGATGGCTTAGCAGTGAAGGCACTTGCCTGCAAAGCCTAAGGACCCATATTCAACTCTCCAGATCCCACGTAAGCCAGATGCACAAAGGTGAGGCAAGCACAAGGTTGCACATGACTACCAGGTGGCACAAGCATCTTGAGGCCCTGGCATGTCAATTCTCTCACTCTCTCTTGCTGTCTCTAAAATAAAATTAAAAAAAATAAATTTTTAAAAAAACAGATAGCAGATATAACACCTAGTTCCAGATTTAAGGGGCTACTAAGGAATTCATCTGATCTATTGTGGTCCCTGACAATTTTTTTTTGTTTGTTTGTTTTGGTTTTTTGAGGTAAGGTCTCACTCTAGCCCAGGCTGATCTGGAATTCACTATGTAGTCGGTGGCCTTGAACTCACAGCGATCCTCCTACCTCAGCCTCCGAGTGCTGGGATCAAAGGCGTGCGCCACCACACCCGGCTGTGGTCCCTGACTTTTATACCATTCTCTCTTCTCTCCCATACAAACCTCTCTGGCCTTAAGTATGCACGTTTTCCATTACCCTCAACCCTGAATCCCAAGGTATTTTTGCTTTGACTGGAACAGACCCTGCCACTAAAATAGCCCAGCAGCTCACTAAGACAGTCCTTCCCTGGGGGCTGCAGGGTGGCCCCTCCATTTTTAGCCCAGGATTGCAGCTTTCATGTCCTCCCTGCGCCCTCCTCCCATATTCAGGAGACCCCCTTCTGTGCAACCCCCCTCTGTTTATGTCCCTTAAAATATTTTATTTACTTATTTAAAATATATCTTATTTATTTATTTGAGAGAGAAAGAGGCAGAGAGAGAGAGAATAGGCATGCCAGGGCCTCCAGCCACTGCAAACAAACTTCAGACACGTGTGCCCCCTTGTGCATCTGGCTTACTTGGGACATGGAGAATTGAACCAGGATCCTTTGGCTTTGCAGGTAAACTCCTTAACCGCTAAGCCATCTCTCCAGCCCCTATTTCTGCCTATAACTGATTCCATGACTTTATTTAACGTCCTTGCACAAAAAGGATAGAGTCTCAGCTACAAAGGGACAACTCTTAACACTGGAGCGATATATTTAGGGTTTCATATAATCCCCACTGAGAAGGCTTCTATTGTCAACCTGTTGGAACCGAGAACCACCTGAGACAGATTACGCAGATTAAGTTAGCCTCCTTGCACATCTGTGAGGGGTTATCTTGATTAGGCTAATTAAGGTGCAAAGACCCACCTTAACCGTGGTGGCACCATTCCATGGCTGGGGTCCTGACTGAGCCACTGGGAAGCCTGGGCTTCCCCAATGCGCCGAGTGTGGCCAGCCACTGTTGCTGCGTCTTCTCCACCATGATACACCGCGACGCGGAACTGTGAGCCAAAATCAGCCCCTCTTGCCTTCAACCGATTTTTGTCCCACATTTTGTTCCAGCAGGAAGAAACTGACCAATACACTACCCTCAAAAGTCTCACCCCACAATGGAGACAATTAATGACAGATCATGCCTCCCTTCCTCCACCGACAAACTTCTCTCTTTCCTGGGGCAAACTAACTTTCTTCACTTCTGGATCCTCAATTTTGGCCCCACTCACCAAGCCATTAGACCAGATCGTCCCAGGGCATCCCATGAGTCTCTTGAAACGCTGGGCATGGTGGCACACATCTTTAATCCCAGCACTGGGGAGGCAGAGGTAGAAGGATTGTCGTGAGTTTGAGGCCACCCTGAGTCTACATAGTGAATTCCAGGTCAGCCTGGCCTAGAGCGAGACCCTACCTCAACAAAAAGAGGGGGGGGCTAATGGAGCTGGGGAAATGGCTTAGCAGTTAAGGTGTTTGCCTGCGAAGCCTAAGGACCACAGTTCAATTCCCCAGGACCCAAGTAAGCCAAATGCACAAGGGGTCGCATGCGTCTGGAGTTTTGCAGTGGCTGGAGGCCCTGGTATACCCATTCTGTCTTTCTCTCTGCCTTTTCCTCTCTGTCTCTCTCATAAATAATTTTTTTAAAGAGAATGAGCTGGGTGTGGTGGCACACGCCTTTAATCCTAGCACTGGAGAGGCAAAAGTAGGAGGATCGTTGTGAGTTCGAGGCCACCCTGAGACTCAATAGTGAATTCCAGGTCAGCCTGGGCTAGAGTGAGACCCTAGCTCAAAAAACCAATAAGTATATAAATAAATAAATAAATAAATAAAGGGGATGGAGAGATTGCTCAGTGGTTAAGTCACTTGCCTGCAAAGCCTAACAACCCAGGTTCAATTCCCCAGTACCCACGTGAAGCCAGATGCACAAAGTGGCACCTGCATCTGGAGTTTGTTTGCAGCGGCTTCAGGCCCTGGCATGCCCATTCTCCTTGTGTCTGTCTCTCTTCTCTCTCTCTCTCTGCTTGCAAATATATATTAATAAAAAAAAAAAACCAGACACAGAATGGCCTGGATATCCATGACCTCACAGTGCCTGACACTACCTACACAAGATCATCATAATAGGAGGAAAAGATCATGACATCAAAATAAAAGAGAGACTGATTGAGAGGGGAGGGGATATGACGGAGAATGGAGTTTCAAAGGGGAAAGTGGGGGGAGGGAGGGAATTACCATGGATATTGTTTACAATCATGGAAGTTGTTAATAAATAAAATTAAATAATAAAAAGCTCTGACTTCTTTCCCTGCCCTAGATTTGCCCGAGTCTTTGATCCCTTTTGCCATACACGGATGTCCAGCACACACTGGGACTCTTAGGACCATGCTACGACATGACAGACTTACTTACTGTCTATACAACTAGATCACATTGTCTTCCGTGCCTTTCCTGCTCGCAGGCTCCAGCAGTGACTAACCTTCAAGAGATAATTGGTCCCCTACCTACATCTACATGTATAAACATCTCATTCCTTGAGACCCATCTTAACTCACCAAGCAATCTCCGCGAGCTCTCATGCCCATCACCAAGCTGTATATGCCAGCCTTCCACAAACTTCAGACATATCTCTGCACTAAGGTAATTCTCTGAACCCAGCTACTTCCTGGTTCCTCAAAGACAGAAGATGCTCCTCACGATGGCCCTGAAACATTAGAAATTGTCTTAACTCTTTCTCTAATGCCTTGGACTCTCGCCAGCCCTTTGCAACACCTGCGTGGTTTATGGACGTGAGCACAACCCTAAAGCAAGGGGCGCGGCCTGAGACTTACCTGGGACTCAGTCTTAGAACCAGGCTCCCTCCCACCTGGGACCGCCTCGGAACAGGCTGAGCTTATCACACTACACAGAGCGTCAACGCCAACCAGGGAGCTGTCACTTAACATTTTCACTGATTCCAAATACGCCTTCAATATTCTCATGTTACCATCTGGAGGGAGACTTCCAAACCCTATCACTAATAAAACCCTAATTCTAAAGCTGTTATTGGCTGCCTCCCTACCTGGGCAGGCAGCCACTCTCCATTGTAAGGGGCACCAGAGGGGGGAAAAATTCTCTTATCAGTGTGAGAAATAATAAAGAGACAACTTTCTGAGCTGCATGCCTCTCCCCTCTCTGCATGTGGCCTTGAATTTAATACTCTTCCTTATTCATCTGAGGAGAAATTACCCCAGGAAGGAGCCACCTTGAATCAAGGCTGGCTTACTAAAGGAGGAAAGAGCATTTTCCCTAAGAAAGAGAAGCTTCAACTCTTAATTCTCCAAGATCAGTTCCACATACGTGACCTGCCTCTAGCAGATCTTCTCTCACAGTGAATTGAAAATCTGTCTCTTATCAGAAATCTCCATAAAGGGGGCTGGAGAGATGGCTTAGCGGTTAAGGCGCTTGCCTGCAAAGCCTAGGGACCCATGTTGGACTCTCCAGTTCCCACATTAGCCAGAGGCACAAAGGTGAGGCAAGCGCAAGGTCGCACGTGCCCACTAGGTGGCGCAAGCATCTGGTGTTCCATTGCAGTGGCTGAGACCCTGGGAACCAATTCTCTCTCTCTAAAATTAAACATAATTAATTAATTAAAAAAAGAAATCTCCATGAAGGTACTTGATGCCACCACATATGACAAAGATTATCAGCCCAAGGACACGTAAGTACTCCATCATCCCCAAGCCCTCAGGCCAGAGGACAAAGGCCCTGGCAGAAACTCCAAAACTGTCAGGTTGACTTTACTTACACGTGATCTACGGAAAAGACTGAACATCTACCAGTTGTGAGGACGTTCCGAGATGGGGAGAGGCTTGTACGTTCGCATCTGAAGGGGTTGGTAATAAGCATTCGAAGAGAAGAGAGGAAGCTCGTGTTTAGCTTCCCTTCCTATGGTCTGATAATGCCCCACATTTATTTCCAAAGTGACTCAAGGAGGCTATAAACCTATTCCTCATAGGTGCCAGTCATCTGGTAGAGAGGAGGAATGGCCTTATAAGAATCACCGCACCAAAGTAATGGCCAGTAGAACTAGCTTTCTCCCCCAGAGCTGTCGTGAGAGTCCATTCAATAATGAGGGCACGACATGGCCGGTGTCCTCAGGCATGGACAGTATTTCTTAACTCTGATGGATCCACAAGAGGAGCCCAGAGACCTTGGCCTCAGAGGGATAGAAAGAATTCCCGAATATGGGTTTTCCCATGGTGCTATTAGGGAAAGGGTGAGGGAAGGTAGCAAGTTTGTGATTAAGTCCCCAGGGTTGAACAGAGGAGTCCCTAGTCCTTGGCTTTGAGCCCTGGGAAGGTTTTGGATAACAGTATGGAACTTTGCCAATGATGTTCAGTGTTTTGTGAGAACAGACGTTTCTGTGTCTAATAAAAAGGCATTGGTAAGAAAAGGTCTCTGGTATAGCATTTCAAAAGGGCCTAGGCCTGTTTTATAAGAAGGATTTCTGATCCTTGTTAGTATAATAAGGGGGAAAGCCACCCATGGCGGGGTTGGGGGCTCTCTTGAGAGTTTATGAAGCTGTCTCTTGAGAATGCCCTTAGCTCTAGCTCCATTCCCAGAGGACTGCGACCACCAGGCACAGTGGAGATCGTGGTCTAGTCCCAGACTACTGCTTTAAAGGAAGAGCTATTATCACTTTGTAAGTTTTCAGGAAGTCTGAATCAAGGAATTGTTTCTGAAAGTAAGGTCGTTACTACCTTGGAGACCTTTTCAGTTTTGTACTGAAACACTTCCACCCAGCTGGTGAAGGTATCGACCCATAACCAAGAGAAACCGGATTCCTTTTGATTTAGGCAAGTGTCTGAAACCTAGTTGTCAATCCACAGTGTCCGTGTCTCTGAATCCTGGGTGAAGAAACCTTGTGGCTTAAGGAATTGTTGTTGTTTTTCCTTTAAAAAAATTATTTGGGCTGGAGGGATTGCTTAGTGGTTAAGGCATTTGCCTGCAAAGCCAAAGGTCCCAGGTTCCATTCACCAAGACCCACATTAGCCAGATGCACAAGGGGACTCATGCATCTGGAGTTCATTTGCAGTGGCTGGAGGCCCTGGTACAACCATTGTCTCTCTCTCTCTCTCCCTCTTTCTCTATCAAATAAATAAATAAATAAATATTTAAAAAAATAAATTTTAAGAATTATTTATTTGAGAGAAAGGAAGAGGCAGATAGAGAGAATGGGGACACCAGGGCCTCCAGCCACTGCAAACAAACACCAGATGCATGTGCCACCTGTGCATCTGACTTACGTGGGTCCTAGGGAGTTGAACCAGGGTCCTTGGGCTTTTGCAGGCAAGTGCCTTAACTGCTAAACCATCTCTCTAGCCCAGGGATTGTTTTTTGGTTTTTGGGTTTTGGTGTTTGGTTTTTATTTTGGGGGTTGTTTTTTTTTCATGTTTGTGTGTGTGGTTTTTCAAGGTAGGGTCTCACTCTAGCTCAGGCTGACCTGGAATTCACTCAGTAGTCTCAGGGTGGCCTCCAGCTCATGGCAGTCCTACCTCTGCCTCCCACTGCTGGGATTAACGGCATGCGCTGCCACGCCCAGCTCCAGGGGTTGTTTGTAAAACATGTTTCACAAGCATCTGCTACTGTCTAAGGTTTTTGCAAGGTTTCCCTGTGCATAGCTTAAGAGCCAATCAGTTAAGTGTTACTCTTGGCCAGGTGAAAGGTTTAGTGTAGACCTGGAGAGCCTCCTGCTGATCTGACAAGGGCAGATGTAATCTGCCCTTCCTGGCAGGATGAAATGTCTCCTTGAGCACGTGAGCCAAAATAAACCCTTTCCTTCCATAACCTGCTTCTGGTTCCGTGTTTGGTCCCAGCAGCAAGAAGATAACTGAAGCCGGGTATGGTGGCTCACGCCTTTAATCCCAGCACTCAGGAGGCAGAGGTAGGAGGATTGTTGTGAGTTCAAGGCCACCCTGAGACTACATAGTGAGTTCCAGGTCAGGCTGGGCTAGAGTGAAACCCTACCTCAGAATTAAAAAAAAAAAAAAGAAATTATATATATATATATATATATATATATATATATATATACATATCTGATTTGACCTGCTTAAAATCTGGTAGATAGAAGGAGACATGAATCTTGGTTGCTCGAGGAGCTCCTGATATCTCCAGAAGAATGTACAAAGTCCAATTTGTTTTCTTAGGGGTTTTTTTTGTGGTTGTTGTTTGTTTGTTTTTGTGGGGGAAGCCACAGAAATTAACAAAAAGAAATGGAACAAAAGTATCCTGTTTGGGTAGTTAATGCTGTTCCCAGAAGACATAATTTATTATTTTTTCTTTATTTATTTTTTTCTTATTTTTTAAACAACTTCCATGATTGTAAACAATATCCCATGGTATGCCCTCCCTCCCTCCACTTTCCCCTTTGAAACTCCACTCTCCATCATATCCCCTCCCCCTCTCAATCAATCAGGCTCTCTTTTATTTTGATGTCATGATCTTTTCCTCCTATTATGATGGTCTTGTGTAGGTAGTGTCAGGCACTATGAGGTCATGGATATCCAGGCCATTTCTGTGTCTGGGGGGAGCACGTTGTAAGGAGTCCTGCCCTTCCTTTGGCTCTTACATTCTTTCTGCCACCTCTTCCGCAATGGACCCTGAGCCTTGGAAGGTGTGATAGAGATATTGCAGTGCTAAGCACTCCTGTCGCTTCTTTCCAGCACCATGATGCCTTCTGAGTCATTCCAAGGTCACTGCCATCTGAAAAGAGAAGATTCTCAACCAAAAGTGAGAGTAGTATTAATATATAGGTTTGAACATTAACAGACGTGCTTACTGGGCAGTTTGATAAGCATAGTATACACATTTAGCCAGACAACAGCAGACGTTACACCCCTAGGGCTAATGACTACCCCTGTTTTAAGTTTTCAGTATCAGGGATGTATCCCCGCCCCCCAAGGAGCGGGCCTCCAGTCCAATTAGAGGGCAGTTGGTTTCCACCATGACAGATGTGCCACTGTTGCACCCATTGGCTCATTTGGCCTGGCTGGCCAATTATAAGGCTTGCAGTGGCCACTGCTGAGTGAAGATACTGGTGTTTTCTCTCTCTCCCACTGAACTGCATGCAGAATGGCTCCAGAAGACATAATTTATTAGAGGAAAATCCCAGTGCCAGAATTGGGATACTTAACAGCAAGTTGTTGGTTGGGGAAACCCCAAGGCACCCCAAGCAACATAGGGCTATCGCCATTAACTTTGGATTCTCGCCAGAACTAGATGGTTAGACCATGTTGCTCAATGAACTACACACCCCAAATCCAGGACAGTGAGAAGAAAGCTAGAAGCATCCTCCCTCATGGCTAGCTTTCATAGTGCTGGAAGACATTGTGCAGCCTGCTCGGGGAGAAAAGTCATCAACAGTCTTATCCGGTTGCGTGCCCTTAGTGCTACTGAACTGACCAGCCAGGCACACTGGTAAAATACTGGGATGCGTGTTACGGAAATAACCAGCAGCTCTCTGATTAGATTCGAGGCCTGCTCCATGGAAGGGAATTCATGTATGGTACTAAAAACCTACTATTTAAAAAAAAAAAAAACTCTATGTCTAGGGATCTCATGGGCTCTTGGAGGAAAACTTCTATTATTTGGTTAAATGGATACATTGTGTCTATCTAAATATTCAGGTTTATCCCCATAGAGTAGTGCTCTCAGCATTGGTCAGGAGAGATTCTTTTTACCATTGGTGGTAACAACTAGAGTGATTCCCAAAACGTGGTAAAGTGCTGAGAATAAGTGACTGTGGAGTGCTCAGTGCAAAATGAGACTCCTGCCGGGCGTGGTGGCGCATGCCTTTAATCCCCAGCACGGGGGAGGCAGAGGTAGGAGGACCGCTGTGAGTTCAGAGGCCACCCTGAGACTACATAGTGAGTTCCAGGTCAGCCTGAGCTAGGGGGAAAAAAAGAGAGAGAGAGAAAGAGACTTCTATATAACCCCCTGCAAAGCTCGTGGGTGAAGAAAGCCTAACCCAGAAACCACAGGCTGTCACAAGTAAACCTCAGTGCTAGAACTGGGCCAGGGGGGCCGTGAGGACCCCAACACTGCAGACTATGTCCAGTGAACTCGACGGTAAGACCCTGTGGCTGAAGACACCACATGCTATGGTTGTGGGACACTGAGAAAGCAAGCTGGGACTAGGATGGATGCCTGCTGGTTAGCAGCCAGAGTGCTAGAAAGTGCTATGCAGGCTGCTGTGTGTGTGTGGGGGGGGGGTTCATCAACAGTCTTAACCAGCAGTGGGCTTTTTTTCACACATGCTCAGTTGTTGCATGTCTCCAGCGTTGGGAATGTCTCCAGCCTTCCGGCTGCCATCACCTCCTTTAATACGTTCATCTTGATGTCACCCACTCCAAGCTCCTACTCTCTAGACACAGTATATAAATAATCATTATACCATACAAGTTAGGTAATATGGCAATAAAAATGTCTGACTATGTTTAGCACAAACGCAATTATTTTTTCCAAGTATTGCTTTTATCTAAGGCTGTTTTGAATCCACATATATTGAATACATGGATATGAAATGCTGCCTCTATCACCAAAAGCCTTAAAACTGTGGATGTGGGCTGGAGAGATGGTTCAGTAGTTAAAGGCACTTGTTTGCAAAGCCTGAAAGCCCAGATTTGATGGCCCAGCATCCAAATAAAGCCATACGCACAAAGTGGCACGTGCATCTGGAGTTCATTTGCAGTGGCAAGAGGGCCTGGTGTACCCATACTCTTCTCTCTCTCTCCTTGCAAATAAACAATAAGAATTTTGAAAAGGGAAATGTGGTGTATATACACAATGGAATTTTATTCAGCTGTAAAGAAAAATGAAATTTTGAATTCTTCAGGAAAATGATGGAATTGGAAAATATATGAAAAGAGGCAACTTTGTCCCAGAAAGGCAAATTTTGCATGCTCTCTCTCAGATGTAGATCCTAATTTTTTGTTGTTGTTGTTGTTTTGTTTTTTTGAGGTAGGGTCTCACTCTAGCTCAGGTTGACCTGGAATTCACTCGGTAGTCTCAGAGCAGCCTTGAACTCATGGCGAGCCCTCCTACCTCTGTCCCATTGCTGGTATTAAGGGTGTGCGCCACCACGCCCGGCCAGATCCTAATTTTTAATGCTTGTATGCCTGTAAATAAGGAGAGATGAAGGACGCTACAGGTATGAAACTAGTATAGCAGACAGCTTCAGGTCGCTGAGATGAAACTTCCAGACCAGGCAGTTATGGAGGAAGGGATATCTATTGAAGTTTACAGAACCAGGGAAAGTTCCATAATGGCAGAAGAAGTTGGCTCCCTCTTAAAGGAGCAAGATGAGAAAAGCCACACCACACAGCATACCTCAGGAACCATGGTTCAGGAACCCCAGCTGCAACTCAGGCACTTTGCCTACTTTAGATTAGAATTTTTTCGGTTTTGCTTTGTTTTCTTTTATTTTTCCAAGGTAGGGTTTTACTCTAGCCCAGGCTGACCTGGAATTCACTATGTAAAATCAAGGTGGCCTTGAACTCAGGGCACTCCTCCTACTTCTGCCTCCCGACTGCTGGGGTTAAAGGTCTGTGGCACCACACCCGGTTTAGATTGGAATCTCAAATCCACTACGGCACCTTAGGGCTGGATCCTAAGTACTGCCCAGTGACACCTCCGCCACCCAGGTGGCTGCAGATCCAAACTACAAACTAATAAAACACTGAATATATTGGGGGCATCTATTCAGACTACCACAACTAAGTAGGACAGCATGAGAGGGGAACAAGTTGAGAAAATGGGGAGTCAAAAGGACACATGAGAAGCAGAAAGGAGGTTATAGTGGAAGAGGCGCACAAGCAGAGGTGAGGAGGAGAAGAAGGGAAGAATGGAAATTTGTTTGAAACATAACATAATAAAACATGATTGTGTGACCATAAACATTAATAAAAAGGAAAATAATAGAAATCAAAGAGGAGACAAATAACTCCTAAATGAACAGAAGAATAGAGATGTTACAAACTAAACAAAACCCAGTAATAAATCTCCAAATCCTGCCATCCGGGATGGGCTCCTCGGTGGTCTTTCATCTACAGAGCGCCTGCCAGCTTTCAAAGCAGTCAAGCATTGCATAATGCAGTAAGACACACTTGAAGAAGGCGAAAACACGAGCTTTAGAGAATTTTGTACCAAACCCAAAGAGCCAGTCTTCTCAGCTGCACTAAAATAATTACCAACACTGACCTTGGTAATGACCCATTGAATTTTAGAGCTAAAAAGAGCCTCTTGGGACACGTAGTTCCTGGTGAAAGGAAGCCAGAGGAATTCAGTGGTTTCCACAAAGTCACACTGACCAAGCTGAGATTTCTGTCTCTCTCTGTCCCCGCCACCTCTGCCATCATTTCTGTTGAGCTGTTGGACCAAATCCACATGACCCAAGCTGGAATTGTTCAGACAAAAAAGGAAAGAAATGATGATGGACTTTTGTGTGGATTTCAACATCAAAACCAAAGTAGGAAAAGAAAATGAACAAAAGTTCTGGAAGTTTTCATTTCATTCCACGGTTTCACGCCACTGCGGAGGGAAGTGGGGAGGGGCACCCACACATTACGTTTTTCACCTACATGCGGTGCCCCGAGTTCATTATCTGGTTTGTGCATTGAAAGGCAAAAAGCGTTTCAATTTCGAGATGTTACAGTGATTAAGTGCTGCTTGATTTCAAAAAACCTGATGAAGAAACATCCAAAGTCATATAATTTGATGGCTCCTGAAGACAAGAACAAGGGAAGCCCAGAGGAACGGCTGACTAAGCTGAGGCTGTACATGAAATGCTTTTAACTGCTCAAAACTGAAAGAAGGGGCTTGAGAGATGGCTTAGTGGTTAATGCACTTGCCTGCGAAGCCTGTGGACCCAGGTTCAATTCCCCAGTACCCACGTAAACCAGATGCACATGGTGGCGCATGCATCTGGAGTTTGTTTGCAGTGGCTAAGGGCCTTGGCACTCCCATTCTATCTGCCACTTCCTCTCTCTCTTTCTCTCTAATAAAAACAAAATTTTAAAACAACTGAAGGGGAAAAAAAGAACTAAATTCATCTAATCAGGAGGAAACAGCAGACATTTAAGTCTCTCACAATGTCTTTTTCAAAACACAAAAAGTATAAATGGTGGCTGGAGAGATAGCTCAATGGTTAAGGTGCTTGTCTACAAAGCCTAATGACCCTCGTTTGATTCCCTAGTACCCCTGTAAAACCAGATTCACAAAGTGATGCATGCACCTGGAGTTTGTTTGCAATGGTTGGAAGCCCTGGCATACCCATTCTCTCTCTCTGTACTTCTCTGCTTGCAAATAAATAGAATAAAAGTAAAGTAAAAATTATATATATATATATATATATATATATATATATGCAAAATTCTCTTTTCTCTTTCTATAAAATCACTAATTGTTCCCAATTACTTTTCTTTTTGTGAGGCAGGGTCTCGCTCTAGCCCAGGCTGACCTGGAATTCACTCAGTAGACTCAGGGTGGCCTTGAACTCATGGCAATCCTCCTACCTCTGCCTCCCAAGTGCTGGGATTAAAGGCATGCACCACCATGCCTAGCTCCCTAATTACTTTTTTATCTTACTTTTGTAAAAGTGATAGAGGAAGAGACATTCTAGAATTTTACATAACCCAAGTTCTATTCTGTTGTTGAGGCCTGTGAGACAACACTATATTCTTTGGTTAAAAAAATTAAAAATATTTTTATTCATTTATGTGTAGGCAGAGAAAGTGTGCATGTGTATGGGCTGTGCCAGGGCCAAACTGCAGGTGCATGAGCCACTTTGTGCATCTGGCTTTATGTGAGTACTATGGAATTGAACCCAGGACAGCAGGGTCTGCAAGCAAGCGCCTTTAACCTTTAAGCCATGCCCCCGCCCCAGGCTGTATATTTAATGGCCAAAGAGACATCTGAATCTTGCTTGAGCCAAAATGTACCAATTACATGCACCAGAAATGGTTGGTTTGTTAAAAATTAATGTATAATTTATAACAGCCATAACCTATGGCCATTTTGGTAAATGTATGTATCATTCTGATGACTGAAAAAGAAGTCCTGGGCTGGAGAGATGGCTTAAGGTATTTGCCTGCAAAGCCAAAGGATCCTGGTTCGGATCTCCAGGACCCACATAAGCCAGATGCACAAGGGGGCGCATGTGTCTGGAGTTGGTTTGCAGTGGCTGGAAGCCCTGGTGCACCCATTCTCTCTCTCTCATTCTCTCTATCTCTTTCTCTCTGCCTCTTTCTCTCTCTCAAATAAATAAATAAATATAAATATTTTTTTAAAAAAAGAAGTCCTATTTTAAAAAATATTTTATTTAAGCTGGGCATGGTGGTGCACGCCTTTAATCCCAGCACTTGAGAGGCAGAGGTAGAAGAATCGCCATGAGTTCGAGGCCGCCCTGAAATTACATAGTGAATTCCAGGTCAGCCTGGACTAGAGCGAGACCCTACCTCGAAAAACCAAAAAAAACCAAAACAAACCATGTGTATATATATATATATATATATATATATATAATTTTATTTATTTTGAGAGAAAGAGAGAGAATGGGTGCACCAAGGCCTCCAGCCACTGCAAACGAACTCCAGATGCGTGCGCCCCTTGTGCACCTGGCTACGTGGGACCTGGGAGTTGAAGCTGGGTTCTTAGGCTTCTCCAGCAAGCGCTTTAACTGTCAAGCCATCTCTTCAGCCCCAAGAAGTCCTTTTTTGTTTTGTTTTGTTTTTGTTTTTCGAGGTAGGGTCTCACTATAGCTCATGCTGACCTGGAATTCACTATGTAGTCTCAGGGTGGCCTCGAACTCACAACGATCCTCCTACCTCTGCCTCCCAAGTGCTGGGATTAAAGGCGTGCACCTCCACGCCAGCTAAGAAGTCCTATTTTTAACATTTGTCTTGAATCTCTTCAGGTGGTTGTGGTAGAGATTTGAGTCCCTGTGTAAAACGCGAGCATGTGGCACAGTGGCTGCGCGTATGGAGGCCCTGGACCTTTGACACGGCTGTTGTAGAGTTATCTATATCTATGCCACAGCAGGAAGCAGTTGTCCTTGGGTTTCAAAGCACGATGGAGTTAATTATCTAGCTTTTATGAGCAGTGTGAACTTGCTGGGACAGCTGTCAGGTGAGGTCACACCAATGTGTCCACGCCTGAGCATCAGCCTTCAAATTTTCTGTTTGTTTGTTTTGGTTTTGGTTTTGGTTTTCCGAGGTAGGGTCTCTCTCTAGCCCAGGCTGACGTGGAATTCATGATGTAGTCTCAGGCAGCCTTGAACTCACGGCAATCCTCCTACCTCTGCCTCCCGAGCTCTGGGATTAAAGGCGTGCGCCACCAGCTAGCCTTCAGATTTTTTTTGTCGTTATTTTGTCCTTGGAAAAAAAGATGCTTAAAGTCTCAGTTTAGTTCTGCTCAAATTAGTCTAAGACCTTTCCAAGGTAGTTTCTCAGCACAAGTTTATTTCTTACTCCAGAACCCATTCTCCTCCATCACCTCAGAGTTGCAATCAACGTGTTCTTTTCATATGTACAAGCTAATTTTGTGTGTGTGTGTGTGTGTGTGTGTGTGTGTGATGGATGTGTGTGGTTCATGTGTGTGAGCTCAAGCATGTACTTGCCATGGTGCATGTGTACAGGTCAGGGGACATCTTCTGGGGTCAGCCCTTGCCTTTAGAGGTAGGAGAATCACCATGAGTTCAAGGCCACCCTTAGACTAGAGTGAATTCCAGGTCATCCTGAGCTAGAGTGAGACCCTACCTCAAAAAACCAAAAAACAAACAAACAAAAAAGCCTATGGCAGGGGAGGTCATGAGCCTTAGGGGTATAAAGCATGCTCTTGTCTGGATAAATGTATATATTATTCTCACCAAACAGCCCTGAAAGCACTACGCTTCATGTTCATATTCATATATTAATGTTAATATCACTTCTGGCTAGAGAAGCTTCTCTTTTCAGATGGCGATGACCACTGGAATGACCGAAAAGGCAACATAGTGCTGAGAAGAAGGGACGGAGGAGTGTCCAGTACTGAAACATCTCTATCACACCCTCCAAGGCTCAGGGTCCATTGCGAAAGAGGTGGTGGAAAGAATGTAGGAGCCAAAGGAAGGGTACCACTCCTTACATACAACTGTCCCAACAGAAATTGGCCCCATATCCAAGACCTCACAGTGCCTAGCAATACCTTCACAAGACCCTCATAATAGGAGAAAAAGACAATGACATCAAATTAAAAGAGAGGCTAATGGAGAGAGGGAGGGGATATGATGGAGAGCAGAGTTAGGGAGGGGAGGGAAATATGGTTTATTGTCTGTAAGTAGAGAAGTTGTCAATTAAAAACAAAAATATAACAAAAACAAAAACAGGATGTCTAGTTGTGCACTGATACATTTGCCAAACTAGCTGGCCCGTGACCTTGGAGGGGTCCCCCTGTCTCACTGCATACAACTCAGGGAGAAGTCCCCCCACTCCTGGGGACTGTATGGTTAACTCTGAATGGCCACAGTTGACTGAGAATGGGCCTGGGCCGGTAGGTTCTGAGAGTCCAGGATTCTGGGAGATCAGCCAGAAACATTGCGGTCAGCTAGCAGGAGTTACGAATTATTTCTCTACAATAGCTTATTGGGTAGCTCAAGTTGTTCCCTAACTCGATGAAGTTCTTGGTTGCTGAGAAACTTTGAGCAGACAAACAGCCTGGGACACTCGTAATCATCTTAGAGTCAGTCCCACCATGCATCACTGCCCCCAAACTCAGCACTCCCTCGGGTTTCCCTTTTTCCGGGGCTTCTGCCCACGTTCCCAACTGGACCCCATTCTTGCTTAGGATTTAAGCCTGCCCCGTCGTTCCCGTCTTTGCTCTAGTTCTGGTTCCCAAATAAGAAAGATTGCTGCACTCGTGCACTCTTGCTCTCCTACGGGCTTTTTGATTGTCTTGGCTCAGCTTGGAGTCAGCAATTCTCAGTGGTTCTCTAAGAAGAATCCAGTTCAAGCCGGGCGTGGTGGCTCACGCCTTGAATCCCAGCACTCAGAGGCAGGGGTAGGAGGATTGCCGTGAGTTCAAGACCAGCCTGAGCTAGAGTGAGATGCTACCTCGGGAGGGGGAGGAGAATCCAGTGCAGCAGCAGAGCGGGGCTGCTCCCTCCCACTTCATAACATCCAGCTTTACATGAGTACTGGGGACTCGAACTCACGAAGTCATAAAGTGGCAAGTTCTTAATCCACTGGGCCATCTCTTCCGCTCCAGGTATAATTTTGTTTTGTTTTGTTTTTCGAGGTAGGGTCTCACTCTAGCCCAGGCTGACCTGGAATTCACTATGTAGTCTCAGGGTGGCCTCGAACTCTTGGCAATCCTCCTACCTCTGCCTCCCAAGTGCTGGGATTAGAGGTGTGAGCGACCACACCAGGCTTCCAAGCATAATTTTTTAATGCCATTAGTTAAATATAATCATTTGAACTATCTCTCCCTAACATTGTTGGATCTAACCAAAAGGTCGAGTAACCTTCATGAGAAAAGTAGCACTGCTCTTTGCTCCGCCTGCCTTCTCTTTGTCTTCCTTATTGTTTTTATTTCCTCTTTAAGGGCATTTTTTTAATTTAATTTGATTTTATTTATTTGAGAGAGAGACAGAAAAGAAGCAGATAGAGAAAGGGAGAGAATGGGCACACCAGGGCCTCTAGCCACTACAAACTCCAGACGTATGTGCCACCTTGTGCATCTGGTTTATGTGGGTCCTAGGGAATTGAACCTGGGTCCTTTGGCTTTGGAGGCAAGCGCCTTAACAGCTGAGCCATCTCTTCAGTCTTTAAGGGCATTTTTTTAAATTTATTTAAGGGCATTTTTTATACATCTCTGCTCCCCCTGTTTCCTCTCCTTCTCCCGCTCTCTCCTTCTCCAGTTGATCTTTTAGTTGGCAATGAAGAGTGACAGTTTCTGCCTTGTACAGAACAGGTCGGTTGCCGTGGAGACGCATGGGAGTGCATCCAGAGCCCGGCTAGCGTGTAGTATCCCAGAGCGTCCGCACTATCCAGGCCTCCATGGACTCCTCAGGCTGCCTACTCATCACGTGAATGTGTGCAGGGACTGAGCTTGCCCCAAGCTTTCTTGACGCCACTTCCAAATTGGGGGCTGTGGTCGAAATTGAGTATTTGCTGTGGGTGACACCGTTCTACATCCAGAATTCATCTTTCTTGAGCCATATTGGTGGTCTGTGCACATAAAGTTGTGTCCTAAAGGCAAGAAGATGAAATAAAAGAGAAGGAAGGAACTGGAGAAAGAATCTATTCCTTTAACTATGCCTGCTGAAGACAGAAAATAGCAGAATTTAAAGTGCAAAATCAGGGTCACAAAGCTAATTAAGAAAGAATTGAAAGGGCTGGAGAAATGGCTTAGTGGTTAAGGCACTTGCCTACAAAGCCAAAGGACCAAGGTTCAATCCCCTAGAACCCACGTAAGCCAGATACACAAGGTGGCGCATGCATCTGGAGTTTGTTTGCAGTGGCTGGAGGTCCTGGTGCTTCCTTTCTCTCTCTCTGTCTCTGACTCACTCGCTTTCCCTCTCCCTCTCCCTCTTTTTTTCCAATAAATAAATAAAAATAAAAAGATATTTTTAAAAAAGAAAAAACTGAGAAAAAAACATTTAAAGGAGACATAAATTGAGGCAATTCAAAGACGATTTTTTCTCTTTAAGAACAGTTCCGCCTTGCCTGGCATGGTTGTGCAGGTCATTAACCCCAGCGCTGGGAAAGCTGAGGTTAGAAGATCACCGTGAGTTGTGGCTATCCTGGACTACAGAGTGAGTAGCAGGTCAGCCTGGGCTAGAATGAGCTTCTACCTCAAAAAAAGAAAGAAAGAGAGGGAGGGAGGGAGGGAGGGAGGAAGGAAGGAAGGAAGGAAGGAAGGAAGGAAGGAAGGAAGGAAGGAAGGAAGGAAGGAAGGAAGGAAGAACGAACCGGGCATGGTGGCACGTGCCTTTAATCCCAGTTCTCGGGAGGCAGAGGTAGGAGGATCGCCATGAATTTGAGGACACCCTGAGACTCCACAGTGAATTCCAGGTCAGCCTGGACTACAATGAATCCGTACGGGGGGTGGGGGGGGCGGGAAGGAAGGAAGGAAGGAAGGAAGGAAAGGTTCTACCTTTAAGTGTTTTATTATGAAGTCTTACTCTTAAAATTAATATTTTTTATTTTTATTTATTTATTTATTTGACAGAGAAAGAGGGGGAGAGAGAGAGAGAAAATAAATGGGCACGCCAGGGCCTCCAGCCACTGCAAATGGACTCCAGACACGTGCGCCCATTGTGCATCTGGCTAACGTGGGTCCTGGGGAATTGAACCTGGGTCCTTTGGCTTTGTAGGCAAATGCCTTAACCTCTAAGCCGTCCCTCCAGCCCAAATTAAAAAGTTACAACAGAAACCTCAACGAAAGTGCCCCGCCGCTGCCACTCTGTTCTGGTCCTGTGTTCCTCAAGCAGCCGCATACTGTCTGGCGACACATCCAGAGGAAGAAACGAGGCCTTGCTGATCGCAAACAGCTGGTGGCAACGTGTGGTACGTACGGAACCGTCTTCTAAGGGTTCACAGAATCCAAGCTCTTCCTGCCCTTCCATCTCCGGGAGACAAGTATCAAGGGTTTTCATCTTTCCAGCGTGCAAAACGTCTTCAGGCTGCCTATAAAAAGAGCAGTGTGAATGATTTGACCCAAATAGCAAACATCGTTACCCTCTTTCCACGCGCTGCCCTGCAGCCGTCGGCCCCTCCGCTCTGAAGGCTGCGCAGAGACTGCTGCTGCTTCAGCAGTTACACGGCGGCATGAATGTCGCCCACCTTTCATATTCCTGGTCCCCCTTCTCCACTTCGCCGTCTTTCTCCCCATCAGCCCACCATCACCGCAAAGGTCAAGCTGCGCAGCGTCCATGGGCACAAGATCAACCCCACAATGGGTAGCACTACATCAGGACCAAAGGGAAGGTTTGCCAGTGTCTTAATACAACATCCAAGTCCTCAAGAATCCTCGACAGAGAACCGGACTGTCCCCTACAGAAGACAGTGCAGACAAGACGCTCAGAAGAAAATAACCCGTGGATACAGGAATTAGGGCTCCTGACCAGTGCGCCAGTGTGACATGGGAATTTTGAGGTGTCTTGTACCAACCAGGCCTTATCTCAGCCCTGGTGCGGGACAGTGACTTAGGAGTCATGGTGCCAACGGTCACGGCCACACAGAGCTTGCACACAGTCAGGGGTCTTTTAGGGTCCTTGCTCTGTGAATGCAGAGACTGAATCCACGGAGCAGAGGGCAAGGTTCAGCAAGATTTCACTAGCTTATAGACAGAACCTAAGTGCCTAAGAGGAGGGAAGAAAAGAGTACAGAGAGCTTCTGCCCATGAGAAAGCAGGAGGGGGTAAAACCCACCTAGAAACCCAGATTGGAGCCTTTTTTTTCCCCTAAATTCTGGATGGGGCCTGAGCTACCCAACCACAGTGTCAGGTTCGGGTTTAATCCTTCCAGGAATCTGAATATTAGGGAATGGACACTTCTTCCTAGGGAAGGGCTCCAGTTCTGTTTAAGGTAAAAGAGATCTAGGGAAGTCCTTCAGACAGCAAGAGGACAAGAGGAGAGAGGAAGCCGGATCCTCCTATGGTCTCCAGCAAAGTGGACCCTGCGAGGGCGAGCCCCAGGACTTCCCTGGCTCTTTGCTTTGGACCGGGGGCTCCTGAACGGCCACAGCATCATGCAGTAAGTTCCAGAGAGCCACCACTGGGTGCCTCCTGCTCACATAACCGCCAACACGGGCAAGATGGCGGAGGCCAGAAAGCCTCGGTGACAGAGAAGCCTCGGGGCTGAGGAAGAAGTGAGGAGGGCAGGCAGGCGCCCACGCACACGGAGCTGGACGCCACGAACGCAACCCTTCACGAGACTGTGATGCCCAAGCTGGGCGTGGTGGCACACGCCTTTAATCCCAGCACTCGGGAGGCAGAGGTAGGAGGATCGCCGTGAGTTCGAGGCCAGCCTGAGACTACAGAGTGAACTCCAGGCCAGCCTGGGCTAGAGCGAAACCCTTCCTCAAAAAATCACAACAAAGTCTGGAGGGATGGCTTAGCAGTTAAGGCACTTGCCTGCAAAGCCGGAGGACCCAGGTTCAATTCCCCAGGACCCACGTAAGCCAGATGCGCATGGTGGCGCATGCGTCTGGAGTTCATTTGCAGGGGCTGGAGGCCCTGGGGTGCCCGTTCTCTCTGTTTATATATCTGCCTCTTTCTCTCTCTCTCTCTCTCTCTCTCTCAAATAAATAAATAAAAATATTTTTTTAAATTTCTAATAAATTAAAATAAAAATCCATCTATCTAGGTGTGGTAGTGCACACCTATAATCTCCGCACTCAGAAAGCTGAAGTGAGAGGATTGTCGGGTGTTTGAGGCCAGCCTGGGCTAAAGAGTGAATTCCAGGTCAGCCTGGTCTACAGTGAGACCCTGACTCAAGAGAAAGGGTAGGGACAAACTGCCCTCTAAACACTTGCTTATGCCTGTATATGAACCACTGCTCTCACTTTTCGTTAGAGAAGCTTCTCTTCCCAGATGGTGGTGACCGCTGGGATGACCCAAAATTCCCGAAAGTGCTAAGAAGAGGCAGTGGAGTGTTCAGCCCTGAGACATGTCTGTCGCTCCCTCCACAGCGCCAGAGGCTGCTCACGTTGGTGCTGGCAGGTTAGGCACACAGATCCTTCACACCAATGGCTGCCTTGGCCCACGTGAGCGGCTCGGCTCTCACAGCTCGGGCACATCCCGAGGGCACTTCTTTTCCAAAGGCAGAAAAGTGCCAGACAAGGCTGTTGAGACTTTAAGTCAGGACTAACCCTATTTTACCAGATGGACTTTTTTGTTTGTTTGTTTGTTTTTCAAGGTAGGGTCTTGCTCTAGCCCAGGCTGACCTGGAATTCACTCTGCAGTCTCAGCCTGGCCTTGAACTCATAGCAATCCTCCTCCCTCTGTCTCCTGAGTGCTGGGATTAAAGGCGTGCACCACCATGCCCAGCCTCCAGATGCACAAGGAGGCACATGCACTGGAGTTCATTTGCAGTGGCTGGAGGCCCTGGTACACCCATTCTCTCTCTAAATATATGTGTGTGTGTGTATATATATATATGTGTGTGTGTGTGTATATATATATATATATATTTTAGCCAGATGTGGTGGTGCACGCCTTTAATCCCAGCACTCTGGAGGCAGAGGTAAGAGGATTACCGTGAGTTTGAGGCCACCCTGAGACTACAGAGTGAATTTCAGGTCAGCCTGGGCCAAACTGAGACCCCACCTCGAAAAACAAAACAAACAAACAACAACAAATATATATATATATATATACATATATATATATATTTAAAATAGAACTTAGGGTTGGTGAAATGGCTTAGTTGTTAAGGTGTTTGCCTGCAAAGCCTAAGGACCCTGGTTCAATTCCCTAGGACCCACGTAAGCCAGATGCACAAGGGGGCCCATACATCTGGAGTTTGTTTGCAGTGGCAAAGGCCCTAGCACACTCATTCTCTTTCTCTCTATCTGCCTCTCTCTCTCTCTCTCCCAAATAAATAAATTAATTAAATATTTTTAAAAACAGAACTTAGTTGATATTCATGGTAAACTGAATTATGAAAAGGGTACAAAGACACTTGAATGGGAACACAATAGTCTTTTCAATAAGTAGTGCTGTATCACCTAACATTCATTTGCAAGAGAGAAGTCCCCCCCACACTTCAGGCAATATAAAAATGACGAAAGATGATCAGATGGGCTACAGAACTCAACTTTCAGGCTATAACTGTCAAGCTTCCAGGGTGACACACGCGGGCAAATGTCTATGACCTGTGGTTAAAGTCTCTCAGCTATGACACCAAATATATCAGCAACACAGGAAGAACGGATTGAACTATGTCGAAATGTAAAACTTCTGTGCTTCAAACAACACCCTATAATGTCCCTACAACCAACCTACAGTGCAACAGAATAGATTTGCAAGTTATATATCTGGTATAAATTTATTTTTTCCTTTTAGAATCTAGAAGGAAGCCTCATGACTCAATAACCAATAATAAAAAAAAAATACAGCCCAATGCTGGAGAGATGGCTCAGTGGATAAGGCACTTGCCTGCAAAGCCTAAGTGTCCAGGTTTGATTCTCCAGTACCCACATAAAGCCAGACGCACAAGGTGGCTCTTGTGTCTGGAGTCTGTTCGCTGTGGCAAAGGCTCTAGTGTGCTCATTCTCTCCCTCTCTTTTTCTATCTGCCTCTTTCTCTCTCAAATAAATTTTAAAAAATACTTTTAAAAAATGAGTGAAGGGCTTAAGTGGGTATTTCTCAAAGAAGAAATACACATGGCCAATAGACACATTAAAAGATGCACTATGTTAGGTCACTAGGGAAATGCAAGTAAAGAACACAGTGAGATATCACTTAGGACTGCTATAATCAGGCAGATAGTCACGTATCAGCTAAGAAACAAAGAAATGGGGACCCTCATACCTTGCTGGTTGGAATGAAAAATGATACAGCATTTGGGGCTGTGGCCTTGCAACTGGATGTGTTAAACATAGTGTTACCGTCTGAGCACAGTTTTGCTATTGGTCTGTCTTCAGGGGAAAGAGAAAGACTTATCCACACAAAAGCTGGGGCAGAGCTGCTCATACCGACATCACACACACAGCCAAATTACAGAGACTACCCGGATGTCCGTCACCATGCTTGCTTGCATAAACAAAATGTACGGTCTCCATAGTGGAATATCATTTGACCACTGAAAGGACTGTGCCAGGCATGGAATAACCTTGAAGACCTTACGCCATGAGAAAGGAGCCTGTCCTAAAATACCACATATACATAAAGTCCAACAGACAAGTGTAGGAAAAGACTAGATAAGTAATTGTCTAGGACTAAGGAGGGAAGGAGGAGCGACTGCTAACAGGCAGACACTGAAAATGTTAACTTAGACTTTGGGAATAGAACCTAGTCTTGTGAGTACTTAGAAATGACTTACCTACACACTTAAATTGAATTTAGCATAAACAAGTGAATTCCAGAGTAAGTGAATTACATCTCAGTAAGGAATTTTAAAGGCAGTATAGGTAGTTATAGACTATTCCAAATTTGTAGAGTTGGAGACTTTAGCTGTTGAGTGAAGAACGGGCTACTCTGAGTCTTCAAGGACAGTATTTGCTGAAATTAAACGTTTGATTGGAATTAGTGTTGTGATCACTGCTGACATTTCTGGGCGTAGAGAATAAAGGGCAGGATATTAAACGCTTAACCAGTTAGCTCCTGTGTCTGGACAGATACACATCCAGCCTGTGGACGGCCCATGAGAACTGTATGACTCTCTGGCAAGTAGGTTGTTTCCTGTTTTGTAATACGTTTCCAGGTCAGTTGTCCCACTATTAATTAGTTCAAGGGGCTGCAAGCCGATTTCAACATCAACTTAACCAAAACACAATTGGGAAGTTAAGCACCCTGCCAAAAATTACATAATGCATTCCAAAGCCAATTAAAAACGAACTCTAGACCAAACATGCCAAACATTTGCATTTAGCATAGTTTTAAATGGTCAAGTGAGGTATACCTAGGCAGAATACAACATGTCTTTCTTTTAGGATTCAGTCATTCTACTAGCCCACAAGAAAATTAACAAGCTGTATTCTCAAAAACGATAACACACTTACTGTTTCCACAGCCTCACAACCCAAAATGGTCAACCACCTCGCCCTTGAAGGTTGGCCCACAGCCAACCACAGTCATTGGGGAGACCTGCCTTTTATTTGGTTTTTCAAGGTAGGGTCTGATCTCCAGGCAATTCGTGTGCACACTGCAGTTTCAAAGGTCCTTGCTGTCACATCCAATGCAGAGACGCCTCAGGGAAACAAATGAAACAATGTGTCATCTACTTGTAATTTCACTTGAGTACAACCTCAAGATTCCCCTATTTAACCCAAAGTGGCCATGTCTTCAGCAGCAGGGCAGGGACACTTCCACTCCCAGGCCCATAGCAGGCTTCTTCTCCAGAGATCTCCAATCAAGTAAAACTGGACTGTGGGTTTTGCCACAGGAAAAGATTGCAAGATGAGCCAGTCTAGAGAAGAGTTGCCGTTTATTAAAAGACATTTGAAAACTATCTGTAGCCCGGTGTGGTGGTGCACACCTTTAATCCCAGCACTAGGGAGGCAGAGGTAGGAGGATCACTGTGAGTTTGAGGCCACCCTGAAACTACATAGTGAGTTACAGGTTAACCTGGGCTACAGTGAGACCCTACCTGGAAAAAAATAAAAACAAAAAATAATTGTATTTATTTATTTAAGAGAGAGAAAAACAAAAGAGGAAGGGACGGGGATGAGCATGCCAGAGGCTCTCCTCACTGCAAATAAACTCCAGTTGCATCTGCCCATCACTTTGTGCTTCTGGCTTGTGGCTACTAAGGCACTGAACCCGAACCACTGAGCCATCTCTCTAGGCCTTAAAGGCATTTTAATGTTTAAATCTTTTATTTTATTTACAAGGAGAGAGAGAGAGAGAAAGAGAAAGAGAGAAGAGAAAAGGGAAACAGGCTGAGACAGAAATAGTGGGCATGTCAGGGCCTCTAGTCACTACCAACAAACTCCAGATGTATGTGCCACTTTGTGTGTTTAAGACATGTTTAGGACTGGAGAGATGGCTTAGTGATTAAGGTGCTTGCCTACAAAGCTTAAAGACCCAGGTTCGATTCTCCAGGTTGTAGCCCGCGTAGTCGTCTCGCCAGCAAGAACGCACACGGACACCAGGATCCTTCTGCAGCAAGCGTTTATTCCAGTTAACAGATGAAAAGAGGAAGACCCAGAGCCCCGAAATGGTGCTGCTTATATAGCCCCTAGGCGGCGTGTACTCTGCTGATTGGCTGCGCGCTCATTACCCCAAATGACGCCCCGGGCTGGGCAGTGACTTGGCGCGCTTTTACCACTTGCACATGCGCTATTCTACTTGTTCACCAGGGCCGAGGCCGGATGTCAGCGCCATCTTGTAATGGCGGTCACCTCTCGGCTCTCTACATCTCCCCCTTTTTGTTTTAATAAGATGACAACTGCCTCATAGCCCAACCAGCGCGGCACCAAACAACCCTATGCTCGATCAAGCAAATTCCTTCCTTGGGGAATAAGCGATCAAGAGCTCACTCCCTCACCTTATCAGGTGCAATGGAGACAAGTCCTCTGAGTGCAAAGGCCAAGGGAGAGACAAAAAGGGGAGTTGACACCCATCCCCGTGCAATGGAATATTGTTCCTGGGGGTGCAAGGGCTGTCAATCTCATATTTTGGTGCTGCAGCCACTTAGGCAAGGGCTGATTAGACTTAGATCTCTCATCGACTCAGTGCAATGGGCTAAACCCCTGAGGTGCATCGACTGAGGGTCTCAGTCTAATTAATTAACCAAATTTCAGGAGATGATCCCTGTCCCATAGCCACAAGTGCTTGCGCAATAACGACCTTGTCACGTTGCTGTTGAGCTCTGAGCTTGCAGAACAACCAAAGCAGGAACACTAAGCCACAACATAGGGCTGCACCAAACAGCGCCGCTCCCACCCATTCCTTAAAGAAAGAGAAGGCTGAAGAAATCCAGGATGTCAGGCCCACAGCTAGGGAGGGGTCAACTCTAGTAGAATAGGGTCTTCATAATGCATCTTGTCCACTTCTTCGGCTCCCGCACAGGATCTCGATGATTCGTCAGGTATCACAAGTCTACGTGTTAGGCGTTCTGGTAGCCAGAATGGATTGTCTTCTTCCTGTGGAAAAACACAAACAGCTCCCCTGGATCTTATTAAAATAGGATCCGGGCCTCTCCATTGACCAGTCAAAACATCTTTCCACTTAACCATCTCCTGTGGCCTGTTAGGCTCTGAGCAATGACGGTCAGCCGCCGAATGGCCCTGACTGTCCAAATTTAAAAAATTAAGAGTAAAGAGTGCTATGGATATAGTCACTCGTGGGACTGAGGGCAGAGCCTCATCGACTCCCCCTTTTTGTTTTATTAAATAAGACTTTAGAGTGCGATGAGCCCGTTCTATAATACCCTGTCCTTGAGGATTATATGGGAGACCTGTCAAATGGGTCACTCCCATCTGGTGACAGAACTGTCCAAATTTTTGAGAAGTATAAGCTGGTCCATTGTCAGTTTTAAGAATTTTGGGCTTCCCCCAGGCACTCCACGCCTCGAGGCAGTGTTGAATAACATGGGCTGCTTTCTCCCCGGTTAATGGGGAAGCAAACATAACTCCAGAACAAGTATCAATGGAAACATGTAAATATTGTAATTTGCCAAAAGATGGGACGTGAGTAACATCCATCTGCCAAATTTGTAATGGGCGAATTCCTCTGGGATTAAAGCAAGGAGAGACTAAAACAATGCAAACACAACCACCATCAAACAAACATCAAACTTCTGCAGTTCAAGTTCAATAGCCTTGAAAAGCAGGTTCCTCCTCCAGTCAACTCTTTCCAAAAGTGTTTGCATTTCTATGATAGCCTTTCCTCAGGCATCCTTTCCATTGTTTTAATGTAAAGCAGTTGGAACATCTTCCTTAAGATTGCTAATGTGTTTGACAATAGCAGGTTCAGCAACCTAAAACCAGTCTCAGTGCCTGTAATTTTAACTTGCTTGAGGTTTTCCAGCTTAAAATCTTAAATCTCTCAGTCCAGTATCTCTAGCCAAGCACATCAGTCCATTACAAATTTAACCTTGATCAAACTCTCTGGACCTCAGCAGCAGAACGCAGCCAGCCCTTATTCCAATAGCCCAGTTCCAACAAGGTCCTCTGCAGTCTTTCCTTCCCCTTAGAAAGCTTAATGAGGGCATACTCTACCGGCGCATGGACGCGGTCTCTATCCGCAGCCTCAAACACCGGGAAGGCTTGTAAGAACCTCCTTCTGTCCCCCTCTGAAAGGAAGGAATCTGAACAATGCTTGCCGGCATAAGGCGGAGGAGCACTGGGAATGGCAGGGGTGGCAGATTGAAAAGCCGCGCTGTTCTTATCTCCTATCTTCTTTTGTTTTCGATTTTGCGGTAGCGGCTGCTCATCAAAATAATATCTCTCCTCCCCATAGCGAGCCACTTCCCCATCTAATTCTTCCTCCTCGGAGGGACTAAGATCCTCAGACTCTGAGCTATCAATTCCTAAAGCCTCCAATTCTTTTATCGGATAAAGAGGCCTCCTTTTTGGACTTCTCTTTTCCCTCTCATGTTTCTCTCCCAGGGCGTCTTTTCCCTTGTCTTTTCTTTCTGTGGACTTAGCGTCCGCGGAAAGGCCTTTTTTCTTAGAGACGTCTTTTTCTTTTTCCTCAAGGGCCCCTAACCTTTTATCCCGTTCTGTTTCTGACATGCTGTCTTGTAGCTCCGAATGTGAGGCTCCCATGTTCACAAAGAAGAGAACGAGAGCCACCATCACAATAGGGAGAGCAAAAATTGCTCCTACCAATTTGGATGAGAGATGAGACAAGTCAAGACCAAACATGCCTCTCAGAACCTACCTTAGTGCTGCAGTTCTGAATCCTTCCCCGTGAATGGGGGGTCTCCTCGGCGCCGGCGATGACAGGCACCCGGCGTCCGGGGTTTTTCGGCACCAGCTGTAGCCCGCGTAGTCGTCTCGCCAGCAAGAACGCACACGGACACCAGGATCCTTCTGCAGCAAGCGTTTATTCCAGTTAACAGATGAAAAGAGGAAGACCCAGAGCCCCGAAATGGCACCGCTTATATAGCCCCTAGGCGGCGTGTACTCTGCTGATTGGCTGCGCGCTCATTACCCCAAATGACGCCCCGGGCTGGGCAGTGACTTGGCGCGCTTTTACCACTTGCACATGCGCTATTCTCACCAGGACCGAGGCCGGATGTCAGCGCCATCTTGTAATGGCGATCACACTCTCTCGGCTCTCCACACCAGGTCCCACGTAAGCCAGATGCACATGGTGGCACATGCATCTGGAGTTCATTTACAGTGCCTGGGAGGCCTCGCATGCCCATTCCATCTCTCTTTCTCTCTCTCTCTGCCTCTTTTCCTCTCCCATTTAAAAAAAATTTTTAAAGACATTTTTAACATAGATCTTAAGCACATGAGGTTAACAAAAAGAGAGGTGTGCAAGGAAAGAAAAAGACATGCCCAGGTGTGGGTAGAGATTTCTCAAGGGAGAATTGTCCCCGATTATCTTTACAATGGCTCTACATAAGATCCTGTGGCTCTCTAAGTTACATTGTTTCACGAATGTAATCTACAAGGTTTAAAGATTAAGTAAAGCTTAAAACTTAAGAAAAAAAAAATTTTTAACCGGGTGTGGTGGTGCAGCCTCGGGAGGGCCGGGACTGAAGGCGTGTGCCACCACACCCGGCTTGGGAGCTGTCATTAGGAAAACGGGTGTTACTCCGCAGGCAATTTTGGCTTTATCGTGGGTGCTGAAGTTTCTTGACTGTGAACAGAAGAGACACGTTAGATAGTAGGAACAAGGGCTTCTTTCCCTCCAGGCTCTCTTAGTCTTCTCTTTCCATCCTGCCCAAACTTGGCGCGACTGTCAGCTTAAGCCCCCAGAGAAGTAGGACAGGGCAGGGCGTGTTCCTAAGTGAAGCTTCCTCCTGTCGCCCTCTCAGCCCCAGCACTGTCTCCGGGAAGTCCAGCCTGACTCGGATGAGGGCAGCAGGTGCTGAGCAGTCACCCCAACTGGCCGATGGCAGAGGTGGGTGGAAGATGGTCCGCCTGTCTTACCGCACAAGAGCAGTTCGCACTGTGAAGCGCTTCTCTGTCTCCTCTCCCCGCCCCCGTGCAGCTCCAGCCCAGCCCCTGCGTCCTCCAAGAGCGCCTGCAGGGTTCGAGAAGCGGAAGCCCATTCACTGTCCCTTTAGCCCTACGCGTCCGCTTCCACAAAGCAGCTGTGTGCAGCCAAGTAACCGGGAGGCCCGCCCACAGGACCTGCAAGCCGCGGTGGCCGTGGGAGAGGCTAGCAAGGACTCATCACAGGCGAAGGGTAACATTTAAAATGCTGATTTGGGGCTGGAGAGGTGGCTTTGAGGTTAAGCGCTTGCCTGTGAAGCCTAAGGACCCCGGTTCGAGGCTCGATTCCCCAGGACCCACGTTAGCCAGATGCACAAGGGGGCGCACGCATCTGGAGTTCGTTTGCAGTGGCTGGAGGCCCTGGCCTGCCCATTTTTTCTCTCTCTCTCTGCCTCTTTCTCTCTGTCTGTCGCTCCCAATATCTGCACACCTTCCAAGCCTCAGGGTCCATTGCGGAAGAGGTGGTAGAAAGAATGTAAGAGCCAAAGGAAGGGCAGGACTCCTTACAATGCAGTCTTCCAGACACAAAATGGCCTGGATATCCATGACCTCACAGGGCTTGGCAGTACCTGCACAAGACCATCATAATAGGAGGTGAAGATGATGACGACAAAATAAGAGACTGATTGAGAGGGGGAGGGGATATGATGGAGAGTAGTGTTTCAAAGGGGAAAGTGGGGGAAGGGAATCATCGTGGTTTATTGTCTATAATTATAGAAGGTGTCAATTTAACAAAATTTTAAGAACAAACGTAAGAGCAGGAGGTTGGGGAGGAGGGCTGTAGAATGCCATCTTCTGGATTTGGCATGGCCGTCACAGATGGGGGAAAAGGGTCATAAAACTCCACGCTCCCAAAGCAGCTACTGGCAGCTGATAATTGCAGGGGAGGGAAAGTACTGTTGGTCAGCGACGCGGCCTCTGGTAGATTGCTTGAGCACCCAGACATAACCTCCCACCCTGATCACGCAAGCAACCCTGGCTAAACTCAGCAGGTCCAGAGTCAAAACAAGCAAACAAGGCATGAAGGGAGGACGAGATTAAGTGGGGGAGAAGAAGGGGTTTAGTGGAAAGAGGTGGATAAGACGGTAATGGAGGGCTGGAGAGATGGCTTAAGTGGTTAAGGCACTTGTCTGTGAAGCCTAAGGACCCAGATTCAATTCCCCAGGACCCACGTAAGTAAGAAAAAGCCAGATGTATAAGGTAGCCCGTGTGTCTGGAGTTCATTTGCAGTGGCTGGAGGCCCTGGCATGCCCATTCTCTCTCTCTCTCTCTCTCTCTCTCTCTCTCAGTCTCTCTCAAAATAAATAAATAAAATGTTTTTTAAAAACGAAAGTAATGGGCCAGGAGTGGTGGCACACGCCTTTAATCCCAGCACTTGAGAGGCAGAGGTAGGAGGATTGCCATGAGTTCAAGGCCACTCTGAGACAACAGAGTGAATTCCAGGTCAGTCTGGGCTAGAGTGAGACCCGACCTTGAAAACCAAAAAAAAAAAAAAAAGTAATGGAGGAAAGGAAAGATAAGACTAAAATACATTTACACTTACATTACAAAACACATATATTTATATACATGAACATGTCAAAAGTAAAAATTAAACATTTCATATTGTCATGTCAGTTACCTAATCTGATGTTTACACATTGTATACATGTACTGAAATGCCACAATATCTCCCATTAGTGTATAAAATTGCTATATGTAGCCGGGCATGGTGGCACACGCCTTTAATCCCAGGCAGAGGTAGGAGGATCGTCATGAATTCAAGGCCACCCTGAGATTACATAGTGAATTCCAGGTCAGCCTGGGCTAGAGTGAGACCCTACCTCGGGGAAAAAAAAAAAAAAGAAAGAAAGAAAGAAAGAAAAAGAAATGCTATATATCCATTAAAATAAAAACAGTTTAAGAGGTCTCACTCAAGCAGGTCTCAGTTTAGGCCCAGAAATACGTAACTTCACAAGCATCTCCAAGTCATCTGATGCAGGAAGTCTAGGTCCGCACATGAAGTCACAATGCTATAGAGGTGATCTTTGATTTATGATGAGAATGGGTTACATCCCTGTAACTCCACTGTGTAAGTAGAAAATATCATGATACACCTAAACTATCAAACATCACAGCTTAGCAACATCAGAACCACTATTTATTTACTTATTCACTCATTCATTGTTTACCCTCATGATCCTGCGGCTGACTAGGAAATGGAGGTCACTACTGCTGCCCAGCATCACGAAAGACTCTGTACCATCTATCACTGCCCAGTGAAAATGTCAAAATCCAAAGCATGGCTTCTAATGATGCGTATCGCTTCTGCACCCTTGTAGAACCACACGATCCAAAATGCAACACCTATTGCAAGCTGGGGACTTAGCACAATTGTTTTGAGGACGGAAATATCACCTTTGCAAATAAATCACTCATCCTTATCCATGTGTCTCACGCTTTGCGGGGATGTTGACTTGCAAGCAGCTGCACACATTCATGGGCCATTACTGAGCACGGATTACTCGCCGAGCGCCACAGGGCCTGAGGCGACCTTTCCTGTGGTGGGTAGTTGGGCTGGGTGGGAGGCATGGAGAACACAGCAGGGTGTGACCACATTAGAGGACTATTTCTCAACTTCCTAGAAAAAAAAATGACACGTTGACCATTTAGAGACTTGTGAAACAGATTAACCAAAAATAACTATATTAGGTAACCAGAAGTACTATAATTTACTACGTGTTATCCAGAGCTAATATGCCAAAGGTGCCAAGGCTTGGGAAGCCTGATTCTGCCACTGTTAGAGTTCAAGTCCAACCTTCTCCACTGACGTCCTATTGCCATAGATGTGTGATCTCACCTTTCTGTGTTTTGATTTCCTTATCTGCAAAAGGACAGATATGTATTACAGTGCGGAATACCTGCCCCACTAAGGACAGAATGAAACGTTTATTATCTAGTTGATACATTGCTAAGAATATAAATATTTAGTGAATAATAATTATATTTACTAATGTAAATATATGGTATTTAATATGAATCTATAGTTATATTATGCAAAGATGTGCTATATAAGTTTAAAATACTTTAAAAACACCCATTCTATTTAGTAATTTACTATATTTATTTTAGGTTAAGTGCACAAAAAGACTGGGAATACCCTGAGGGATGATTCTAGAGACTGATTTGAAATTCTGGGTTTAAAAGTGGAATTTGGGGACCGGAGAGATGGCTTAGCAGTTAAGGCATTTGCCTGCAAAGCCAAAGGATCTGCGTTCCACTCTCTAGGACCCACGTAAGCCAGATGCACAAGGGGGTGCATGCATCTGGAGTTCATTTGCAGAGGCTGGAGGCCCTGGTGTGCCCATTCTCTCCCTCTTTCTCTCTCTCTATGCCTCTTTCTCTCTCTCAAATAAATAAGCAATTTTTTTTAAGTGGAATTTGGGGGAGAGGAGATACTTCAGTAGTCAAAGGCACTTGTTTGCCAGGCCTGATGGCCTGGGTTCGATTCCCCAGTACCCATGTAAAGCCAGCAGCAAAAAGGGGCGCATGTCTGCTACAGCAAGAGGCCCTGCTGCAGCCACACAGCCACACTCACACACACGAAAGTAAATAAATAAAAAAACAGAGGAATTGAATTGCCATTCATTTAAGCACTTCCAGTGCATTACCATGACTAGAACGCATTGGGGTGCGTTTGAGGTTCCTTAACCTTCGCTTCATCCAGGGCTGCGGGCCACAGTCTCGCTCCCGTCCGCTAGGCTGGGGGTCGGGCTCGCCCGCGGGGAGGGAGGAGGCCGCGCCCCGCCCGCCCGGGAGGATGCGGTGCGGGGGGGGGGGGGAGCGTGCGCGGTCACGTGACGGCCGCTATAAGAGCGAGCGCGGGCGGCTCCCGCCCTCCCCGCCGCCCCGGTCCCCCCGCGCTCCGCCTGCGACCCGCCCGGCGCACGATGACAGGTACGCGCTGCCGCCCCTCCCGGGATTCGAACCCGCGGCTCCTCCGGGCGGTGGGGAACCGAGCTGCCTGCGGGTCTCCGCCGACCGAGCCTCCCTCGGCCGCTCTGGAGCGGTTCCTGCTTCCGTGTCCTCCTCCCCGTCCCCGTCCTCCGCCTCCTCCCGGGCTCCGCGAAGGGCGGGCGGGCGCTGGGGGCGGGGAGCCGCCGGCCTCCCGGGGACGCCGCGGGGCCGCCCTGCGCCCGGGACCCCGGGGAAGGCGCGGTCACCCGGCCTGCGGGGACAGCCGCGCTCCGGGGCTGCGGCCCTGGCCTCCGCTCCCAGCCTATTTTTAGGCCTCCGGGGCCGGGTTGCAGGGAGCCCGGAGCGCGGCGAGCGTCCCCGCGGCGCCTCGGGCCCCACTTGTTGCGAGGGTCCAGGCCGCTTGGGGGGTCGGCCCCCTGCCCAGGACCGGACAGCCCCGGGGTGACCGGTCCTCCCGGGCCTTGAGGCTAACCTTGTGCCCGAGGTCCTGGACACCGCGACGTCGCAGGTGTCTAGGCCGGGTGCAGCGTCCACCCGGCTGTCATTGACTCCTTGTCCCTGTCCAGTGCCTGTGTGTCCACACCCGTGTCCTCGCCCCTTATTAATTAACCTGAGGAATCACGTCCCTGCTTTTCTCATTCTTCAAGACTTGCTCACAGTAAACTTTTCTCCACCATCTCCTGGAACCTGAGCCACTCTGGGGCTTCGAACATCATTGCGCCCAGATGGACTGCCTCTGCGCAGAATGTGTTTGAACAACTGCGACTCGCTCGTGACAGGCTGGGGATGGCAGAAGCCGGAGCGAGTGTCACTGTCCCGAGCTGTCCTGGGTTATGATTGACAGGCCAGGGGATACCTGTTTTTCTACCACTTAGTGGCCTGTCCTGAAAGAGGACCCAGCATATATGTGAACATGGCCTTCAGGCCAGCTGCTGGGGGGGGGAGCGGTGTACGTGGTCCCCCGGGTCCACCTACAGCTTCCTCTCACCCCTCAATGGGATTTTTCACTACTTTCAGGCTCCACATTGGAAAATGGGTAAAGGAGAATGAGAAAGCCCAAAGCAGAGGGTGACTTCATGACAAATGTCCTAATCCTCTGGTTGGGCAACACAGTATCCCCTGCCAGGGTTTGATCCTAGAGTGTCTTATGCATGTGGATGATAAAAATCCTCTTGGAGACGGTGTCCAGAATCATATGATGCGGGAAAAGAAGGGAAAGGTCTTAAGGGTGGAAGGAAATACCATTGACTGCTTTCTGTTCTCATGAGGGGCTTGGGGAAACTGGGTTGTGGGGGGGGGGGGTTGTAAGGGGAACTGGGGCACAGTGGGGTGGGCAGTTGTTACTGTTTGCTTTTCCAAAGAGGCAGAGGAACCTGGCCGTGGTGCACACCCATAATCGCAGTACTGGGAAGGTGGAGGCAGTAGGATATCTGGGTCGGCGAGGGCTGCATAACCAGGCTCTCTCAAAAAAGCAAGAGGCGGGCTGGAGAGGTGGCTTGGTAATTACGGTGCTTGCCTTCAAAGCCAAAGGGCCCAGGTTCAATTCCCCAGTACCCATATAAGCCAGATGCACAAGATAGCATATTTAAAAAAAGAAAAAAAGCAAGAGGTGGCCGGGCGTGGTGGCGCACCCCTTTAATCCCTGCACTCGGGAGGCAGAGGTAGGAGGATCACCATGAGTTCAAGGCCACCCTGAGACTACATAGTGAATTCCACGTCAGCCTGGGCCAGAGTGAGACCCTACCTCGAAAAACCAGAAACCAAAAAAAACAAAAAAAAAAAAAAGAGGTGGCACGTAGCTTATTGGGCGAGCACTTGCCTAGCAAGTGGAAGGTCTCAGAAACATGTACATTCCATCCCTCAGAGCCACCAAAAACAAACAACAACAACAAAAAACACAACTATAAAAGCAGTTTTGTTTAAACTGGTTTCTAAGCCCATTTAATAGCCATTGGTTGATAGATCACATCAAAGAGGGAAGGCCTCTCTGGAGAGACGTTATTTCTTGTTATTTGCATGCGTGTGCACGTGCCACTGCAAAGGGACACGCGCCCCTCTGTGCGTCCATCTTACGAGGGCAGCTTGGGACTTGAACTTGGTTGGGCCCGCAGGCTTTGCAAGTGTGTGCCTCTGAGCCCTGAGCCTGGAAAGATGCTTTTTGAGCAGAGACGCAAAGTAACTCTTCAAGGGTGGTGGGGCAAGGAAGTGTCCGTTCCAGGTGGGACGGAGTGAATCTAAAAAGCCGGGGTCATCAGCTGTGAAGGAGTTCAGTGGAAAAAGGATGAGGGAGGCCGGGTTTGGGTGGGCGGGGAGGACAACAGAAGGTAATGGGAAGAGATTATGATCAAAATACATTATACACATGGATGAAAATTGTCAGTTAAAAAAAAAAGTTTTTGTAAAAATGCCTGAGTCATGGCGTGGACATGCAGCAGAATGAACAATCAACTCCCAGGCTCTCTACTGCGGAGGACAGCTGGATTTGTGCTTACATGAAGCACACTGCTGGTGGCCCCATTGCCACTGCCAGCTCCCTGAAGCTCACGCCTGTGTGTTAAGCTATTGACTGGTGCGAGAATGTCTGTGGACTCTTAACTGGGAGTGAGTTCTTGCAGCTCCGTTACTTTCGTCAAGGTGGTCGACGTTGCTGCTAAGCCGTGGTTTGAGCCACTGTTGAAATGGCTACTTGACTGTTCCCCTTAAAGGGGCTGTTGCTTTGCGAATAGAAAAGTTGATCTGAGTTACGGAGAGGGGGCCTGGGGAAAGGCCTTGTCCATTTGAGGTAGTCGTGTTGAGTATGACTTTCTCTTTCTATTAAGATCAGGCCTTTGTGACGCTAACCACAAACGATGCCTATGCCAAGGGAGCCCTGGTCCTGGGCTCATCCTTGAAACAGCACAGGACCACGGGAAAGCTGGTCGTGCTCACCACCCCGCAGGTCTCAGACTCCATGAGGTGAGGACCTTGCTGCCTGCTTGTCTGTCTGTCTGTCTGTCCTTGGAGTTCTGACACCCTTTCTCCTATTCTCAGCATCTGTGTGCACTGAGGTCACACCTTTGCTCAAGAGCTGAGCTCTAGATAAGGATGAAAGTTGCTAAGGAACGATTCCTGGCTTTAACCTTCTTCCTTTTTGTTGTTGTTGTTGTTGTTTTTGTTTTTGTTTTTTTTGGAGAGATTCCAAATAGGCACCCTAAAGCGATGTTCTGGCCTTCTTCCTGATTCCGACTAGAGAAAGAGGACTGTCCCTTTAGGTCTTCCGTTGGCCACCTGAATGCTTCAGTCTACACGTCCCCTGCCTCAGTGCCCCTCTTGTAGTCCCAGGTCACTTGTAATCCTTTCCAAAACTGCAACAGGGGCGACCTTGTTCCCTATTTCAAACCAGGGAAACCTTCTTTTAGCAAAACAGTAGTTTTCTCCACTGTCAAGCTCATTTATCACCTAAATGTCTTTATTGTTGACACGGTGCCCTAGAATCTTTGTGGCACGACTTTCTGCACTAAAGCGTTAGCTACAAGCAGCTCCTGGAGGGGGGCATGTTGCTGCTTAGCGGGTTTGGCTCATTCTGATGTACCGGGAGTAAATTTTGGTAGCTGAATGAACTATCTAGTTTACCAACTTAAAAACTCTCTGGGTACCCCAGTGGCTTTATGCTGTGTTTATCTTTACAGTTTTCTAGCCTTCCTAGAAATTGAAGACACATTTTTAAAAATGTAAGCATAAGCAAGAGCAGCTAAAAAGGAGGCCATATAGATATACACATATAGCATACAATGTGCATTATCTCTATCTGCCACATTAATGGTCTTACTCCTAAATGGCTTTTGTAAGAAGATGCCAAAAAAGCTTTCTCCTACTGTGAGTGAGGATGTGTGCAAGAGGTCTACTGACTCACTGCAGCCTCATATGCCTCTAACCATTCTTATCAAGAAGGTCAAGATTACCATGACCTAGAATGTATTTGTTTATTTTAGTTTTTGAAAATTTTTTTTATTGGGCTGGAGAGATGGCTTAGCTTGTGAAGCCTAAGGACCCTGGTTCGAGGCTCGATTCCCCAAGGACCCACGTTAGCCAGATACACAAAGGGGGTGCACTCATCTGGAGTTGGTTTGCAGTGGCTGGAAGCCCTGGTGCGCCCATTCTCCCTCTCTCTCTCTCTCTCTCTCTCTCTCTCTCTCTTTCTCTATCTCTATCTCCCTCTCTGTCTGTCGCTCTCAAATAAATAAGTAAAAATAAACAAAAAAATTAATTTTTTTTATTTGCAAGCAGAGAGAGATACAGAGAAGAGAGACAGAGAGAGAATGGACATGCCAGGGCCTCCAGCCACTGCAAGCAAACTCTAGATGCATGTGTCCCTTGTGCATCTGGCTTACGTGGGTCCTGGGGAATGGAACCTGGGTCCTTTGGCTTCACAGGCAAACGCCTTAACCACGAAGCCATCTCTCCAGCCCTAGAATGCATTTTTGTACAGCTTTGGAGAGAGAATGCACCACTAGTTTTCTTGTCTACCTGGTGGTATTTCAAGAATACGTTTTATCAAACATTCATCCTCATGCTGAGTGTAATGTCTACCCCGTACACCTACCTCAGGAGCTTCCTAAAATGAAAATAAAGGGCTGGAGAGATGGCTTAGTGGTTAAGGCATTTGCCTGTGAAGTCAAAGGACCCAGGTTCAATTCCCCAGAACCCACTTAAGCCAGATGCACAAAGTGACACATGCATATAGAGTTAGTTTGTTGTTGCTAAAGGCCCTGGTGTACCCATTCTCTCTCTCTTCTTCTTCTTCTCTCTCTCCCTCTTCCTATCTCTCAAATAAATAAAATACAATGAAAATTCAGTTAATTCTGGGCATAGAAAACTCCAGTACCTCACAGAGAAAACTGAGTATCTCAAGTGTCTCATTCTGCCCAAATAAGTGGTAACTGGCTATACTGGAATCCAAAACAATCACGGCCTAATAGCTAAGCCCTTCTATTTCTTTTGGGACACAGAACTTCAAGAGTTCTCAGTTGATTGCTTTAACAAAAAAAAAAAAAATGATTTATTTGCAAGCTTCATTGTACATATTACATGGATACCACTCAGCATTATTTGTTAAAAGTATACCATAGTTAGCAAGAATCAATTCTAATAAAATGTCCTTGTCAGATACCTAGGGTGGTGTACTGTCTTACCAAAAGTTCACCTTTCTAGAAGCTATTTTCACAACTTTCCAGATGGTTCATGATACAATATGAAAGTAGAAAACTTCTGTAATAATAACACTTAAGAGAAATACTTCATCCTCTCTATAAATAGTTGTATTGCTTTGTTGATATTAACTGCACATGCACATGAGCACAATTTGTTCTGAAGTACTTAGGACAGATTTTTATGTATTTATTTATTGTTTGTTTGGGAAAGAGCAAGACAGAGAAAGAGGAGAGAGAAAAAGAAAGAAGGAATGGGTGTGCCAGGGCCTCCTGCTGCTGCAAACAAACTCCAGACACAGGTACCACTTTGTGCATCTGGCTTTCTGTGGGTGCTGGGGAATTGAACGTGGGTTTTAACTAACCAAATTAGGGCAGATTTAAGAGGATGTACTAAGCCAGCAGTTGCTTGTGGAGATTAAGGGATAGAGCAATAAGGCAACCGTCTTAAACTAGATTTTATGCAAAAGATTCCAAGTGATGTATTCTGGAATTCATTTTGACAGAAAAGTTTTAGAGACAGTCTTTGATGAAGTCCTCACGGTAGATGTCTTGGACAGTGGCGACTCTGCTCATCTGACTTTAATGAAGAGGCCCGAGTTGGGTGTCACGCTGACGAAACTCCACTGCTGGTCGCTGACACAGTACTCCAAGTGTGTGTTCATGGACGCAGATACCCTGGTGAGTGTGGCTTTAAGGGCTGAAGAGATGTACATACAATGGAGACCCGTCAGGCGTTGGAAGAGTGCCGTCAAGACTTGACAGTAACGCTCAGATAAAGTCAGGAGAAATGTCACGTGATGAAGGAGAGCAGTCCCAGGCTGCCTTATAGCTGTCATCATCTTTCATGTGGGATAACCTAAAAAGGGCATGCCCCTCAGCCACACTTGTTTGTAATGCCCTTTCTCCCTTTCCAATCAGGTCCTCGCAAATATCGATGATCTTTTCGAGAGAGAAGAGCTATCAGCGGCCCCAGACCCAGGGGTGGCCTGACTGCTTCAACTCCGGAGTCTTTGTCTTCCAGCCTTCCATGGAAACTTATAGCCAGCTTTTGCAGCTTGCCTCTGAGCAAGGAAGTTTTGATGGTACGTATCCGTTTTCCTCCTATCAGATCCTGCTAGGAAACTCTAGATGCTGTGTATCTCAAAGGTGTAAATGCCATGATTTCTTGCACCTGCCTGGAAGTTACATGAGCTGTAACAAGCATTTCAAGTTGTACACTTTGGGCAAATACCTATGGACATATCAGAGTCACCAAAATGAAGATGGACAGATTGTTTTCTTTTGAGGCAAGGTGTCCTATAGCCCAGGCTGGCCTCAAACTTGCTGTGGAATTTAGGGTGACCTTGAACTTCTAGTCCTCCCCTCTCCTCCTCCTTGAATGTTAATATAGGCATGTACCACAACACCCAGGTTTATGCAGAGCTGGGAATTGAACCTAGGGTTTCATGCAGGTTCATGCTAGGCAAACACTCTACCAACTCAGTTATTTCCTTCGTCCCACGTAGACACTTGTATAAGCTCGTCCTTAAACCACCTAAATGGCTTTCCTGAATCAGAAGTTAGAGTGTGATACATGGACAGTGATCTAAAAAGAACGAGAAGAGACTGACAAAATAATAAAACATATCTTTAGGACTGGAAGTTTAGCTCAATGGTTGCCTGCTTGCATAGCATGAGCAATACCATAGGTTCGATGCCCCAGCCCTGCAAACCAAACCAAACCAAACAACTTCTGTCTTCAAACCTGAATAAACGTTAGCTCAGGAGGGTTTAACAGCCATTACTAACAGGGATTAAGTGTTATGATCGTGGGAGCTTGAAGAATAAGCTTGATAATTTGGCTGTCATTCTTTTGTGCGTCATGTAAAACAAGAACTGCATGTGAACAACCTACTTCTGAACTCTCATTTCCTATAAGGTTGTGTCAGGGCACAATGGCATTGATATGGAAGACTAGAGCATGGGCACAGTTGGTGAACATCTTTTGTGACATAAAAGTCTGTTTACTGGATCTGACTGTGATATAGGGCCACAGATCCTGCGGAGAGTTTTGTGGTGGTGGTGGTGGTATTTGGGATTGAACCCAGAGTCTCGAGCATACTAGGAAAGTGCTCTGCCACAGGAGAATTTTGATCAACTGGACTGACTGGTAGGCTTGCTTCTGTTTTAGGCCAATCTCTACAGTAAGAGCCAGTTTTAAGACAGTAGCACAAGAGGAAGCAAATAATATGCAAAAGCACTTCTTTTTTAGCTGTTGAAAGTGGTTCTTTTGAAACAAGGAAATACTCCATACAGACTTGAGGGACCAGCTGTAGGAAACCCTCATGATCACTCTGTGACCTTGACATTGTGTCAGAGGTACAGGTGGGGAACGTGGGAAAGGGTCATAACCTGGGCGGCACCTGAGGCTGCTTCCTCTTCTCTCCAAGAATGTATCTGAGGGCTGGAGAGATGGCTTAGTAGTTAAGCGCTTGCCTGTGAAGCCTAAGGACCCTGGTTTGAGGCTCGATTCTCCAGGACCCATGTAAGCCAGATGCACAAGGGGGTGCAAGCGTCTGGAGTTCATTTGCAGTGGCTGGAGGCCCTGGCACGCCCATTCTCTCTCTCTCTCTCTCTCTCTCTCTCTCTCCTTGACTCTTTCTATCTCTGTCTGTCGCTCTCAAATAAACAAAAATGAATAAAAAAATTTAAAAAAAAAAAGAATGCATCTGAGACTCCGTGTGTAGTGGCACACACCTTCAGTCCCAGCACTTGGGTGGCAGAGGTAGGAAGATCGCTGTGAATTCGAGGCCATCCTGAGACTCCATAGTGAATTCCAGGTCAGCCTGGGCTAGAGTGAAACCCTACCTCAGTAAAAGAAAAACAAATGTATCTGAGACGCTTTCAGAATGAGCAGAACCAGCTTTACTCAACTAAAATGTAGCCTTGGGTATTGACATTGGATTCATTTCTTTGAACTAGTTATAAAAGTAAACTAGTTTTATAGTTATAAAACTAAAAAAGAAAACCCACAAAACTTTTTAAATGAAAATCTGAAAGTTTGTTAGCTTGCTGAAATTGTTTGAAACTTACAACATTTCAGTTTATATATAAAAGTGAGATTGGATTTTTATTCTTGCTGTTCTTGGAAAGTGACTTCTGTCTAGTCATCTGGGTGAGGATTTGTGGCTGTTTGAATCTTATTGAAAAGAATAAGGCAAGTTAGGTTTTGATCTTGGTTCTGTATTTGTTTATTTTCTAAGCTAGTAGTTTTCAATCAGGAACAATTCTCTCCCCTACCCCCATCCCAAGTAACATTTGGAACCATCTAGAGACCTGTTGGTTTGATTGTTTTTGTGTGACAGGTTCATGGCATATTGCCCAACCAGCAGAGTCCATTCCTGATCCCTCTTCTACTGCAGACTTCCAAGTTCACAGATTATAGGCATGTGCCACGTAGCAGCTATTTTCTTGTTGCTGGTTCAGAACGCCTGGCCCAGATCAGCTTATAGAAGGAAAGGGTTTATTTTGGCGTCCAGTCTCAAGGAGAAGTTTTGTCATGGCATTGCAGAGCAGAGGCTGGACGTCACAGCTCACCACAACAGACGGGAGGACGTAGCAGTAAGAGAGTAAGCTAGGGCTGGGGAGATGGTTCCATGGCTAAAGGCACTTGCTTGCAAGGCCTAACAGCCCGGGTTTAACTTGCCAGTATCCATGTAAAGCCAGATGCACAAAGTGGAGCATGTGTCTAGAGTTCATTTGCAGTGACAAGAGGCCCCGGTATGTCTGTACTCTGTCCCTCTTTCTCTGCTTATAAATAAATAAATTAATAAATAAATATTAATTCTTTTCAAAAGAGTGAGCTAGCTCTGGCAAGGTGGGTTTAGGCTATAACAGCTCAAGGCCCACCCCAGGTGACACACGTCTCCCAACAAGACTCCACCTCCCAAACTGCCACCTCCTGGGGTTGAGTCTGAGGCTTTAGGAGACCTTTCACATCCGAACCACCACATCCGGTTTTATTAGTGTTAGCAGGGGGAAGCCAGCACTTCTGGATCTGGAGAGTAGGACATCCTCTGGCTCTGGACAGGCAGGGGGAAGCCAGCACTTCTGGATCTGGAGAGGAGGACATCCTCTGGCTCTGGACGCCCCCACAGTAATCGTGTTGTCAGCAGGGCTAAGATTAAGAACCCTTGTTCTGCCAAGGCATTCCGCCCTTTACGACACGGCAGGAGCACATGGACCGTTCTGAATGGCTGCGTCTGTCAAGGAACCCGGTGGGGCTGAAGCCACCTTAAGGAAGTAATGGGGGTGGGGCTGGGGAGATGGCTCAGCAGTTAAAAGTGCTTGCTTGCAAAGCCTGACGACCCAGGTTCAATTCCCCAGTACCCACATAAAGCCAGATGCACTTAGTGACACATGCATCAGGAGTTTATTTACAGTGGCAAGAGGCTCTGGTGTGCCCATTCTCTCTCTCTCTCTCTCTCTCTCTCTCTCTCTCTCTCTCTCTCTGTCATCTATGTTATCTAGCTATCTCTTCTTGCAAATAAATAATAATAGTTTTAAAGGAAGTAATGTAGTGAATGTCCCCTGTAGTCAACAGATAAGACTGTCACTATTAACCTGGTTTTAGAGTCTAATATTTTCCTTTCATATAAGGAATGAAAAGTATGTTAAGACTCAAGTTCAGAACATGCATGACTCATTTCTCCTGCTTATACTGGAAACGGTTCCCTCGGCCTGGAAGGAAGAGGAGAGCATTTTGAAAAGTCCACGGTTGGTCTTAACATTTCCTTTGGAGCGAAGCTTTCTCTGCCTCGTCTCCTCCAAGTGCAGTCCTTTTCGAAATGCACCGTAACTGTTGTCAAGTTCAGTGACTCATGTCCTAAAATAGATTGTAAGGCCCTGTCAGTTGCCTGAAACCTACATGATTTTGATCATGTAGAGAACCCAGCTTCTAATGTGGGAAGAATATTCCATGTCGTTGGGAGGTAAGGGTTGACTCGCCAGCAGTCATATGCCACAGTAAATTATTCAGAGTGCAACTTGAAAGTAGGAAACGCAGTAGCTACAGGAACCAGCCTGGACTAAGCTTGAGAATATTGAGGCTGTCGTGGAGTTGATGTGGAGTGGATGGGTTTGTGGTGAGGAAAACGGACAGTGCTCAACTCGAAAACGAACCAGCTTTCTCAGCCTGCACCTAACACTGCTGGGATTCCATCTGTGGCACGGGCACGTTTCATTATTCGGCACCGGTTCCAGACACCCGCCTTCCTCTGCCTGTCTCCTCTTCCCTGCTGGTCCTGGAAAGGGACCCGATATTCTGTCAACAGAAGTGCCTAACGGGAGGCGTCAAGCAGTCACCTTTACGGGAGAGAGTTGACAGTGAGATCTCAATGTGCCTCAGTTCAACAAAAGAATAAACCAGCTACTCAGTGAGGGGTCTTTCCAGCTGAAGTGTGTGTGGCTGAGTTTCACTTGGCGAGGACAGCTTGCTCTGTATCTTGGGAGCTTGCCCTCTCTGGAACGGTGGGTTCTGTCTACTTGGAGCAGCACCTGTGTGAGAGGCACCTGGGACTAACCCTTGATGTCAATGAAACATTTACGTATGAATGTCCTTGTCTGAGGGCAGTAACCTTGCTTAGCTCCAAGTTTTTAAATTTTTTATATTATTTATTTATTTGAGAGATGGAATGAGGCAGAGAGAGAGAGAGAATTGGTGTGCCAGGGTCTCTAGACACCACAAAGGAACTCCAGATGCATGCACCACCTTGTGCATCTTACTTATGTGGGCACTGGGGAATTGAGCCTGGGTCCTTAGGCTTCACAGGGAAATGCCTTAACCACTAAGCCATCTCTCCAGCCCATTTTAATTTTTTTATTCAAGTTTTTAATATAATAAAAATTTTGTATTTATAAAAATGTTTCTATATTTAAATGTTATATTAAAAGTTATGTAGCATACAGTTCTATTTAGGTGTCAAACCGTAGGCTGGGACAAACATTTTCAGGTGATTTCTTCGCCATTGTATGCATTTCCTGATATACACAGGCTGCACATTTGGCTAGCTCAGATTTATTTAGCAGGGCCTTAAGTGTCAGCATTTTTAGACTGCTATCACAGAAGACCCGTTTCTCAGATGACTGTACCTGTCTGAATTATCTCAAAATTCCTGCTTAATCTCTTGCTAACGCTTGAAAGATTGGGGCCCCTGTCCCCAGCAAGCCTCACAGGCCTGCTATGGGCGGCCGAGTTCTGGCAGCTCTCTTACTAGCCAGCTAACGAGGAGGAATGCGGCCTCATTCCTCTAATCATCGCCCTCCGAAGCACGTCCCCCAACCCTGCCTCCGGCCAACAGAAGAACCCTAATATGGTAAACCCTGCTCCACTTCTCTTTTCTTCCCAAGTATCCGGAGTATCCGAACTTAGAACTAGCGACTACATACCTCACTCATGGCTGGCATCTCATTGTCCCACGGGGAGGAGTCTTGAGGCCAAGTTCCTATGCTGTTGCTTTGTATTTGAGTCTCTTCCTCACTGAAGTTACATGCCCTGAAAAGCTGAGTGTAACTGTTGTGAAATATATGCCAGGATTTTATAGGAAACATGCATGAGCATTTTACAGGACAAATACCCCAGTGTTCTATAGGAATGAGATAAGGTTCAGGACGTTCCAGAGGGAGTGAAGAAGAGGCCACGATATGATAGGTACTAATTACCAGTGTTGTCCCTTTCACCTACACCAGTGAAATTAAACTGATGCCCTTGACACTTGTCTTGAATTTTATTTCCTTCCACATGTGTGGGAGTTAGAGAGTTAGGTACAACTTTACATGGGTGGCTGGGGGAACTGAACCCAGACCAGGCCAGCAGGCTTTGCAAGCAAGCTCCTTTAACTGCTGAGACATCTCCCCAGCCCCCTGACTCCTAATTTGAAGAAATCATTTCTTTTCCCCTGTGACTCTAAAATGTGATTTGAAGACGGTAACGCTTTTCAACTGTTGTCTATTCAATTCTGTCTCTATGTGTTACTTCTGAAAATCTAAGGCAGGCCGGTTGTGGTGGTGCACATCTTTAATCCCAGCACTCGGGAGGCAGAGGTGGGAGGATTGCTGTGAGTTCGAGGCCACCCATAGTGAATTCTAGGTCAGCCTGGGCTAGAGCGAGACCCTACCTGGAAAAAACAAAAAATAAAATAAATAAATAAATAAATAAATAAATAAATAAAAATCTAAGGCAGGAATTCATATTGGCTATTCTGGGTTCCCCTCCTTTCCCTCTCAATCCCAGAGCTTGCTTTAATGTCTGTAACTGAGCTGCTGTGCATTGTTCTGATGGCTGAATTTTTGTCTGCAGCTGCATTTGCAGATAAATGCAGAATAAATTGGTGGCGGAATATTAGGTTTGGCTTTGCTTGAAGCAGAATCCAAAAGTCCACAGTGGGGTCAGTTATACTAAGCTCTCAAGACTCCTTAGAGCCAGCCGCTTTGGAATCGTTCATAGATTTAGTGCTAACGTTTACTAAAGTGTAAGACTGACCCTAGAATCACCTTCTGTAATCTTTGTAGTTAATCGGGTGTCATGCTAGACCTGCCCAGCGGAGGAATTAAGGACAGATTTTTCAAGCTAGCACTTGTCTTTTGCAAGCCTCACGAGCACAGACATTTCTGTTCATTTCCTGACATGACGGGCTCTGCCCGGACAGTTCCCTTCCTGTGGTCAACTTTCTCTGGTTACCCAAGCAGCGCGCAACTTCTTTTTTTTTTTTAACTTTAAATTTTGTTCAATGTATTTGTGCTTACACTTGTGTATGTGTATATATGGGTATGCCAGGCTCTTGCCACTGCAGACATATGTGCCACTTTGCATCTGGCTTCACATGGGTGCTGGAGAACCCATCCAAGGTCAGCAGGCTTTGCAAGCTAGTGCCTTTAACCACTGAGCCATTTCCCCAGCCCTTCTAAAACTTTTTTAAAATATCATCTTTATTATTATTATTAACAACATATTTTGTATGGCTACATCATGTGTTGGTACCCCCTTTTTCCTCATCCCTGCCCAAGACACCTGGCCACTTTGTCATTTTAAATCAGCAGCAGTCAACTGTCTTATGTTTTAGGGGGTCTCACAGTATTCTTTGATGCTTTTGTTCTTGCCTTCATTTCTGTGGTTGATCCAGAATCGTTTTAAGTTCTACTCTGGGAAATGTTAAGCTGCAGGGTCAGGAGTAAACATACAGACTTTTATACCTGCTACTGTAAAGTTTATAATCTTTGAGACTTTGTAGATATTTAGTGAGTAATTATGCAGTTGCATGATCATAGTTCTGACAAGTTCAGAGTGCTGAGTCTGTGGGCCAGGAGGACCTGCCTAAGACTGGGAATGTGAAATTCTCTCTGACAGTGTTTCTGGGAATGTATGTAATAGTATGACTTGGTTATTATGAATCTTTCTTAGAAGGGGAAAAAAGTGTGCTGGGCATGGTGGTGCATGTCTTTAATCCCAGCACTCGGGTGGCAGAGGTAGGAGGATCACCATGAGTTCGAGGCTACCCTGAGACTACATACTTAATGCCAGGTCAGCCTGGGCTATAGTGAAACCCTACCTCAAAAAACTGAAAAAAAAAAAAAAGTGAAAAAAGTGATCACATGGACCATTAAATCAGTTCTTGATTAAAACGGTGACATGCAGGGCTGCTGGGGCAAGTGCCTGGGTTTCTATAAGCCACTTTGTGTTGATCCGCTAACGCTTCCTAAATCTCTTACCTCCAGAGGTAAGCCTCAGATCTCTTCAAGAATATCCTTAAGCTGCCTGTTCGTTCATCAGCTGTAATTTGGAAATCCTTGGCATGTTCCCTATAAGACAGCTGTGATAGCCTCTTCCTGATATAACACAGAAAGTCAGTTTAAATTTTTTTAGATATTTTTTTCTGATTTATTTGTATTTATTTATTTATTTGAGACAGAGAGAGGGAAGGAAGGAGAGAGAGAGAATGGGTGCACCAGGGCCTCCAGCCACTGCAGACAAACTCCAGACGTGTGCGACCCTTTGTGCATCTGGCTTATGTGGGACCTGGAGAATCGAACCTGGGTCTTTAGGCTTCATAGGCAAGTGCCTTAACCACTAAGCCATCTCTCCAGCCCAATATTTATTTTTATTTATTTGTTTGAGGGGGGCAGATAGAGAGTGGGTGCACCAGGGCCTCTAGCTGCTGCAAATGAACTCCAGATGCATGTGCCACCTGTGCATCTTGCTTATGTGGGTCCTGAGGAATGAACCTGGGTCATTTGGCTTTGCAGACAAGCTCCTTAACAACTAAGCTATCTCTACAGCCCAGAAAGTCAGGGTTTTGTTTGTTTGTTTTTTGAGGTAGGGTCTCACTCTAGCTGGAATTCGCTATGTAGTCTCAGGGTGGCCTTGAACTCGTAGCTACCCACCTACCTCTGCCTTCTGAGTGATAGAATTAGAGGCATGCACCACCATGCCTGGCTTCAGAAAGTCAGTTTTAAAGAGAGTCTTGTGTTCAGAGTCTTGTGTTCAGTTCAGCACTTCTATAGCTTGATAATAGTTCACTGTTATAAAGTAAAAATTATCCTTTACTTGCTTAATATTTGCTGCTCTGCCCTCTCACTGGATTGAGACCATTTGAGAACTGAAACCATTCATTAATCTTCATGTAGATCATGCTTATACCAAATATAAGACTTTAGACATTTTCTGTGGAAATGACATTTTTGGGAGTTGTATGCACTAATATAATAAAATTAAAAAGGAGTCGCTGTCCAACCTTTTAACATTGTGGCATAACCTTATTATCTACAAAGTTCATGTTAGAGAATTGGGCATTTGAATTACAAAAAAAAATGCCGTGTTTCAGTGAGTTTATAGTTTCGTCTTGGGCCACATTCGCTAGCTATCTCATGTGCATGTGGACCATGGGTTGGACACAACGTGTGCCAGTGCTTCTCGGTTTTCATAAATAAGCAAATCGCTTGGGAATGAAAATGGATTGTGATGCTGTAGGTCTGGGGTGGGCCTCAACGTCCTGGAGTTCTACCAGCTCCTGGAGTGCGAGCTGTGCTGCTGGAATCCGAGCCACGCTTTGAGGAACACAATGGCAGGGGAGCATTTTTGTGCAGGGATAGTAAGATTCATGCTTAAACTAGAATTGATTTATGTCCTGTGCTGCCCACAGCAGGTATAGGCTGTGGCTGAGGGAGCTGCATTCTGCTCTGGCCACTGCACGTGAGAGGCCCCCACTATAGCAAGTACATAGGACGCATACACAGTACACTAACACATGCAACGTGCCACATTACATGCTTTATGCACACAAGCAAAAAAAAAAATCTTAATAGACCCAGTTTCTCATTCTGTGTCCATAGTTATCAGGCTCATGACAGTGCCCAAAACCACCTAGGCAATGCCATTCTGCACTGAGGCTGCCGTCAGCACGTGGGCAGTCCAGTAAAAGGGTGATGCAGCGTTGGGTCATTGCTCGTGTTTGGAAAACGAGAGCCACATGCCCCTTGTTGCCGGCCCTGCCTATGTAGCCATGCCCCTGCCTCAGGGATACGGCTGCTGGCAAGGGCTGCTAATCACACTTGTCAGTTTTAAGCTGATTGAGGATAAACTTGCTGTGTCCAGCCAGATTACATAAAGCGGCCTCCCAAAGTCTGACTAGAAAGTACTGGACCAAATCCTAGATTTCTGCAAGCAAGCACCCTTAACAGCTCTGCCATCTCCCTAGCCCCAAATCCTAGATTTTTGTAGCAGATGCTTGGCAGTCTTCATAACATCTTTGTATTTTTTGTAACACAGGTGTGCCTGAGTGTGCATTCTGTTGTGAATGGCGGTCTCGGCCAGAGACTGCTGAAAAGAAGGGATTGCTGACACTACCCAGGGCGCTAGCTGACCTCGAGATGCTTAACTGTTTGTTTAAGGATAAAAAGGCTAAGATCTCCAGACTACTGAATTTAAAAAAGTTGGCATGAAGCTGGGTGTGGTGGCACACATCTGCAATCCTAGTGCTTGAGAGGTAGAGAGAGGAGGATCATAATTTCAGGATCACTCTCAGCTACGTAGTGAGTTTAAGGCAGCCTGGGCTATATGAGACTATCTCAAACAAAACAATTATCTAAGAAGCCACAAAATGCCAGATAGTATTGAATTCTACCTTAAGTCCACAGTTTGCAGCTTAAAGGTTGTATCTGATGAAGGCTGTAGCCATGGAAGTTTCATGCTCTGTGCTGCCCACCCCAGAGGCCAGATTCTTGCTGCTGGCCACTCAGGGTGTGCCACTGATTGACCAGGGCTACTCTGCTGTCATTTCTCCTTACTGTTTACTGATCAACCAGTGCTTCTCAGCTTGGCCGGGACACGCGGCTGATGGGCTAGCGGTATGTCCAGGGTCCCCGAGCGCACATGGAAAAAAAGCCTTTTGTGGCCAGAGCGCACACATGTCAGACTTGGACACGAGCACTGCTAGTCAGGTCTCCACAGAATTCTGTGTCTTCATTGCATTAAACATGTTGCCTAGAATTGCCTAATTTTTAAGAGCTCTTACATAAAAAAAAAATTGAAAAATAACTGGAAGGGCCAAGGATGTAGAATGCTCACCTGGTGACAAAGTCCTGGCTTCCGTTCACACCCAAAGACAGGTCGTAGGAAAAGATGCGTAGCATAATGCCCAATTCTACAATGTTCGCATAAGAGAAAGTGCCGAGATTGCCTGGGGACTCAAACCATACATAGTAAAAGAAGTCACAATGACTGACAAAAGTCACAGTCATTAAAACGAGATTAAATTTGGGGTGTATTTACATAGAACACAGAACAAAATTGGTAGGTTCTTAAATTGAATAGTGGATGTCTAGAGTTTGTTTTTAAAGTTTATTTAATTTATATGACAGAGAGAGAGACAGAGAACGGGCACACCAGGGCCTCCAGCTGCTGCTAATGAACTCCAGATGCAGCTACTTTGTGTATCTGGCTTTTGTGGGTCCTGGGGAATCGAACCTGGGTCCTTTGGCTTTGCAGGCAAGCAGTTTAACTGCTAAGTCATCTCTCCTGCTCATGTAGAGGTTTTTTTTTTTAATATTTTTATTGGGCTGGAGAGATGGTTTAGTGGTTAAGGTACTTGCCTTCAAAGCCTACGGACCTAGGTTCGATTCCCCAGAACCCACATAAAGCCAGATGCACATGGTGGCACAATGCATCTGGAGTTCGTTTGTTGTGGCTAGGAGACCTGACATGCCCATTCTCTCTCTCTTTCTCTGTCTCCCTCAAGTAAATAAATGAAAAGAAAAAGGAAATACCAAAAGAAAGAGTGGGATTGTCCCTGAGTGCCAACCTTCACCTCCATCCATACCCCACACACATCCTGAGCACCTGCCCTGCTGCCCTGGGCGCTGTGCTCTGCACACGTGTTCTCAAGTCTCACGGGAAACACGCGGGCCTGGAGCAGGAATGGGTGGAGAAGGCTTAGTGACCTCTTTGTCTACTTGCCTGGTTACAATTTAGTCAGACAGATGGGTTTTCCCTCCTTTTTCTGTTGTCGTTATTGTTGTTTGGTTGGTTTTTTGATAATAAGGTCTCGCTGTAGCCCAGGCTGACCTGGAATTCACTATGTAGTCTCAGGCTGGCCTCAAACTCACAGTGATTCTCCCACCTCTGCCTCCCAAGTGCTGGGATTAAAGGCGTGTGCCATCACGCCTGGCTGGTGTGTGTGTGTGTGTGTGTGCACTTTTTTTGAATAGTGTCTCACTCTTTACCAGTCAGTTTCTCATTGCTGGCTCCAAACATGAGACTACAAGCAGCTTAAGGAAGGACAGGGCATATTTTCAGCGTGGGGTTTCAAGGCGGAAGCCTGTCGTGGCTGGAGAACCATGGCAGAAGCAACCAGTATCACCCTGCAGGGAAGAAGTTGAATGAGCCCAGTAACACGCTTCCTCCATAAGGTCCGACCTCCCAACGCTCCTGTCATGTTCCCAAACAGCATCACCAACTGGGGATTAAACACGCGAGTCTACGGGGGGCATTTCATTCCAACCACCACACACCCTGTAGCCCAGGCAGGCCTCAAGCACAGCAATCTTGCTGGCCCAGCCTCCCAAGTGCCGAGACTGTGGGCAAGAGCCTGGCTTATAGATGACTGGCTCTGGTCCTCACTTTCCACAGGAGTCTTGAAGTCCAGGACCCCCAGAGGCTGAGCAGGCACTTGGCCTTGTAGTTGTGGGTGAATTTGATACAGTGATGACAGACCACTGCCTGTGCAGACGCCAGGTCAGCAGCAGGGGAGCCCACCCCAGGGGAAATCGGGCCTGCTGGGCCCTCTGTTGTTGAGCAAAAAGTTGGGGGTGAGGATGATAATTCCATTATTCCAGTTTGCCAGCTTGTTGCTTTTAAAAATTTTTTTTTTTTTTTTTTTTTTTTTTACCTGCACATGTGTGTATTGGTGTGCCAGGGTCTCTGGCTGCTGCAAACAAATACCAGATGCATGTGTCACTTTTTTTTATTAGTATTTTATTTTTGTTTACTTATTTGAAAGAGAGAGAGAATGGGGGCACCAGGGCCTCCAGTCATGGCAAACAAACTCCAGATGCATGCACCACCTTGTGCATCTGGCTTACCTGGGTACTGGGGAATCGAACCTGGGTCCTTTAGCTTTGCAGGCAGGTGCCTTAACTGCTAAGTCATCTCTTTAGCCCATGTGTCACTTAAAAAAAATTCTTTAATTTTTTACTTATTGAGAGTGACAGACAGAAAGAGAAAGAGGCAGTGAAAGAGAGAGAGAATGGGTGCACCAGGGCCTCCAACCACTGCAAACGAACTCCAGACGCGTACGCCCCCTTGTGCATCTGGCTAACGTGGGTCCTGGGGAATCGAGCCTCAAACCAGGGTCCTTAGGCTTCACAGGCAAGTGCGTAACTGCTAAGCCATCTCTCCAGCCCTGTATCCCTTTTTATATCTAGCTTTATGTGTATGTGCTGGGGAATTCAACCCACACCAGCAGGCTTTGAGAGCAAGTGCCTTTAACCACTGCGCTGTCTCCCCAGGTCAGGATACACCTGTTTGTTTAGTCAACCTCTGCTTTCACATACTCAGCCTGAAGCCTTCCCTGAGGGGTCCCTGTGTGTGCTCATAGCCCTTGTCATCCCTATCAGGAATGACCATAGTAGTGTTTGTTGACTTCCTGGTGCCAGTGTCACCTGCCCCCTCCCAGACCTTTGTGAAAAGGGTGACCATGTATCTCGTTCACCTTGGTTACCGTTCCTGGCTCAGTGTGTGTCAGCTAGTAGCTGCTCAGTAAGTTCTTGTTGAATAAATAAATTAAACCAGCCATTCGATCGCTGCCTTAGTAGTGTGTTAATCATAATTCCTGCTGTTTGTTTTTCTTGCAGGTGGGGACCAGGGCTTACTGAACACATATTTTAGCAACTGGGCAACAACAGATATCAGAAAACACCTGCCATTTATTTATAACCTAAGCAGCATCTCCATATACTCCTACCTCCCCGCATTTCAGGTGTAAGTCAAATGGGCATGGGGGGCAAGGGGAGGGCTTTGGGTCGGGGGGGGGGCTCCATTGTCTCTCTGAGGGAAATAACAGTTGGCTGCTTGGAGGAAAGCTTTCTCTTGTAAGAACCTTACGTGCTTCCTGGTGGGCGAGGCTCTATACCTGGAGAACCCCAGAGGCACTTAACGGCCTTCGGGAACAAGGCCGCCCTCTGTTTTGGGTTGGAACGCATAACACCAGGTCCATAGACAGGTGGAAATCCACCTTCTGCCTCGTCCAGGCTGCTGGACTTTTGTTTTTTCACCTGTGCAGGAGGAGTGTTGGCAGCCCCCCACCTGGGCGGCTTCCATGGGGGCTCAGTGAGGCAGCCGTGTGGGCAGAGGTCAGGAAGGAAGGCTTGGCAGCGGGATGAGCTCAGTCTGCATCCAGGGGTGACCACTTGCTAGTAGATGGCCTTGCGCTCGGTACTAAGCAGCCTTCCTGTGTCTCCATGGGATTCTGGTGAGCATCAAGGGAAGTAACAAGGCAAAGAGGTCAGAACGAGGGTCTGGCCTACACTCAGCACTGAGTGGAAGGTTGCTTGTCCTTTTGGTTGAGGGCCAGTGTGATGTTGAAGAGTCCCCGAAGCCCCCAAGCACAGGATATATCCTCAATATGTCATTGCACTGCTACCTGACCCCATGCCTCAGTTTCCCCATCTGTAAGTTGAGAAGGACAACAATATGCATATTAGAGGGATGACGTGAGTTCATAGCCAAGCGTCCTTAGTGGACACTGGTCATCGTCTGTGTCACGGGGATGACGTGACTTAATACACATGACGTCCTCTGTGGACGCTGGTCATCATCTGTGTCACGGGGATGACGTGACTTAATACACATGACGTCCTCTGTGGACGCTGGTCATCGTCTGTGTCATGGGGATGACGTGACTTAATACACATGATGTCCTCAGTGGACACTGGTCATCATCTGTGTCACGGGGATGATGTGACTTAATACACATAACGTCCTCTGTGGACGCTGGTCATCGTCTGTGTCACGGGGATGACATGACTTAATACACATGACGTCCTCTGTGGACGCTGGTCATCGTCTGTGTCACAGGGATGACGTGACTTAATACACATAACGTCCTCTGTGGACGCTGGTCATCGTCTGTGTCACGGGGATGACATGACTTAATACACATGACGTCCTCAGTGGATGCTGGTCATCGTCTGTGTCACAGGGATGACGTGACTTAATACACATGACGTCCTCAGTGGACACTGGTCATCATCTGTGTCACGGGGATGATGTGACTTAATACACATGACGTCCTCTGTGGACGCTGGTCATCGTCTGTGTCACAGGGATGACGTGACTTAATACACATGACGTCCTCTGTGGACGCTGGTCATCGTCTGTGTCATGGGGATGACGTGACTTAATACACATGACGTCCTCAGTGGATGCTGGTCATCGTCTGTGTCACAGGGATGACGTGACTTAATACACATGACGTCCTCAGTGGATGCTGGTCATCGTCTGTGTCACAGGGATGACGTGACTTAATACACATGACGTCCTCTGTGGACGCTGGTCATCGTCTATGTCATGGGGATGACGTGACTTAATACACATGACGTCCTCTGTGGACGCTGGTCATCGTCTGTGTCATGGGGATGACGTGACTTAATACACATGACGTCCTCTGTGGACGCTGGTCATCGTCTATGTCATGGGGATGACGTGACTTAATACACATGACGTCCTCAGTGGATGCTGGTCATCGTCTGTGTCACAGGGATGACGTGACTTAATACACATGACGTCCTCAGTGGACGCTGGTCATCGTCTGTGTCACAGAGATGACGTGACTTAATACACATGACGTCCTTGGTGGATTCTGACCATCTCTGGTGTTGTCTTGGTAACACCCTCATCTAGCAGTCCCTGGTGTGTGTGGTTCTGGTTCACTAACCAATGAACTTGTGCTTTCATCTCACCAAGAGGGCTTGGGACCTGCTCTTTTTCTCTTTTCTTCCTTTTTTGGGGGGCATGCATATTCTTATTGACAACCTCAATACATATAGACAACATACCATGATCATAAGCCCCTCCCACCGCCCTCATTTAAACCTCTTCTTCTGTCCCCCCTTCACTGAATCCCTTCTTTCCAACTAACCCGTCTTCTATTTTGATGTCATCATTTCCCTTCTTATTACGTAGCGTATGCAGTAGCGTCAGCCAGTGTGAGGTCATTAACGCCACGGCCACTTTGTGTCTGGAAGACAACATTGTAAGCAGTCCTGTCCTTCCTTTGGCCCTTCTGTTCTTTCCACTATCTCTTCCACACTGGGAAATGCTCTTAAGCCTCTGTCATTTGTGTGGAACTGACACGATGCCTCAGAGGCCTGAATGGAAACCTAGCTGTCAGGTTGGTCCCAAGACGCAGCCCTAAGCAGAGAGGCCCATTACTGCACTGGGAGGCTCACCTCTCCCTCCCCTTAGGGTCTGGCATGGGAAGTCCCCAGTGAGCGGGGACAGGGGACCTCTACCCCTCATGTGTCCTTCCCCAGATCCCTCTCTTTTCATCTTGTACCACAGTGATTATTGTGTCTGGAGTTCTGTGGCAGAAACATCTCCTTATCTGAGCTCTCTGGGGCAGACTGGGAAAGATTATAAACCCCTTGTGTTCTTTCCTCCCGGGTCACGCAGCATGTCTCTGACGTAGTTTCAGTCATTGTCACTGTCTATGGGGAAGGAGGCCGACTCTTACGCAGGCCGACTGTACTCTCCCATCCAAGCACTAACCAGG